>CM065731.1:50046248-50173748 GCA_033310375.1 Conus canariensis
TCCCTACTTCCACCGTCCCATTTCACCCCAAACGGACACAGTCACATTTGCACACGCACAAACACACACATAACACATGCACATATACGCTCAAACATAGACTCTCACACGCACGCGCACGCACGCACACACACACATGCACACACGCACGCACGCACACACGCATGCACGCGCACACACACACACACACACACACACACACACACACACACACACACACACACCACACACACACACAAGTGTACCAGTGTGCATGCATATCGGCAGGCACCTATGCACACACACACACACAAGCACAAACAAGCACCCCCCCCCCCCTCCCCCCCCGCATACACACACCACACACACATGTCGTGCACACTCATTCATTAATGCACACACACACACACACACTCACACTCACACTCACACACACACACACACTCACACTCACACTCACACACACACACAAGTCTCAGAGATAATGACCGGGATAGAAAGCTGATGGCATGGAGTCAAACATTTTTTTGTGTTTTTTTTTTATCAGTTGCGGTTGTTGGTACCAGAGTACGCCAGTACCTCAGCCTGCAGGTGGATCTATCCCATGACGTTCGGGGGCGGCTTGGTAGGAGGGGACGTCATCAGCGTTGATTACCATGTGGGGGCCAACTGTGCAGGTTTAGTTACCAGTCAGGAGTCCACCAAGGTGAGATGGTTTGGCTCAGTGATTTCATTTTTCTTCTCACCTTTTGAGGGAGGGGGAGGTTCCATCGTTTGTGCCGTCTCAGTAGCATTGCTTTCAGGGTTCTAACTTTGACTGCCCCATACATAGCATCCACCAGGTTGATCCTGTGACAGTTTAATAATAATAACATAACAATAACATAGCATTTATAAAGCACCTTGCCAAAGGTTCTAGGTGCTGACAATCCACACTCTCGTGTGCGCAGCAGGCAGCCTTCCTGGGTAGTGCTGACTGAAGAGCTGCCAGCCGGCGCTTCACTCAGTTGTTTCCTGTGTCATCCAGTCCATATTGTTCATCAATTTCTTTCTTTCATTTTTTCCAATTTCTCATGCAGGGCCCATGCTATGTGTAACATGTCATCCATACCAACGGCCAAACTGGCTTTCTCTTCTGAAAGTTGGTGATGAGATTTTACATGTGTGCAAGATTTTATGCATGTATTCACACATGGAACCTCGGTTTACAGTCTTATTTGAAGGACTATATGGGAAATGGAGTCAGAACAAATGTTAACTCCGATGGAAAAATCCCCCTGTACCAAAAAGGCCTGGCAGAGATTCGAACCCGCAACCCCAGGGTCACCAAGATTACAAGTCTGACGCTCTACCAGCTGAGCTGTTCCGGCCCAGTTTCAGCACTAATCGTCCACAGAACATGTCGGGTCATTAAGAGGGATGCTGTCTAGAGACGACACTGCACTGCCTTTGGTGGTGTACACAGGTGCTTGTGTGATCTGTCGGACAGTTTACATGTACTAGACCCATTACTGATAACAGTAATTATGTACCCCTGGACTGAGGGCAGGGAGACCACGGAGGATAATACTCATGAGTTTGCCAGTACTACAGTCTTTGACACTACTAAAGGCATTGCTGTATTGGGGAAATAATAAATCATGTAAAAGTTTGGAATAAAGTGCCACAGAATCTGGAGGCTTTTTTTTTCTCTATTTATGATGATCAGTTAGTGTGAGCATGTTAACAATGAGGCTATCAGTAGGAGCATGATAACAATGATGCCAGTGAGTTCCATTTATCGTCAGGCCTGTTTTCTATGCTTCCTTTCATAATATACTCCTGCATCAGTCAGGCCTTAGATATATACAGATACCTGTAGTGTTGAACAGGAAAGTTGAGTGGCACTCTCAGAGTCCATGTGGCTTTACTGTGTGGACCGGTTCTTCCTGTTTGAAAACATGGTACACTCAGCTGCTGTGGGTAGATGCAGGCCGGAGCTGGACTACTCCACAATGATATGATGAAGGAACCATTGATGATAGCAGGATTCCAATTTGAAAAATTAAGTTTGTAGCTGGGAGATATGGGGATTACTGAGTGAAGACATCAGGGGATGAAGAAGCATAAGCACGACAGGGTTGTTACGCATGCTGTCTCATTGTCAGGAGATGCTTCCATCTGTCTCATTTCAGCCCAAGTCCTAACATGTAGGGATCCATTTATATCTGTTGGACAGTGCCCACATTTACAGTTGCGGCAGTTGAGGCAAGAGAGAGTAGGATCTGAACTTCACAAACAATTTAAGCAGGAAAGAAATGCTGGACCATGCTACTTCACAGGGGATGGAATTCTTGACGTATATCAGGGCATGAATGATACTGCCAGAAGAACTTTCCAACATCAGTTGCGGTTGGGAAGAATGTAGTGGCTTGCTTAGTGACTCATGCTTGTTTTAGAGGTTGACAGGCTAGCATTTAACATTTCAAGTGAATCTCTCCCTCTGTACTGTTTTAGGCTGATGGTGAGCCCAGTCCTGAGGTAGAGCTAGGGTTAAATTATTTATTTTTCCACCTTTCACAAGAATCCCATCACCCAGCCACCTACAAAAGCATGAGGTTAGTTGAGATTGTTCTGATGGGGTGCTGATCTACACTTTCTGGCTGTAGTCTGCGGTGCTTGTCACTGTTCATAACCAACTGTCACTTGATTTTGTGAGCACAAACATGAATGTGTATATGCACGCTAATGGATGTACTGTGTATGGGGGAGCTGGAATGATCAACATTGGAGCAATTCACTGAGATGACACATGACAGGAGACAGAAAAAAAAATGTACTTTGAACTTTTGCTTTGTCATCAAATTGACATATTTAACAAAATCCAAAGAGAAGAAAAATTGTGGATAAATAGATATGGAGGCAAACAGTCCAACCACTTTCAGATGAAAAGACAGTTTATGCTTCCTTCCTAAGCTTTTAAATTTGCAGTAGGAAAGAAGTATTAAAGAACATTTGTTGAAGTGTAGAGGAACTTTGCTGAGATTGTGTTTTCATTGGATCAGATCTACCACTGCCGAGACAAGCTGGCCAGTGAACAGAACATGACCTTTTATGTAGGTGAGGAAGCTCTTTTAGCTGATTGTGCTTTGGTTGGGTCAGATATACTACTGCAGAGACGGAAAGACCAGTGAACAGAACATGATCTACCATGTGGAGGAGGAAGCCTTTCTAGCTGTGCTGGGGGATCCAGTGGTTTGTTTTGCTGATGCTCGCTTTAAACAGACTCAGGTAAGTGCAGCTTAGATGTTTTTGTGTTTTTTCAATAACCCAGTGTTTGGCAAACATGTTAAATGTAACTGGCTAAAAGTGGTCAAGCTTTGACTGGATTATTGTTCAAGCGTCAGATTCACTGACCCTAGAGCTGAGCGTACAACACAGGTGGATTAGTAAGGTGGTTTTAAGGCTCTGAACCCCCTTCACCCATTCCCACCCACACCCCACCATTTCCTCTCCGACCCCTCCACCAGGCTCCCCACACCATCCCCATCCACCTCTCTGACTGCATTATTACAAAAAACAACTCTAAAAGTGTGTGAAAAGCACTTTCAGAAGGAAAAAACAATCAAAGAAAGAATCACTAACAAAGAAAGAATCACTAAGGCGTTTGTGTAACAAGAGTAAGATGGTAATTTTGTCCACTCTGTCACATTCTCTCCACTCTGCCCTAGCCCAATGAACTGTTTTTTCAACAGCTTCTGCTTCCCCCCCCCCCCTCCCCCCCTTGCTTCTCAACCTGTCATTAGCGATAGTGATAGTGATGATGATTATGACAGTTGTGATCACAGTTTTAGTGATGGAAATGACACTGATGATGACAGTGAGGGGATAATGCCAGTAATGATGACAGTGATGGTGATAATGACGACGACGAAAAGGACAGTGATTATAATGATAAGAACGGTCATGTTGATTATGATCATGACAACAGTAGTGATGATAGTGATGATGATGATATTATTATATGATGATGATGTATGCAATGATGTTGATGCTGACAATCTGTGACCTGTGTGGGCAGAAGGTGAAGATGAGCAGTAGCAGCAGTCTCATACTGCTGGACTGGATGACAGCTGGGCGAATTGCGCTTGAAGAGCTCTGGCAGTTTCAAAGGTGGGGGGGGGGGGGGGGGGGGGGAGTTGCAGTTTTTGAATAAAAAGATGATTCACCTTTAAAATCCCGTAACTTGAAATGAGTCATATATGGGACACATATGATAGAGTGATTTAAGGTCCACTGTACTGACCTGCAATCATGCTCAAAATCTGTATCAGTACATACAGTTCAAAGAATCGATCATCCATTATGCTGTCACTCCACACAGAGACTATAATGCATGGTTCATGTTGCAATGCCTAACAAGCATACAAACTGTATGCATGATTTAACATTATTCTGAAAACAATTTGAAACAATATTAGATTTAAAAAAAAACAACTGCAATGACACACAGTATATTAATTTCTTTTTTTTTATTGCAGAGATTGAGAGATATTACCTAAAAACATTTCAGTAAAACATGACTAATTCGACTTTAGTGTGGGCAGTCTTTGCAAAATGTGAATGGGAACATGTTTTCTTCTTCGAGGGCTGTGATGTGGGAGGTAAGGTAAGGTAATGTTGCTTATAGCCCAGCCGACCACAAAGGGCCATATCAGGGCTGTCACCATGTTGAAGTCAACTCACAAGTCATGTGATTCATGTGAACTCTCACGTTTATTTGTGGGACTTTAGGTGAACGATGATTTTCTCAAAGCTGCCACATGGTTGAACTGCTTATTGAGTCCTTTGCGTGAAATTAGTTTCGGTTTGGAGCTGACTGTAAAGACAGTTTTGGATCACTTTTCTATTGACCGGTCGGATGCTCCAAGAATTGATGTTTGTTTACCCTTCGTTAAGTATCACACCATCTTTGACTTTTTTGAGTCATGGTGTTCCAAGAATTGATGTTTGTTTACCTTTCGTCAAGTATCACGCCATCTTTAACTTTTTTGAGTCATGGTGTTAACTCTGATTGATGGAGGAAAGGTATCATCTAGCTGACTTTGTAATTTGTTCCCTGTGTCGGGTCTGTTGTTGTGCATTGTCCTTTGTGAAGTTGATTTTTGCCAGTGTTGGAACCATTCTCATCATTTCTTAATTCAGACTTTGGTTGTCACTGGGTGCTTGTTTGTGCAGTTACCAGAGTGTGATTGAAGTGTTTGTGGATGACGAACTGGTGTTGAAAGATAACCAGCACCTGTGTGACACTCCATGCCAGACTGTGAAACAAGCCATGAAAAATTATCAGGTGAGATATGATGGTGCTGCTGCTGCTGCTGCTGCTGCTGCTGCTGCTGCTGCTGTGTGTGTTTGTGTGTGTGTGTGTGTGTGTGTGTGTGTGTGTGTGTGTGTGTGTGTGTGTGTGTGTACGCGTGCGTGTGCGCGCGTGCATGCATGCATGTGTGTAAGAGAGTGAGAGAGCAAGAATGAGTGGGTCTGTGTCTGACTCAGGAATACTGTAAAGCCATTTGCCCATACAGTGGAGTGCACATAGCATTGCACATTATTTGTAATATGAATCTGCATTCGCACTTTCTGTTCTTATTCTCAGAGCTTTGAAAATAAAGGCTTTTTTTCCTACAATTCATTTGTTAGTGCTTGAAAGTAATGGTGTAATTTAAACATAGATGGATGACTGTAATCCCTTTTTGAAAAATGTTCTCACTGAAGGTTCAGTTTCTGACACATTGATACAGGTGGATGATTTGCATGTCTGTGTAGATCAGTTTTTTTATTTCAAAAAGTGAAGGGCCAATGGGTGCATTCTGATTTTGGACATTGAATTAATGTGCACAATGTGATGTTCATGATCATTGTATAAAGTGTATAACTTCAAGCTCATATGTCAGGCTTGCTTAACATAATGTACAGATACAGGTAGTCCTTGACTTGTGAGGCTCATGTTCCCTCTGGGCTTCCACTGTCCTGTACTTCTCAGAGAAAACAGCGCCTCTGTAAATGCAACTCAGCCAGCTGGCACTGCTTCCAAGGTGTGTGGATCAGTGTCAAAGCTCTTCAGTTAGGCCTCAAGTGTGTCCTTGAAGCGCGTTTTTCTGACTACGCAGTGAGTGCTTGGTTTTAACCAGTTCACCATAGAATAGCCTCTTGGGAAGATGTGTATCAGGCATTGGAACAAGATGGCCTGCCCTTCTGACTTGTGCTCTTCCCAGCAGGATGTGGACGATTGGCAGATAAGATTGAGAGAGAACCTCTGTTGTCTGGAATTTTGTCTTTTCAAGTGATCGTCAACAGCCTTTTCAAGCAGTTCATGTGGAAGGGATCAAGCTTTTTGGCGTGGCACTGATAGATTTTCCATGTCTCTGAAGCCTATGATAGTGTAAGTTGTGCAACTTTCTTCTACACTTTCCATTTTGTGCCAGCTTGATACCTGTCCTGACCCACCAAGTTTCTTTCATATGTGTACAGACACACACGCAAAGGTTAATGTTTGTATAAGAACATAGTATGTCCATATGTGTGTGCATTAACACCAGACTTGCCCACCCAACCCCACCTTCCTGTGCTTCACTTTTAGGATGGAGGGTCAAACTCCTGTCGTAATAAGACACATGAGTGAACAGAGAATGCTGACAAGAGCTTGTTTGAATTCTTTGTGTAGTCAGATCCAGAGGTAAGACTGATTTTGATAACAAGTTTAAAGTCTTTACTTCCAGCAGATGATTCACCACTTGATCATCATTTGACTGGTACAACAGTTCCAAAACAGAGATATGCCCCTCCGCTGTTAACAAAATCAATGAGTTACTCAAAAACAAGCTGAACCCCAATTATTGATAGTTGTTTATAAAATCTAAACTTCAAGAATCATAGCGTAGCCCAGCAAGTCAGAATGGTAGGTTATTCATGAAACTTGAGAATCATGATGTAGAATTGCCAATCAGAATGCTTATTAAGCAAGTTCAGGAACAGTGGTGTAGTATAGCCAATCAAAATGCATTTTCAAAAAAATAAACCTTTTGGCATCTTTTGTAAGCTATGTGCATGTTCAGATGCTGTAAAGAAACTTCTAGAATTACTATATCACTTGCACATACATCATCTAGTGAACTAAAGTTGTACAAACAATTTTTTAAAACTTTAAAAGTAAAACAGGTGTATAGATCTGAACCAGAAAAAATGCAATGGTCAGTTGGTAAAACACACACACGCATGCACGCATGCACACACACACACACACACACACACACACACACACACACACACACACACACACACACACAGAAGTTTTATTTTGTTTTTCATTGCCTTTATTCAAAGGTGTTGGGAACATGTGTTGTCCTGGGAACTGATGTACAACATCTAGTGGCCCACCTGAAACAGCTGTATGGTCGACCTCTCACCATTGGTAAGTGTCTGTGTTATCTTACCTTAATTTTTCCCTCTCTCCCTCTTCAACTCAGAAAAGGGTGAAGAGAAAGCAAAACCAGACATCCTTTCTGTGTCTCCACCCCACCCCCTTGCCCTCCACACCACCCCAGATTAGAATTAGAAAAAAACAAACTCCCATGCTACCTTTGCTGCCCCTCCCCCTCCTCCCTGTCAATTCGAAAATCAAGGTAAAAATCAAACAGTGTTAAAGTAAAAGAAGCGATGTAAATGTACTTTTCTTCCTGCCCCTGCCCATTCCCCTTCATTCTCCATTCCACCCATATTTCTTCTGCCTCTTTCTCCTGGTCTCTTCCCACCTTCCCCCCTCCCTCCCTCTCCTATTCCCCTTCTCTTACAGCCCACCCCATTTCTCCACAAAGAAGTTGCTCGCTGAAAGCATAAGCAGTGGAGCAACTACTTGTCTGCTCATTTGTATTATATTTTTTTGTGGATTTTTAGTGTACATATATGTCTGTGCATGTACGTTCAAGGTGTGAGCATAGCATGTGTAAGCCTATGGTATGTATGTTAAGTGTGTGCGTTGCACATTTTGTGATGTTCATGCATGTAAAGTAGTGTGATTCATTTCAATTCCTTTGAAGGAACAATAACAAAATATGCATTTGAACACCATGATTATACTTATTTTGATTTTGTAGACACCATAATTAATACTTATTTTAAGTTCAAACATCTTCAAGTATGATGTACATGCGTCATGACAATGACTCAAATATATCTGGCATAAATGGAGGAATGGATATTCCATATTGAAAATCTTCTTCGACAGTGTCCAGATCGGCAGATGTCTGTCTAAGTGCTGTTGGGTTTTTCTGTTTGGTCTGAGTGTATCTGGCCATCAGTGCTTAAGGCTACAGGCTGCCTACATTTTCACACTGATGGCAAAACTCTGAAAAATTGTGATTGTAGACCATGCACAAGTTGCAGGAGTTTGAAAATTGTGATCATGTTACATCACCTTAATCTCTCTACCTTGGTTGTTGACAAATTTCTGGATCATGGTTCGGTTTGGGAGAAATTTTAAGACCAAATTTTCTGGATTTTGCTCTGCTGGTCACTTGGACCTCCACAGATACTTTGCCAAGCCTGAGTGTCTTCAGCTGCTGGATGAATCCTTTTCATTTATGTATTCCAGTTCAGTTTAAGCGGTGTCCCTGATTTCTGGAAGTTCCCCACTCGTAACTTTTCTCTTTCCTTTTACACTGTTGTTTGCCATTTTCATGATCTTTGTGTTTTGTTTTATTGCTGTCTGAGTTTTTGTTCGTTTGTTTTGTTTGTTTTTGCCATTGTAGTCTCTTCTCCTGTGAGTGTTCTTCAGAGTTTACAGATGTTTCTTTTTTATGTAATAGTTTTTGTAATCTGAGGATGAAAAAAATGAGTGAAATGCCTGGTGCGGCATAGTCTTATCAGATTAGAGGATGCTTGTAGATCAGGTATTATGTAATAGGTTTGGTGTATTTTTTGTGAATAGCTGTGTATGTAGTGTTGTTTGGAGAAGCAGTTTTTTTCCCCTTTATGTAGTTGTTACACGCTAAATGCGCTGACTTCCTCAGTACAAGGTAAGTGCAGTACTATAGCTTGTAAGAGTTTGTTGTAGATCCTGTGGTAGGTGTTCGGCTTGCGGACGACAAAATACACCAGGCAGTATTGAAACAAAGAGGATCCTTTTATTTACAAACGTTGAAGAATATAGGAACAAAAGCAAACCACTGACCTTCAGGTTCAATAAGCCGTACAGGAGCTCAGTCGTACATGCAGCAGTGAATATTCTACTAATGGCATCTTCTCATCGACTAGACTCAAACTCAGTGAAGACTCGAACACTTCTAGACCAGAACTCTTCAACAAATCTCATTTCTCTCTCTCTCTCTCTCTCGTCTGTGTGTGTCTCCCTCACAGTCGCACAGCTCTCATTCTTTTATGTTATCTAAAGAATATTCTCGAACATACTCAATTATTCTTTTCTAGAATATTCTGCACATCAGTAAGCTTAACCAATGAAATTGTGACCAGCATATGCAAATGTAATTCGGTCAGCTTCTACTACATTCTCAAACCTTCGGTAATGCACTAGCAACTTACGGAAACCTGATGAACATTCTAACATAATCTTGAATATTCCACTCGCATTATCAATCAATCCGAAAACAATACTGAACAATTAGGCATACGTTCACGTTCCAAATGTTTTAAATAAATCAACAACAGCACTACACTGATCGAAAATACAAAAATCTAAAAGTGATGAATAAAAGGAGGCTTGCAACTCGTCATTATTGCTATGACGTCTTTCACAAAAGTTCCTCCTCTCTTGTCTCCCTTTTAAATTGTAACAGTGGTAGTAGGCTAGAATTGGCCATATGTGGTCTGCAAGGTTATGGTAATAATAATAATGATGATGATAATAATAGAGGATGATAATAATGGCAATAATGGCGATAATGATGATGATAATAGTGATAATGATAATAATAACGATAATAGTAATATAAATGAGAATGATAACAACAACAAAAATGGAAAACGGAAACTGCATTGATTGTCTTCTTGTATCATTGAATAACCAATCATTACATGATTTTACATGGGTAACAGACCGATGGATTGTTTGGCTTACCACTGATTTGATCAGTGACTTATTTATTTAAGTATTTTTCAATTGATTGATTGATGAACTTAGAAGCTTTCATGTGTATTGTAGCATTGATTAGTTTAATTATGTATTCACTGTCATCTTGATTAATTTATTGACTGATTGAATGACTGCTTGATCTGCAGGCTGATGATTTATTTAATACCTCATGTAGTCGGTGGACCCACTTAATGACTGATGAAGCTGTTACATTCTTTTTTCTGTTTCTGTCTCATTCTTTGTGCTGTCTCGAAGTTTTTACTCCAACTCTGCTTGTTGTGGCTTTTCATACACCTGCAACCAGGTTCATCCTGTGATGGCCAGAGTGCCGCCCATGAGGTGCTGGGCAGCTGCAGAGCTACTTTGGATAACAGAAACTGCTTGATTTATTGACAAATTTATTGAGTAGCTGACCATGGTGACGAGGGGGAGGGGAGGGGGGGGAGGGGAGGGGGGGGAGGGGAGGGGAGGGGGGGGGAGGGGAGGGGGGGGGAGGGGAGGGGAGGGGGGGGTCCTCTGTGATTTCATTTATTTATTTTTTGATGCATGGTCATTGATGGAGATGGATTGATTGGATTGGATTGGATTGTTGTTATCCATTCGTTTGATCGTTACTTTAATGACAGGCCAGAAGCTGGGCAGTGAGGTGATATGCAGCTACAGTCCTGTGGAAGTGGAGAGCAATACAAAGACGCTCCAAGGCTGCTACGTGCGCTTCTTGGCCTGCTCCACAACGTTGGTAAGGTCCCCTGACGCAAAACACTACCTGTGATTCTGTGGTATTTTCAACACCTTGGGAGAACAACACAGTCCAGAGACCCCCAACAAAAGGGAAATGGACAAGAGTCCCTTGCCATTCATCATAATTAGTATTGAATTGTCCCCAAATTGTCCCTTGCCATTCATTATAATAAGTATTGAATTGTCCCCAAATAATCCCTTGCTATTCATCATAATCAGTATTGAATTGTCTCCAAATAGTCCTTTGCCATTCATTAGAATGTGTGTGTGTGTGTGTGTGTGTGTGTGTGTGTGTGTGTGTGTGTGTGTGTGTGTTTTCTTTTCTTTTCTTTTCTTTTTTGTGGCATCAGTTATCAGATCAATGGAGCGCCAAAGGGGGTGATTTTTCTTTCCTTTTTTTTTTTTTCTCTAAGGCCGAAATCCACCTCTTCATTTTTTGGTGCTTCACACTGTCCTCTTCATCTGCCAAAAAAACGAAAAAGCAAGAAAAAAAAAGCAGTTTCCACTCCTAGCTTTTTTTCTTTCTTTTTTTTTTCTTCTCTGCAACCAGTCCCTTACACACCATACGTAGTCTGTATGTTCTCTTACAAATGGACATAGTCTTGCTGATTTTAGTGTTTTGGTATTTGATATCATAATAAGTGTTAGATTGCCCCAAAATGGTGTTTGATATCAGTGATAATTTTTTCCCGAAGTAGTCCCACCCCATTCATTTTTGTTAATGGGAAAACAGTTCCATGCCATTCATCAGTTGTGGAAATGTCAGAGTGATTGTGTGTGTTTCAGGCTTTCAGAGTTGTGAAGGAGATTGCCAGTGCTGTGGAGGACATTCTGGGTGGCGATCCCTATGCCAGGAAATACTGAGGTCTGTGTTAGGAGGATGGCCTGCCAGAGGGGGTGTTGTGAACATTCATGATTACACATTCACCAACATTTCTTGTTGGAGGGTTTGTTCCAGTTTATATCTAAATCATATTGCTTTATTGTATGTTAAAACCACTTCCTTTCTTTTTTTTTCTATCTACTTTGGTGAGGGAGAGTTATCTACTTGCATTACAACATAGTTTTATTGTTTGCTGCTGATGGTTTAACAGTCATGCACTTGTAATTAAGTCCTGTGTGAAATAACAAGCAGCTTTGGTGCAGTGGTTTAGTGTCACAGGTTCTAGGCTTGGAGGTTTTGAGTGTGATTCCTATCAGAGCCATTAATTTATGGGATTTTTCAGCCCCAACTGGCTCTTATCCAGAGCTGAGTTTGCTATGGGCTGAATTTGGAAGACTAGAACAACACAGTTGAGTTCTGAGTGTTGCTCAAATTTCTTGATCAGTTTATATCTAAATCATATTGCTTTATTGATTTGATGTGACGAAGCGCTGTTCTTGTTGGAGGGTTTGTTCCAGTGTATATCTAAATCATATTGCTTTATTAATTTGATGTGAAGAAACGCTGACGATGATGGCATGGTGATGTTCAGTACAGTGCTTAGCACCAATTGCACATAAGATTGTTAAGTATTGCTGCTGAACTCTGTGAAGATAGCAGCCTCATCGTAGGAAGCTATGACTAACAGGTTGTAAAGTGCCATGACAAGACACATGAAGAGTAGTGTAGTTTTTATTGTCCTACTGTACCTCACCATGCGTCAGATGGTGCTCATTTCCTCTCTCCAAATATCAGGGCTCCTGTATGAATGCTATAAAGCACAAAATACCCTTTAGAAATATGCTTCATGTGTTAGTAGACCAACGGAAATTGAGAAACAGCTGTTGCTGGAGCTGACCTGTTGAAATTCTGCAGTGTATTTAATCATTACAGATCAAAATTTGTTGCTCGAGCCTGCAAATCATCAACTTTTTTTTTTCCAGTCGCTGTAAAATCAAAAGAGATGCTGTTTATTTATGAACACAGGTAAACACAGACAGCCCAGTGTGCAGTGCATCTCAGGCAATGCAAGGTAAAAGTAGATGGCACAAGACAAACAATGCAACAGACTTACAAAGGCAGAATGGTAACATTAGATACACAGTTTAAATGTGGTCAAACCACTCAGCTATAGCACAGATGGCCAATGTTCAGGTTCCTTGCTCTGATCAGATCTGAAAAAAACATGAATCATTCTACTTTATACTTCCCTCATTTGTATACCCCTCCTGGGTTTTTTCTTCTTACAGCTGTTGCTAAGTCATAGTAGTGATGACACAGAAATTGTTTAACTGCACTTGTTTCAATCCCAATGCATGTTTTGTTCCTCATAGGTAAGTTAATCAGTGTATAGTTAGTTACTGTTAAAACCACTTCCTTTCTTTTTTTTTCTATCTACTTTGGTGAGGGAGAGTTATCTACTTGCATTACAACATAGTTTTATTGTTTGCTGCTGATGGTTTAACAGTCATGCACTTGTAATTAAGTCCTGTGTGAAATAACAAGCAGCTTTGGTGCAGTGGTTTAGTGTCACAGGTTCTAGGCTTGGAGGTTTTGAGTGTGATTCCTATCAGAGCCATTAATTTATGGGATTTTTCAGCCCCAACTGGCTCTTATCCAGAGCTGAGTTTGCTATGGGCTGAATTTGGAAGACTAGAACAACACAGTTGAGTTCTGAGTGTTGCTCAAATTTCTTGATCAGCTCTGCAGATGTCTGTATCTCTTGGACCTGATTGATGCTGGAATATATTTTATGAAAGTATGCATTGAGTACAGCTGTGTCATATAGTCTCAGACCAGAGGAGAACTCATTCTCATCTTCATCAATCAACTTAAAAAATAAAAAAAAATGTCTCAAATTCTGTTGCACCTCATGTCCTGCTCTCATGATTACTTCAGTTTTGATTTCCTTTTCATATGCCCTTGGTGAGTTAATGTTGTGGCCACTGATGTTGGAAAGTCCATCAGGGCTGTTGCTGGACAGACATGGTTGCAGCCTCCAGATGATACTCGCCCACGCTGGCTCAATGACTTGGCAATTGTTGTCATCGATAGGGGACTTAGTAGGTGATGTCACACAAAGGGAGAGGGGCATGGCAGGTAAAGCGCTATGGAAAAGAGAGAAACGTCCAAAGCATACCATTTTTAAAAATGGGAGGTGTTCTAGAGTTTAATTGAAAATATTCCACGATCACATTTTAGATGAACCGGTGTCAGTGTTTGTCGAAACAAACTTTATGTGCAAGGTGTGTTTGAGGGCAGAGCTATGGAAAAAATTATTTTATTGTGGTGGCTTGGTGTGTTGTTGTAAGTCTGAGTGCAACTAGTATGACAACAGTTAGGGTTATCTGTAGAATTTGTCTACAGTTAGAGATTATCAGTTGAGCTTGTATGCATCAAGAGTATCAGAGATGGATGTGTGTATGGGAAGATGCTGTTACGGAATGTATATACAATTAGAAATCGTCTTCTGTTGAAGATTTTATGTTATAACCAGAGGCAGTATAATCAGTTATTTCCCAGTCCATAATCGGAGACAGCATATAGAGTTTGTAAATATTCTTAGCCATCTGTTGAATTGTTCTACAAATATTTCATGGTCCTGTACATTTTCAAACGGTAACAATCCAAGATGTGATCTCTGTGCTTATGAGAGAAAGAAAGTAATTACACTCCCCCCTCCCCCCCCCTCCCCCCCTCAGATACATATACACCCCCCACTCTACACGCACAGTTTGTATGCATGCATACACACACATGATTGGTACATTTGTAACTTAATGTTCCTGGTTGTACAATATTATTGCATTCTGATTGTGCTGTTTGGTATAGTATATTTGTAAAGTCTTGGTGGTAATATGTGTTGTCCTATATTTTCCTTTTCTTATTTCATTTTATTTGTTGACATAATTTCCATATTTACTTATGATTAATAACATTACTGAAGTGCTGCCAGATGTGTCCTTGAGTGTGAAGACAGAACAGGCATCCAGGTTGGGTACATGACAAATGTTTCTTTCATTCAGCCCTTGTTTCTTTTTGGATTGTGAAAATACTCAGTCAGTAAATTTTGTCAGCTGATGCTTGTTGTACACCTAGTTTATTTCTGTGTTGCTGGTGATATAATGTTGGTTTTAACCACAATGGCCAATCTCTTGCTGAACATGTTTTACCCGTAATTACTCTTTCTGTTAGTTTCCTGAGCGAAGACAAATCAAATGTTGTTTTTCCTTGTTATCATGTTAATTGACAGCTTTTCTTTTGATCCTTTGATAGTGGTTGTTTTTTTTCTGTGTTTGATCATTTGAATGCATGGAGTGGTGGATTTTATGTTTAGGTATCATTTGAACCTGTGATGGAGTAAGCTTTTATGTCTAGCATCGTTTGTAGCTATGATTGAGTAGGATTTTATGTGCAGGATTGTTTGAAACTGTTGTGGAGGGTGCTTTTCTGTCTGGGGTCGTTCTATTATGGATTATGGAGTAGGCTTAATGTGAACTATCATTTCTCAGCTTACTGTCTAGGTAGCTGCTCTCCTTTTTCACATGCAGGGTATGTTCCTGTTTCTGTACCCACAGAATCCCTCATGAAGGGCAAGATTTTCAAAGCATTTGCAAGTTTGCGTACACATTCAAGGCATTTCGGTCTGCAGAAAAAAGTAGAAAGTTGATGTGGAAGACAAGTCACAAAAAAGAAGAAGAGGAAGAAAAAAAATATGTGACTTATCCGTCTATGCTCAGCAGAATTCATACCAGGGATCTCACAGTATGGAAGTCCAGTGTGCAATATTATACTGGTCAGAATGATGCAGTGAAAGTAAAATGGGAGGGGTTTGCTATGTATTTTTCTGACAGAACAGGTGTGGCTGATGAAACATATTCTTTTAGAGTGTTGGGACCTGCATGATGTGAGACACAAACATTTTACAGCAGATTCCATGAAAACCTTGCTCAGAGACGTTCCGCCTGACGCGATCTTTGAGTTCTTGAAAGAGATTGACATTTTTCTTCGAATCTGAGATTTTACAGTGGAAAGATTTTTAACAAAATTTCGGATGGGTTTTTAGAAGATTTATTTGAAAGAATTGTGTGAATGAATGACTTGTGAGTTGATTTTAACATGGTGACAGCCCTGATATGGCCCTTTGTGGTTGGCTGGGCTATAGGCAACATTACCTTACCTTACCTGACTTGGCAAGAGTCTTATTTGAGGAATCAGGACAAATCTTCTGATTTCTGATCTGAGTTTATGGGTTTTTGAGTGTGTTGTGAGGGGATGTTTTTTTTCTTTATAGCAATTTTGTGCTGTAACTGTTTTTCTGTGTGTGTGTGTGTGTGTGTGTGTGTGTGTGTGTGTGTGTGTGTGTGTGTGTGTGTGTGATTTATGATGTTTGAAATTTGCTTAATAATTTGTTGTGCTTTAGAATTTGCATTCATGTTTAATGCCTTAAAATTTTAATATAATTGATGTTGTGCACATAATTTGCACTGCCTTACAGTATGTATATAATATGTGCTACCTTTGAATCTGCATGTGATTTGTGCCCCTTTGGAGTCAGGATGGGATTTGTGGGCTGGTTGTTCTATTTTATCATTGTGAGATATTCAATTCTTGAAACAAGTTGGCTTTAATTCCTGTTTTCAGACTTTTCCTATTTTTATGAGAAAGCTCATATGCCATTTAATTGGTGTATGTACTGTTTGTATGCATATTTTGGTTCATGATATAAGTGATCTCCTGTGTTGTGGTATTGAGAACCTGAAAGGACTATGTTTGGTGTGCTGGGCTCTAATGAAATTGAAACTGAAAACTTAAGCATATGATTGTGTGTGTGTGTGTGTGTGTGTGTGTGTGTGTGTGAGTGTGTGTGTGTGTGTGTGTGTGTGTGTGTGTGTGAGAGATCTTTTGAGATAAAGAGATTCCTTCTGTATGCATGATAGGTGGCATGTGTACAAATTGTGTGTGTGTGTGTGTGTGTGTGTGTGTGTGTGTGTGTGTGTGTGTGTGTGATCTTTTGAGATAAAGTGATTCCTTCTGTATGCATGATAGTTGGCATGTGCACAAATTGTGTGTGTGTGTGTGTGTGTGTGTGTGTGTGTGTGTGTGTGTATAATATATTGCACTTAGTTTACAAGCATTGGTGTGGATTAGCCAGAGTACGTGTCTGAAATTTGGGAATGAAAATGAAATCAAGTTTAGTGTGATTTGAAATAATGCACTTGCATTGGCACAGTCTGATTTTTCATTTACATCTTTTCTTCTGGAAGCCATTTTCCCGTGCTGAACATTACAATATGAAAAGAGGCCATGACCTGAATATTGGAAACTGCAATTTTGGCAGCTGGTACCTTTTGTATGTTTGTCTGTTTTTAGTCATTTCCCAGAATGTTGGCCATACACATATTGATGTCAGTAGTCATGGATTTCCCCCCTTTTTTGTTTACTTAATTAGTCCCCTTTTTTTCTCCCCACTTTGTTTAGTTTTAATTTTAAGGAACATTACCTTCTTACAGTGTAACTTGGTTAACTCAATCGAGTCTTGTCGGAAGCGGGTTACCGACACTGTTCACATCGCTTGAAGGTGTGTCGGACGCATACTTCCGACAGAGTTTGACGATTTTTAAATCATATCGCCTTTTATTTATTAAAGGGCAATAAGTCTCGTTTCAGGGACAGCTTAGGGCCTTTTTTTTGCAGTTGCTTCCATTATATCATTCTTTGTGTATTCTGTAGTAGTTTTATACGGATTTGAATTGTCCTGCTCTCAGTTCCCGCGATCACACGATTTTGAACACGATCACACGATTTTGAGTGGATCAAGCATTTTGTTGTCAAATTCTTGTGTTTTATGCAGTTGTCATAAACATACCATTCTCTGTAGGTCATACCAAGTGCTCAGAAGTGTAACTGAACTTGTGTGGGAGGATAGAGAGCATGAAGAAGTGGATTACAGTGTGCACAAAAAGTTTTTGTTTTTCTGCAAATATGTATTATTTTGGATTACTTACATCATGTGAACTGTGTGGATTCCTCACTGAGGGTAAGCATTTTTGATAAATATATTGTTTTTTTTCTGTCCAATGGTGTATATTTCATGCTCCTAGGTGAAGTGGTTGATTTTTTATGATTTTTTTAAAATGGCCAAAAATCGTGTGATCTGAGGGACAAACTGGTCCATTTTGGCTGTGACTTGATTGAGTTAATACTCTCAATCTAACAGTTACCACGTATTTTTTTTTGTCTTTTTTTTTCTCTCAGTCTGTGGACAAACTGGTCCATTTTGGCTGTGACTTGATTGAGTTAATACTCTCAATCTAACAGTTACCATGGTTTTTTTTTTTTCTTTTTTTGTTCTCTCAGTCTGTTGATTAGGTTGTGCAAATTCTACACACTGTGCAGGATGGACAACAGCTGCCCATTCCGCTGTGTCCGTTGCCTGTGTGGCTTCTTCACATATTTTTGTGGCCTGTAAACTTTTGTTGTTAATCTTAAGAATCCAGGAGTGGAAAAGTGAACGGAAATGTCTGGCGCTGTCAGCACAGCTTAAAGGTGATATGATGTTTGATGACAGTAGTTTAAATGTCACGTCATTAACATTTTCAATTGCTTGTTTCTTTTTCAGGACGTGTTTGTGAGTGTTGTGTGTGTGTGTGTGTGTGTGTGTGTGTGTGTGTGTGTGTGTGTGTGTGTGTATATATATATAGATATATATATATATACAATAAACTAATAAATTCCAAGGATAAGTACTGAGCACCATTTATAATTGAATATATATATATATATATATATATTTATGTCTATTATTTACATATACACATATTTATACATACATATATATGTGTGTGTGTGTGTGTTTATATATATAGATATCGACATCATTTTAAAAATTATCTGATCTGTTTATGTTGTAGCAGTTGTTTTTTTTCCTCGAGTTGGACAGCCCTGAAAGTGCTGTGTGTGGTCAGCTGGGCTACAATGATCAAAACTGTAAAAACTTAATTTCAACACTTGCTGGACTTTATGTGATGTTTGTTAAGCTGCTAGTGAGGTTCAGTATCACGTCATGTCATGATACGCTTACAGTCTAGCCAATGCCTGGGGTCTTGTCTAGGTTAAAAGGACGTTAGAATGCACAAGGTACAACTTAGAATCTGAGGTTATGTAATTCCAAACACAAATACCAAACTTAAAAAAAGACCCATTTGAACCATTTACCATCAGTTCCTCTTGCTTTTTATCGGCAGTTACAGTATAAGAACTTCTGTCCTCTCTCTTCTCTTTCTCTCTCTCTCTGTATTCATCAATCTACAAATGTCTGTGTGTGTATTTATCTCTCTAAACACACACACACACACACACACACACACACACACACACACACACACACACACACACATATATTCACGCTATAGATAGGTAAACACTCTCTCTCTCTCTTTCCCTCTCTCGCTCATTCTCTCTCTCTCTCTCTCTCTCTCTCTCTTACCTACCCACTACCTACATACCTACGTACATACCTACCTAACATCCTATCTCTCTCATTGTATCTATCTACCTTGCACGCCTGTGTGTGTGTGTGTGTGTGTGTGTGTGTGTGTTTTGAGATTGGATATGTGTGTGTGTAGTGTCGGGGGGGGGGGGGGGGGGGGGGCTTCTTGTTCATTTTGAAAATGATGCTGTGAAAAAATAATTGCATGTGATCGTTAAAGACTCTGATGAAACCTCGATGCACAAATGTGTTGAGTAAAATAAAGTTTATGAACGGACGGCGAGTGTGGCGGTTAATGTTCACACACACACACACACACACACACACACACACACACACACACACACACACACACACACAAGCATGCGTGCGCACACATGCACGCACGCACACACACGCGCACGCGTGCGTACGCACGCACACACACACGTGCGCGTACGCATGCACGCATACGCACGCATGTACACACACGCACGCATACATGTATATACATACGCACACACACACACACTCGCACTGACACACACACAACTATATCTGTATCTCGGTCTATCTCTATCTATGCTCGTGAGCGTGTGTGTGTGTGTGTGTGTGTATGAGTGTGTGTGTGTGTGTGTGTGTGTGTGTGTGCTGTGTGCGGTTCCTCAATAGGTCCTGCGCGTAAGTTTATTTTTTTAATTTCATCACCTGCGGGACTTGAAGTACTATGTTTATGGTTGTGGTAATCGAGGTTCATGTTGTCTGATGTTACCTTTGTAGCCCAGCCAATCACGGGGACTACATCAGTGTTGACAGCACGCAGTGTAAATTTCAAATCCAATGCTGCTGAACCCACGTCGAATCCTGAAGCCCAAACGAACTTGTCTCCAGGTCATACACTCGTGTTCCCCGTGTCATTCATCATTCAGGTCACCGGTAAAGGTTGGCGAGACGTCGCGAACACGTAAACCCAATTCCACATCCTGGCAGAGATGCATAGCGCCTACCCCAACCCCTCTCCCCACTCTCAGTCGATGAGTGTGTGTGTGTGTGTGTGTGTGCGCGCGCACGCGCGCGTGTGTGTGCGTGCCTGGCAGCAACTTGGTACCCAGTTTACCGGCTGGCACGATATTGGTCAGTGTAGCGCTGATATCAATCACCTTTTTCGTCTCTTACTTCAAAGGAAACATGCAGTCTTAATCTTTCTTCGCATATGCAAAGAAGCGCAGATTTACTTTCTTTTGTATACTTTACACTGTGGAACTCCAGGTACTTACGAACTCGCTGATTCGTCGTCTAGATCACATTTGAATGTACAAAAAGCGGGTGTGACAAAGATAAACATTGCCTTTGAGGACGTGAGAAAGGAAATCTTTTCCAGTTTGTTGTTGTTGGTTTTGTGTGTGTGTGTGTGTGTGTGTGTGTGTGTGTGTGTGTTTTGTACGCAGGGTAATAAATGAATGGCTCGAGACACCAATGGACTCGTAGTTTACTGCTGATTCTCAGCTACACGTTATAAAGCCCCCTTCCCCCCCCCCCCCCCCCCCCCCCCCCAACACACACACACACACGGTGGGTTTTTAGAAAATGTATTTCAAAGAGTTGTATGAATGAATGACTTGTGAGTTGACTTCGACGCGGTGACAGCCCTGATGTGGCCCTTTGCGGTCGGCTGGGCTATAAGCAACATTATCTTACGTTATCTGCACCCCCACCCCCCTCCTCCACATACATTCCCTCCAGTCCTTCTCCTCCCAAATTCTCTCTCTCTCTCTCTCTCAAAAAAAAAAAAAAAAGAAGTCAGAACGCACGGAAAGAAAAATGATATTAGAAGTTTGTCTTCTTCTTTGTTATGGTCTTGCCATCATCTAGCAAATATTCTCACGGGAGTCGGAAGCTCCGTGGTGATTCGAGGAACGAATGCTTTCTAGAAGAATGGCACCAAGCATACAAGCACAAATGGATGGGGGAAAGCAAGAGGCGGGTAGGGGGGGGGGGGGGGTAGGGGTGATGGAGCGTTAGAGTTGCGGGGCGGGAGGGAAGAAATCTCGAGGGCGGTAAGAGGGGAGATAAGAAGAATAAACGGGAATTGGGCAGGAACAGAGGGCGCCTGTACAGGGCAGTGGGAAGGTGGAGGGGCGATCAAAGGGGGGGGGGGGGGGGGGGGGAGGGGGGGGGGAAGAAGAGGTGATTGGTGAACGGTTTACACAAGGATGCCTTCAACAGACGAAGGAGACTACATTAATTTGCCCACAGCTGGCTGAAGCCTCCTGTCCAGGCTCGAACAAGCCTGACAGTGCCCTGCTCTCGTCTTCTTCCGTCCTGCAAACAGATGGACAGATTCTCCGGTACCAGTCCCCTGGACTCCACCTCACCTCACTCCTGGGCTACAGTGAACCCCTTCTCTTGGTGCAGAGTCTTCTGGTCCCGGGGACCTCTAACTCGCTGTTCCCCGGAGCCACGACCTTGGCAGGGCAGCATCATTTTACCCTCTACCAGTTAGTCATACTCTGGTTTTCGTGGGGATTTTAATTCTTTTGCTGACAAATCCTCTCAAGGGTTATTCTAGTTCAACTAATGTGTTTAATGGTTATATACACATACATAAAAGAGTGGGACACATACATTTAAGGCAAAGTACCTCAGTTAACCACCTCTCGAGCTATTCTAGTTAAACCGACGAGTTTAGTGGTTATACACATACACATCAAGGACTGAAACACACACTGTGGAGGCATAGCACCTTAAGACAGCGGTTGTGAAAACATCACCAATCACCCCCGTGTTACTCTAGTTCTGCCAATGAATTTACTGGTCAAAAGACCCACACATCAGAAAGAGCGAAACACATGCACATTAGTACCTCAATATACTCACAAATATGGTTGTGAAAGCATCGGTCCTTTATATCCAAGTCGTCATCTTAAAAATTCATTTTAGTCCCTCAAGCTATATATTGTTCCGATACTGCTTGTCTCCCCACAGTCGCTCGGCTATTCATATTTCCAATACCATTTCTTCCTCTAGGAAGGATTCCATACCCCGGGGCCTTATGGCTTGAGTACCATTGAACAGCTGTCTGTACAGTACACATCACCTAACAGTTTTGAAGCCTCCCAAAAGACTGGCGCATTTTGGGGCCGAAGAGGGTGATCCATCCTCCATTCCCCATCGATCAGCTAAAAAGATGCTTGCAGCTAACTGCTGAAGATCAGCGGATCCCATTCAATGTTCCCCGACTCCCACGTTTCTTAGTTTTAGCTTTAAGCGTCTTTCGTCTTTGCTTTGAAGTCTCCTACATTTCTGTTTAGAAATGCAAGCTTGTAACACCTTGCTAGCACTCCCCACCCCCCCACTCCTGCATATCCTAAATTGCCCCTTCAATTCGACCCTGGGTTCACGCATATGCAGTGCTGAAAATAAAACGTTTTGGGGAAAAAAACCAACGATAACAAACCAAGAGCACCAATCCCAAACAGGAGCAAAATTACCCCAAACGTGCCAAGAGACTGGAGGACATTCGCCGACTTATCATCATTTCAGACTGCTGAATTTTTACGTTTTGCGTGGAGAATGCTGCATTGTTACATTTTGTGTGGAGACTGCTTTATCATTACATTCTGTGTGGAATTTACTACATTGTTACATGGTTTAAATAAATACATTCCGAATCAGCAATCACAGTTTTACAGTAAATGTCAAAAAGGTTTGTGCATTGTTTACATTTTGTATGAAGATTGCTCCATTGTTAAATTTTGTGTGCATATTGGTGCATTGGTACATTTTGCGTGGATATTGGTGGATTGTTACATTTTGCGTGGCGATTGTTACACTGTTACATTTTGCGTGGAGATTGTTACATTGTTACATTTTGCATGGGGATTGGTACATTGTTACATTTTGTGTGGAAATTGGTGCATTGTTGCATTTTGTGTAGAGACTGCTTGATTACTATATTTTGTGTGGAGATTGCTACACAATTACATTTTGTATGGAGAATGCTGCATTGTTTCATTCTGTAGAGAGACTGCTTTATTATTACACTTTGTGTTTAGACTGCTTTATCATTACACTGTGTGGAGACTGCTTTATTATTACAGTTTGTGTGGAGACTGCTTTATTATTACACTTTGTGTGGAGACTGCTTTATTATTACATTTTACGAGGAGAATGCTTTATTATCACATTTTGTGAGGAGAATGCTTCACTGTTGCATTTTATGTGGAGACTGCTTTATTCTTACGTTTCGTGTGGAGAAGGCTGCGTTGTGAGAGAATACTGCGTCGTTACACCCGAAATTATATCGGTGCAAGTCGGAGAGGGACAAGGGTGAGTGGCTGGGTGGTCGTGGACATCTTGTTGCTTCCAGTAAAAGCAGCTCAAGTCACGTGGAACCGGAGAATGATGCACGTGGAAGTGGCGCCCGCGTGTTTGTGTGAGATGTCACGTGCTCCAGATCACTATGTTTGTATAGCGCTGAAGACAATTTTGTGAAGCTCTAAAAGCGCTGAACTTAAAGGAATTATGAAAACCTGCGACCAGTTTACTGAACCCCGCACAAATGGGATTAAGTGCTTTTTATGTACGAAAACGTCCTCTCTCTCTCTCTCTCTCTCTCTCTCTCTCTCTCTCTCTCTCTCTCTCCGAGATAGCACGTCAAGTCTTTCTTCCTTTCTTTTTCTTTTTTTTTTCCCGATTGTTTTAAGCTGGCGATGCGGCTAGAACTAAAGTAATATCGTGTGTGTGTGTGTGTGTGTGTGTGTGTGTGTGTGTGTGTGTGTGTGTGTGTGTGTGTGTGTGTGTGTGCGTGCGTGCGTACAACGTGCGTGCGTGCGTGCGTGTGTGTGTGTGTGTGTGTGTGTGTGTGTGTGTGTGTGTGTGTGTGTGTGAGAGAGAGAGAGAGAGAGAGAGAGAGAGAGAGTTCTCTTTTTAAAGGAATAACTTTACCTCCAAGTTAAGAGCTGAAACAGCTAAAACACCCCAACAAAGATGTTGAGAAGATCCATCATCTTTGGCTTGAACAAATCGCAGAAAACTCGTGAAAAACAAAAAAACAAAAAAAACAAACAAAAACAAAACAAAGAAAGAGAAGGGATGGGGTAAGGGTAGGTTAAGGACACACACGTGACACACGTTTGTTGCACGTGTGCGTGAAGCACGTTTTGAACGTGCTGAGGGTTTGCTGTGCCGGTGGGAGTGAGAACTGGAGGCGTGTCACGCGGCATACGGCTGGACACAGACTCTTCCAAGGTCGGAGATGGAGCAGTGCGTGTCAGAGAAGAAAGCGATCACTCATTGCCCGAACTGCTTGAAACTTCTGAGGTTCAGACTGTGCGGTTCAGGAACTTTGACAGGTAGGTGTAGAAGAAATTGATGTTAAAATCCCATTTTTTTTTTTTTGGTTGTGACTCGGGGATAGTATATCATGCAAGACCTTTGATCGTGTGAAAAATACACACTCTGATTTGAGTCTTCCTTCTCCCCCCCCCCTCCCCCCACACCCACTTTGGCAACTCCTTTATATTCGTGATTTAAAGCTGTTGACATACATTCTTTGCCCTGGCCGGCTTCTTTCAAGAAGAGCGTGGTAATTTGGTCAGTCTCAGGCGACAGTCGACGACGAGGTCATAGAACGGGTTTAGCGAGGTGGCAAAGGAAAAGCAAAAATGCATGCTGAAAAAGAACAACACAACACCGGTGACAAGAGTTTCTTTGAATAGCCCGGATGTGCTATCGTGAGGGGAGCATGGCGGATCAAGTATTAGGTAGTAATGGAGGGATACAGACGGAATTCGGGGTGCTGTAAACTAGCTGCAGATTTTATTTTCGAAAGAGAGAGGTGGGGTGGGTGGAGGGAGTAACGTTGCAGCAGATTTTGTAAAAGCGGGTGTGTTGGAAGGAAAGGGGTGGGGTGGGGGAGACAAGGTGTAAATTCTTTTGAGTGTGTGTGGAAGGAATGGGGGTAGGTGGGGGGAGACATAGTGCAGATTTTGTAAAAGCGGGCAGGGGAACTCGTACACATTTTGTAAAAGGTGGGGGAGGGGGGGGGGGGAACAAGGCGCTGATTTCGGAAGAGCGGGGAGAGATGGGTGGGACATGCAAGTTTTGTAAATAAAACGAAGAGGGGAGGGCTTCCACCGCAGTCAATAAGGTGCATCGGACGCTTTCCTGCAGGTAAGGAGCATTCATCCACATTGTAAATGTCAATTTTTTTTTTTGAAATGGGCGGGGATATGATACCCCGCCACCCCCCTCCTCCACCGTCCCTTATCCGCGCCATGGGAGCTCTTAAGTGTTCAATTGCACGTGGTGCTTTGGCTCTTCCTTAGGGGGTGCAAAGTGCGCACCCCGGCTGTTCAGCAAAATGACGCCCGTCCGTGTTCATTCATCCTGGATGACGTAAAGTGCCTTAAATGATCTGGATCTGGATCTGGATATATACGTTGCTAAAACATCCATTTACTGGCATAGGCGCGACGGTGGGGGGTGCGCAGCGTGATGATATCGGCTTCTGGCCTTTGCCAGAGCCGACTTGAAGCTGTCGATTGACTTTTGGTGGACGTTGTTATCGTCGAGGTGGTTCCACTCAGTTACTGTCTTTGGGAAGTATGAGTTACGGTACTGATCGGTGCGTGTTTCAGGAACGCAGTAGCACCTATCATTGTTTCGTATGTAGTTCTCCACTGGGTTTTGTGTCAGGTACGTACTGTTGTCTCTGGTGGAGCGGATGCGTCGTCCTGGTTTCTGAGGTGTGATGAATTCACTCGGGGTGATCGCTGGCACCAGACCCTCAACCACCTTGTAAAAGAATCCTAGACGTATGATTGGTTGCCCTAATGGACGGAACGCTTTTTGTATTACGGGAACCAGTCACCAGATGCACAGGGATTTAGTTTTTATTCTTTTTTCTTTATTTACTTTACGAAAGAGGAGTTTACTCCCAGCAGGTCGGGCGAATACATCGGTACACGATGTTCACTTTTTCCCTTTCCACGCACAAGGCAGTCGTTGCAAAGTCAAAGGACTCTCTGGCTTTAAAAGGGAGACTGCGCATGCACATTGGCAGACCTGCCTTTCCACCCTCTCTCCCCTATCGGATAAACCGTTGAACCGATCCGAAATGACTGAACTCACCATCTCCACGTTCAGCTTCGTGATAGAACCCAGTGTGTAGGAAGGGGATAAAGCTCAGTGTGACCAGCCGCCGTGGCGAAGTGGTTAGCGTCTCGGACTCCCGGCTGGGAGGTCGTGGGTTCGAATCCCATCAGGTTCATGTGGGTTTTTCTGCCCCGACCGGCTCCTACCCAGAGTTGAGTTTGCTGCGGACTCAGTTGGGAAGACTGGGACCACACAGTCGAGTTTCATCCACTTAATGGATGCGTTTCTGAGTGTTGCTCAAATTTCCTGACCAACACTGCAGGTGCCTGTATCTCTCGGGCCTGGTTGACGCCGGGATATATTATGAAAGGAAGCGTAGAGTAAAGCCCTGTCATGTAGTCTCAGACCGAAATGGAAATCCGTAGCATCATCTTAATCATCCTCATTCTCCTCGATCAGCATAAAAAAAAAGTCCCAAGTTCTGTGGCCCTTCATGGCCCTGCTCTCATGGTGACCTCAATTTCGATGTCCTCTCCACGTCTGTGGCCTTGGTTTGGTTCCGTCGGGGTCACCGGTATCGGCGAGTCCATGGGGGCTGTCGTTGGACAGACGTGGTGGTCCCCTCCGGAGGGAGAGCTCACTCACGCCGACTCCGCGACAAAGCAATTATTGTCGTCAGTAGGGGGCTTAGTAGGTGGTGTCCTGCGTATGTTAGATCAGAACAGGCGCCACTGAACACCACCGAAGTGACTCGGCAGCAGTGCAGTGTCTCCTCCGGTGGGTTGCCTCCTGACGATATGACATTGACTGCTCCCTGTGGATTGCCGGTGCCGGGGCTGCGGCGGGGCCGACCGGGCTGTGGCTGTGGACGGCGTGTCGGAATGAGCGGCGTGGGTGCACTGCCTCTGAGGTGGCACAGAGGTTGGGACAGCAACAAAAACAAACAAACAAAAAAAAGCTCAGTAAGTGATTGAGATACTTTCCTTTGATGATCTTACGGTCCTAGATGTGGATATAGCCACTATACCCAGGCGGGCGAGGAAGGGCACTTGCCCAAACCCCACCCACCTCCTCTCATCCCTGGGGAGTAAATGCAGACTGCACCCACCCCCCTCACCCACTGTTCCAGAATCACTCACTCACTTTAACATTCGCAGTGTTTCAGACGACAAACATACAAATAAAGCATAAACACCGATTCAACGGGGGAGGGGGGGAGGTTGGAAGGGCTTGTTAGATCTGAACCAGAATTGACACTCACCCCTGTTCCAAAACCACTCCATGGTGAATGATTTTAGGCATGTCTAGAACCCCCCCCCCCCCCTCCCTGGAGCGACTGCAGACACATGCCCAAACTAAGTGCCATGTGACAGGAAGGGTGGAAATATGCACGTGCCAATATCGCTTCATGTGGTGTTTCTGGACAACGCCCCCAACCCCGGACCGAGAGGGGATATGCTTAGGTGTCAACCTATACGGTTTTCCCGTATTGCTGTACGGGAAACCTTCGATTTCGGGTCTGTACGGCCGTATACAAGTTTCAATACCGGTAAAACTGATTTATACGGGCAAATCTTAAACCACTGACGCAAACTGCGAGAACTTTCATAGCAGACGACACGGACTCTTTGTACTGAAACGGGAACGAACTAAGTAGATGATCGGTCATGTTTTGAGATCAACCCTTCAACCCCATTGTTGCAGGCAGCAAAGTCTGCCACCACGCAGTACAACGATGAACATCAGTAACTGTCATTTGCAAGTGACAGTGTTGAACAGAACAATGGCTGTGTGTTCTTGGGAAATTGGTATGATTGGGAATAGAAACTATGGGGATCACAGTAAGTAATGATGTACTCCTGACTTCAATGGACTAATTATCTTGGTAGGAGTGGAAAGTGCATAGAACAAATTGGTTTGTGACTTTGATGGACTCATGATGTTGGTAAAGTGGAAGAGTGTGTAAACAATGGGTTTATAAACAGTTTTAGTTCTGCATCATTGTCAGTGTTTTACTATAGGGTGTGTGATTTGATCCACAAACTGTCTCAAGTGATGCATTCTGTTGGAATGGAAGAGAAGATTCTGTTGGATGGGTAAGTGTTATTCATAAACTGTCTTAAACTGCCATTTGTTTCAAGAAGTTCTGCCTGATACTCAGTATTACATTGTATTCACAGCAAATTTTGTATGTTTTTTCGTTTTCCGTAATGTATAAGGTTTTTGGGCTCGGAATAAGGGAAAAAGTACTTTCCAATATGGGAAGTTGTAAAATGAGGAAAATTGGGTTGACACCTATGGATATGGAACAGGGTGGAATTCTGGCTCATGTTCGGAGTCGCCCCACTCAAATTACAGCGCAATGTGCCTCCATGGATACGTTTTGTCGTTTGGAACACTGAGTATTTTGAAGAAAGGCAGAGGTTTGGGAACAAAAGAGGTAAGCCTGGATTTATCCCTACACCCATCGACCTCGCCCAGGGGGTGAGTTTGGCCATGGACTCTTTCTCGCCCGACGGGGTTGATTTTGGTGGTGGTGAAGTGACGTAACGTTATACCGGGAGTTTGTAGTGGGGCTGACTCTGTTAAGGATTGGACGTTGCCTTACATCTTCAAAGGGAACAAGAGAGCCTGGTAACGACACCCACCACTTCCCTTCCGCCACCCCTCCCCCTCCTCCCTCCCTCCCTCCCTTCCCCTCCCCCTCCTCTCTCTCTCTCTGGCTGCCAGCAAGACGGATTTTCAAACAGGGAAAAAGTTTGCAATTTTCTATGAAGAACTTGTGCATTATGCCTGTGCATGGTTCCCCGTCTCCTTTAGAAAGCGTTTTGAACACTCTGATGCAGGAATTGTCATTGTCTCCTTTAGAAAGTGTTTTGAACACTGATGCAGGAATTGTCATTGTCTTCTTCAGAAAGTATTTTGAACATTTTGATGCAGAAATAGTCACTGTCGTCCTTTAAAATTGAAGGTAGAGGCAACCAGACGGTAGTCGTACTTCGACTGACACACCAGTGAACCAACATTTACAGCCTACGCGTAGTGACACTGTCGTATACCGTCGGAAATGTCCGTCGCAAGTATTTACAGACAGGAGAGCCGAGACACACAGGAATTAAGTGACTTTACAACATGAGGCAAGTCCATCCTACCGCCTCTCCCTTCCAACGCCACCAGGTTTGTTACATAGCAAACAGAACACGACTGCTTGTGACACGTTTGGAGGCAACCCGATCCTGTGTGCTGATGAATGTGCTCAAAGTCATTTTGCAAGTACATCACTTTGATTAAACCCAACCGACAGTGACAGTGATCCCAAAATGGAGCAGACTTGGATAATGCGAGATGTGGTGTACCAGTTAATGTGACAGTCAACACACACACACAGGCGACACACCGACACAGAAAGCGGAAGACAACAACCTCATGCTGACAACAGGATGAGTGTTGAAAGTACAACGGGCGATCCATCGTTGAAACAGAATGGGAACACCACATGTCAGCAAATAATGACTTGTTTAATTAAAAGACAATGCAGAAACAATAGACGGCCTTCTCGCCAGTTTCCGTGAATACAGAAAGTACGGTGGCATGCGCGTGTCGTTGCCGGTGAGGAAGGGAATCCTTGTCTGAGTGAATACAGTTAAGACGGTGCCACTGTGTGTGTGTGTGTGTGTGTGTGTGTGTGTGTGTGTGTGTGTGTGTGCTGGGGAGGGAGGGAATCCTTGTCTGAGTGAATACAGTTAAGACGGTGCCACTGTGTGTGTGTGTGTGTGTGTGTGTGTGTGTGTCGGTGCTGGGGAGGGAGGGAATCCTTGTCTGAGTGAATACAGTTAAGTCGGTGCCACTGTGTGTGTGTGTGTGTGTCGGTGCTGGGGAGGGAGGGAATCCTTGTCTGAGTGAATACAGTTAAGACGGTGCCATTGTGTGTGTGTGTGTGTGTGTGTGTGTGTGTGTGTGTGTGCTGGGGAGGGAGGGAATCCTTGTCTGAGTGAATACAGATAAGACGGTGCCACTGTGTGTGTGTGTGTGTGTGTGTGTGTGTGTGTGTGTGCGTGTCGGTGCTGGGGAGGGAGGGAATCCTTGTCTGAGCGAATACACAAGAGACAGTGGCAGTGTGTGTTATTTCACACTGTATGCAAATAACTGCGATACGGGTTCTGTGTCGTGTAGAATGCTTTGTATCCAATGACATGTATATTTGACTTCATCAATTTCCATTTCTGTTCCATCCCCCCTTCTCCATTCCCCCTCCCCCCCGCCCCCCGCCCCCCCCCCCCTTTCCCCACCCCACCTTCCCTTTTGCAATAGTGAATGGGCTGGAAGCTTAAAACACAATAGGTTCTTTGAGTCTTGAGTCTTCGACTCTGTGTGTGTGTGTGTGTGTGTCTCGCTTGCTCGCTGTCGCTCTCTGTGCGTGTGTGCCAACATTTAGCTATCCAAGCAGAAAATTCCTGCCCGACAAGAACAAATTTAGTGGTGCTTGAAGTCATTTAGTTAACCACAAAGCTGATCCGAAAGGCGGGGTCCTCAAATTGGAAACATCCCAGATGAAAACTTTACTGCAAAAAAAGCTCATTGAATGAGTAAACTGACCTTGACATTTTGTTCGCGAGAAGCGATGCCAAGTGAAGATTTCTTTTCGTAACCTCCTCAAATACAAGAGCTTTCTGTCAAGACGGTTGAAGTTAATTCATTAAAATCTAATTCCACCATATGTTTACCGGATGTTTCCTTGATGCCCCAATGTTTTATTGGCGCCCAAACTGTCCTTGAAATTGGACGGGATGTGTTAGTAAGGGAGGAGGCAAACGATAGAAAACTAGAACCCAGTTGTTGCAAGCGTGTTGCAAATGTTACAGGAACACAAAAGACGATTAGATGTACATAAAGCGTGCCTTGATATTTGACAGCAAAGTTTTCCAGGAGGATATCTATCAGTCTTTCTGTCTGTCTTCATCTATCTTTTCTGTGCAAATTTTATGGAAAACTTCACCTGTAATAGTTTTAATGCGTCGGGAAGTCGAAGCAACGATTCCCGATAATCACCGTTTTGTTTGTTTTTTTAAGTGTGCGAGTTCTATACTACGCACAAAAAGTTAAGGATCGGTATGTGAAAACAGGTGGTAATAAACTCAGTTCGCTACTGTTATTTATTTCTTAGTCCAGCCAAATTGTCATGAATTCTTGTTCAGCTGTAAGTGGGCGATGTTGTGTTAGTGCGAAAATTGCACGGGATTCTCTACTACTGAGCTGGGCCGCAAACGGAAAAGCGGAAACTTGCGAAAAATGACCTTGTTTTGGACCGTTCTGCCTGAACACATTGCACTTGCCAGATGGAAAAACCATTATGCACGTGCAAGCACTGCTGTTTATGTGTGAGATGCTGTCGCTCGCTTGGCTATATAAGAAGACATTCCACCAGTAGTAGGCCTGATCTGACAATGCCTCCACGACGAAAATTAAGCGAGTTGGATAGGGGACGAGCTGTTGCATGGTTCCAAGATGGTGTTCCCAAGCGAGAAGTGGCCAGGCGACTTCATGTGTCCATCTCGGTCATTGTCCAACTGATTCAACGCTTCACAGCCACTGGGATTGTCCATGAAAGACGCAGATCTGGTCGACCGAAGAAGACGACCCCACGTGACGATCGTCTCATTGAACGACAAGCCCTGCAGACAAGAACAGCCTCTTCCAGCATAATTCAAAGGCAGTTCAGGGTGGCTACTAACATCAGCCAGCAGACCATACGGAACCGCCTACATGGGTTTAATCTCCGTTCTCATCGCCCAGCAGTACGGCCACGCTTAACTCCAGCCCATAGGGCAGCACGCCGCGCCTTCTGCGCACGTCACGTGAGGTGGACACGTCAGCAATGGTCCCAGGTCCTGTTCAGTGATGAATCACGCTTCACCCTTCACCACAACGACGGCCGACTGAGGGTCTGGAGGCGCCCAGGGCAACGCTTTACTGACGCCACTGTCCAAGAAAAGGTGGCCTTTGGTGGAGGTTCTGTAATGGTCTGGGGGGCCTTCAGCCTTCACCACAGAACACCCTTGTATCATGTACAGGGTAACCTGACTGGCATCCGATACCGGGATGAGATCCTTCGACCGCTGGCTGTGCCTACACTGCAGCAGATGGGACCAAGGGCTGTCTACCAGGATGACAATGCTCGCCCCCACAGGGCAAGGGTGGTCAACGACTTCCTGCAGCAGTCTGGAGTCAACAGAATGGAGTGGCCAGCATACAGTCCCGATCTCAACCCGATTGAGAACCTCTGGGATGAGCTGGATCACAAAGTGAGGAGCCACCCCCCTCCCAGGGATGCCCAACACCTCTACCAGATGCTGCAGGCTGAGTGGCAGGCGCTTCCACAGAGGATCTTCACCAACCTGGTCAACTCGATGAGGACTCGCTGCGTCGAGTGCCAGAACAGCCATGGTGGTTACACGCATTACTGAGCTTTTGGGAGCATCAGTATGCCCTGTCTTGTGATTTCAATGACTTTGGGAAATCAAATTTGGATACGTACCCACTTTAATCAAATGTACACACCAAACGATTGCTCGAGATTGAAGGCAATTGTGTATCGTTATCACTAAAGAATGGAATTAAATGTTGGCCAAACTTCAACGCATTGACTTTCTTATTTTGACAGTTATGAATGTTTGTGAAAGTGATCCTTAACTTTTTGTGCGTAGCTTAGTTCAGATTTTCTTTTTTTGTGACTGCATGTGAAGGGAGGAACGGAGGGAGCTGGTTGCGAAGTCGTCTGTGGCGCCACAAAGATCAAGACTCCGAGACAGGTGAAGGTGAGGATGTGAAGCCTCGTAGCTTTTTTTTTTTTATATCCTAGTTAATAAAAAAAACACAAACACACACACACACACACACAAAAGACGGAGTTATCTATATTTACTCCGAAGTTAATGAAAACTGTATATACTACAGTTTACATGTAGTATATCATTCATCGAGTACAAAATTTGGGTAATTTATATTATATTTTTGTAACTGATCGAGGTTTTTGAAAATGTTTTCAAGTTTTCTGACATGCAGGTATAGTTCCTTTTTTGTTTTCCAACAAGGTGCCTTTATTTTCAACGAATGTTAGTCCTTGCGGAATAGTAATGTTAGCATTTCCTGTCGGGTCAGAATGTTTTGTGAACATTTTCTACAGGGTCCAAGTTCTGATTAAGCCGTCAAACACTTTAACTGTTTGTGCCAGGTCACCAGTTATCCTCCGAAATATTTTCAGTCTTTCTTCATAATTATGTTGTGTTGTTGTTCGTCCTTCGATTTCGAAGATGACCATGATTTCAATCTCAGATGGAAGATCGCTGAGTGTGGGTCTGCAGGTGGCTGGTGAGGCCGATCTGGGCCCGGAAGGAACGCCCACATGTGGGACACGTGTGGGTGGGTGCTACAGTGGAAGTGGAGGTAGCTCTGGCCTTGCGCGCGGCTCGCTTTCTCTCAGCTTCTGCTGTGCGTCCTTCTCTGGTGTACATGCACCGTTTGTGATGCTGCTTCGCCAGGCTGGGCGGTCCAGGGCAAGCGACTCCCAGGTGTTGAGGCTGATGTTCAGGCCTTTGAGGGACACTTTGAGGCAGTCCTTGAAACGTTTCTTCTGCCCCCAACTTTGCACTTACCCTGACTCAGTTCTCCGTACAGCAGTTGTTTCGGCAGTCGACTATCTGGCATTCAGACGATGTGGCCAGCCCATCTGGCTCGGGATTTCTGAAGGAGAGTGTAGATGCTGGGATGCTGGCCCTTTCCAAGTCCTCAGTGACTGGGACTTTGTCCTGCCACTTGATGTGTAGGAGTCTGCGGAGACAGTTGAGGTGAAAATGGGTAAGCTGTTTGGCGTGTCTGCTGTAGACAGACCAGGTCTCACTGGCATAGAGGAGAATGGTGAGTACCACTGCATGCTAGACCTTCAGCTTGGTGGTAAGTCTTAGTCCTCTCCGCTTCCAGATATTTTCATGGAGTCTCCCAAACACAGAGCTGGCTTTGGCAATCCTTTTCCTGACATCTGCGTCAATGTTTACAGCTCGCGAGAGTGCTGCCCAGATAGGTGAAGTTGTCAACTGCCTGTAAGTTCTGTCCCTTTACCGTGATGTGTGGTTCCTGGTAGGGTTTACCTGGCGAAGGCTGATACATCACTTCGGTCTTTTTGGTGCTGATGGTGGGACCGAAGTTGTCGCAGGCTCGTGAGAGGCAGTCCATTTCGTGCTGCATCATCTGCTCTGTGCTGGCATTGAGGGCGCAGTCATCAGCAAACAAGAAGTCCCTGATGACGGTCTTGCACCTTTGTAACAGCCTGCAGTCGCCTGAGGTTGAACAGCCCACCGTCAGTTTGTATCTGACATGTATACCACCCTGGCAGTCACGGAAGGCATCAGTCAGCATGGCGGAGAAGACCATGCTGAAGAGTGTAGGGGCGAGAACGCAGCCTTGCTTTACGCCGTTGGTCACTGGAAAGGCTTCTGACACGTCTCCATCATCCAGTAATTTCACCTGTTATCCTCCGACATATTTTCAGTCTTTCTTCATATGTTGTAACACGCATGAAATCAACGAGCCTTCACTTCCCTGAACTTTCACAACAGCAATAGCGTGTTTTTTATATAGTGAATAGCAAATACTTCTGTATTCCAGATGAACTCTTAAAAATGTTTTAAATAATCTTGTAAATATATATATCACTGTCCATCCAAGTTTGAGCGCTTTGCTTGCCTTTGCGATTGCACTATTGTATATGATATTCAAGGTTCTCGTAAAAACAAACCAACCAAACCCGAGCTCTCTCTCATCAGAAAGCTTGCTTGTAATTGTTTCAGAAAATAGCATAGTATAGTCATTGCGAGGACTGTTTTTACCCACATTAAGCACTTTGAACTAATCTGCATTGAAATGGCTTCTGTTCCTTCGCTATAGTCCACGGCTCTGGAACTTCCTTCCATTCAGTATCAGTCATTCCACCTTTGATGCATCCTTCAGTTTCAGTCTTAAAACGCACCTTTTCAGATAGTGCGTCCAGGTCCAGAATATTTTTGAATGTTTCGTAGTTTGTTCCTGTGTCCGTTTGTATGATTATGAAGAGAGAGAGAGAGAGAGAGAGAGAGAGAGAGAGAGTCTTTGAAAGCGCTTAGATCCATAGGTAAGGAGCTATGTAAATGAAAGTCATTGATATTGAAATCAAGATCCCACGTGTCAGCCCAGTTAAGCCCAACTGTACCAATCTGCAGTTAGTCTTTGTGACTGCACATGTTAAACGAAATCATCGATTTCTGTTCACATTACTTTTCTATGTTCTTTCTTCTCAGTCGTTAAGGTATGCCTTTTGTTTTCAGTCGTACCACATAGAACAGTGACAAAATAAGTAGGGGGAAAAAACAGGACAAGAATGATTGCACATACGCAAATGCATACTGAAGTAAGTCGACAAAGTACTAAAATGTACAATTTAAACCCAACAGTTGCCAAACAAATTGCTTTACCAACGCAGGCAAGCGGCACGAGCAGAGAAAGACGACGTGATATTCAAGCTGGAAAATCGGTGGAACGTCTACATAGAGCAAAGAGATGGCTGACTTCCAGAAAAAGGTATGTTTGCCATTTTGTACGCATTACAATGAAATGAGTTTAGTACGCACGCACGAACGCACGCACGCACGCACAATTTATATAGCCTTCTGTTTTAGTGATGCGAAATACGATGATATAGCCAAACAAAGTGATCAAGGCTTGAAAGATACGCTTTGCCCAGTTATGAAAGGACAAAATTATGTCTGTAGACAAAGCAATTTCAGCTCGTACATGCTCACGAGTGCCTTCCTACATGCGCGTGTGCGCGCGTGCGTGCGTAACGTGCGCGCGTGTATCTGTCTGTCTGTCCGTCAGTAATTTGCGCGCATGTATCTGTCCGTAACGTGCGCGCATGTATCTGTCTTTCTGTCGATCTATCTATCTACTATCTATCTGTATGTAAAACTTAAAACTCCAGAAAAAAGCTGCTGTTTCATTGCTGAAAGGTTAGTTCTGTTGGTGTCGAGAGACGACTTAAAAAGTGGAAAAAAAGAACTGCACCATAAAACTGCTTGGTGGTCTTCCTTTATATTGTTTTTTAGCTTTTAGTAGTGGGGAAAATCTATAGACAGATAAAGATATGGTACGTTCTTTTATTCTCTTACCTGGCGACGTGTTATCAGTTCTTCACACACCATAAAGACAGATGCGTAAGTTGATGATACTTGAAAATCTGAGACAAATGTAAAAAAATCGATAGAAACGGACAACGCTGTCCCTTCTGGCGATCAGTTTAAACTCACTCTCTCTCTCTCTCTCTCTCTCTCTCTCTCTCTCTCTCTCTCTCTCTCTCTCTCTCTCTCTGTGTCCGCGCGTGCAAGCGCGCGTGTTTGTGTGCGGAAAAAGGCGAGTGGATGCGGAATTGCGATCACGCGCGCGCATGTGTAAGCTTTGAGTTCAATGCAGATTTTAGCTAATGCTTATTGAAGGAAGACAGGAATATCCGAAACGACTCCTGTTTTATCACGCGCGAGGTGGGCGGGGGTGGATGGGGGGGGGGGGGGGGGGGGGGTAGGGTCAGGCACCATGGGTGTTCTTTAACAGTAGAAGCGGAACGGAAGTAACGCGGTTGTGATCGTTGAATGGATGGGAGGGGGGAAAGAGGGAGTGTGTGGTACGCAAGAAGGGGCGTGGAAAGAGGATCGCCAAAGGAAAAACATGGGGTCAGAGCAGAGTGAAAATCTCTCGGTGGATAAGATGATTCATGTTGCCAGACAGTCAAAAGGTTGTAAAAGTCATCGCCTTCATTCTCTATAATCAGTCCAACATAAACAACATCCATCAACACCTCCACACAAAAAACTATCCAAGTTTGTGTGTACAACACTGCAGTTATTTAGATTTGGATTAATTCTAAATATTTACATCCTCATCCTGCAAGCTGTGAAATCACTCTGCAGGCCTAAAGGCGAATTTCGCCCGCCGCAGCACGGTCCTTCATTGTCTGAGCTGCTTGTATTGTTGTTTACACTCTAGTGTAGTCTAACCTAAGTACAGTCCGTCCTGTTTGGTTTTGCCCTCGTTCAGTTTGCGGCGCTGTAATCAAATGGCGTTTTCTCCTGAAGTCTCTTCATATTTCACCTTGGATTTAAAACGTTTTGGTCAACCTAGCCAGCGAAAACGTTTCGGTCAACCTAGCCAGCGTCTTGGCCTGGTCACGTCGAACATTTTTGTGTGGGTCAAGGGAGGGTCAGTTTTGTTCGGTATGTTTTTCAGATTTATGACATCTCCATTCTCTTTCTGTCTTCATTTCATTCTTAGTCGTTGAACCGAATCGGTATTGCGTTACGATTTTTTTTTTCTATTTCTACTGTTTTGTCTATGACTTCAGCCAGTTTCTTTTCCCACCACACTTTGTCTTGTCATTCAAGCTGATCCCAGTGTACCCGGACCCCCCAGGTATTGGTTTTGCCCTTTTTTTTAATCACTGATCAGGTGATCCAAGTTTTGCTGCAGTGCTGGATTTCCTGTCGTCATCTCCTGCTTTGCACTTTAAGCATTGCTAGTGCGAATTGCAGCCACTGCAGTAGACAAGGAAATCAAACTCATTTTCTTATTAAGTTTGAGCGCTTGATGTGAGCCCAATGTTTGCAGTTAAAACACCCAGTACAGTCGTTGTCCTCGATAGCTGCAATGCACAGACGCAAATGTCAACGTGGTCCCAGTTTTATTTGGGGGTTCTACATGGGAGTCGCCTGACAGAGAAGAATGAAACGGTGCATAATTACTAACCTGTTTTTGTTACTTGGTGGCGCTATTATTTACGACCGGTGAACAAGGAAAAGATCGGTCACGGGGGGAAAAAAACGCTCTCCCTGTAGCTTTTTTGTTGTTGTGTGTGTTAGCGTTGTGTGTTGAAACAAATAGTTCTTCGAATTGAAAGTAGCACACAAACTGCAGTGCAAGTGACAGGCCAACCGAGAGCGAGGAACTTAGGTTACCGATTTTCCGATGTACAATGAATTACAAATCTCCAGGCTTAAGACTTGTATCTGTATCTGTGTATCGGACCGACTGTCTGTATCTGCCGCTCCGTTTATCTGTCAATCGATCTGTCTGTCTATATTTGCCACTATCACTATCGAGCTTTCTATATCTGCCTGTGTCTGCATGTCTGTCTGTGTCTCTGTCTTCACGGTAAACAGCCTGTTTAGAATCGGGTGCCAAGAAAACCCTGTTTTTTCCCTCAAGAGATGGCCTAGTTCTTTCCTTGGTCATTTGTTTTAAAACAAATCCGATGAACATCGCAAAGCGTAATCATCTTGGCTTCCTCCCTTTGCGCATGCGCAACGTTCTTGGTGCACAGCACCAGGTTTTGAGAATGTGTACGTCCGGATCACGGAAATGTTAGAACTTCCTCGAGTTTTGGACAGTGCGGTGGAGTGTGGCTAGGATTCCGACCACTGGCCACTTCCACAGACATTTGGGAAAAGTGTTTCTTGTTGTTCTTCTTCTCGAACACTCTAGATGGGAACGCCAGCTCCCCTGACGAATGCTGCCGTGCGCTGTAGGTCCCCAAGGGCACCGTAGAGCTTCCTGTCCACTGATGTTTGCTCCGTCCATATCTGTTGTCTCAGAGCTTCATGCAACGGGCAGTCCTGCAGTAGATGTGCTGCTGTCATACTGCCGGTTTGGCATGGGCACTGGTCTGACTGACCGATCCTGAACTTGGTAAAGAGGTGAAAAAAGTGTTTTACATTGTCCAGCTGAACAACGGTCAGGAACACGTTGAAATCTTCTTCTTCCTCGTTCGCCATCCCGTTAGATGAGCAGCCCGGTGTCCTCGATGAAGGCTGCCGTCCGTCGCAGCTCCTCCAGGGTGCCATACAGCTTGGCTTCCACTGCTGTCGGTGTTGGCCAGTACTTTCTTTCTTTGTCTGACCACCGACCGCTTGGGGTGGGCCCCTTTGAGGCATAGGGCCCGGCTCCCGACCTCCCTGGCGGGTCTCCGAAGGTCGAGCGCCACATCGAAATTCTGTGGACTGCATCATCATGGAAGCGTATATGCGTGGTATCGTGGTTTAAGCTGCGCCAGTGGCCCGATACCTCCGTCTTCAGCTGGAGTTTTCTTTCGGGGTGCCTCACCCTTAGCTCATGGCCCGTGTGTCCTGCCCTGTGAGCACAGGGGGGATTGTTTCTCCGGGGATCCCACCCCGGGGCTAGAGGTTATACTGCGCCTCTTGACCGCATGATGAGCCCGTCATAGGACACATGGGGTATTTCAGTGAGGACAACAGTGCCACCTGTTGACCCACCCCATCCTGGTAGGAACATCGCCAGTTGGTCCGGGACTGCTTATTCTGCCAGGCAAGCCTGACTTATATCGCAGCTAACCCCATATCTGAGGGCCATTCCCCTATCCGCCACCCGGGGACCCGCCGAGTTGGGGATGGTCGCCCCACTACTGAATTGGAAGCAGCCTGGTCCCGGACACGTTGAAATGACAAGCGGTATGCAGTAAGCCACGTCTGCTCGTTTCCGGTTTGTGTGGAGCGTTTCAGCTCAAATATCTATCATCAGCCGCCTCAAATCAAAAAGGTTTTGAGATGATACTGCTTGAAGTTGTACATTTATCATAATGCACAGTGATATACATGCAAAATTTCAAGGCCATAGGTTCAACAGTTTTTGAGATATTGAGCTTTAAAATTTGGTAAAAAATGGCGTTTTTCACGTTTTGGCCAGGAGGACATCTTTGGACCCTCATATCTTCTGAACTATTCACCCAGTATGCTTTCAGATTGGCGTAGTTATTTGTTATGGATACAGTGAGCCAATTATTTTTCCATTGCTCAATGATCAATTTTTAGCTTGCGTCTTCAAAAATAGCAAAAATGCTAATTTGTCGACGTGTCATTTAGTGGCAAACACAGGGTACCGTTACTTAACGAACCATAACTCGGGAATGACACATGCTACTGACAAAGTAGGGGCATCAGAACGATCAGCATTGAAGAAAGTATCTGAAGGCAAAACATTCATGAGTTTCATCTTCACCTTTATGTGCAAATTACATCAAAGTAAACAAAATCATCCACTCTCAACATATATTCTGTCATTATCAGGGTGGCAGAATCAAAATGCTCGAGAATTTCACCAAGCAAATATGTTCCAAATAACATGTATATGTCCAAATGAACAGCAAATCACAATTGTCTTAAAAACGTTTCAAATACCAGACAAATTACCCTCTTTCCTGTCCCTGTTTTTCAGTCGGCTCACCATTACGATGAAAGTGGCCATCTCCATTTTGTGCCCCAAGATTAACAGTACGTTTTAACATACTGTTTGCGTCTTCTTTTCAGGGTTCCCCACTGGGTATAGTCAATGCTCCTAACTCTGTTCTTTGGTAGAATGTTGAAGTCTGAATGAAACACATATTTACTTGCAACTTCGCAGATGAAGTCCGATTCCGGCCATCTGAATAGGTTTTCTGTTCTTTCTGGTCCATGAAGGAAATACAAGCAAGGTCAGGTCCAACAATTTCCAGCACTTGACCAATGTAAAATGTGTCATTGTAGAAAACTGCAACTGACTGTCCCTGGCCTGAGAAATTGAATGAAAATTCACGGTCTGATTCATCATCAGAAGTCTAATGACAAACATTAATCTCATGTTCCAAGGGTGCTGAATTATCTGGCTCTGGTAGTGATTCATCTTCAATGATAAGGTCAGGTTCTCGCAGGTGTGCTGGTTCTTGTCCTTCCCAAAAGTTCTCTATATAAGAAATCTAGACTGAATGCGCTTGCTGGTATGCAGCCACTCCAACTGGACGAACCTGGATTCCTGCATTCTGGGCTACACCAAAGGGAAGGACACGCTGAACAACTCCATGATTCGGGTGGCGGTAATAAGTTTGTGGAATTTTACCATGACTTAATATGAGCTGGGTTGCAGCCGGGTTTGCTTGCGCCATGTACATATGTGCAGGTCGCACTCCCACGAATGACCGACCTTGAGGTGCTGCATTGATAGACGAGTATGCAGGCCAGGGACCAGGAGCTATCTGGTTGTACTGGACAACCGTTTGGTGTGGCACAGTAGAAGCAGGTGCAAAAATAAATCCAGAAGGCCGAGGTGCATTGACTGGCTGTCCAACTGCTGGGCCCATTAGAACAAAATTATTCATACCTCCCAACTGCTGTGGCACCGATATCGCAGATGGGCCAGGTACAATGGGTAGTGCAGCAGGATGAGATTTAGGCTTGTCTGTGACAGCAATAACGTTGCCAACTTGGTGAGGTGAACTATGGGTCCTGGGGGGTGTTGAGATTCGTCCCAACCTGCCGTTCTGCACAGCCCACCCCTCAGGGAGGGTTCCTGGATTTGGTCCTCCGGGCTGTTCATGGTAGGCCATTTTACTGTACTGTTCAATAGTCAATATTCGTGAATCAGCCAAAAACATTCACTTATGAATAATTTCCAACCGCCAAGTTAAGAAAAGTGCTAGACAAGACAAGAAACAATTCATCCATGAGCTCACAGAAGAGGCAGAAACAGGGGCAGGACAGAGAACATGAAAAGACAGTATGAGATTACCCGAACACTTTCTGGAAAGACCAGCAACCCCAGTCGCCCGGTCAAAGACAAGGAGGGGAACACCATCGCAGGAGAAGCTGAGCAGAGAGCAAGGTGGGCAGAGCACTTTAAAGAGACACTGAATAGACCTGCACCACCTGTCCCCCAGACATTCCACCACCAACCCAGCTTCTGGACATCAACACAGGCCCACCAACCAAGACGGAAGTTACCAAAGCCATCAAGTCACTGAAGTCGGGTAAAGTAGCGGATCCAGACGGAATTCCACCTGAAGCACAGAAAGCAGACATCCAGACGTCAACAGAGATGCTGCATCCACTCCTAAGCAAGATCTGGGAGCAGGAACGAGTGCCAGAAGACTGGAAAAGAGGCCACCTGGTGAAGCTGCCGAAGAAAGAGGACTTGTCATCCTGTAAAAACTGGAGAGGGATTATGCTGCTGTCTATCCTGGGGAAGGTGCTGGCCAGAATCATGCTAGAGAGACTAAAGACCGCCCTAGACAAGACCGTCCGCCAAGAACAAGCTGGATTTTGCCAAGACAGATCATGCACAGACCAAATTGCCACCATGAGAATTATCGAGAAGTCTCTGGAGTGGCAGACCCCCTTGTACGCAGTATTTGTGGATTTCCAGAAGGCGTTTGACAGCATCGACAGAGATACCATCTGGAAACTCATGCACCACTATGGCTTCCCACCCAAGTTTGTTGCCATCAACCAGCAACTCTACGAGGATGCCACATGCCAAGTCGTCCACGACGGGAAGCTAACGAAGCCCTTCACTGTACAAACCGGCGTCCGTCAGGGGTGTCTACTATCGCCAACAATTTTCCTGATGGTCGTTGACTGGATAATGCGGCAGTCTACAGACGGCAAGAGGACAGGAATCCAGTGGACTTTCACCAAGCAACTGGAAGACCTTGATTTCGCCGACATCAGCCTTCTCTCCCACAAACAGCAAGACGCACAAGAGAAGCTGTGCCGGGTAGCAGAAGCAGCAGGAAAGACAGGCCTCCAAATCAACACAAAGAAAACAGAAGCCATGAGAGTCGACAACCAGCAACGAGACCCACTACGACTACAACAGGAAGACATCATTGAAGTTGACAAGTTTGTCTACCTCGGCAGTGTGGTCAGCAAAGATGGAAGTACAGATGAGGATATCAAGAGCCGCATCAATAAAGCCAGGCACACCTTTACTACGCTACGGTCTATCTGGAATTCCTCTGCCCTCTCACTCCACAACAAGATCAGAATCTTCAACTCAAATGTGAAATCTGTCCTCCTGTATGGTTCTGAAACGTGGCGAACAACAAAGACAAACACCCACAAACTCCAAACATTTATCAACAGATGTCTGCGAAACATTGTGAACATCAGATGGCCAGATGTTATTGCCAACACAGAACTGTGGAACAAGACCAAGCAAGTTCCAATAGAATTAGAAATCAGAAAACGGAAGTGGGGGTGGATTGGCCACACCCTCAGAAAGTCTCCATCCAGCATCATGTCTGACTCACAGTTTCAAAAGTTTAGATGCGTGTATCGATTACTCCCTACACACCCACACCACACGAACATGGACGGCCAGGCAACACACAGTTTCTTTTCTTTTATATGCTGCCTGAACCATCAGGATATTACAAACACACAAATCGCCATAAATCATCAATATAAACCGGTAGGAACAAAATCAATACACGCCACCACACAGCGTGTAGATCAACATATCACATCAGCAAAGGTATGCAATAAACCCAATCCGCTGATACATGTGGCGGTACAACTAGAGCAAAATGTATGAATATCCAAGAGAATTCAACGACCTCCTCTTCCATCGGAAGCTTTAACAGTCGCTCTCAGCGACACGACATTCACAAAAGCTGTCACAGCAAATATCTTCCTGGCACATACCTCGCTGGCACAGACAGCAGTGTCCTAACAGACACAGTTCACACACTTGGCTGCACCAAGCCCAAGTCACAGTCTATAGTAGCAACCAGGGTATTCTCAAGGCAAGCCGAGCAGCCACAGGGACTGTTACGGATGGAAGTGCGTGTGTGGATATCTGTCTGACTCCCACTCAGTAATTATGGATGCATGCACGACTTTTTTCTTAATTCACATACACACACCCACTCATCCGAACATGGACAGCCAGGCAACAAAATAACACTTTTCTTTTTATGCTGCCCGAGCCATCAACAAACATATACAAATAAACACATCAAGCATGGGATGGTACACCCACCATCAGGTGTACACAAATAACCAATTAATACAATTTTAACTGTCAGCTGCCGGGTCCAGCGATGATGATGACGACGGCAGCGACGAGGCAAGTCTGACACAGAGTCTCTTCAAAGCTGTGTTTCACAAAAACAAAAAAAAAAAAACTCATTCGTGGCGTCTCTGCCAGCACTCGGCGACAGTCTCTCTTACCAGATGTAGCTCAAACACTTTTGAGCTGTGGCTCGCAACACTAACACAAAGCTGTGGCACACACGCCACACACACAACGACGTCCTCGAACGCAGGTCGCTGGCACAGAAGCAGGAGCGATGTCTCCTCTTCACTGGCCCAACACTGACTGGTCATGGGCGCAGTGGCAGGTAGGGCGATTGTCGGCGCTCAGGCCGGCCTCTCCACACCCGCAGCAACAGGTGGAGAACGGGGCGTCAACCAGCTACGGCCCCGGCCCTAGCCTCAGTAGCAGTCAGTCCCCGTCAATCCAGGGAACACTATCAACCTGGGGGAAACTGACTGACTGCTACCAGCAAACAGCTGAGTCCCTCTTCGGCCTTCTGTGACTTGTATTGCCGGAATCACTGCAGAGACTGCCAAACCGGTGCAACTCACCCGGCTTATAGCAATGCGCCGGTGAGTAGCAGTCAGATAAATTTTGCAACCGGCTTCCGGACAACTACCTTCCGGTAAGCACGGTCGCATATGAAACTTTGTGACCGGATGAAAAACAGTCCGTCACAGGGACACAGTCCCAAGTGGTGTCCCACAGGGCACACCCACGCAGAGAAAAACCCTCAGACCGCTCCGGGTCGGACTACCGAGCTCTCGGTCGGCCTCAGCACGCCAGCATGACGGAGAATCCTGAGGCCACTTACAATATAAATAATACTACTGACCTGGCGGTCAGCCTCTCCACGCCAGCAAGACGGAGACAGCAGCTGGGGCACTGGGTGTCCACCATGCCTGATGGCAATCAGTTCCTACCAAGCTGGACTCGTGGGCCCGACCGACACCTGGGGAACTGATTACCACTAAAACCAAGGTAGGAGTCTCTCATGGGCACCGTGGGAATGTTTCAATGCCGGCAAATCTACAGAGACTAAAGCAAATCCTCGCGCACCTGACTGGCAACAAAACGCGGGTGAGTAGCTGTCCCGGATGAACAGGTAAACTTGTGCCTTCTCAAGGTGATTCTTACATGAGCGGGAGAGAAGATCAGCAAAAACATTCGCTGAACATTTCCCCCGTGGGGACATCGGGGGGTCTTTTGTACAAATGGTTCCCCCTCCTTCTGGACGTTCTGTGCTAGTAATGTCCCCTTTTCCTTTCGCTCTCAGTAACTCTCTCCTCCTTTGCTGTACTGTCGTCTACTGTCCTTTCTGTCTACCATAAATTTTATCAATCTTTTTCTATAACCTCTTTCCACAAATTTCTGCACTCAACGAAGTCGGAGTGAATTGACTATACTCTCGAGTATAGTATGAGTATCCCAACAGGGTAAAACGAGTTCACACGCTACCAGATACTGGAACGCTGAAGATGAAGAAGAAGCTGAACACAAACTGGCTGGACTTCAAACGAGAGCTCGTGAAACGACAACGCCAATCGCATAATTCTTGAGTTCTTGAAGTTTGACGTTCGCAGGTACGTCAAGGGACGATGATCCGTCTGGAGGACAAGCCTGACTCCCCAGAGGAACCTGACAAACTTCTGCATAGCCCAGACAATGGTTTAACATTCCCGCTCAATGGTACTGTACGCCTTCTCACGATCCAGTAACTTTCGACTAGAGAACACGACTGGGTGAAGAACATCATCACTCTTCTGAAGCAATACAGCACCCAAGCCAACAGAACTAGCATCAAAACAAAAGGATGACCCAGCGTAGGTGACAACAGCACAGGTGCAGAAGACGAGATTCCCTGAATCTTCCTCAAAGCTTCAGCACACTCAGGAGTCCAAGAAATAGACCTTCCAGCACGACCAGCATCTTTGATCAAATCAGACAGTAGAGCACTCAGAGTAGCAAACCCAGGAACATATCTGCTGTAAAAACTGAGCAATCCCAACAAAGACCTGACCTGCTTGCTGGTAGTAGGAGTGGATATCTTCAAAATCTTATCAACCTTCCTTCAGGACGCATAGTACCACCTCCAACATGACCAAGAAACTCAAGTGAACGAAAGTCTGCCTCGATCTTCGAGGGACAAGCTGTGAGGTTGAAAGACCTGACAAGAGAGCACACCCTTCGCATGACTAAGATGAGCGCCCCGTGACACACCGTGCACAAGAATATCATCAAAGAAGTTGATAGCAGAAAACTGATCTAAAGCCAGTATAGGCATATGTGCAGTCACTGCAGGAGCCGACAAGTCCAAAAGGCATCCTGACAAACTGGAATAGACCCATATGTGTTGTAAAAGCCGTCTTCGGACGATGCTCGGGCTTAACCACAATCTGCCAATACCCTTTTGCAAGATCAATCTTTGTGAAAAAGTGAGCATCGGCTGACCTTACGAAAAGACTCAACGTCAGGAATAGGTTCAGCATCAAAGACGGTAATCTTAATAAAAGACCCAAAATCAGTGCAAAAACGACACTACCATCTTTTTTCCTGACTAAACACAACTGGAGATTCATACGGACTATTCGATGGCTCACTGATACTAAGATCCAACATAATACCAATCTCTCAACAACCTCTTTCGCAGAAAAGGGGATATCGTAACACTTTAACAGGGACATCTGTTGTAAGAGGGATCTTTAAGAGTACATCACCTGAGAAAGAACTTGCTTTAGGAGTCAAAATGTCCAGAAAATCATCGAAGACAGCACGCAACTCCCTGGAACTGCGTTCAGACAAAGCACAATCAAACTGTACAGAACGAACATAATCTGGCATAGAAGACGCCATCGGAACAGTTTAAGTCGGAATGGGTAAAGCGTCATCAGTCCTGGACGCGACACCAACTTACAAACCACTTCACGAACAAGAGACTGTGGAGAGGGATCCTGTGTAACCAAAGAAAGACCAACTCCTGGAGAACACTCCGAAGAAACCCGTTGTTGCTCACAAGCCAAAGGTGCAATCTCTGACCAAGGCACTGAAGTACCCTGTGAGAGAACAACTGTAGGTACAACGACATCAGAAGTAGACAGAACACACGAAGAATGTACTTTTTGACCATATTCGCATGAAAGGTCTTTTCCTTGCCCTTGAAAAGAACTATGTAATCTGGATGCAAGACTTTGACCACTGGGAACGGACCTGACCAACTGGCTAACAACTTTTACAATTCAAGACAGAATCAGCAGAATTCTCCATTGCATGAGTCATCAGTGACATTCTTGAGTTCAAACAGGTAAGAATAGAAAGGTTTGGCCTCAATATCCTGAACATCTGAATCCACGACTCCTGTAACAAAGCAATAGGACCACGAACCTGCCGACAAAACAGCAACTGAAATGGAGAGAAACGTGTACTCTCAGAGGGCAACTCCCTTCATGCAAGCAACAGTGCAGGCAAATAACGATGCCACGCCTTTGGATAAGTAAGGACAATCTTTCTCAACATGGACTTCAAAGTCCCATGGAATCTCTCAACATGACCGTTCGCGTGCAGGTGATACGGGGATGTACGTGTGCCCTTTGCACCACACAAAGCATGAAACTGCACCATGAGATCAGAGTTGAATTTCGTACCCTGATCAGACAGAATCTCCTGGGGTAAACCCAAACGAGAAAAAATACCCAACAATGCCTCTGCCATAGCATCAGAGGAAATATCCTCCGGCGGAACAGCCTCCGGAAAACGGGTAGCAATTTCAATCATGGTCAAGATATAACAATGACCTTGCTCCGGAGGAGACAATGGACCAACAAGATCAACAGCCACACGATCAGAGTACTGATCAGTGGAACAGGAGCAAGAGGTACCGGACAAACTCTACCCAGGAAGCAACATATTTCGCTACGTCAGTGGTCACTCCAGGCCAAAAGAACATGTTAAGAACTCTAGACAGAGTACGCCGAGAACCACAATCAAATCATGCATCACAGCCAACACTGCAGGTCGAAGCTGAACAGGAACAACGACCTAATCAAAAGACATAATTTGTGACAAAATGCCTGTACAGAACTCCATCAAACACTAGTAAAAGATAGTTGTACCTCACTTTTTCACTTCACGAGAGAGGCGAACTGGAAAAAAGACTTCAATGACTCATCATCCTTCTATTTCTGAACTAGGTCAGAACTGGAAATGTTCAGATCATAAGGGATCTGACACAAAGGCTTTTTGTCCACAACATGCTTAGCTCTAACCCTCGTAACGGCGGCTAAAAAGGCTCGCTAGACACATCACTCAACTCGCCGTTACCAGAAACTCCAGGCACATTACCCACAATGAGATCTGCGACTGGGCTATCGAAGACCAGTCAAATCGCCCACAAAATGACGGCAAACTGTTACTGTAGCCAATGGAAACTCATCCACACGACCACCAAAAGAAACGCACTTCACTGTGGTTCCTGGCATCTGTCCCCTGCTCAGATCTGAAACCCAAAATCAATGATTATGTCAGAGACCTCTGGCAGGAGGATTGAAATACACAGACGGATAACAAACTCTTTCAGATCCGTCCAAACCTTACGGAGTTCCTCTCATCTACGTCTGGTGGTCGTAAAGAAGAAACAGTTCTGTGCCGGCTGCACACCGGCCATTCGTATGTTACCCATTCATACCTTTTAAAGAGTGAAGAAGCTCCGTGGTGCATTCCATGTCATGTGCCACTCACAGTGAAACATATTCTTTTAGAGTGTTGGGACTTGCACGATGTGAGACACAAACATTTTACAGCAGATTCCATGAAAACCTTGTTCAGAGACGTTCTGCCTGACGCGATCTTTGCGTTCTTGAAAGAGATTAACATTTTTCATCGGATCTGAGATTTTACAGTGGAAAGATTTTTAACAAACTTTCGGGTGGGTTTTTCGATGTATTTTAACGAATTGTGTGGATGAATGACTTGTGAGTTGATTTTAACGTGGTGACAGCCCTGATGTGGCCCTTCGCGGTCGGCTGGGCTGTAAGCAACATTTTCTTATCTTATCCTGACATCTGACTGTCAGAAACTAACTGCTTGCGAACACCACAAATAGAAGCACCAGTATCACGCAGAACAGAACTCAAAGTGCCATTCACAGAACCAGACTCCAAACGTAACTTGCATGTGAACTCACCAGCAGCTAAACAAGCAAAAGGAGTATCCGGAACAAAACAAGAAGCACTGGACTGTTTACAGTCAGCTGACTTCTCGACAACAGTAGAGTTACCAACCACAGAATGACACTTATCTGAGTGGCTAAGGGTACAAACTCTACAAGGGTTTCTACCTGACTTCCATGGACACTTAGCAGCTACATGTCCTGTCTTCGTGCACAGGAAACGCAACACCAGTAGACTGATCAGGAGCACCTCCTGAGGAACTCTTACCACCAGAGGTATGACGGCCACCATGACTACGACCACTGTAACCACCAAAGTTATTTCCACGGCCAGCTGTGAAACCAGAGCTCTGACCACTACTCTAAAAAGTAGAATACCTGTTTCCTCTATCAGACTGACGAGGGACTACCAGACTGACCACGGTATGGACCTCCTGGGACATGCCCAACAGAACAAAAAAATGTTAACATCAGCTTTCTTAGAAAGCACCTTAGTAGGATGAGCACGTCTGTATGATTCAGCAGACTTGATTGTATCGCCAAAAGTTCTCATCCTTTTCACACAGAAAAGTAGCTAAGACACACTCCAAAAACTTCACGCAAAATAAGATCCACCAGACCTTCAAAAGACTTATCAATCTTTGCCAAAGAGACCCAACGGGAAAACAAACGCCTAAGCTTCAACTGCAAAGGTTTCAAAACGTTCATTTAATCCTCACGAAAACGCTTCCTAAATCCATCCGGAGTACACTGAAACTTTTTCAACAAGCTCTTTCAGAAGCTCATATGACACATTATTCTCTGCAAGACTATGATATAGAGTTAAAGCAGAACCCTTAAGCAATGCAGACAGGTATGTAACCCACAAATTCTCAGACCACCCGAAGGAACGAGCATGGGTTTAAAAGCGAAACGGATAACTGTCTGTGTCACCCGTCCTTTCTTTGAAAGGGGGCAACTTGGCACAAGTAGCACGAGGGACGTTAGACCTGGGCAAACCAGAACCCTGACTGTCATTGTCATGTCCTGAGACTACACCCTGCTGAAGATTCACTTGAAACTGTATTCTTTTAGTTTCCTCAATATGCTGAATTCTTTTAATTTCCTCTTGCATTTGTACCTGCTCTCTTTTAGTTCTCTCTTCTTCCTGCACTCCCAACTGAAATTCTTTCAGCCTGATTCCTTCCTGTCTTTTCAGATCTTGGGCAGTACATTTATCTACGTAGGCCAACAGAGCCTGTCCCTCCAAATCAAACACGTTACCCTGCTGTAAATATTTTGTGAAAGCTGTCCTCGTCCATGGAGGACATTACAGGATCCAAGACTCTCTTCCTTAGCTTTCTGTGCCATAGTGAGATATGAAATCTTGTCCTGTCCAACAGGACATAAACACTAGTGGACCAAAAGACAAACAGTTGCTATCAAAAGCCAAAAGGTTTCAAACCTCTGTCCACTAAACTATATATATTCAAAAAAAGAATTTTTTTCCAAACAAACACTAACGACCAATCACTATTCAAAAGGACTGTTTTCCAAACCCATTGTCACGCTGAGCACAAATGTATGCACGCACTCAGCTCAGCTTTCACTCCGTGCACACGCAGTCGCTCCAACCAACCAGAAGGCGTACTACAATATCTCTTCTTCTCCCCCTCCTCTCCGGGGAATAATTTACTAAACGATAACCAACTTTACCAGCATATACAACAGGTTTGTTTTCCAAGAATTATCTTCCGTTCCTCCTCTCCAGTGGAGGTACATACATTCCACAGATCCACTAGCTTGGACCAAATTTCATCTCATTATACATAGTAATTTACAAGTACATCTTTTACCGGTTTCTCCTCAATGGAGAAACAATTTATACACTTTCGAAAGAAGAATCAAAGATGGCTTAAAATACAGGAACAATATATGAGTTCCGACCCAGGGGGACAATAAAAAATCATAGTGGGTCAACATGACAGACGCTTTCAAAGTTCTCTCACGACTGCCGCAGTCGTTGTCCTCTTCTACTAGGTTCTCCAACTCTGGAGTCAATCAGGTGCTGCCTCAGCTACCCAGGAGTGTTCCCTTGCCTTCAGTGCTAGTGCTGCCACAGCACTGGAGCCCTAATACTTGTTGTGCGACTGCCGCAGTCGCCTATTCCATTACTGGTGCTGCCACAGCACTGGGAAGGGCTGAAACACGAATGAAGTCCGTGTAAATAATCTATTTCAAAATCTGAATGATGATAAATTCTTTTCTCTTTTTTCCCTTTTCTTAACTCTGTCTTTTCTCTCCCATATGTCTATACCTCACCTGGTAATGGTAGATTACAGGTGAATTTCGTTCTGCAGTTCCAAACAACCTGTCTGGTCAGTGTCCCCAAGCCATCTCCTTCCTATACTTTATTTTTCCTTCCTGCGCTCTTCCTGAGTACATATTCAGTGAGTACTTGTCTAACTCTACGCATTACCAGCCCTTGGTTACTTGACCAATGGACAACGTCCGTCCATCTTCCTGAGTGATTTAACCAATAATCGCCCTACGTCTATTTTACTGAGCGATTTTCATAGCCACCAGCGACACCGATCACACTGGTCAGGCCACGTAAATTGTCCTTTCTTTTACCTTTCCTTTTCCCTACCTAGGAAAATGCTTTGTATCAAATAAGGGCGTACGCGACGGAACGTCACATGTCGCCATGTGAGGCTACGTCACATGACATCCCTCATCCCGGGGTGAAAAAAAAAACTTTCGCCAAGAAATTTTTTGTTGTTGAAATATACATATCTAGTTAAAATACAACTTCAGCCATCAATCACCAATTTTTCATCACAAGTTTCCATCAGTGCATAGAACTAACCTTTATGAACCATCATAAAGATCCAAAATAACATTCCAAAATCTTAGTTTAAAAAAAATGCAAAGAATGTTTTTTGGAAAAAAAAAACAAATTCATACTCCATCACCACAAATCACAAGTCGCACAGACACGAAGAACATATAATGATACTGATAATTCCAAATGCCAGTTATGTTTATATATACTAAAATGTAAACACAGTTTTTTCTTGCCTGTTCTCACATAAACATATGTCACAAAATCCTCACAAAGTGAGAATTTCCTCATGACTCACTTGATGAGAAAAATTTGCCAAGTGAAAAGTCTTTCTTCAAGCAAGAATATACAATATTGCAGTCCGCTCAAAAGTAAAATTTTTTTTTTCATTCTTCACAATGGACCGACGTGAAAAAAACCCCACTTGTAACACATCAGATGAAGTATTCTGCACACATTCACAAAGTAGCATCCTACTATGAGACACCGATGCCAACACATATGCACTTTCGGAAAAAGATCAATCACAACTACTTATTAATTCGGATTGTCAGTAGCACACATAACGCTGCCAAAATGTCAAAGTCTTTCCACAATGAAAACAAACAGCAGAAACAGTCTTTCCTTTTTTATGCAGTTACAGCTGCACGAAGAATACTGTGCACTCACGCACGGGACAGAAAATCTGCCATGACATTGAGTTCCAGGTCAATGTCAAACTTGAACTCCTGCAATGACAAAGCCCATCTTAACATCCTGCTATTTTTGGTCTTGGACGACTGCAAAAACGTCAATGGCCTGTGGTTCGGTTTGTAACCGAAACTGTCTTCCAGTAAGGAATCTGGCAAATTTGTCACAAGCCCAAACAATGGCAAGACACTCCCTTTCAATTGTTGAGTATTTGACTTGTGTGTTAGAGAACGTTTTACTTGCATATTGCACAGGGTGTAACAATCCATTCTTTTCTTGCAAAAGTACAGCTCCCATGCCTTTGGAGCTGGCATCAGTTCTCAAAACAAAATCATCTGAAAGAGAGGGCAAAAGCAGCACGGGGAATGAATTGAGGGCGTTTTGAACACATTCCAGAGCTTTCTGGCACTCATCTGACCACACGATACTTTTGTTTTTTGTTCCTTTCGTTAAGTCGGTCAAAGGGGCTGTCAAGGACGCAAAGTGCGGTACACATCTTCTGTAACAGGACAACAATCCAAGGAGTGATCTTATCTGTTTCTTTGTAGTGGGTCTCTTCAAGGCCAAGATCTTTTCTACTTTCTTTTCCTCTGGTGTCATTTTCCCAACAGAAGTGACATGACCCAAAAACTCAAGAGTCTGGAATCCAGCACGAATTTTGGATGGTCTAGCCGTCAAGTTATCCAGCAAGCAAAATGTCATCAAAAACACGTACTGCTCCACACTCATCACGTTTCAGTGCGCGCATCATTCTGGCAAAAGAAGCTGGGGCGTTTTGTAATCCAAATGGCATTTTCGTCCATTGAAACAGTCCAAAAGGTGTCTGAAAGCTGTTTTTTCCTTGTCTGCTTCAGCCATCGGGATTTGCCAATACCCTTTAGTTAAGTCTATTTTGACAAAATATTTTCCTTCTGACAGTTGACAAAGAAGTCCCTTAATGTCTGGGATAGGTTCTGCTTCAAACACAGTGATTGTTGAACTTCCTGTAATCGATTCAAAACCGCACGGAGCCATCAGGTTTGTCCACCAATACAACTGGTGAGCTGTATGGTGACGAGGACGGTTCTATAACCTTCAACCCGAGCATAACTTGAATCTCTCTTTCGACAACCTGTTTTTTTGGCAAATGGGAGGGGGTATGGTTTGACTCGGACTGGGTTTTCCGTACTCAAGTGAATAGTATGGGGTTCAATTGTTGTCACTGTCCCTGGGGTATCAGTCAGGACATCCTGAAAGTCCTTCAAAATACCTTCCAATTGTTCTTTATGAATCAAAGGTAAATCATCACACAAAACATCAGTTTCTCCCTTGACAGAAAGTAGTGGGCAGAGGTACAGTATCATCTATACTGGTAGATGTTAACAATCCCACATTTGTTTGCGCAGTCTTTGCTCCGTCTCTGTATGTAACGGGTGCAAAATCAGAACCAATGATTTCTGTAACAGCCACATCTGTTCCAGACACTGGACATATCCATTCAATTGACTCGTTAATGGCAACATTTGTACGCTCAGCACACTTTTTTTTAGCATGTTTACATGGAATACCTTTTCAGCATTTGCCATTTTTACTTTGTAGTTCACTCCAGAAAGTTTTCCAATGACATCAAAAGGACCTTTCCATATGACACGAAGTTTGTTGTGCTCATCTGTCAGTAGGACAAGTACCTTGTCACCTACACTGAATGAACGTGCCTTTGCTTTCCTGTCAGCAAAGTCCTTATACAAGTCAGTTTTCCTGTCAGCTGACCGTTGGGCAAGTACACATGCGTCTTTTATTCGATTATGCAGGTCATGGACGTATTGGTAAACGTTCTTGTCAGGTATGTCTGTCTTGTTCGTCCATTGTGTGACTACCAGATCCAAAGGACCCCGTGGTGAGTGTCCGAAAAGCAGTTCGAATGGTGAAAACCCCAACGTTTCGTTCGGCAGTTCCCTGTATGCAAATAGCATGAAACGATCCCATTCTTGGGGTTCCTGCCTTGTGACTTTTCTCAGCATGGACTTTAACGTTCCGTTGAATCTTTCAACCATTCCATCGGACTGGGGATGGTATGGCGTGGTTGAAACAGAAGAGACTGACAACAGTCTGTATATTTCTTTCATGAGGTCTGAAATGAACTGTGTCCCGCAATCCGACAAAATTTCCTCGGGAAGTCCTACTCTGGAAAAAAATAGAGTAGTGCCTCATCGACAGATACTGTATCACTTTTCTTCAGGGGAATTGCTTCTGGAAATCTTGTCGCTGCATCCACCAAAGTGAGGATATACCGATTCCCTGAGGAAGACGGTGGGAAAGGGCCGACAAGGTCAATGGCCACCTTCCGAAACGGAACCGAAATTAGGGGCATTTTGTGCAAAGGTGCACATGGGACGCGACCTTTTTTGAGTTTTTTTGCAAATGTCACAAGAGTGACAATACTGTGTAACTTCTTTTGTGACTCCTAGCCAAAAAAATGAATCCAGAACTCTTTTTAACGTTCTTTTGATACCGCAGTGACCTGCGAACAATGCATCATGGGCCGTATGTAATACTGTTTCCCTCAGTGGTTTGGGAACCACGGTCTGTTGTCTTGTCCAGGTACATGCCTGTAGAGAATGTCAGAGTCCAGTATGTACGTCGGCTTGTCCGTTGGTATGTCAGAGAGTCTGCTTTGCAGTAGAAAGTATAGTCGTCAGTGTCTCGTCGCTTCTCTGCATAGTCTTCAAAACGTCTGGCGTAACTTTTAGTTCATCCAGTTTTGAAACCTTGAGCGGTTTTGTTGGTTTTCCCTGTTCTACAGCTTTTGATCTTGTACTGATGAAACAAGGAGCGAAAGATCCTCCGGCACCACCATGTACTGTCGCGACACCTGGTAGATTTCCCAAAATCAAATCGCAAACTGGGTTCTCAAATAACACAGGCGGTAAGCGACCCGTTGTAGTATGGTGTATCGACGGAAATTTTTGCCAGTGGAAAAGTTTCAATTTTTCCACCAAACGATCTGCATCTCTGAACGCTGTCAAGATACTGGTCCGGTAGAACAAAAGATTTCTTTACACCAGCTGTGGTGCAACCTGTATCTCGCAAAACAGAACCTTGTAAACCATTAATGGCACAATCCTCCAAAAGAAGACCACCAATGGACTGATCTGGCGCCAAAACAAGACCTTCTTCACATCTAGTGGAAACAAACCCAGTCTTTGTTCCACTTCCTTTGAAAGGACAGTCCCGTTTTAAATGGAATTTGCCCTCACAAAAATGGCAACGCATGGTTTGATCAGTGGACAACTGGTTACTGTTAGTCTGTGAACCTCGACCTTGTCCACGAACTGGACCAAAGGGTCTGCGCGGTTGTTCACCACGCCCACGGAAAGGAATAGGTCTTTCCGGTGGTGAGTATTGGTACTGACGGAAATCGCCAGAACCGACATGGCCCTGACTGCGGAAAGGTCTTTGTCTGTTGCCAAAAGACGTGAAACCATGAGGACCTTGGAATGAAGTGTGATTTCCTCTTCTATAGTTTCCTTGTCCAGAATGTATTTGAAATGCCGCGTGAGACTCGAAAAGGGACGGATCCCCCTTGCGGGCAAAACCTTTATCCGGATGAGCAATACAGTACTGATCTGCCATCTGACACATTTCGTCAACGTTATCGAACTGTCTTTCTTTAAGAAAAGTGGCCAAATCTTTGCTGACGCTCTGAAAAAGTTGCTCTCGAAGTAGCAAATCTTGCAGTGATTCGAAAGTCTTATTCGTCTTTGTTAACTCTATCCACCTGTCTAAACAGTGACTCATTCTTATTTTTAAAAAAAGACGGAAATAATTCTCCCTTGTCAGGACGAACCGATCGGAAACGCTCACGAAAACGGTCAGCTGAACACTGAAACTTTAAGTGTTCTTCTTTTAATTGGTCCCAAGGCAACCCTTCTTTTGCCGCGAGTGTGTGGTATAGTGCCAAAGCGCTTCCCTTAAACAGCGGCGCGATAAACAATGTCCACATTCCCTTCGGCCAACCACAAGATGTAGCGTGGTTCTCGAACCGAAAAAGAAAACTGTCAATGTCGTCGGTTTTTTTCTTCGAACGGCGGCAACTTCGGGATGTATGTTGACTTCGGATGACATGTACTCGCGGAACCAACCGGTGGAGGTGATGGAGGTTCTCTCAATGCCTGTATTTTTTTAATTTCCGCATCAGTCTCTAATTCAAGTTGTCTCAATTTAAATTGCCGTTCCTTATCCTTATCCTCTATCTCTAGTTTTCTTTGAACCTCTTCTCTCTCTGTAGTTTTTTTCCTCAGACTCTATTTTTTTAAAATTTTGTTACATCTTTCTGTAGTTTTTTTTTTCAAACTCTTAATTTTTTAAAGATTCTTGTTCTTTCTTTTCTCTGTTCTGTTTTTCTGTTTCTCTCTCTCTGTCTGCCTGTCCATACTTTGTTGGACATAGTTTGCTAATTTATCACCTTCAAAGCCTAAACGCTCGGCCTGTCATACATATTCATCAACATTTTCTATCATGAATAGTGTCAAGTTCACGCAATCCACTCACTCTTCTCATAAGGTGCTCAACAGATACATACACATTAATTCAGCAATCCCTCCTTCCTTTACTATTTACAAATAGACTCAAAGACACATGAGCAATAAACAAAATCAACCAAACAAAACTACACTCAAACCATTCCCAGGAACGAGCGCTCTGGAACTAGAACCTTAAAGCCTCTCTGCAACAATTTAACAATCAAACTCTGAGTTCATGATTTCCAAATAGTTTGTTAAAAGATCTTTAGAAAAGCAAGATGAAAGTCATCTCTGTTCAAATGCAGTTAACAATTTACGAAGACAATTAACTTTATAAATCTAAACAGGTTTGTGAACATTATCAACGTTTATATACATTTTAGGAAACAACACAATATGTAGACTAAATACAATGAACATCAAAGCAAAACTTTAGAGCATATTTAAAGAATGAAAATATGCTCTTAAATCTTCCAGTCTCCACTGCCTGGTGAAATTATAAGCGAATTTAACACTTGCCTTTCAGACCCGTAGACACCTAGTCTACACTAGCACTTCGTGCTGTATTTACAAATTAAACTCAGGGGGAATGAGACTTTCCCTGACCTGAAATCACCTAACAGCCGGCAACCAAGCCAGGCTAACTAACAGAGCCCATCCGCTCTCCAGGCTGTCTTCTTGCAGTCTGACAAGAAAAGAAACAGTCACACAGTTGCGTGCTCTGAACAGCACTCACTTTCAAAACGATTGCCTCTGACCACACCACAGCTGTAAGGGTGAATTTTCTGTCCCATGACTAACTGTACCCGGATAATTTCTTTCAGTATCTCCAGAGCGCTCTTCCTGACAACCCCCCACCGGGGAAAAAACTTTGTCCATCAGTTTTAGGAGACAAATTGCCATTACTCTGTTCCAAAAATAATCACAAGAAAATACATATCAACATTGTCAAATTCATGAAATCCAATCTTCTATAATCATCCAAGTACATAAGAAAAACCAAACATTTTACCCAAGCGCTGGCTCTGTACAAGCAACACCAATGACTGTATCCACACACAGTTTCACTACATGTCAGAGCAGACATTTAAAAAAATCGGTGCTCCATCAACATCCTTCACACCCATCATGGTGCAGAATATACAGTGAAACAATGCAGTCCAAATCCAAATCACCAAGGCAAAACTTCATTCAAGTACATTTACACTGTCGTCATAAATAACATACATGCACATGCACACAATGAAATATAAACACTGGATTTATAAATCACACGTCCATCTCACCAGAAGTTGAAAAAGACGGCAAAAGTACATGAAATACATCACAAATCACGATCGAGATAATAAATCTGCAAAAACATTGCAGTTTCCAGAAATAGGCGACACCTCAAAACTGTACTCTTGAATTGCCAATGACCACCTCAATGTTTTTTGTTTTTGACGCCTTCAAAAAGGTCAAAGGCCTGTGGTCAGTCTGCAAGATGAATGGCTTGCCTAACAGGTAAGGTGTGAACTTGGGAGAGTGCCCACACAATGGCCAAGCATTCTCTTTCCACAGTAGAGTACCTTGTCTGAGCGTCTGTGAACTTTTTGCTTGCAAACATCACTGGATGTAGCAAACCCTCGTTCTCATGCATGAGAGCAGCTCCCATACTGGTACAGCTAGCATCTGTTCTCACAAGAAAATCCTTATCCAAGTCTGGAAGAATCAACACTGGGAATGATGACAGCAGACTTTGTACCGTTTGCAGGGCGATCTGACAGTCCTGAGACCATGAAATTGACCGTTTACCATTTTCTTTGGTTAGATCAGTGAGAGGAGCTGTGACAGATGCAAAGTTAGGTATGTAGCGCCTGTAGTAGATTAGCAAACCTAACAGAGAACGCACCTGTCTTTTGGTCTTAGGGACCTGAATACACAAAATCTTGTAACCTTTTTCTGTTCAGGTTGTAAACAGCCAATCGACAAGGAATGTCCCAAAAAAATCCAACTGTTGGAATCCAGCAAACAGTTTGCTTGTTCGGGCAGTCAATCCAAAATCAGTTTCTGTAACACCTGTCGCAAGGAACAAGGAACACAACAATGCACACCAGCCTTCTTGCGCAATCAAAATATCATCAAAAAACTGATCGCAGCATTCTCATGCAAACACAGTCGTCTCATCATGCGAGCAAAAGTAGCTGGTGCATTTTTCAAGCCAAAGGGCATCTTCGTCCACTGAAATAAACCCATAGGTGTCTGAAAAGCTGTCTTGTGGTTGTCATTGGGATCAATCGGAATCTGCCAATATCCCTTTGTTAAGTCTATTTTCACAAAGTATTTGGCTTTCGACAACTGACAAAACAATTCCTCAATATCAGGGATGGGTTCACAGTCAAAAACAGTGATTTTGTTCAGCGCTCTGTGATCTATACAAAACCACACAGAACCATCCGGTTTACAGACGAGCACAACAGGGGCACGATATGCAGAAGTAGATGGCTCAATCACACCCATGTTTAACATTGCTTTCACTTCATTCTCAACAACCTGTCGTGTGGAAAAGGGAAGTGGTTAAGGTTTAACCCTGACCGGTATGTCACTGGTCAAAACAATGCGATGTGGGTCAACAGCTGTTGCGTTTCCAGGCTTGTCAGTAAGAATGTCAGAAAAGTCTGAAAAAACAGCCTCCAGATCACGTATTTTGTCTTCTGTCAATGAGTGGTCATATGTGAACGTCCCTGTAAGTCATTTTTTACTGAGGGAACGGTCGGTAGAGTGACGTCATTGTCTCTTGGTTCCTGAACCACACCCACTGATGCAGCATGCACCACACTCTCACCAGCAGTTACTCTGCTGAACTTACAGCTCTGGTTCTGGCACTGAGGATAATCTCACAATCTAAGAAGACGGACTTTCTGGTTCTGTCAGATTCACTGTCAGCTTTGGAGGCCATAGCTGGCCGCAACCTTCAGCATCCAGAACTTTTACACTTCTTTGAACTTTTTACCAAGTTGAAAGTGGAGGGTTACAACATTATCTGGCTTGGGTTCCTGGTCATGTTGGCATCGGAGGGAGTGAAATGGTTGATCGTTTGGCCAAGAATGCCACAAGAGAGAAATTGTCCAACATATATATCCCCTGCCCAGATCTGAAACCCAAAATTAACGATTATGTTGGAGACCTCTGGCAGGAGGATTGGAATATACAGACGGATAACAAACTCTTTCAGATCCGTCCAAACCTTACGGAGTTCCTCTCATCTACGTCTGGTGGTCGTAAAGAAGAAACAGTTCTGTGCCGGCTGCACACCGGCCATTCGTATTTTACCCATGCATACCTTTTAAAGAGTGAAGAAGCTCCGTGGTGCATTCCATGTCATGTGCCACTCACAGTGAAACATATTCTTTTAGAGCGTTGGGACTTGCACGATGTGAGACACAAACATTTTATAGCAGATTCTATGAAAATCTTGTTCAGAGACGTTCTGCCTGACGCGATCTTTGAGTTTTTGAAAGAGATTAACATTTTTCATCGGATCTGAGATTTTACAGTGGAAAGATTTTTAACAAACTTTCGGGTGGGGTTTTCGATGTATTTTAAAGAATTGTGTGAATAAATGACTTGCGAGTTGATTTTAACGTGGTGACAGCCCTGATGTGGCCCTTTGCGGTGGCCCTTTGCGGTCGGCTGGGCTATAAGCAGTCTTTTGTCTGGTCGGATACACAGATATTCCACAGGTAAGATGTCCTTTAAATCATCAAAAGAACAAACATTTTCACAATTGTGTTCATCCACCTGTACACTGGAATTGACAGTAATGCACACATCTGCCTGTCTAACGTGATATAACATTGGAAATGAAATGAGGCAGGGAACAGTAAACAATAAACAAGAGGGGTAACTTTTGCTCCCATAAGAAAACCTAACACAGTAACTTTTATTCAAGCATAGACGAATAATCTAATAGTGGGGAAAAACAAGCGCAGGCCAACAACTCAACTGTCTTCATAATAATGACTTGGCAAAGATTTGGACTTAAGGGGTGGGGGGGGGGGGGGGGGAGTTTGAAGATGGAAAAACTGGGAACATGAAATTAAGAAAATATATTACAGATATGAAAACTCTTCACTAGCTGCAGAAGGGAACCATCGTAATCCCTTTTGAAGGCAGATATATTTGTATTGCCTGCTCCGAGGCCTTTCGTCCGCTGGATCGGAACTCATTAGGGAGACACGGCTGGTTGTGTCTGCGCTCCTGGCGTCAAATAGACACCACAGTCCATAATACCGTGATCTCACCACCAAGGGTGCAAAAAAGAATCCAATAGCACCCCCAAAGCAGCCAGTGAAGGGTAGTAAATGAAACCAAACGAAAGTGTGGGGAGGAAAAAAATTGCTGAAAAACTAAAGACATTATGCAAATAGTATAAAATGTAGGGGACAATCTTTGAGCCTACGCTTGAGGATCCACCCAAGGATGCAAGGGAGATCAAAAAGACAAACACACAGACGGACAGAAACAAATACAAATAACCTCAATTTAATCGAAATGAAATTGGAAATGAAATGAGGCAGGGAACAGTAAACAATAAACAAGTGGGGTAACTTTTGCTCCCATAAGAAAACCTAACACAGAGTAACTTTTATTCAAGACTGGCACAGCCTTTTAAACTTGAATAAAGTCAAACACATAGACGAACAATCTAATAGTGGGGGGAAAAAACAAGCGCAGGCCAACAACTCAGCTGTCTTCATAATAATGACTTGGCAAAGATTTGGACTTAAGGGAGAAGGGGGGGGGGGGGGGGGGGGGGGAGTTTGAATATCTCCTGTTCCCTTTCTTTTCGCCTCAGTGCTCTTTCTTCACACTGGGATACATACTCTGATAGTTTATCACCAGTATAACCCAGTTTTTTTCCCTGAGCTACAAAGCGATCAAAGTCCTACATTTTGCTTATCACGAACTTTAAAAGTCATATCCAACACGTAAAAACTGCATGTCAGAAAGCGCTGAACATTCTGCGAGTTGTAGCGCACACAGATTGGGGCGCTGACAGGAAAACTCTCCCCCATCTTTACAGGGCTGTGGTCCGCTCCAAGCTGGACTATGGGTGTGTCGTGTACGGCTCTGCCAGACCATCCTACCTGAAAAGTCTAGACCCTATCCACCATCAAGGGCTTCGATTGTGTCTGGGTGCGTTCCGCACCACCCATGTTTATAGCTTGTATGCCGAGGCAGGAGAACCATCCCTCTCAAATCGCCGACTAAAACTTGCGTTGAATTATTGTCTGAGTCTCGTCTGAACCTCAAAACCCTGCATATGACTGCGTTTTCGACCCCAATTTCCAAAAGAAATTCGATGACCATCCCAGTTCCATTCCACCCTTGGGGATTCGTATTCTTCCCCATCTGAATAAAGCAGGTATTGACCTTGGAGTGGTTAATGACTTCTCCAAGTTTCCTGACGACCCTCCATGGACTTTCTTCACACCAGAGGTCCGGTTTGATTTAGCCTCATACCGGAAAGATTCCACTAGTTCCTTGGCATACAAGTCCCTTTTTGCTGAACTGTGCTGCAAGTTTCCATCTTTAAAAGAATTTTCACTGACGGTTCAAAATCTGAGGAGGGAGTTGCCTCTGCTGTGTTTTGTGCACTAGACCCCCCTTAGAGATGTACCGTACACATTCCCACCGACAGCTCCATCTACACTGCTGAGCTGACAGCCTTGGTCCTGGCACTTCAGATGGTCTCCAAATCGAAACAAAGATTTCCTTTTTCTATCAGACTCCCTTTCTGCTTTGGAGGCCATTGCCGGCCGTAATCTCAAACACCCTCAACTGCTGAAAATTTTTTAACTGGTACACCTCCCTAAAATCGAACGGACACAACGCAGTGTTTGCTTGGGTTCCCAGCCATGTGGGCATTCGAGGCAATGAGAGGGTTGACCAGCTTGCCAAGAATGCCACGAATGCCACAAGGGAAAAGTTGAGCAGGTTGTCTGTTCCTCACACTGACCTGAAACCCAAAACACAGGCCTATGTCAAAGACCTCTGGCAAGAGGATTGAACCTTGCAGACGGATAACAAACTATTTAAAATCCGTCCAAACCTCAACGAGTTTTTACCATGTTCCAGAGGCGGTCGTAAAGAGGAAACAGTCCTGTGCCGCTTGCACACAGGCCACTCGTTTTATACCCATTCTTATCTTTTAAAAGGTGAAGAAGCTTCGTGGTGTATTCCATGTCATGTTCCGCTCACAGTGAAACATTCTTTTAGATTGTTGGGACTTGCGCGATGTGAGACATAAACACTTTACAGCCGAGTCCATGAAAACCCTGTTCAGAGATGTCCCACCTGATGTGATCTTTGGGTTTCTGAAAGAGATTAACATTTTTCATCTGATTTAAGATTTTACGGAAGAAAGATTTTTTAACGAAGTTTCTGGTGCGTTTTTAGAAGATGTATTTTAAAGATGTGTGAAAGTTTTTTTTTTTGGTGATGACTTGTGAGTTGATTTTAACGTGGTGACGGCCCTGATATGGCCCTTTTCGGTCGGCTGGGCTATAAGCAAGATTACCTTACCTTACGTTGATGCACCGCAGTCACATCAGTAGTCTCAACCTCCAGGATCCTATTCTCCCCTATCACAGGACGCACCGCACGGCAAACACGGTGGGCCTCAAGAAGACCACAGAGAAAGGAAGAATGTGGGAAAGAAGACTTGATAGGGAGACGAGGACAGAAAAGAGCCAAATAAGAAAGGCAGAAGATAACAAAAGGAAAAAGGCGGGTTACTATTAGTCAGGGTCCTCACTCTTAGCCTAACTGACATGGGAGGCCCTCCCTGGGGCATCAGCTCCTTACCACGCTGTGCTTGGGCCAGACAGCAACTTGACTTTTCAGGCCTACAAGCATTTTCAAAAACCAGCCTATCATCAAGTATCGATGCCCCCGCCAGCAAAGCCTAAGGGATCACGGGACCGCGCAAGCCGTCCGACCACGGCAAGGTTGCAACCCCGGGAGGGCTGAGAGTGAGGATTAATTCTACAAGTTAGTGGAGCTATGGGTGGAAGTTGTCGGTTAGGAGGCTGTTTGTCAAAGAAGAAAGGGCCTTTAGTCGAACAGCATGAAGGATGGAAGTGTGAACTGAGACAACGAGAGTGAAGAAGAGGTTGAGTTGGAAACTGCTATTCAGACAATTCCGAATCAATTCAAGAACGCGACAAGCTTTCGGTCCAAAGGGTCATAAGCTGGAATTAAGCCTACAATAGTTACACACACACACACACACACACACACACACACACACACACACACACACACACACACACACACACACACACACACACGCACACACACACACACACACACACACCTGGAACAAAATGGGTTCAAAACATATGACACATAAAATCTGAAAACAGTTATTGTAGGGAAAATAAGCATACATGCCTTAATGTCAAACTTGTTACCAAAGATGGAATCAAAATCCTAACCTTCCAAGTTTAAGGAAAATATAGATGGAGTTTCATTCCCATATACACTTAAGCCAAAGGCACGCTCTATTTGGTAAACAATAGGGGCGTCTCTCGCTGTGTTAAAGACACTGGAAGAAAACGTTCAAAGTGCCCAAGGACGCACAGCACAGCCACACCAGACTGTCAACTCCTACACCACAACGTTCATTTACACAGTTCAAACATATCTGTTAGCAAAAACGATTCAGCTGTCGTTCAGTTCATTCCACTCTAGTGACAGAAAAGTATCTGTATTCATTATAGACAGTCTAAGCCATACATGTTGTTTTTTGGTGTGGCACAGGAGTGAGTCCTTCCACCTACAGTATTCATGTTACGTTAGGCCTGTAAACTCGCCAGAGATCATTCAAAATACAAAGTTTCGCAAAAAGAATTCGATGACTAGTTCATGTTTCTACAAATGACTCTGATCCTGAGGTTACGCACTGATTGATGGGTACGTTAGCCAGACACATGGAGCTATTTGATTTTACTGGACAGCGGTCTGGAGTGACACAGATTCAGTAGCAAAAGCAGTTTGGCCTTTGGGTGAAGATGCATTGTAAAGTAGCTGCGCAACTGCTGAAAGCTTCCAGTATAACTGCTCTTGTACTGACATTGCGTCAGGAACAAAAAAGTTGATCAGGTCGAGATTTAGGGTCTGATGACATTGCGGTGATGTCTCTGACTTTGACTTGACTTATTGGTTCTAGGAGGCTTGAAATTATCCTCCCTTCCACCAGCCCCACTAAGGATTTCCAGGTGAGGTTTCGATGCTGCTTCGTTATAAAGCTTTGTTTGGTTTTGGTATGCTACACTGATGTGTTTTTTTTGAGTGATGTTTAAGTATAGTGGTTTGGAACCAAACATTTTGCCATGTGGATCATAATTTGCCACTACAGCTTACTAGGTTTAGTAGCACACCTGATTACTTTGACTCTCATGATCGTTCCGAAATTTGCGAAAGTTCTTTTTAACCAGTCGTCATCGACAGTGTCACTGCAAGATTTAATCTAAGAACGGACCCGGTATCAATTCAGATGATTGTTCACCTCCTGCTTCTGTTATGTTTTAACTTCCGAAAGGCATTTCAGTTCAGCTTTTACCGACACAACTCGCCCAGGAAGACAACTTTATTCACGTCAGTTGGACAAATCAAGCGAGCGTTGAGTGCAGACAAATAATTCTGGAAGTAGCCCGTAAACTTTGTACTTTCACTTCCGGGTATGAACATTTCAGTCCGTCTAAACTAGTTGTTGAAGTTATTGAAAAAAGATGGGGGGTTGCGGTTCATGTTTGTCAGAGATAAGAGCTGGTGAAAATGAAAATTCCAATATAGAGGTTGTTTTGCCAGAAGATGGAAAGGAGGGATGAAGGGGATGAGGGGTAGTAAGTAGTTCGCTTATAAGTCTGTGTGCTTGCAGATGTACATGCATGATTGTACGAACGTGCACGTGCACATAAGCATGCGCATGCGGTTGCATGTGAGTGCTTAGTTTTAAAAGAAATCAATAGTAATCGATTTTCTTTTCATGAAATTAAGGTATGAATAATTCAGTCAATATATTACGATGCTTTATTGAAATGTCAAGGAATTGTGACCACTGACAATTTTTTCTCCCCCCCCCCCATCCTTTCCCTATCCCTCCCTTCACCACCTTTCCGACTTACGTCTTTCCACTCTTTCGAATTTCATTCTCTGTAGTTACAATGTTGTCCTCGTGACTATTCTCTCCCTCCATGTCTTCCTACGACAGCCACAATCCTGATATAGCATGCACGGTCGATTATAAGGGTGACTGAATTACAACCACTTAGCTTGTCAGTTCTCCCACGTTGACTGTTCTTTTTTCTATTTCTAGGCCAAAGCGCTATTTTCCTCTTGCCATCGTCTCACACCGAATTTATCAATTACCGTGGCCACTCGTTTATCACGCATCTAGCTTGGTCATAGGCTTCTGCCACTCGGTCCCTCCCCCCCCCCCCCCCCCCCACAACCATTTCTGTTCAAATGTTTGTACTTTACCAATCACCCCAAGTAGGTGTACCAAGTCTTTACTTCGTGCTTCTTATCTTAGCCATGTTTAGATCATGTCCATCACACAATCGGTAATGTTAGTATTTCCACTCTCAACACTGAAAATCCTATCAAAACTATACGTTCTTTCCTATCTTAAACTTTGGCAATTACTCTCCTCACTTTTCCATCATCTCTCTTCCCCGCTTGTAGGGAACGGGAATTGTGAGTTAAGTGTTTATCTTTTGAGGTCTCTGTAGACTAGATTATCGTGTTCTGGGACTTCTCCTTCTGCAGTTTCCTCTGATGTTTCAACGTAGCTTTTTGCTCGGAATACACATGATGTTGGCTTTGAGGCGATGAAGTGGTTGATAAAAAAGTGCCACAAAGATGGAGTTGACCAGATTCTCTATCCATCACAGTCTGGTACCGAAAGACCAGATCCATGACACATTCATTTTTGTGGCTTTGTTCACAACGAACAGTAATTGAAGATATATTTTTGTGATGCACAAAATTACATGTTACAAACAGCAGACTTTGAGTTAGTTTTTATGGCCATTTTTAGTGATGTGCAGAATGTGGCAATTATCGCAATTGGTTGATCTGTACCATCATGTTTGGCCAGTCCGTTGATGGAACAAGCATTGATCGACAAGTATCAAATTTTTCATATTGCTTCGTGAGTGTGACAATCATGCCTATCAATCATGATAAAAACATGAACTCCAACCCCATTTCTCATCTCCCCCCCCCACTCATCCCCTTCTCATAAAGACAAGAGGCATCACAAGAAAGCAAGCTTTTAAACTTATGTTACTGTGTATGTGATTTCTAACATCATTTAATGAAAGTACAGTAACTGCTGTTCACTGTGTCGCAGCCATTAAGTAATGACAGGTCGACAGTTAAGAATAAGAGAGAAGACCAAGTCAATTCTCAAAGGGTAAAAGTATTGAACAAAGAAAGCTGACAGTAATTCTGAGACCGTCGATACACTATGCTACAGTTATGTCAGCACGATGAAAAGATTAACCAAACAGTTTTATTGCTCACTGTCTGTATATGATAATTATGAACTGACCTGAGTTATCATCTGACTATAGAGTCACTGAAATTTGCAAAATAAACAGAAATCAACAACAATAAAAGCATTATGACTTGGCAAACGTAATGGTTTGAGGACTTTCACATGGTTGATGTGTAGGGGGTGGTTGAAATGTATGGCAACGGGTTTGCGTCGGTGGTGGCGGATGTCGGCCAGGTGTTCAGAGATGCGTGTCTCAAGTGTGCGGGATGTTTCACCTGTATAGATCTTGCCACACAGATGGCAATGGATAGCGTATACAATGTTGCGGCTCTGACAGGAGAATGTGCGTTTAATAGTGGAGTCTTTGGGGCCCTGTAGGATGGTGTCTGGTGTGGTGAGGGGGCAGATTTTGCAATTAGGTTTTGAGCAGGGGTGAGTACCTGGTGGTGAAGGTGTGGAGATTCTGTTCAATTTGGACCGCACAAGATCTTTTAGGTTTTTATCATGTTTGAACGTGATCATGGGTCTGTTATGGAAGGCAGGTTTGTGGTTTTGTACAATGTGCCAATTGGATTTGAGAATGCTGCAGATGGGAAGAGTTTGTGGGTGGAAGAGGAGGTAGGCAGTGGGTCTATGCGTCTCTTTTGGATGCTGGGTTTCCAGAGCAGATGTTATGGATATGGCTGTGGTGCAGCTGAGAACTTCGTTGATGATGGAAGTGGGGTATCCATGGTTTGCGAAAAATTCTGACATTTTGGCTGCTTGTATAGTGAAGTTGTCTTCGCTAGAGCAAAGTCTACGAAGATGGAGAAATTGTGAGTACGGAATGCTGCCTTTAATATATGGGTGGTGGGAGGATGTGTAGTCTAGGTATGCATGTGCATCAGTGGGTTCGTAGAAAGTGGAAGTTTTGAGTAGGCCATCTTCGAGGGAGATGGTGATATCTAGGAAGTTGACTGACTGTGAAATGGTGTAGGTTAGTTGGATGGATAGATGGAAGGTCTGGGTAAAGTTGAGGAAGTTGAGATCTTGTTTGGGCATGGATGTGGCTCCCAGCCCATCATCAGTGTACCTTTTGTATAATTCCAATGTGGGGCCTGTATATGTGGCTAGTAGGCGGTGTTCCAAGTGTTCCATGAAGAGGCAGGTGTAGGATGGTCCCATTTTGGTGCCCATAGCAACACTAATTTGTGAGAGTGCGATTGTTGAATTGAAAGGTATTGAGGGTGAGGACTAATTCTGCAAGTCTGACCAGTGTGGTGGTGGGAGGATGTTGTTGGTTGAGGGGCCGTTTGTCGAAGAAGAAAGTGACGGCCTTCAGTTCATCGGCGTAGGGGCTAGAGGTGCTGAGTGACATCACGTCAAGTGTGAAGAGGAGGCTAGGTTGAAAAGTGGGGTCTGTATTGTATGAATTGATCATGTTGAGTGTGTGGGTTGTGTCTTTGAGGTATGTGGGGAGGCTCTGTACTATGAGTTGAAGGAGAAAATCTAAGTGCTGTGAAATGTGTTCCGTGGGACAGCTGCAAGCAGCATCAATGGGACTGCCAGGTGTGTGTGTTTTATGTATTTTGGGAACAAGTAGGTGGTGGGCTGTTTAGCGTCTAGTCTGTCGTGATCAGGAGGTTTGGCTGTGGTCGGTAGGTTGTTGAGTTTGATTTCTTTTTTGAGTTTGCGATGAGTTTGATGGTGTTGAGGGAGGGGTGATGTTGTGAGTGGTGTGTAGAAATTTGTGTTTGACAGTTGTTTTTGTGCTTCTGTTATGTACAGTTGTTTGTCCCCGACCACAACTGCACCACCCTTGTCTGCTGGCTTGATGACTATGTCCTGTTGCTCTCTTAACGATTTGAAGGCTTTCTGTTGATCTTGTGAAAGGTTACAATGTCGGACAGGTTTGGACTGATTTGGATGATGTCTTTTTTGCATTTTTTAAATGTAGAATTCAACTTTGCTGAATCTGTTGGAGGGTGGTTGGCGGAGCACTGGGATTTGAAACAGCCGAGTGAAAATGTCAGAGTTCTGTGGTAGTGGGGGTCTGGGTATGTTTTCGAGTATCGCGTGTCAGTTTATGGAAAAACGAAAATAAATCTAAAATTATGAGGCCTTACTGCACAGACCAACTTGCTATTTATGCATCATTACACACTTTCATTTATCACAAGACATCGGACTACAATATAATGATCATATAGATTACATGCGATCTTTAGAGAATGTGGCCATATGTACATTTCAGAACGGGCATAGAGTAAAATAACTCGACTTGTACTTCTTGTCTTTGTCTTTTGCTGGTTCTCTATCCTTTTCTCTGTGCATATGTCTTATTTTTCTCGTACTTGCGTTGTTTTCCCTTTGTCATGAAATCATCTTTGTTTTCTTCTGTATGTAAAATTCAGCCTTTGTTCTCTTCTTCGCGTGGACCTTTTGGATTTATGTCTTCATGTCGACGGTCTGTGCTTTCTTCAGCATACGGGGACCGTCTTTTTCCCTTTCATCTTCACGTCGACCCTCTTTATTTTCTTCTTTATGGGACCGTCTTCGTTATTCCACAACGTCCTCGAATGCAGTGTCGTAATGTGGATAATGATCTGGACTGTGGCTGGAGTCGTCTCGGTGGAGCTGTGTAAGACTGATCCAGTCCACCTTTATGAGTTGACTTCAACGCGGTGACAGCCCTGACATGTCCCTCTGCGGTCGGCTGGGCTATAGACAACGGTACTTTACCTTACACTGGCCACTATCTGCTGTCCCTGCTCTGGCACCGATAATGGAACTGGCAGTTCTCTGTTCCTGAAGGCCTGCCATTTCTCAGGACCCTTTAAGAAGCCCGCTGTCCTGAAGAGTGGGTGAGTTTTCACTTCTTCCGCACGGGATCCAGCGTGAGGAGATCCGCGATAACTTTAAAAAGAATTCTTTTTCTTATCGGGTACACAAATATATGTTAACACAATGCATCATATTTTCATCAGCGCGATCTTCGTAGTACATGGTCGTATAAATGCAAACATACACGGCGAAAAATATACGAAAGAATAAGTAAAACCAAATACACTAACAGTCAAAACCCGACTACACAATCTCTCTGTCTGTCTGTCTGTCTGTCTGCCTGTCACACAAACACACACACACACACACACACACACACACACACACACACACACACACAGTGTAGTTGGAAAAAAATCCCTTTCCTTTTGGTATTCTCTGGTCTTTAACGTCATATCGTTTTTTTTTTATATCACAATTAACCATTCATTATGTATTTGAAATCTCCATAAGATTATAATTTTTTTATGGTTTATTAATGGTTCATAAGCAGGCCCGTTGTGCTTAAAAAATACTATATTCCATGTGTATTGAAGCTGTGTATTTCTCCATTTTATACCGATTTATCAGCATGTGAAGGAATATTTCATGTGATGAACGTTATTCATTTTACATCGGTACACAAAAAAAAAAAAAAAAAAAAAAATTGTCGCAAAGTGAGGCGACTGCAGACGGAAATCTAAACTTTAAAAAATTATTTACAATGACTTCGCCGAACAACGTGGACAAACGAATCACAAGACATAACACGACGCGTTTCGACCTCATAGGTCTTCTTCAGGGAAGATGAACGACACTCAGGACAACGAAAATGATGAACGAGCAATCACCTATCTTTGTCGAATTTTGCGCACGATGGGCGTTGACACGATTTCAAAAACTGCAGTTCTCATCATTACCAATTTCCATATTTTTAGCATAGCATTCGTTGCTATTATTCTGTGAACTATTCGAATCTGGAACCGTTTTAGTTTCACTTTTATTTCATGTATTTTATAAAAGATCTGCTTCCAGTTCAAAGTCTTTATAAGCTTATCATTCCATTTGTTACAACATTCTGGTATCCAGTTTGTTAAATCTCAGAGCATTTTTGTTCCCTTTTGAACTGAAAATATTCCCTACCACTTTGTTTTCTCTGGCCTTATTAGATTCATTTATGGTTCATTGTTTATCTGCATAATTTCAATAGCTCATATTTTTGTTTAAATTCTTCACAGTAAGGAAGTCACCGTTTTCTTTTAAAAAGTGATGCAAAAATGTATATAACTTTTAAACCCAATGCCTGTAAACTGTGTTTTTATTACCCACTTTAATATTACACAAGGCCGGTTCTGCCAGTAATTCTTCTGAAGTCGTGACGTTAATTGTATGTGAAAGAGATACACAAGCTTTCAGTTATGCTTCCAAAATCGATTTATTGCTTGACTGACTGGCAAAGATAATCCATATAATTCAAATTTTCTTATAACCGGGTACATTTCTGTAATATTTTTCCATTTATGACAGCTGGTTTTCAGCTTGCGTATCCAAATTAAAATCAGACTGGAAAGTCTTTCATCAGGTAAACTAAGTCCTCCCGCTTTTACATTTTTATCAAGTTTTCGGTTTTTTTTCCTGTCTCCCTCAGCCCAAGAAATCTGTCATGAGTTGGGGAGGTGAAAGGAAGGGCGGGATGGGGAGGATGTGACAAAGGTGGGCGAGAGAGAGAGAGAGAGAGAGAGAGAGAGAGAGAGAGAGAGAGAGAGAGGAGAGGAAGAAAAAGATCCACTCGAAGGTGCGGGTAGGACCCAGAAACCCAACTGCCGAACAAACCAGCTGGGAGCAATCCTGCACCACCCTTGGAAGCCTGCGCCGCGTTCACACAGGGTGCAAGGCACGCACAGGGCATTCCATTAACACGTGAAGGGGCATAATTGCTCCCTGGCAGATGCCGTTGTGTAATGGCCACTGGACGTGACACGACAGAACCTCCACCTCATTTATAATGAGTGTGTATCATATGTTGCATATTCTTCTTCACAGCTGTCAACTCCCACAGCATAACGCTCAGTGACAAAGTTTTAACGTATTCAAGCAAAAATGATTCAGTTGTTATTCAGTTCACCTTATGAACAAAAAACGATCTGTATTCGTTAAAGACGGTAAATGTAAATATCCATACTGTTCCTTTGTGTGCCGTAAGGATCAGTCCTTCGACCTACACTGCTCCTGCAGTGTTGGGGCCTGCACTGCTCCTGCAGTGTTGGGGCCTACACTGCTCCTGCAGTGTTGGGGCCTACACTGCTCCTGCAGTGTTGGGGCCTGCACTCGCCAGTCGCAGAAATATTTCGCAGAGAAATAAGTTTCACAAATGGCATTCGGCGATGAGGTCGCATTCCCACATATGACTCTGGTTTGAGATTGTGCATGGATCGACGAATAAGTTGGCTAGAGATCAGGAGCTATCTGATTGTGCTGGACAGCAGTCTGGAGTGACGCAGTGGATTTGGTAGTACACGCAGTATGGCCTTTAGGTGACGATGCATTGTTAAAGTAGCTGCCCAAATGCTGGAGAATCCTACTCTAACTGCTGTGATACCGATATTGCAGAGGGGTCAGGTACCAAAATAGGTTAACCAGGATAAAATGTAGGGTTTGCTGACACTGCAGCAACATTTGGAGATAAACTAAGTGTAGGTGTTGAAATTATCCTATCCCCCACCCATCCCCCCACCTTCCCCCATCCCGTCATTCTACATAGCCCAGTCCTTTGGGAGGGTTTCCAGGTGAGGTCATCATGCTACTTCGTTATAACGCTTACAGTTTTCCTCCAGCATGTTACCCGGACGTCTTTCTTTTGAGCGATGTTTAGGTTTGATAGTTAGGAACCAAACATTCCGCCATGTGGATCCTACTTTGCTGCTGCAGCTTCGTACGAGGTTCAGCGCCGCAGCTCGTCTCTTTTAAGACTCGGAATCGTTCCAAAATTTGCGAAAGTTCTTTCGATCCATTCATCAGCCATGATGACACCGCTCGTTTTTAACGAACAAACTGACCAGGGATCAGTTCAAATGATAACTCACCTTCTGCCGTCCAGTCGTAATGATTGTCTTCTGAAACGCATTTCAATTCATTAGCTTGTACTAAAACTCGTCCGGTGGGATATCTTATTTGACATTAATTGGACGCATCAAGCCAGTGTTTATCAAGTATGGACAACTAATTTTGGAAGTGACCCATAAGCTATATAATTCGCTTGTCTTCCAGATTTGGAAACGTCGTTCCGTCTGAAGTTTTTAAACAAGCTATTTAAATAAAAAGTTATTGAAGAAAGACTGGGGGCGGGGGGTCCATGTTTGTCAGAGATAAGAGCAGGTGAAAATAAGAATTTTGGATGAGGATATGGAAGGGTAGCAAAACCAGAAAATGGCAAGGAGAATTGGAAGGGATCAGGGACAATAACTAGTTTGCTTAAGTCTGTGCGCTTGCATGCATAGGTACATACCTGTACATACATGCACTCGCGCACTTGCGTGCGCACGTGCTTTGTATGTACATGCATGCGAGTGCGCAGTTTTAAAAGAAATTAATAGTAATCATTTTTCTTATGAACTTAAAGTATGAATGATTGTCAACATTATGTTTTATTGGAATGACAAAGATTTCTTATCCGTTGGCAGTTTTTCCTCCTTCACCTTACGAAGACCTTGTTCAGAGATGTCATACCTGATGTGGTCTTTGAATTTCTAAGAGATTATAACATTTTTCATCTGATTTAAGATTTTACAGAAGAAAAACATGACAATTTCCGGTGGTTTTTAGAAATTTGTACATTCAAGGGTTGTATGCATGCATTTTTTTTAATGACTTGTGAGTTGACTTCAACGCTGTGATATCCCCAATACGGTCCTTTGCAGTCGGCTGGGCTATAAGTAACATCACCTTACTTTACCTAACCTTTCACCTTCTTTCTCGCTGAAGTCTTTCCACTCTTTCTAATTTTGATCTGTGCAGTTACAACTGCAGTTGGTGGGGGTGAGATTATTAGGGATGCAGTGAACAAGGTGGCCGTGTTGTTCAAAGGTGGCAGTGAGATCAGTGTTGTGTGTTTGGGGCCCAGACCAGTCTTGATGGGTTTTTCCTGTTTGTTTTTTTGTTGTCTGGATAATTTGTCTTTCTTGAGTTAGTTGCAGTGGTTGTGAATGAGGTGGTTGCTGCATCGACGAGTTGTCCACGTTGTAAAGCGGTGACTACGGGCATTATGATTGTAGTTTGAAATGTCAGAAAAAAAAAAAAACGGGAAAGAGATTGCAGGGACGAGTTGAATGTTTTAATATCCGAAAGCGCGAGTTCGCGGCTGGCTTGGAAAGGAATGTTTGCAGTGGTGACAGTGGGATTGTTGAGGTGAGGAATATGAAAAATTGAGAAGTCACGAGGGGTGATATTTTGTTTGAGGCATTGTTTGAGAAAGTTGAGATGAGATGCTGACGTAGTTTTTTACACAGTGTTTTAGCATATCCTAGTTTGGATGATAGGTGGTAGAAAATGGATGGGACTGGCAAAAACTGGCATGGCTGCGAGAGAAGAATTGGGCAGCCGGCATTTTGTTGTGGTTTGGGGTGTTCTTTTTTTGATATGGTTGAAAATATGCGACTGTGTGTCAGAAGGACGAAGAGGGGCTAGTAATTAAGGAATGTTAAACTTCTATGTATTGTTGGTGACCGTAAAGAAGAAAGTTTCGTGCCGTTTGCAGATAGGCCACTCCTTTAACACTCCCAGTCGTAACTTTTAAGAAGTGAAAATTGAACATGTCTTGATAGAGTGCTGGGACTGATATGATGTGAAGCATTAAACGCTCTTCAGCAGGCTTCTTGAAAAACCTGTTCGGAGATGTCCCTCCTGACGTGATTTTTGTGTTCTTGAAACAGATGAACATTTTCCATCTACGATTTTACGGATGAAAGACTTTTAACAAGATTCCGGGTTTTTTGGGGGGTTAGAAGTGTGTGTGTGTTGTGTGTGTGTGTGTGTGTGCGTGTGCGTGTATGTGTGTGTGTAATTTCATTTATCGATGTTCACCGTTGACTGCAACGGGATGACAGTCCTGATATGGCCCTTTGCAATGGGCTGGTCTAAAAGCAACATGAAATAATTTGTCTGTCGTGCACTATAACTTTTATTTTTGATTCCGTGACAGCCCTTCACGTTTTTTCTTTTTTTTTTTTTTGCTTTTGTGGCTTATTCAAGTGTTTTCATTTTTACTTTTGCTTTCCACAGTGGCTCTGTGTTGCATACTACGTGATGACACGCTCACTATGAAACTTTGCTCATAGTATTAGGATTTACATGACATTCGATTACAAACAAACAAAACAAAACAACACACACACACTTCAGAGCGGACTCCAACGAGACCTGGCACAGGGATGTATCAGACGTGATTATTTTTACTTGTTAAGAGAGATGAATATTTTCTGCTTGATCTAAGAGTTGAGCGGAAAATATGTCCAGTATTAAGGCGTGATGAATGTGTTTGGAAGAAACTGATTTATTGATTTTTTTTTAAACAAACACGCATGGAACCGATTGGCGATGTGACAACCCTGATATGGCTGTCTGTGGTCGGTGGGTTATAAACATGAAGTGGAAGTAATGATCTCCATGCAGTGTTCGATTGTTGGTATTGTAGATACCTGGTTACAGTTGTGATAGAGCCTTCATTGTCTTCTTGGACTATAAAACAATCAGTTGGTGACTGTATGTTTGCCTCTCATAACATCCGTTTGTCTTGATGTTTGGAAGTTTCTTCCATCTTTGCCTTTAAAAGGTCCTTTCGTCTTGATGTCTGAAACCTTGAAGATTGCGACCTTCCCAAGAGCTTGCGTGGCCTGGTGATCTATTAGGCTATGCTGAAGGGAGCAACATTTCTCTTGATGGAACACTAATTTTCCCAAAACACTTCGAGGCCTGTACAGCCAAGGTGCTGACTGACCTAAGCACAACGTAGTAGGATTTGATACCCCTGTAAAGGCCTTCCGAGTTAGGCTAAGGGTGAAGATCCAGACAAACGATAATCGTGATTTATTCTGTTCTGTTTTCTGTACGTATTGATCTGGTCTTTTAGCTCCTTAAGCTCCCTGTCAAATTATCTTTTCCCCATTCTTCCTTCTTCTGTTGACTTTTAGACCTGTCTGCTTACCGTGTGATGTGACCTGTGATGGAGGGGAATGAGATCCTGGAAAAGGAAAGAGCAGTCGCTGTCTCAACACACCTTTGGCTCGGGGTTTTCCTAATTAGGAGGTATGCATTGGCCTGTATTGATCAGCTACGCATACGTGATGTTAGATTAAGACAGTTTCCCCGTTTGCCAGGTTAACCTCTGTATAAAACAATGGCTGTCGGTAACTGCCTGGCAAATGCCGTTCGTGTATGTTTTGTCATCAGTTGTGGCCTCTGAAGGCATTTTTTGTCAAATTCGCTTGTGTAATATTTTGAACAGTATATTAAAGGGAACGTTGCCTTGCGCCGTCTGTGTGCATGTGGCTGGGCTTGTTTTGGGTGGCGCTGCAGTCTGCGTCAGTCTCATTTCAACGTTGTGCAGAACTCGTCCTGTATTTCGCCCTGTTACGGCGTCTTGTTCGTCCGTCCGTCCTTTGTGGCCCACATTGTCGGCTGAGCCATGAAGAATTTGGAATTAATCTTGCGTTGCTTAAACTCTCTCTCTCGCTCTCTCTCACTGTGTGGTGCCGGCGGCGGCGTGTGTGTGTGTGTGTGTGTGTGTGTGAGAGAGAGAGAGAGAGAGAGAGAGAGAGAGAGAGGGGGGGGGGATTTTTGTCGTTTTCCTCTCTGACGCTGTTCATGTCTGTTTATCCGTTTCCTTGAACACCCAGCAACCAACCAACCCAGTTAACCACGTAATCGGAGATAATACAAAATAGGCAGGACAAAAATAAAATGGAACTGGGCGCCTCATGCCCTGATATGGCCCTTTGTGGTCATTTGGGCTACAGGCAACATTCTCTCTTTCTCTGTCTCGTGCATGGTTTCTACGTCATTCCCATGGAAACGATAATACAGTAATAGGATTGGCATGTAGACACATTTGAGTTGGCAATAGTCTTTGCAACATTCGCAGAAAATAAGCACCGTTATTGTCGAAAACACGGTGCTCCTATGAGTCGTTGGTCCGTTGCAAGAATTATGACAGGCATTTACATAGCGCTTTAACGCGCCTTCTGAGACACACTCTCTCTCTCGAACGAAAAAAGAAAGAATAAATTTAAAGGGGGGGAAAAAAACGGAAAACAAAGACAGAAAGAAAGAAAAACTAAAGGACAATTCAACTTGTAGCATACGTTCTCTTTTTTTTAGCCTTTGTTTCCTCCTCTCTCTGCCTGTCTGTGTGTCTGTCCATCTGTGTCTCTTCCTCTCTCTTCTGGCTTTTTTCTTTGTTCCTTTTTTTTTTTTTAAACTTGTTTTCGTCGTTTTGTTTCAATTTTTTTTTATCTTGAGCGCACACACACACACACATGCTCACGCGCAGAGCAAAGAGCGAGCAAGAGATCGAGAGGCAGAGAGAGAGAGAGAGAGAGAGAGAGAGAGAGAGAGAGAGAGGGAGGGGGGAGGGGGGGGGAAATAAAACTTTCAAAGAATGTGAAACCGTGCGCTGTTGCTGGAGATAAATTTGGAATACACATAAGTTGACGCCTAAATCGAAACTTCCCAAAATGGCTCATGATCAACACATTCAATCGGGTATCTTTTATCGCAAAACGTAAGTTTTTTTTTTTTTTTTTTTTTTTTTTTCCTAAACCGAGTTGGCACTGTTCTCTTCCTAGAGAATTACGAGAGCGCTGACATTTTTGCGCGGATTGACGGCTTAATCGACCCTGAGAGGTCTGATAAAATGCATCCAGATTTTGCCACGGTGGATAGCCAATCTGGGATCCCCTGCGTACAGATTTTTGTTATTAACACATGTATGATTTCTTTGTGAACAGGCCTGCCTTTCTACAGTCTGCCGCGAAACGTGTACTCAAATGAAGTCATTTAGTTATTAGGGATTGGATGTTTAAACAAGGAGGGTTTTTTGTGTCTTTTTCTTTTTTTATTGTGATGCGCGCTCTCTCTCTCTCTCTCTCTCTCTCTCTCTCTCTCTCTCTCTCTCTCTCGCGCGCGCGCGCGTGTCTCGGAGAGCGGTGCGTTGTGAAATGGGTTCTGACTATAAGTATCCCCCCCCTCCCCCCACTCTCTCTCTCTCCAGTACTTCTGACAGTTGTGTCTCTAAATTTAACATTTCTTCCATTTTCAAGATTAGACGGAGATCCCCAGTCACTGTTTGCGCCGAGTTCCAAGGCTTCGGAGTTATCGAGTAAAAAAATAATTTGTGAGAGGGTTTCATTTTTTTCAAAAAGTTCATTGAAACAGATAACCTCGGGATGGATTCCAGCCTGATTTCGTTATAGGATCCCTAGCCTCAGCATTTCACTTGTAGGCCTGACACAGTCTGGACTTCAGTAACAATATCACAAAGTCACTGGGTCTGTATCTCAATTATCACTTCATTAAATCTCTTCCCATTTGCTAGATCCTAATGTGTAAAAGGCACGAAGTCGGGAAAAGTAAAACCTTTGCGACCTTTAACAGAGACCCTTCGGAGTTAGTCCTGTGTTTGCGTAAAGAATCGTTTTAATTGCACTATCAGCCATAATATAGCCAGGGTATAGTTAAGTTGATATGGTTTGATGCTGGGATTCACAGCTTGCATATTGTGCCTGTGGTATTCTAGCCAGCCTGAGTTAGGATTGTTGTAAATCGTCAATTTGGGATTCAGCACCCATGAGTTTCATTTGATACAAAACTATCAACAGCATGTTGTTGATATTCGGCCAGTGACTGTTTTTCTCGACAAGATGTAGCGTACATTTCAGTGTTTTAAAGGGCGTTTTGTAAAACGATGCCTCGATAAACAAGAACTTTAAACTAGTTGCCACAGTTTTGAATGCGAATACAAACTCGTTTGACGGTTTAATTAAGTTGATACTAAGACATCACCCAGTGTCAGTGTGCTTTAAAGTTCGTTTTTTTCCCACAGTGTTAAATTTCCAGTGTGATGGGGGTCCTGTCGCAGTTGGTGGAAGGTTTGCGGTGACCCAGTGATTTCTTAGGCTGTGCTGACTGGGGCATCAGTACATTGATGGAGCGCTAGTTTTCCGAGGTGGTTCTAGGCCCGCACAGCCAGCCCGCTGACTGGCTCGAGGACAGTGAGATAGAATTTGATGCCCTTGAAAGGATCTTCCACACTAGAAAGGCTAAAGGGTGGTGGTGGTGGTGGTTGGGGGGGGGGGGGACTTGAAGTAACTCACCGTTTATCTATCGTATTTTCTGCCTCTCTGTAACTAATGGAGAAAAACAGTGAACTCTCAACTCATTTGGAAGATTTAAACCGATAGTGAGGTTTCGGCAAGCACAGTAGATCATTTAGTCCATTTAGAAACGGTTATCTGCACCGGGCTTTTGCCAGTATACTGTATGTTATAGCCATGTTTGATGCTTATGACACAACCTGGAAATACTCCTTATGATCTGGGTTTCCAAGTCCATCTGCTTAAAATTCATCCAGAACTTTCCAGCAGATCGACAGTCTTGTAGGCACAACGATGTCTCACATCCACGTGTAAGCGTTAGGTGTTCATCTTCCCCCTTGCTCTTTTTAGTATTAAAACTGACATTGTGAAATCAGTAACCTGGAACCCAGATCTCGGTTCGTTGATGACTTGGTATTCTACCCAGGTGTTCAATGCTGACTGCGCCTTTGCGTGGGTAAACTCCGACGGTGGGCCGAGAAAGTGCGTCACTTTTTCATCTACTGAAACCCAGTGTATTCAGTTACGTAGATTTAGACTTTGCTGTCCCTGAAATTCATCTGGACAACTCGGTCAACAAAGCTGTGAATGACGCCGAATTTATTGGCCTTTTTTTCTTTCTATTTTATTTTTCAAAGAAAACCAAAATATGACATTCCAGAGTTAAATTCAGAAGTTCAAATCATGTCAGAAAGAAGTGAACGTCTCCCGAGTTGTGGCCCACAACTGTCGGGAAGAGGAAAACTTCTTTACAGGGTTTAAATCTACTCCAAGCTGGACTTGCTGGCGTCGTAATGTGGTTCTGCACACCCTTTTTAATCTCAACATTCTGAATCCCGAACACCACAATGGGCTTCGAATCAGTCTGGTGGCATTGCGTACCACCTCTGATTATAGTCTGCACGCAGAGGCGGGGGGATCCCCCTTTCCAACGCTAGACGGGAAAAATTTCAAACTATTGTTTTAACCCGTTCTCTTCACCTAAAAATCCTGTATGCGACAGTTTATCACCCCAAATTACGAAAGAAATTTGAAGACAATCCCTTCTGTTCCACCACTGGGAATACGTATATTCTTGAAAAACGCTTCATTGATCTAGTTCTTAATCTATCAGAACTTTTAGACGGTCCACCATGGATGGTACGTTTTTTTTTGTTTTTTTTTCACCGGAGACCCACTTTGATCCTCGTTCGACCCGTAGGGACTCCGCCAGGCCTTTGGCATACAATACCTCTTTCTTCTGAACCTCATTTGAAATTAACTGATCAACAGCTCCAGCGAAAGAATTTTCAAAGCGTCGTCACTCTGACAAGTCAGTCTACACTTGCTGAACTCGCAGCCTCTGCTCCAGCTCTCAAAGTGATCAATCGTCCAAATATAAGGACTTCTCATTCTCTGTGATTCCTTTTCTGCCCTGTAAGCTATTGCTGTGACCATAACCGCTTTGAACTTCTCTTTAAGCGTCTCAGAAATCTGGTTACAACATTGTTCTTGCCTGGGTCGTCGGGCATGTTGGCGTATGAAGATAATCAGGCCTAGAATGCCACTGATATAAAGACTGTTAAAATCTGAAGCCCCAAGTTGATAGTTATATGAAACACTTCTGGCAAGAAGACTGGAATACACAAATCGTGAACTGTCAGAACCGTCTAACGTGAAAAATTCCTACCATTTGCCACTAAGAACCATAAAGAACGATGTTGCGTCGATTAGACACAAACCACAATTTTACACTCTCTCTGCCTACCCCCTCTCTCTTCATTTTCGTTGTCCTGGGCGTTTTGTATCTTGCCTGAAGAAGACCTAAGAGGTCGAAACGCGTCGTGTTTTGTGATTCGTTTGTCTACGTTTTCTTGGCAGTTCGCTATTAATTACATTTACAATTTGTTTAGATTTCCGCCTGCAGTCGCCTCACTTTGCAACTTTTACAGAAAAGATTTTTAACAAAATTTTCGGTGTATTTTTAGGTGTATTTTTAAGGGTTGTATCAATGAGGTTTTTTTTTGTTTTTGGAATGACTTGTGAGTTGACTTCAAAGCGGTGACAGCCCTGATATGGCCTTTAGCAAAAGTTCGGCTGAGCTATAAGCAACATTACCCCCTCTCTCTCTCTCTCTGTCATGTCTTGAAAGATGGGGAAGCTCCATGGTGTATACTGTGATGTGCCAATCGTTATGAAACGTGCGGTCATTTTGTGTTTGGATATACATGGCCTTCGACATGAACACTTTTTACAGCAGACTCCATGAAGACCCTTTTCAGAAATGTTTCACAGAATTTTTTTAAGAATTGATTTTTGAAGAAGTATTCTCCAGCTTAAGATTTTCTGGGGTAAAAGGTTTAGTTTAAGACATTTGAATTTGCAAGAAACGGATGTATTGATTTTTTTTCCCCCAACAAACGCGCAAGGAACCGATTGATAATGTGAACAACCCAGATATGGCCCTTTGCGGTCGGCTGGCCTGGATGTACTCTTTTTTTTTTCGCCCAGACACGAGAGGAACCGATTAATAATGTGACAGCCCTGATATGGCCCTTTGCGGTCGGCTGGGCTATAAACAACAGGAGTTGACCGCATTTTGTTCACTTTATGTCTACTTACATCCAGGAAGAGCTATTTCTAAAAACGAGACTTGCAGCTTTTTTGTTTGCTGTCTATGCTCTTTCACTTGTGGTTTGTTTTCAGTTCTGTCTCGTTTCCCTGCCATGAAATAAGTAGGACTGACACACAGTGTCACTACGTTAACGGGTCCACTTCTGGGCCCATCTTACGTTGGATTTTCTTTTAATTATTGCCCCATATGGAGATACGAAAGTATGTCTCGTGTTACGCTGACATGCAAATTTCAGTTAAATTATGTCAACCTTTGCTGTTGATGGGACTATAATTTTAATCTTACGTCAACACACAACAAACGCAAAGAGCAGCCAAACGGACGAGAAAAAATAATAAAAAATGTGATTTTTATTTTTCAAAAGATCCCCCAAATAAAAAATACAATTTGAATTAGACAAAAATCACGTAGGGAAACATAAAAAAGAGGGGGGTGGGGGGGACAAGTGAGCATAAGTCGGAAGGTGTAGGAAGTCGGGGATAAAACTTGATGGTCCTGGAGGTCATAGGTCACAGGGCAAGGGCATAGGACAGAGCTGAGGGTGGGATGAAGGGAGCAGTATAAAAATGGCGGATACAACTCGCGACCTTTTCAAAAGCTGTGGTCAAGCCATGCGGGGTAGGAAGGGGAATTGGGCGTGGGGAGGAGGGATGGTGGAGCTAAAGACACCACCTGAAAAAAAAAAAAATAATGTAAAACGATACGCCCGGTTGGATCTGTGAAGTAATCGTGGAAGACGCCCACCATATGCCGTCGCCCAAGTTTACAGTGCCTTTGCCACTGAGGGCGCACAGTTGGCAAACCACGTTCACGGGCCCTGTCTTTAAAACCCCATCCAATAACTTCCCTTTGAAAGATACCAAGGTTCAAATGGTTGAAATATGCTAGTTGTATCGAGCTGGCATTTACAGAATGTTTTTCATATTAACGTGTTAAAAATCTTAACGCGGTGAGAGAAATTTTGTTGGTGTTTGAAAGATTTTAACGAAATTCCGATGTGTTTTAGTGAAGTGTGTGTGGGGGTGTGTGTGTGTGTGCGCGCGCGCGCTCCATTTTGAGAGTTGACTTCAACGGGGTGACAGCCCTGATATGACCCTTTGCGGTCGTTTGGACTCTAAACAAGATTTACGCTCTTTGAAAGCGAGTGAGCGTCAACAGCAGGGGGCCCCTAAACTTGGCTTGTCACAATGTTTAACGTACACTACACACACTCCTCCCCTCTTCACCGCTTCCTGATATGGTGGTTAACCTGTTTACAGATACAATAAACATCTTTGTTTAAACACATTTTGGTGGACATTTGCACGTGTTTCAGAATAAAGTACACAAAATGAAAACGGGTCCGTAACTGACGTACATACAACAAAAATGGTTCTAAATCTTTTAAAAGTTGCAGAAAACATACGAAATCGCACTGGTTTGGGAATCACAACTTGAAAATTGTTTCAAAAAACAGAATCGAGTGCTTGAACAGCCTCTATGGTGCAGTGTTTAGCTTCGAGAGCAGGTGGGAGGTCGTGGGCCCTTGCCTCATTGGAGGCATTGATTTGTGTGGTTATTCAGCCTGGACCGGCTTCCATAGAGCCGAGTCCGGTTCAGCCTCAAAGCACCAAGGGGAGAAAAGTGGTCCGTGTCGCGCAGAGGAAAAGAGTTAAGAGTCGTCTCCTATTGGGTCGACCCGATATATTGTTCTGCATAACACCAAGTCCAAATTCAATAGGTTGGGCCGACTCGGTACGTGATAACCTTTCGCGCAATACCAACCAATAGCCGGTATGTTTCGTACTGGGTCGACACAAAACATATATAGATCAGACCAATACATGATCTCTGTTTTAGCACGTGTTGGGTACGGGACCGTACAGATAGGATCATTATTGGGTAGGACCAGTAGAATACCCATGTAATGTAATGTAATGCAAACCAACATTCAGTGCTAACCTCGTACTGGGTCGACCCAACTGCGGTTCAACCCCGAAAATCTCCACGAATTCTATGTGTTACTCGAGATCTGGTTTGTACTAAAGACCGGGTGCACTTTACATGGGAGAAACCGCATCGGCGAGTATTTATCCAAGATCTGGTTTGTATTGAAGACAGTTTTAAACGAGAGAAACCCGACTCAGGGACTAGACGGTTGCCTTTCGTTACTATATGTGAAGGGTTAGGCGACTCGCCGAATTTCCTCGCCATTGGAGCTTATAAAAGATCGCGAGTCATCCGTTGTCAGGTCCCATGGAATCCCTAAGGGAAATAAATTGGAAAAGCATAACCCATAATAAAGTTACTCCCCTTGATACGTATGAGTGGGCGATTTTTTTAAAAATCAGATGTAGTTGGGACAGGACCTGTATCTCGCCTCGCTTGCCTTTGTCGGGGACTCCCTCGCTCGTGCAGGAAGCTAACCAATTTGAAGTGAGAGATTGTTCAGTTGGTGGGGCTGCCCTCTTGAGTATCCTCGGGTCTTGTCCGCTGTGGAGCGGTCGGCCTCAGGCTTGCCCAGGCAAATCAGTGCGTGTGTGCGTGTTTCAAACTGAACAGTTTGTCACCGACAGCGGCAAAGTATGATGGACAGCCACTCGTGAGCAGCACTGCCAGATGAACAAAGTGGTTAAAGCCATCAATGTGCCCAATGGAACTCCAAAGCGCAGATACTGCCCTGTCCCGTCTACATCTTAGATGGTATCATTTATACCAAACGATCATTGAAAAGTGCACACTCACATGCTTTCTCTCTTTTCACGTTAATTCTTACGTCAGGTTTGTTAATCTGCCTCATACACACATCCGCGCTTTCTCTCGGAGTCGCAATCGCGTGCACACGATCAGCAAACCGATGAGATGTCCATTTTGGTTTCTTTGATCCAGTTGGACTGGATGACGGTTATCGGGCCACAGCATAAAGTTCAGGCCACCATTTTGTGAAGAAAATGTCTGCCACTTGATATAAAAAAAATGATGCTGACTGACGGGAAATCCGTTTCCATCTGGAGATTAAGGGTATATAATTCCTTCTGATCACGTCCGCCATCCCTTGCCAAAAAAAAGGGAAAACGAATCGTTGTGGTGCTTCATTATCTATTGAACACTTATCTGGAATATCAGTGTTTGTTGGCCAAGAAAACGGATTTCATGGGGAAGAAACCAAAATGATCTTCTTGGAAGTGTTCGAGTGAAAGCCATCTGGAACGTGTCTGCCAAGTGCGAATATAGTGCTAGTCTTTATATACAGAGCTGATTAGAGAGGGAACAGTGTCTAGCTTGCCAGGGTTTGGTATTGAAGAATCCTTTGAACTTCGGTTTGTGTGATGGTGGATTATGTATAGTGAAAAGAACATCCATGTATTAAAAACAAACGCATCACGATAACAGCGAGGGGAGTGGACTTCATCCAGACAAGGAATGACGGTGATCTGGTTATATCTTAAGACAACGTAACAAATGCAAGCAAATTCAGGAGTATGAGAAGGTAAAAAAAAATCGAATCAAACCTATATACAAGGTCCTGTTCATTTTTAAAGAAAGGTCGTTCTCTCGTCGTCTGTGGAAAGTAACCTTTTCATCACAACCTTTGCCCCGTCAGGAGTATTAGAAGTAGGCGATGTTGGGGAAGGACACAACTGGTCCACCCCCTCGCTGTCCGTCTTCTGCAGCTGCTCATTGTCGGCCACATCCGCCCGCGTTGAAGCGATGTGGTCATGTGACTTAGACTGCCCATCTGATTGGCCATGGTTGGGTGGATGTGTGCCAGCCACTAAGGACAAAGACGGCTCAGTCGGTCCGGCCCGTGTCTGTGTTCGCGATTCTGGTGAGGAGGTCAGGGCGTCTCTGGCTGCCGCCACCTCGTGATTCCTCTCCCCCACAGCCAGATCCAGGCCACCAGAGACGGCCGCTATAGAACCAGGCCCCGATTCGTCTTGAGGTTCACCCTCACACATATCCACCACGTGTTCATGTTGGGCGCGGGGTCTGGGAGGTTCATCGCTGTCAGCAGCGCTGGTTGCACCAACACCGGCACAGGCCTCAGCAGTGTGGGGGGGATCGGACAATACTGTGGGAGCAGGCGGAGCCGCGTGCGACGAAAACGACGACGACGACTGGAGATCCGATCGGGCTTCCGAGGTTATAGCACTTGGAAAATCGCCGAATGCACTGTCCGCGCTGGCACTGAGAGGCGGGGGGCTGTAGATATTTCCGTAGTAGTCGTACCAGCCGTAGTCCGACATCAGCGAGTCCTGCTTGGTGAGGTCCACGCTGCGCATCCTGCCCAGTCCCGGGATGGAGGAAGAGCCTCTGGAAGCGTAGTAGTCGGAAGGGACGAAGCTGCGAGCGCCGTACATGCGGGGGAGAAAGCGCAGCGCGTGGTAGGGAGCGTTCATGCCGTTGATGCACTCGGCAGCCGTGTAGTAGCCCAGGTCCGGCGGCACGTACTCCTTCTGCGTGCCGTAGCAGTAGTTCTGGTTGCCGTCCGTCGAGGACAAGCTGCTGTCGGACTGAGTCAGGCCACAGAAACCGATGAGCGGAACCGGTGTGGCCCTGTCCGACTCTGCAGCGTCGGCACGGGCGTCTTCGGCTCCTGCGTTGGCTGCCTCCCCTACACCCGCTCCCCCAGCCCTGTTCTCCTCCTCCCGTGGCATGGAAGAACTGGACGCCTTCCGGTCTGACGCCCCAGGAGCAGTCCCGGAAGGTATCTCCTCCGTCCGCCCGGGAACATTTCCAGCGTCGTTCGAACCACCACTCGCAGGAGCTGGTTCCCCGGAGGCTGGCCCTGAAGAAAGAAGAGGATTGGGAGGGGCCTCCGACACCAGAGCCGGGCTGTCGGCCATGGCAGCCACTGCGCCGTTGGCGGAGTCCTGGCTGGTCAGACTGAGGGAGGTGGTGGGGAGCGAGGTGGGGGAGGTGGGGGAGAGGTGCAGGCTGTTGGCGGACACTTCGCTGGAGGCCAGCAAGGGGCGGGCTTCGCTGTCGTCCGCGCTCAGCGTCCGCGAGGCTGCCCGGTCCGCCTGCACACAGCACAATGCAATGTTAGAGAGACGATCGTTCCTGCATGCTGAAAACCACCACCACCACCACCAGCAACAGCCACAATCTTTCAAGTCTGCTTGCTGATTAATTTATTTTATGCGATATGTACTGGCGTCACTCAGGTGATGGAATATGAATGGGGACGGACACACACACACTCACTCACTCAACCCAACCCTACTTAATTTTCTCCCCCCCCCTCCCTACACACACACACACACACCACTTGTAAAACTGGCTAATGTAGACCTTTGGATTAAAGAAGAATCGGACAATCGGCTTTGACTGGAAATCTCCCCGTTATCAGCAAACTTGATTCCCGCTTTACAGCCCGTCTCACTGTACAGACCGTCTCTATTTTTGATTCGAAGCGGGCTACATGTATTCTGAAACCGCCAAACGAATGCAACAAACAAATGACATCAGGGAAGTAGTGTGTTCTGACCCTGAAGGTCTCCAACAGGTCACACAAACAAACGCAAAATGATGGGGTGGGCACTGAGATGTGGTGGGAAAGTAGATTGTGAGGGGGGGGGGGGGGGAGGTAACGGTACTAAACTATGCAAGTGAGATTGCGTATTGGACAATCAGCCTCAGCCGTGCATGTTCTGAATAGGTAGAAGCTGAGATAAACTACTCAGTCTTGGGTTGCTTCTACTCGGATTAGTCGTCAAAGCTACCTTGAATTCCCCAACAGCCCAAAACTAATCCGACTAAAACAATTCTTGGTCAGTTTTCATTTGTGTTTGTTCCTTTACAAAATCCTGCGGTAACCATAGCGGAAACCAAACTGTAGAATGACAAAGTGAAGTTGACCACAGGATTACTCAAGTTATGAAAGGGTTTAAGGCCTGAAACGTTTAGACTCTCTGTTCCCAAGGATTACCGTTTCCACTTAGTTTTGGAGATTTTTCGCAAACAGCAGAATGCTCATGTAGAGATATACACATCCCCTTCTCGGATATAACAAAAAATCCCATTCCGGTTTATACAACTCGTTGTGTGGATGAGTATTGTTGCTACAGCTCTCAACGCCTCGGCAGCGTCAAAGAAGACAGAAACCGACCCTAGACATTTTAAATGTAGTTCCTCAGAGATGGACACTTCAGGTTTATTCAGTTTAAGACATTCTTTTTCATCTCTTCGGTCTGATGTATTGACAGGGTTCCTAAAAGTTTGTCAATATCTCGATGTTTTCACGGACATTTTTCAGGACCCGCACAAAAGACTGTCGCGCTACCCTGTCACGTGTCTACCGTTGAACAAAAGGAGCTCGTGTTTGTGTCTGCTGACATGTGCACTTCCCTCTGCTTTCACGGTTTTTAGGACACGCTGCCTGTTTTCACACTTTACACTGCCAGACTGACTGTTCGTTTCAAGACTTTCACCGGACACTGTAGAGCAAGCAAACACCCACCCACCACCTGCCCAGGCTTCCCGGATCCCCTCTACGAAAGAAATATACTACGCACAAAAAGTTAAGGATCGGTATGTGAAAACAGGTGCGTAATAAACTCGGTTCGCTACTGTTATTTATTTCTTAGTCCAGCCAAATTGTCATGAATTCTTGTTCAGCTGAAAGTGGGCGATGTTGTGTTAGTGCGAAAATTGCACGGGATTCTCTACTACTGAGCTGGGCCGCAAACGGAAAAGCGGAAACTTGCGAAAAATGACCTTGTTTTGGACCGTTGTGTCTGAACACATTGCACTTGCCAGATGGAAAAACCATTATGCACGTGCAAGCACTGTTTATGTGCGAGATGCTGTCGCTCGCTTGGCTATATAAGAAGACATTCCACCAGTTGTAGGCCTGATCTGACAATGCCTCCACGACGAAAATTAAGCGAGTTGGATAGGGGACGAGCTGTTGCATGGTTCCAAGATGGTGTTCCCAAGCGAGAAGTGGCCAGGCGACTTCATGTGTCCATTTTGGTCATTGTCTGACTGATTCAACGCTTCACAGCCACTGGGATTGTCCATGAAAGACGCAGATCTGGTCGACCGAAGAAAACCCCACGTGACGATCGTCTCATTGAACAAGCCCTGCAGACAAGAGCAGCCTCTTCCAGCATAATTCAAAGGCAGTTCAGGGTGGCTACTAACATCAACATCAGCCAGCAGACCATACGGAACCGCCTACATGGGTTTAATCTCCGTTCTCGTCGCCCAGCAGTACGGCCACGGTTAACTCCAGCCCATAGGGCAGCACGCCGCGCCTTCTGCGCACGTCACGTGAGGTGGACACGTCAGCAATGGTCCCAGGTCCTGTTCAGTGATGAATCACGCTTCACCCTTCACCACAACGACGGCCGACTGAGGGTCTGGAGACGCCCAGGGCAACGCTTTACTGACGCCACTGTCCAAGAAAGGTGGCCTTTGGTGGAGGTTCTGTAATGGTCTGGGGGGCCTTCAGCCTTCACCACAGAACACCCTTGTATCATGTACAGGGTAACCTGACTGGCATCCGATACCGGGATGAGATCGTTCGACCGCTGGCTGTGCCTACACTGCAGCAGATGGGACCGAGGGCTGTCTACCAGGATGACAATGCTCGCCCCTACAGGGCAAGGGTGGTCAACGACTTCCTGCAGCAGTCTGGAGTCAACAGAATGGAGTGGCCAGCATGCAGTCCCGATCTCAACCCGATTGAGAACCTGTGGGATGAGCTGGATCGCAAAGTGAGGAGCCACCCCCCTCCCAGGGATGCCCAACACCTCTACCAGATGCTGCAGGCTGAGTGGCAGGCGCTTCCACAGAGGATCTTCACCAACCTGGTCAACTCGATGAGGACTCGCTGCGTCGAGTGCCAGAACAGCCATGGTGGTTACACGCATTACTGAGCTTTTGGGAGCATCAGTATGCCTTGTCTTGTGATTTCAATGACTTTGGGAAATCAAATTTGGATACGTACCCACTTTAATCAAATGTACACACCAAACGACTGCTCGAGATTGAAGGCAATTGTGTATCGTTATCACTAAAGAATGGAATTAAATGTTGGCCAAACTTCAACGCATTGACTTTCTTACTTTGACAGTTATGAATGTTTGTGAAAGTGATCCTTAACTTTTTGTGTGTAGCTTATACGGTTCCTATACCGAAAAGACATATCTTAGCGGCGTATTTCTGCTGGAAAAACTGAGGTACACTGAGAACGCTTCCCTTCATATCGTGTTGAGAAGAAAGTTTCTTTTAAATTTACGACTAGAGGTATTGATCTTGACGAGATAACAGTTCGGTGAAAAAGGGCTTGTGTGCCAAGGAGCTAGTGGTATTACGATACGCGGCTAAATCACACCGGGTCTCCAGTGCGAGGAAAGTCCCTCGGTGGTCATCAGGAATCTTGGACGAATCACACACGACTCCATATCTATATCTGTGCTGTTCAAATGAGGAATACGAATTTCCTACGGTGGAATGAAACTGGGGTGGTCATCGAATACCTTTTGGTACAGCGTTCAAAATTTCCATCCTTCAGAAGAATTTTTTAACGATGCCTCAAATCTGAGGAGGGTGCTGCCTCTGCTGCGTGTTGTGCAAAGGCTTTCTCAGCCTGTCTACCTCTGGCGTTGAAAGTGATCCATTCAAAGTGCGATTGTGCTGATTATGGAATCAAAAACATGCTTTGAACGTTTTTATAGGCCAAGGATATAGGCATCTTTTTGAAACTGATAACAATATTTCATCAAGAGCATCCAGTCTCCGTAAACGGTTAGATTTACCGAATTGTAATAATAGGTTTGACTTCAAACAACAGTAAGGTTCAGTTGGAAGTAATCCATTCATTGATATATTCTGAACCGCTAGGAGACAATCGGCAAGCTGTGGTAAACAGGACGTGCTGGATTATCTTTCAACATGTCCACAAGTCACCGAACTAACAAGACGTGAACACAGACTACCAGGTACTGAGGATAAGATGGAGGAGGACAGCAAGTAACGCTACACAATCTTTTGATGCAGGGGAAAAATAATAGCAGTATATAACGACAGCTTTGTGTAAAATACCTTATTTCGTGCACTAATCAGATATTATTATTGATAGTGCATCAGGGAGAAACATCAGCTGTACGTAATGAGAGAGTAGATAAGGATATATCATTCCGTGCACCATCTTTAGCGCATGGGGTAAAACAACAACAGTACATGAGAACAGAGAAGATTGCCTATAATTTCGTGCATCGGTCGAAGGTAGTTACAATCTATAGCGCAACGGAAAATAACAGCAGTACATAATGAGGCATTAGATGAAGAGTATTATTTTGTATACCAATCGGAGGACGCTGCTACTTTTAGTGCACAAGGGAAAATAACAGCACATCAGTACACAGGAAGAGATTAGATGTGTATCATTTTGAGCAACAAATCGGACAATGTTACCATTCGTAGAGCTTGGCGGCAAATGACAGTGGTTACTGCGAGACTGGATTAAGAATATCCTGTTATTTTGTACGACAATCGGAGAACATTGTCATCTACATTAGTTCTTTTAAACTTTTTTTTTTTAATGGGTTGGGTAAGGTTTTGCTTTTAATCCTTTTTTAACATATATACGTGGTAGTTTGAAACGTGCTGACAGTCCTGAGATAACCTCTGCTGTTGACGGGACTATAATTTTAATCTACAGTGCCGCCAGAAAATAAAACTCATATCGTTCTTGTTAGTATTGATGATAAAGTGGACTTTAAACGGGAACAAAACTGAATTAAGACCACCTTGCCATCTTTCTCGGCGATCAGTCGAAATTCTGTAGACTTTCTTGCGACTTCACACACACATACCCCCTCCCTCCATGGAGAATACCTTTTTTGTAAGCATGGAATCTCGCACACGTTCTCTCGCGCACACAGACACCAACTTCTAATGGCATCGTTCAAACGTAACGTAATAAAGATACCACTGGATACCGTGCAAGAGATGGGGAGGGCATGGTTGGGAGGAGGAGGAGGAGGAGGGGAGGGGGGGGGGGGGGGGAGATTAGAAGAAAACCACAGCAGATAACAAAAATCTCATCAGTGCAAACCAAGCAAGATGCTCCCACGCCAAAACAAAACGAAAGCAACAAAGCGAAAAAAAAAAACTCTCAAAAACCAAGGTACAATCAGTGCAGGGGAAAGGCAAGTTGAGGTGGACCGGGGTGCCGTCTTAGGAGGGAGGCGAAAGAATTATTTCCATCTCGTTCCACACGTCCGCACACACGTCCTTCCAGGCAGTACAAGGCAGCAGATGAGTAAGGGGGAGGAGAGAGAGAGAGGATGGGGAGGGTCGGTAGATGAAGAGGAGAGACCACCACCAGAATGCCGTAGGACGGCGGGAGAGCCCACAGATACAGCCCCGCTTAGGGCCGCCTGAAGCGACCGTTCCCACAAGTCACCAGGGACACGTGCAACAAAATGCCAACCCAAAGCACACTTGACCTGTACATTCTGCTGATTTCTCCTAGGATCAAGGTCGTTGCAATTTGTGCAAAAACTGAACCTGTTCAACATAAACAAAACTGTTATGTATTTGAAGCGATAAGTTACTTCTGTTCGTATGTAAAACACAGCAAAGCGAAGAGTAGCGCACCCACCCACCCCCCATCCCGAAAGGGAGATGGACGAACGTGCGTGTACGTGAATAAGCAAGCACATGCTTAAGACATGTGAGGTCACGATCTCTCTCTCGCCACTGGAATCTGACCAATTACCTGTCGAATTTCATTTTGGAGTGCAAAATTTTCAATCCTGTCTCTACGAATATTGAAAAGGAATATGATATATTGACAAGTTTGTGTGATATTCTTATTTTGAGCAAACGTATGTCCATGCAATGTTGTCGTACCAAAAACTGTCATCTCTTGATATGATCGATCGTGACAGCAATGAAGCCTTGAATATGTTTGTAATTTCTTTGAATGAAAACGGTGACTGTGATTAAAAAGCGAAAAGGCTGCTAAAACCATTTCGTGACGCATACTGTAGAGGTAAGAGAGAGAGTATCAGAATCTAAAAGAAATGACAAATTATTGGGATCATTAATCGCATCAGAAAATGATCAAAAGTTATTTTGGAGAATGTGCACAAATTTTCTTCTTAAAAAACAAAAACAATCGCGTACGACGGGGATGCTTTTTAATACTAAATATAACGACGATGATTTTGTAAACTGACCAATATCTAAAGCAGTTGCTAGCGGTAAGGATTTTGGAAACTGGTAAATCTGCTGGTCCAGATGGAATTACTGGGGTATGTTAAGATACGTGGGTGATCGATTATGGACTTATTTCTTAAACTTTTCAATACTGTTAGGGGAATATTCCAAAGTAATCAGATGATCCCAATAATTACTGAGGGATATCGCTATGCGACACTGGCAGTAAGTGTATAGTTCTATTACAAACAGCAAGATGTAAGAATGCATTGAGTTGCATAATATTATATGGGTTTAAAAGAGGCTACTCTACCATCGATCACATGTGCACATTATTAGCTCTATTGCAAAATCAGGTTTGCCTTTAACCGCAAACTTAGGTTTATTTCATTGACTTTGACTCCATAGACAAAAAACTGTTGCGGCCAATTTCGGTGAGAAACGGTATCAAAGGGAAACTGATCCGATGTACTCATAGAATGTATAGAGACGGGACTAAAATTCGTTCTGGTGCAAAGCTGACAAGGTGATGTAACTAGTCCAGTGTTTTTTCTCTAAAGTGATCAGAAACGGAAGGCATGGTCCAATATTCACATGCGATTATCTTGAATAATTTATAATACTTTTGGCAGATGATGCAGCCCTCCTGTCTGAAAACAGTTGTGTTACAGGAATAATTAAACGGTCTACACTCCATCTAAATGTGAACAGGAGTAAAATATAGTATTAAGGAAAGGTGGATACTTAGCAGAGATATTTAGGCATTAGTTTTCAACAAGGCTGAATTTTTCCAGCAGGTCCAAACACGCGATTTTCATGGATTTTTTGTTTGTAGCTTTAAAACTCTGACGCACAAACATGACTGGTTGCTAATGGTTGCTTCTAGGGACTTAGCAATTCACATATACTGTTCAAAAAAAGTTAAGGACCAACATTGAGAATGCACAAAAACTTTTAAAAATTCACAAAAATTCAATTGTACCGCCTTTGTGGTCCAAACAAATTGAACCGCACGCACAAACTGATAGTGAATGCGGCAACTGCAATTTTGTGGCACACATTTCTCATGCGCCTTGAAACACGTGTCGCGACTTGTCATTTTTGGAACAAATTGGGGTGAATTTCGGATGTGCTTGGGATCCGAGGAGCATGTGCTGAATCAAAATCATGTGAAGCACGAGCTAAATCGGGCTGTAGGTCATAAAGTATGCTCAACCAAATGTCTTTAAAAGCCACTGTACTGGCGAAAAATGCAATGCAACAGCATGCCTCCACGTCGAAGACTGAACGAGCTGGATCGAGGAAGAGCAATAGGATGAGTTAGTCCGGGAAGTGGCACGGAGACTTGGGGTATCACACTCTGTTGTTATCAGACTCAGACAACGCTTTCAAGACACAGGAAGTGCAAGAACGACCACGCTCTGGTCGACCCAGAAAAACAACACCACGAGAGGACCGATACACTGAAAGGCAGGCCACACAAGAAAGAACAGCAAGTGCAAACAACATCAGACGTCGCCTTAGAGATGCCACCAACACTTGTCAGTGATCAGATCATACGAAACCGCCTACACGCCGCTAACCTCCGTGCTCGACGACCAGCCATAAGACCTCGTTTGACCGATGCCCACAGAGCAGCACGCCGAGTATGGTGCACGCAGCACGTGAGATGTACACATGAACAGTGGGCTAACGTGATGTTTACAGACGAGTCGCGGTTCTGCCTGGATCCCACCGTTAGACGGAACAGGGTCTGGAGACGCCGTGGGGCGCGTTTTGCAGAAGAAGCTGTCCTGGAAAGGAACCGCTATGGTGGGGGATCCATTATGATTTGGGGCGGCATAAGCGCACGCTACAGAACGGTTCTCTACAATGTGGCAGGGAACTTGAATGGTGTTCGCTACCAAACAGAGATTTTGCAACCCCTGGTGCTGCCAGCCCTTCAACAGCTTGGACCTCAGGCAGTCTTTCAAGACAATGCACGGCCCCATCGCACCAGAGCAGTAAACATGTTTCTCCAAGCTGCTGGTGTGAACAGAATGCAGTGGCCCGCAGACAGCCCAGACCTGAACCCCATCGAACATCTTTGGGATGAGCTGGGCCGGAGACTGCAGCAACGTCGTCCTCCTCCTGCTAACCTGGGTCAGCTGTTTGAGTCACTCCAGCAGGAGTGGGCTGCCGTCCCCCAGGCCTTTCTGCGCACACTGGTGAACTCCATGCGACAACGCTGCCTTGAATGCCTTGCCAATAACGGGGGACACACACGTTATTAACCATGACATTGAACAAACACTCCTGTGACTTTCAAATTTGGGGGTGGGGGTGTTTGTACTGCGCTCGATTCCAGTTTGTTGATTCGTCGGACTTGTCAGTCCGACGAATCAACATTCAATAAATTCATGTTACACTTGGAGATTGATCATTTCCCAATTTTCTTTTTTATAAGTCGGTGAAATGTTGGTCCTTAACTTTTTTTTGAACAGTATATATTCTGATGCAAGGTGTGTACGATTTTGGATAAAGTTGACAAGAATGGGCGAGTCGCGAGTACCGTTTAAAACGTACAGAACAGCGTTAGACTTAGGTTCAAGTGAAACTGGGTATTAGATATTCGGGTAAGTGCGGTGGGAGTACATCAGTTTCGTTGATTTTAAAGGAAGATTGATACTCTGTAAATAGCAAGAATGGGATTTTCATGTTAACATTGAGAGGCTCAGTTTTGGTATTTCGGATATTCCTGTGTCAATGCAAACAATACTGCAGTCAAATTGATTTGTCCGTTAAATAAAAAAAACAAAAACAAATGAAAGATGAGGTGCATTGTCTTATGCTGACCTGCACTAAATAATTCAAGAGTGTGGTATATACATGTAAAGTACTAGATAATATATTCCAGTCTTTTTCGACTAAGTTTACTTTTAGCAGTTACGATCTGTTTTGGCATCTTAATGTATGTCAAGTTTGAAATGCGGATCCTATTACAGTTTGAAATGTTTGCTCAGCTGCACCCTCTTAGGAGGGGGCAATGACCTATCAGTGAACAAATATCCGTATTTCTCTCTACACACTACATTTTCTTTGATCTCACCCTTTGCTTGCTGCTGTAGGAAACCCTTGAACCAGAGTCCCCCCCTCCACCACCACGCAGAGATGGCAACATCACTATCTTCAGTAGCAATGGAGAAAGATGAGTGCCAGAGCCGGGGTAGTCCGAGTCCCTCGGGATCGAAACTCGGTGAACGAAGCCCACAAGAACAGATCCCAATCCCCAAAGGTATTGTCACAATGACAGGTCCCTTGTCTGCACCATTTCAGTTGTTCAGTATTCATACATAAGACGGGATGCGTTTAAAAAAAAGAGGTTTAAAAGTCATACTGATATGGAAATGCACTAAAACATATGCAAATATACAATGCAAACTTTCTCTTAGTGCTGTATGAATTTGAAGCGCGTGCACGCTCTACATTCTTTGCCTAAAGTGGCCAATGTTTATAAAACAAATATTCATGCTTGGTCTCTTGCCCAAATATTGAAATGGATCTACAAATGACTTTCTGGTTTTGTCTGATTCGCGCGCTGTCAGCTTTGGAGGCCATAGCTGGCAACAACCTCCATCATCCCGAACTTCTACACTTTTTACCACGTTGAAAGAGGAAGGTCACAACATCGTTTCTGGCTTGGGTTCCCGATCCCGTTGGCATCGGAGGGAATGAAATGGCTGATCGCTTGGCCAAGAATGCCACAACAGGGAAACTGTCTAACATGTTTATCCCCTGCACAGATCTGAAACCAAAAGTTAATGATTATGTCGGACACCTCTAGCAGGAGGATTGGAATACACAGACGGATACCAAACTCTTTCAGATCCGTCCAAACCTAAAAGAGTTCCTCTCATCCACGTCTGGTGGTCGCAAAGAAGAAACTGTTCTATGCCGGCTGCACACCGGCCATTCATATTTTACTCATTCGTATCTTTTAAAAAGTGAAGCTCCGTGGTGCATTCCATGTCATGTACCACGCACAATAAAACATTTTACAGTGTTGGGACTTGCATGATGTAAGACAAACATTTTACAGCAGATTCCATGAAAACCTTGTTCAGAGATGTTCCACCTGATGCGATCTTTGAATTCGTAAGGAGATTAACATTTTTCATCGGATCTGAGATTTTATAGTGGAAAGGTTTTCAACAAAATTTCGGGTCGGTTTTTAGAAAATGTACTTTAAAGAGTTGTGTGAATAAATGACTTGTGAGTTAACTTCAACGCGGTGACAGCCCTGATGTGGCCCTTTGCGGTCGGCTGGGCTATAAGCAACATTATCTTATCTTAATGAAATGGATCTTTGTTTTTCTCTGTCCTCCCTGTAACATTACCTAGTTAAAGAAATACACACGCGCGCGCGCACACACATTTCACCCACCTTTCGACCACGTGTTTCTTCATCGATGAACTGCAACGACGACGACTGGGACTCGGAGGGGGTGGGGGGCAGGGAGGGCGGAGGAGATCTGTTGGAGGAGGGTACGGCGCCCTCGGTGACGGCGGCGGTGACCAGCAGTAGGGGTTTGGTGTCGGGGTCGTGGCGGGGGGTGCTGGCGTTGGAGTGCTCGCGCGAGTTGCACGAGCCGTTGGTCATGCTGTAGCTGCCCCGCCCTCCCCCGCCGCCGCCTCCTCCCCCTCGGCCCGTCATGTTGCTCTGTGGAAGACAAGCCAAATGTAAGGCAGGGTATGGTTGCTTATAGCCCAGCCGACCGCAAAGGGCCATACCAGGGCTGTCACCGCGTTGAAGTCAGTAGTTAAAAAAAAAAAATCACATCTGTTTAAAATGGTGTCGTATCACAGTCTTCATTTCGTCATCGCCGGTCGTCATCACTGTCGGTAGAACAGCATGCCCACTATTGTATTGTTATCGTCGTCCTCAACAATGTCGGGAGCTGCCTCTGTAATTGTCGTTGCAGTGATCGTCCGTCTTTCGCCATGGCTGAAGGTGTCAAAACACGCCGAATCTTGTTTGTAGCCCTGCCGACTACAAGGGCCACATCTGCTCGGAATGTTGTGTATTTCCCTATTCTTGTCACGGATATTAAGTATTGAACAACAAAGATCGAAACCTTTGGCCGTTATCATTCTTCCGACAGGGAGGTCAGGAGGCCATTGCCGGCCGTGATCCGATGCGTGATCTCGAGCACCCTCAGCTGCTGAAAGTTTTCGAACTGTACACCTCTCTGAAAACCGATGGATACAACATAACTAAGTTTTTGCTTGGGTTCCCAGCCATGTGGGCATTCGAGGCAACGAGGTGGTTGATCAGCTCGTCAAGATTGTCCAGGACGGGGGAAATCGTGATGGTATTGCTTAAGTGCACTAAGTTGATGTATTATTGGTCGGGCTTAACACACCAAGGTTATCTCTGCACTCATACACGCATATGCACACTCATGCGCGCACCAAACATTCACCTCTCTGGGAATGGGATGTCACGCATTCGTTTCTCTCCTAACACGACTGAGCACAAGAAATCCAATTTCTATGCTACTATAATCAAACATGAAAAATCCAATTACACAAAATGAACAAATCAACACATAAAAGATCAATACTTCCTAATCCCAGGTTACAATAAAAATGACTTCTTACCTGGCCAGGTTTTCACACACAACCACGCTTTCACACCACACCACACCACAGTTCTTGAAAAGTCTCTTCACGTCTTCTTCAGCCCTGCTTGATGGTGATGCCCTTGGTTGACTGGCTCCAGGTTTCAGGACTGGGTCTTCGTGGTCGTCTCTGGGATCTTGACGTAGAACTCTTCTTCTTCGTCTCTTTCACCCACCTCTGGGTTCAATTTCAGTTTGTCTGTCTTCACCCACCTCTGGGCTTCAAACTTAGTTTTCTTCTCTTCCAGCTTGCCTTTCCCTAAGACTTTGCTGTCTCTTCTATCTCCCAGACCACGTTTCTCTCGACCCGTTCTCTGTCCTGCCCACCCTTCTCTCCTCTCTCTCTCTCCTCTGCCTTCTCTCTCTCTCTCTCTCTCTCTCTCTCTCTCTCTCTCTCTCCCCCTGGTGTTCTCTTCACGTTGTTCTCCCTCAGTTTATATAGGGATGGAAACAAAGGATTCCCCTTCGGGCCATGCCTTTGTCCATGCTGCTTCCCAAACCCCTAGTTCACAAGTACTCTGAATTCTCCATTCGCTACATTCTCCACACATCTGCATTTACACACATCCCTACCTAATTGATTAGCAAACAAACACTTGGCACCAGATGGATAAGATAAGATAATGTTGCTTATAGCCCAGCCGACCGCAAGGGGCCACATCAGGGCTGTCACCACGTTAAAATCAACTCACAAGTCATTAAAAAAAAACAACAACAACAAAAAAAAACCTTTCACACATCTCTTTAAATGACATCGTCTAGAAACGCACCAGAAACTTCGTTAAAAATCTTTCATCCGTAAAATCTTAAATCAGATGAAAAATGTTAATCTCTCTCAAAAACTCAAAGATCACGTCAGGCGGAACATCCCTGAACAGGATTTTCATGGACTCTGCTGTAAAATGTTTGTGTCTCACATCGTGCAAGTCCCAACACTCTAAAAGAATATGTTTCATTGTGAGTGGCACATGACATGGAATGCACCACGGAGCTTTCTCATTCTTTAAAAGGTACGAATGGGTAAAATACGAATGGCCGGTGTGCAGCCGGCACAGAACTGTTTCTTCTTTACGGCCACCAGACATAGATGGGAGGAACTCATTAAGGTTTGGACGGATCTGAAAGAGTTTGTTATCCGTCTGCGTGTTCCAATCCTCCTGCCAGAGGTCTCTCACATAATCATTAATTTTGGGTTTCAGATCTGAGCAAGGGATATAAATATTGGACAATTTCTCTCTTGTGGCATTCTTGGCTAAACGATCAACCATTTCGTTCCCTCCGATGCCAACATGACCAGGAACCCAAGCGAGAATAATGTTGTAACCATCCGCTTTCAACTTGCTAAAAAGCTCAAAGAAATGTAATAGTTCTGGATGCTGAAGGTTGCGGCCAGCTATGGCCTCCAAAGCTGACAGCGAATCCGACAGAACCAGAAAGTCCCTCTTGGTAGATTGTGAAATTATTTTCAATGCCAGAACCAGAGCAGTAAGTTCAGCAGAATAGACAGAGGCATCTGGAGGTATATGTTTTAACAGTATCTGAGAAGGAGCACCAGGGCAATAGGCTGCACAGGCCACTCCATCCTCAGACTTGGAACCGTCAGTGAAAATTTTCTGACAGGATGGAAATTTTGAACAGAGGTCAGCATACAATGCCTTGTATGCCTGAGAGCTGGTGGACTCTTTACGAAAAGCTGCGAGATCAAAACGAATCTTTGGTGTGAAAAAGGTCCACGGAGGCTGATCCGGAAACTTGGAAAAATCAGACACAACTCCTAGGTCTAGACCTGCATTCCGCGCGTGTGGCTGCATACGAACACCAAACGGCGGAATACAGTTAGGGTTGTTTTCGAATTTGTTTTGAAACTGGGGGTCAAAGACACAGTCATAGGCAGGATTCTGTGGTTCTGAGAAGTCTGATGTAGTAATTTAGAGACATTTTCAGCCTGCGGTTGGACAGTGAGGGTTCACCTGCCTCTGCGTACAGGCTGTACACAGGGGTGGTGCGGAATGCTCCAAGACAGAGACGAAGCCCTTGATGGTGGATAGGGTCCAAGAGTTTCAGATAAGAGGGTCTTGCAGAGCCGTACACAGCACAACCATAGTCCAGTTTGGAGCGGACCAGGGCTCTGTAGAGATGCAGCAAAGTTTTCTTATCAGCGCCCCAGTCAGTGTGTGCTACGACCCGCAGAATATTCAGAGCTTTCTGGCAAGAGGTTTTGAGATTTTTAATGTGGCTGAGAAAGTTGAGTTTTTGATCAAAAATAACTCCAAGGAATTTGGCTTCTTTTACAGCTGGAATGGTGGACTTGTCCAGACGAATTTCAGGATCAGCAAAAAATTGACGAAAATTGTGAAAATGGATTGACTGAGTTTTGGTACGTGAGAAGGTAAACCCGTTTTCCTCGGCCCACTGCTGGATCTTGTTGACACAAAGTTGGAGTCGACGCTGTACGCTGGGGTAAGAAGCTCCAACTGCGTACAGCGCAAAGTCGTCAACGAACAGAGAGGACTCAGAGCCCTGGCTTACCGATTTCACAATGTCGTTGATTTTAATGCTGAAAAGAGCAGGAGAAAGGATGCTCCCTTGAGGGACACCCAACTCCTGCCCATGGATGTCAGAGAGTGTGGTGCCAACACGCACCTGGAACTGTCGATCAGCCAAAAAGTTCTGTATGAACAGAGGCAGGTGACCACGGAAACCAAGTCTGTGCAAGTCCAGAAGAATTCCTGATTTCCATGTGGTGTCATACGCTTTTTCGAGGTCGAAAAAGATAGCGACCACATGCTGTTTATTGACAAAGGCATTGCGGATGGTGGTTTCCAGACGGATTAGATGGTCGACTGTCGAGTGGTATTTCCGGAACCCGCACTGTTCACTGGCCAAAAGGCCATCGGTTTCCAGCTTCCACATCAGACGGGAGTTGACCATCTTCTCCATCAACTTACAGAGGCAGCTAGTCAGAGCTATCGGACGATAGTTGGAAGGGTTGGTAAGGTCCTTTCCAGGCTTTGGAATTGGAATGATCAGAGCTTTCCGCCAGGAGGGCGGAAAGCACCCTGTGGTCCAGATATGGTTGTATACTTTAAGAAGAGTCTGGAGACAGCTTTCTGGAAAATGTTTCAAAACCTGATAATGAATATCATCCAGACCAGGGGCAGAATCAGTGCAGGTTTGTAAAGCTGTTTTCAGTTCATTGATTGAAAAAGGGAGATTGTAGGCTTCAGAGTTGTCTGATGTGAAATTGTATAAAGATTTCTCTCCGAGTTGTTTGTTTTTTAAAAATGCTGCAGATTTATTTGAAGATGAGTTCTGTTGGATGGTGGAAGCCAACAGATTGGCAACAGCTTGTTTGTCAGTGACCAGAGCATCGGCAAGTTTCAAGTGATGAATGGAGGGGTTGGTGTTTTTTCCCTTTGATTTTTCTGATGTTCCAGACTTTTTTCTTTGAAGTTTTTGATGTCAGCCCGGAGCAGAAGTTTCTCCAAGACTGACGTTTACTGATTTTGAAAGTGTGTCTCGATTTGGCGCGGAGTTTCTGATGGGCTCGAGCGTTGGGACCTGAAGGTCGTTGGTATACCCGACGCTGAGCCCGTTTGCGAACTTTTGAAATTTGTTGGCAGTCTGAATTAAACCAGGGTGTTTTGGGTATTTGGAGTTTATTGGAAGACATTGGAATACAGGTTTTAGCACAGTTTATCACAGTATTGGTCAGAGATTCTGCTGGGTCTGGACTCTGAAGAAAATCAACTTCCTGGAATTCTTTTGAAATATTGGTTACAAAGAGATCCCAGTTGGCCTTCTTATAATTAAGATGTTGTGAGACAGAGATGTTTTCAGTTAATAAGGGTTTTAAAAGAACAGGGAAATGGTCACTTCCGTGCAGATCGTCATGGACAGACCACTCATAGTCCAGGACCAGCGAGGGGTCACAAATCGACAAATCTAAACACGAAAGTGAACCTGTGGAAGAGTGGAGGTAAGTTGGAGCTCCATCGTTCAGACAACACAAATCAAAGTCTGAAAGGACATCCTCAAGAAGCAGACCTCTGGATGACGAACTGACACTACCCCAAAGAGGATTGTGACCATTAAAGTCACCCAACAGCAAAAAAGGTCGAGGAAGTTCTCCGATCAGACTGACAAGGTCCTGACGACAAACCGGGACAGAAGGTGGCAGATACAGTGAGCAGATTGTAACAGTCTTGTGGAGAGTGACTCTCGCAGCTACAGCCTGAAGGGAGGTAGTCAGAGCGACAGGACTAAACAGCAAAGTTTTGTGTAAAAGAAGGGCAACACCGCCTGACAGTCCCAATGTGGATGGTTGTGCAGGTTTAGAAAGAATATTAAAGCCAGAAAGAGTGAAGGTCTTCTGGCTTTGAATTTTAGTTTCTTGAAGAGCCACGACGGAAGGTTTTACTGTTTGACACAGAAGCTGCAGCTCCTCAAAATTTGAATTTAGGCCACGGATATTCCAATGGATTAGTTTACTACTATCCATGGTGCAGAGGATGAACAGGAGAGAAATCAAGTCATCTCCTCGTCATCGTCTGCGTTCAGTGGAGCAAATTTATTGCTTAGTTTCACTGGACTGTTTGGGTCTTCAGACCTGCTGGCAGACTTGCCCACAGGTGAAGAAGGTCTGGATTTTGGAGATGGTGGAGGTTTCTTCCTCATCTCCACCATCTCCACACTTGGTTGAACTCCCTTGCCCGCACGGGCACTGCTCGAGGAAGTTCGAGGCGGGAGGCCTGGCTTTTTCATCTGCCCAGCAGCAGATGGAGTAGACTGCTGGGCAGTCTGAGGGGTGGCGGATTGTTTGCCTCCACCAGGGGCACCCACTTTGGGTTGGGAGGTGGTGGACTTGCTTCCACCCGAGCTTAACGGTCTTCCTTGTAATGTCTTTGAGAAAATAAATTCATCAGTCTGGCAGCAGACTGAACGGGTCGTTACTTTCTTTATTGCTGAAGCATATGAAGACGCTGTTGGTGTCTGACTGCCAACAACCTGCTTACGTGCCTCAAAAAATGAGATCTTTTCTGTTTTAACTTTCTGAATGTTGGACTCCTGGATCCAGACAGGGCAGTTGCGTGAAGAGGAGGGGTGGTCGCCACCGCAGTTTGCGCAATGAGCCGGGTCTTTACATGGCCCATCATGGGTTGCCTTGCAACAAATACCACACACCTCCTCCCCAGAACAGCGATCTCTGACATGTCCAAATTTCTGACATCTGAAACACCTCAACGGGGATGGGACATACAATTGCACACGGACATTTAGGTACCCTACTTTAATGACCTGAGGCAGCACAGGGTTGCAGAATGTCAGAAAGAGGGTGTTGGTGGGCACTCTTTCTGCACCTTTTTTGACTGTCACCCTATGCACCTCTGTCACACCTTGGGATGCAAGTTCGGTCTTGATCTCCACTTCCGAGACACCTTTCAAATCCGGGCACCGAATAACTCCCTTGGATGAATTCAATTGCTTATGGGGAGTCACCCGAATCTCTCTGTCCACGAGCTTTTTTGCCTTCAACAGCTGTTCCGATTGTTTTTTTGACCTGCACTGGACGAGGAATGATCCGTTCCGTAGCCTTTTCACGGACTGAGGGTCACCCGCTAGACCTTGGAAGCCCTTCTGGATCGCAAAAGGACTCAGAGCTGAAATGGGCTTTTCCTGCTCCGTCCCTTCTATCACGAGCCAGGAAGCCCAAAAACCTGTCCTCTCTCTTATCTCTATATCTGAGTCACTGTCCGATTCGAAATCCCCTGAAATAGGGGCTGCTGCCTTCCTCTTCTTTTTGGGGGGGATGATTTTTGAAGAAGCCATGTTTAGTTTAATTATATTTCGTCTCTCCCTTACCCACCCACCTTGGAGTCCAACTAAGGGGCCAGGGCCAAGAAATCACTGTCTTGACCCCTTCCAGGCTTCAGGAGAGATATACGACAAACAGAATGCCACTACCCCTATCCCCCCTGATCATGCTCAACTCCCGGGAACAGAGAGCCGAGCACTGCAGGGGTTAACTTGGCCAGCGGGAGAACTGCCTGTCTTGACCCAGCCCCAAGAAGGGGGAGCCGATTAGTACACGCGGGCCAGAGTGTACCTCCTGTCTAGGAGAGGTCCGAGCCAAAGTGATGTGTTGAGGGCGTTGGCCCTCTCAATCACCAGGATCTCATCCCCCTCCGTCACAGGTCGCACCGCACGGCAAACGCGGCGGATCTTAAGAAGACCACAGAGAGAAAAGGAGTGTGGAAAAGAAGACTTGAAGGGGAGACGAAGATAGAAAAGAGCCAAATAAGAAAGGCAGAAAACAAGAAAAGGAGAAAGGCGGGTTACTATTAGTCAGGATCCTCACCCTTAGCCTATCTGACATGGGAAGCCCTACCAGGGGCATCAACTCCTTACCACGTTATGTTTAGGCCAGACAGCATCTTGACTTCTCAGGCCTAGAAGCAGTTTTAAAAAACCAGCCTATCTTCAAGTATTGATGCCCCCGCCAGCAAAGCCTAAGGGATCACAGGACCACGCAAGCCCTCCGACCACGGCAAGGTTGCAACCCCCGGAGGGGGCACCAGATGGACATCGAAAATTCCCGCCGACTTCGGAGGCCACTTTAACACAGTAATTATCTTAAAGAGGGCTACGATAACAACATCCACGCGCGTTCAACCAGCCTGACAATAGAACCAACCCAGTGACCCACGGCAATACCATCCGAACGAGTCCAAGACTCCTGCTCTTCACTGACTGTTTACAAAAGAACCTCAGCTAACTGAGTATTTAGCGCTCACTTGGTGCACCGAGGTCCTAGTGGTTACATTCCTCTCCCCTTTCGCTGCCGGGCGGTCCGAACTCCTCACTACCTTAGGTGCCATCTGTCACCTGACCGCTTCGTCCTCCTTGACACGGTTCGACTGTGTGCGATGGGTAAGGCACACTGGTTAATGGTTCTATTACCTATTTGTATACTACGTACAACGTCCCTTTTGCCTCTAAGCGTTTAATGCCTTTTGTGAGAGGTTTCACGCACTTGTGCCACAAAGGAAAAGTTGAGCAGGTTGTCTATTCCTCACACTGATATGAAACCCAAAACGCAGGCTTACGTCAGAGACCCCTGGCAAGAGGAATGAAACTCGCAAACGGATAACGAACTATTTAAAATCCGTCCAAACCTGAGAGTTTTTAACCATATTCCAGAGGCGGCCGTAAAGACGAAACAGTCTTGTGATATTTGAGTTTCTGAAAGAGAACATTTTTCATCTAAGTTTTTACGCAAGAAAGGTTTTAACGAAGTTTCTGGTATGTTTTTAGAAGGTGTATTTTCAAAGAGATGTGTGAGAGGCGGTTTTTTTTCCAATGACTTTGTGAGTTGATTTAACGTGGTGACAGCTCTGATATGTCCCTTTGCGGTCGGCTGGGCTATAAGCAACATTACCTTACTTGGAGGTTAAGATCAGATGTGCTATCACTTGAAGTGATAGTAACCCGGAAGTACGGAGTGGTAAATAGCTGGGAGTGGTAAAGAGCTTGGTCTTGAAGAGGGCATCCCATTTATTAAAGCAATATCAGACTGCTGCCCAGTGAAGAAAGGACATTGTACAAGACGCTTACAACATACATACATGCACGCAAGCACACGGTTTTAATAATAAATGCACAGTTTGGTCTAAGATTTCACAGCAACTGCACAAGCATGAAATGTAGAATTTTTCTCATGACATGATGAAAATCAATCAAACGTCGATGGTTTTTGTATCCTCGCCATTCGGAAGGAAATATGGCGAACAGAAATGGTCAGGGGGCGACATGACACACTGTGGAGTGTTTTGTCTCGGTAGTGTCAGGTTGCCCCGGAAAAGGAAAATACGGGCGAATCGAAAACCTTGTTCAGAGATGTTCCCACCTGATGCGATCTTTAAATTCTTGAAAAAGATTAACATTTGTCATCGGATCTGAGATTTTACAGTGGAAAGATTTTTAACAAAATTTCGGGTAGGTTTTTAGAAGATGTATTTTAAGGAGTTGTGTGAATGAATGACGTGTGTTGATTTTGACGTGGTGACAGCCCTGATATGGCCCTATGCGGTCGGCTGGGCTATAAGCAACATTACCTTACGGGCGAATCGGATCCTCGCCGTCTTGTCTTCCATGACAGTGACTTGAAGTAGTTGTTTCCCTGAACCACAAAAAGGGAAAGACCTGTGCGTGACGGCCGAGAGATCGGACAGCTGGACTGTCTATCCGAGGGTGGCAGGTTCGAACCCCCCGAGGTCAGTATAGCTCTATGTTCAATCCTGCTAACGATCGAAGGAGTTGCGAGTTGATTTAACGTGGTGACAGCCCTGATATGGCCCTTTGCGGTCGGTGGGCTATAGGCAACATTACCTTACCTCATGTTGGCAGTCTAGGCAATGAAACGGGCTGAACTTGCCTAAAAATGTTAGTGAATTCTGCATATGTTTTTCTCTCGCATGCACCGATCTGAAATCCACAGTTAGACATGTGAAAGACCTGTGGCAAGAGGATTGAAAAATGTAGTCCGATAATCGCACTGGCGACTTTAAATAGCGTGTGCAGATTATACACAGCCTATATCTTTTATACACACTGCTATATTTTGATATGCGAAGAAGCTCCGTGGTGATTTGCAATTGATGTACCACTCGGTATAGTGCATGTTTTTGATTTATTCCTCGGGACTTAAAACGTATTACGCCTAAATACTTTACAAAGCAGACTGAAATCAAAACCTTGTTCAAAAGTGTTCCACCTGATATTACTGAAATCAAAACCTTGTTCAAAAGTGTTCCACCTGATATTTTTTCCCTATCTTTAAACTGAGGAAGTAAGTTTCTGTATGGAAAGTTGACAAGATACCATCTCTGATATGACCCATCGCGTTAGGCTGGATATGACCCATCGCGTTAGGCTGGACCATCAACAAAAAATCCGAGAGAGATTTTCCCTGCATTTTGTACTCATGCCTCAATCAAGAATAGGGAAACAGGATGAAGTCGATCAAGTACTGGACAAGACATCACTGTAGACCACATGGAGAAGAGCCTTGTTCAAGAACATTAACCAGAATATTGTGATATTCTTTCAGTTTAGCGTTTTCAACTCGAAGCCCCAGCTCTCCACCATCCCTTTTCATCCTGCCACAGTTCTTCCGTCACCCCCCCCCCCCCCCCCCCAAAAAAAAAAAAAAAAAAAAAATTCTGAGTTTAATAATTTGCGTAAAACTGAAAGGCATACACGAGTACAGAAACACGTACACACGCATACACAGATTGATAAATATTTTGGTAAAAATCTTTCAACATTGTCGTCTGTGTGTGTGTCAATACATGTGCATGTCTGTGTGCGGTTGGCACGAACATTTCACTCATACTGGTATAAAAACGAACCTGTGACTTGGAGCACATTAGCGCGACTTTACACACATACACACGCGCGCGCGAGCGTGCACTCACACAGTCACCTCACCCAATGTCTCATTCGTGCATGCACATGTGCGCGTGCACACACACACACACACACGAGGCGAGTGTGCGAAGCGTCTCCACGAGAGAGAGAGGTGCACTTAACCTGACGCGTGGTAAATCGTGAACAGTGGACGCAAGCTGAATATATGGCTTTTTGGACTGTGCATCCGACTCGTGTTCCGCCTTTAATATACCTCATCCTGATCACGGATCAAGAGAGTCCAGAAAGACTCTCTAGGACTTTTGTCATCTCCCCATCCCCTTCTCTCTCTCTCGTGTGTGTGTGTGTGTGTGTGTGTGTGTGTGAGCGAGAAAGCGTTCTTTGGCACACAAAAAAATCATATGCTATTCATCTACGCACGTACAACAACAGCCAGCAAGATCCAGCAAATGTCCAACTACGTCCACACCAAGACCAAGTACGGACAGTTCCAGTGGCACACCATACATCAACCTCAGCAGTGTTTGCCGAGCGTTTGGGGTTGGCAACGACTCGCAGCTGCATGACCAACCACAGGAATCTTGGGACACCGATCCAGAGACACATGATGACCAGGAATAGTGCACAGAAACTTGTAATAACATTTTAGTTTACTTTTTCACTTGTAAGAAAATATATGACGAATAAAGATGTTTCTCATACATACGGTTAATATGCAATAAATAAAGAGCATTTTATCCATATAAATTTTCTTTATTTTATTTCATGACTTATTTATTATGACAGTGAGTAAATGACAGTAACGAATAAACAGAGTGAGCTAACCAACAACGACAAGAACAATGTTGTATATTTATATTTCCCACTCACACAAAATATGTGATCAAATACTGATTACGAAGTGTTTCAGCGCCACAATTCCATCAGTTTATTACAGCACGACAATATTTCAGTCTTTTTATGATTACCTTTAAATTATACATGAATACGATGTATGTCTTCACAAAGAAATACAGTTTCAAAACACTCTTAGCATAATTCTAAATTGGAACATTTACATCGTATTACAAAAAAGTAAACTACATGGAGTACAATGTAAAACATGACATGAACAGTGCAATTAGTCTCTCTAGTCTTTCTGGGACGAATCATTGCATCTTGCCACTCCACAGATCCAGCTGGACTGTTGAAGTATAATCTCAGGTATTCCCACTGTCTCTTGGCTTCTACAGTGTCCTTGTTTGGTCCGACAACTGTGTGGAGGTCATGCATGTTAGCATTTACTCTCCATTGGCCAGGAGTGAGGTTGTGCTGAACATCTTCTCCATCCACTTCTGCATTCTGTAGAGCAGGATACCTCATCCTCATGATGTTGTGGAGGCAGACAGCCGCTTCGACGATGTCCCCGACAACTTCTGATCCCTGCTGGAGAGTAGTTAGCAGTGCCTGCCACCTGCTCGCAAGAATGCCAAAGGCATTCTCCACCACACGTCTTCCACGGAACAGTCTGTAATTGGTGATGAGCTCCTGATCTGTCATGCCTCTTTTACAGTAGGGCTTCATCAAGTATGTATGCAGAGCAAATGCATCATCTCCGAGGATGAAGTATGGCATATCCCTGTCGTCATAGGCTCAGAATCTGGGAAACCAATTGATGCATCCTCAATACATTCTTTCAGCTCTGAGGCATTAAAGATTTGAGCATGTGACCCATGCCACCACAGTCGATCCACAGGAACTGGTAGTTGGCATCAACCAGTGCTAACAAAACGATCGAGAAAAAACCATTGTAGTTGTGGTAGTGACCCAGAACCTGGAGGTTTCCTAATGGCGACGCGTTTCCCATCCAAAGCTCCAGCTGCATGGGGCACGTTCCATTTTCTTTCAAAATACCTAGCAATGTCCTTCCATGCCTGTGGTGAAGAAGGACAGGGGATGACTTCATCTTTGTACTCCGCCACAATGGCGTAACACACCTCAGGGAGGAAGTTCGCAATGGTGTGGCGCGATACCCTGAAGTCGTATGAGAGAGATGGGTACTTGTCCCTGGATGCCAGGTGCCTGATGGTAACTGCCAGCTTCAATCCTGGTTCCAAGGCCCGTCTGAAGTTGGTGTTTTGCTTGGAAATTCTTGTGGTCAGTCTGTGGAGCAACTCAAACATTTCAGGAGACATTCTCGGGTAGTTAAAGAATGATGAGGTGTTTTCTACTCTCATTTCTGCCATGAGAGTGTCATATTGTCCAAACTGAAGTCTCCTGTCTGCAGAGAGCCATGGCCTCACCTAGAAAGCCTTGCGCCTTTTTCTTCCGTTTGTCCGCATCATCTCTACCATGATATGTTGTTGGTGGACAATTGCCTGTTGCTGAAGAACCAGGAGCATGTGAAGAACATCATGATGAGGATCCATGTTTCTCCCTTTGGTATGAGGCAAACAATTGACACAGCGGCACTGATCAGGCGCCGTTTTATAGGAAATCGGGGAGAATTTTCGCCGTCTAGAGCGTATGTGTGTCGTAACTCCAGCGGCATAAACGTGAGTACATCGTATTGAATCGTATCTAGATTGGTATAATCGTGTTTACAGCGGCATCGCATCGTCAGTGAACGGGAAGAGAGTGGCATTAGTCGTAGGTAGGTCGGAATTGAGCGTGCCTGGAGCGTAGCTAGAGCCCAAGTGGCGCCTATTGAATCGGCAGAGAACGGGAATGGTTGCTAGTTTGAGCTGAAACAAATCGGCATCACATCGTACTATGCACGTAACTACAGCGTATCTTAATCATACAGAGCGTAACTCGAGCATAAACGGAGCGTACTTTTGCCGAAAATGACCATTTTCTTGCCGATGGTTGCCGCTCGAGCGTAGTCCCAAGAGATCGGCAATGATCTTACAGGTCGGGGAAAATCGTGATTCAGTGAAATGGGGGTATAACTCTGCAATCCATGAGTCACACAACTGCACCTCATGCGAAACGCTGGCTGAAAGAGAAGAATGGGAGAGAGAGAACGAACGATTTAATGAGTTAAGCTTACAAAGCCCATTCTCATGCAGGGGTTACGGTGGGGGAGGGGCTATTCGAAAATGAAAATTAACAAATGCACACAAACCATAAATGTCAGAAAACAACATCGTGATGAGGAAGCCAAATCACGGAAATAATTAACAAACATCGAACACAGATGTGATTGTCATTGAGACTTCCAAAAAGTTTATCCACTGTCAACAAGATTTCCTTCCTCCACATCTGAATTGCCGCTGGAAGTCAGTTGCACATTCTCTCTGTCAACAGAATGAACGCTTTCCATGTTTCTTAATATTCCTTGCAGGTACGACATGTCACTGAGAGTCACGTTCTCTGGAGTGTCGTTCTGTTGGTCATTCGCTGGATGCCTGTCCTGATCACAAACCACATCACAGCATTCGTCAACAGTCTTTATCAGCGCTTGGTTGCACTGAACCAAAATCCAAAAGAGAGAGAGAGAGAGAGAGAGAGAGAGAGAGAGAGAGAGAGAGAGAGAGAGAGAGAGATGATCGGAGGCGAGAGGTCCAACTGTCACCATCGTTGTCCACCTCTTGCAAAGGAAATGACCCCAGTCAGTTCTCTAGGGTGACAGCGAGTTATTCCCCTTTCCTGATTATCCTGCCTACTCTGCTTTGTGTTCAAAGTACGTCACTACCCCTTTCATTTCCTGACATCACCATCCTTTTCAAGTGTCCGTGTTCATCTTTCTTCTCCCGATCGGTCACAGAGGTGCTTTTCTTATTTCTCCTAGGGGGGTGGGGGCGTTACATTTAAGTTTAAAAGCGTCTGCTTTAGTGCAGATATGTATGGAGTTTCAGAAGCAAGGTCAAAATCGTCGAGTGTGTAAAAGTATCTTTATCTACGGGAACACACACACACACACACACACACACACACACACACACACACACACACACACACACTCTTCTTTTTTGGCAAACTTTCCACGCAAGAGTTTCTTTTCTCAACTTGACCACAATTCGAATATCTGTTTCTTCAATATTCACAGATTGTTTTAATATTTACAGATTTGTACTTTCGTTTCGTGAAGAATCCGCTTTTGTTTTTATTCATTCATCCTTACTACTATTTTTTATTTTACAAGTATGGGTATTTTAGAACTACTGAAAAGATTGGTGGTATTAATCCAAACGCTCTGACAAGTGTGTTCATGTTTTTGCACTGTTACCGAGCATTTTGCTTAGAAGACCCACACCTCTATGATTCTGTTATTGTCTACTGAACTTCATGAGCACACACCTGTATGATTCTGTTGTCTCCTGGTTTTCATGAGCACATGTGTATATGGGCGAAATTGAAGAGACGAGGGGGCATGCGCAAAAAAGACTTCTACAGTTGTTATATTCTCAAAATGGATAGCTATCACACGAGACGGAGACAACACGAACACTTGTCAATTTGTCTTTCAATTTTCGTCTTCTCTCTCTGGTGCACGACAAAAAAGCAGAAGAGCACACAAAAAGTGTGAAGTAACGCAGTTTTAATGCACGACACAAAACAGGACAAGAAATGTTCGGCAATATGCCTTCCTCAGCGACAAAAAAAAATACAGACATAAACATGCACAACACTCCCCTTGTGAAGCCAAAGTGGTGAATGATGTAGACAGAGGGACAGTGGGAGAGAGGGTGAGTAGAGTTCGAGGAATAGGGCACGAGGAAAGAGGGTAGAGTAAAGTGAGGAGGAGGAAAAGGAGAGAGAGAGAGAGGGAGGGGGGGGGGAGAGAAAGAGAGGGGAGAGACAGAGAGAATGGAAGTAGAGGAAGAGTGGAGAATGAGAGACAGGAGGAGGGGAAGGAGAGTGAGTGGAGGGGGAGTGTGTAATGGGATGTAGTGGGCGTGTTGCATATGAATGAAATGAACAAGAGAAAACACAATAAATAAAATACAATATGCTCAAAGCATTTTAAATGACAAGGGGGGGGGGGGGGGGGGGGGGGGGGGAGAGGGAGAAGCGGGTCAGCCGCCTAAAGCACCCGACCCAAGTCTGACCCAAGGGTAGGTTGCCCTACCCAAGCACCAAGGGGTGAGAGGGAAAACGGGAGAACCCCGAGAAAAAACCCACTAGCCAGACGCAGCTAAGAGCTGCAAGGCTCCCCCCCCCCCCCCCCCCCCAACACACACACGAGAAAAAAAAAAAAAAAGCACTTGCCCGCGGGCACAACCACACACACACACATACAAGCGCGCACGAACAACCACGCACGCACACATACACACGCCAATAAGCACACACACACACACACACACAACCACACATATACCTTAAAAAAAAAAAAAAAAAAAAGGATGGGGCGGTGGGGGGGGGGGGGGGGGGGGGGGTTACAATAGGGAATAATGGGTAAATGTACAAACAAGGCATACATTGACATTTGGGTATAGCATAGGGAGGTAGGTGGTGCTATGGTGCGCACTGGCATCCAGGATCTTTTACGTCACTGTTCTATTTATAGTGGCCAATCGGCGTCGTTGTTTAGAACGTGTTCGGGCTTGTCTTTGAAGGTTGGTTAGTTGCTAGGCGGATTGCTACAATCGAGCCGTTGTTGCTATGTCTCCTCTGGGTAAGCGTTCTGCTGGTTGGGGTTATAATGGTCGCGCTAAGTATAGACGTTTAGCGTTTCGTCATCGTCGTTTTTACGTTCGATGCGTCGGTTTCGCGGTCGTCGGAGGCGTCGGTGGGGGGTTCGTCGTGTTCGCTCGGTCGTACGTTCGTGACTGTCTTCCGCATATGAAGGAGATCACTGTTCCGGCGTTTGTCTGCCGATTCTGGTGATTTGGGTGGAACTGACAGTCTTTTTGTGTGTTGTGTTTCCGACATTGTTAACGCGAATGCGGATGCGGCTTCTTCTTTGAATGGTATCTATGATTCTTTCAAGGTTCTCCGATGCTATTGGAGTATTTCCGCTTCTACTAATAATGTGGTGACTGATAAGGATGATCTTCTGACTCGCATGTATTCTGTGTATGATCCTGATTGTTCCGGTCGGTGTATGAGTCCTGAGCACTTGATACGCTGTGTCAATGGACGTGTTCGTATACTGCGTCCGTTTTCGTCCGTCAAGTTGTCTTTCAGTCCGCGGTTCGCGGTGTCTCGTGGTGATGAGAGTACGCTCACTTTCGTTCGTAAGGTGGATAATCCTTGGTTCGATTGTGCTGGCTTCACCTCGTCTCATAATCTGTGCAGTACGAACGGTTTGGCAATATGCGTGCGGAGTCATAAAAATATTACGTTCACTATAATGCATTCGTACAAACTGATGTTTCGTGGAAATCGTAATGGTCAGGCGTACTTGTCTGCCTGTAGTAATGTGAAAGTGTGATGTGGTGCTGATCGTCGTTCGGGCTCCCCCCTGGCGTTGCCTGTGTCCCCGTCTACTTCAAAGCAGATCGATGGTTCTATCTATAAGAGTGGGTCAGCCAGGGGGGGTGGGTGGACTATCCCGCAGCTCGGCGTTCGCTCTTAGAAAAAAACACTCGGATACGAGTATTGTGTGTGGCCCCTGGCCTGATTTGTAATCTTTATTCGTCAATAAAGCAATCTTCATCCGAATCGAAGATTTCGATAGTGTTATTTTCGTCTGAGAGTTCTTGTTTGATATGTATTGTGTTCACTGCTTCTGATGTGTAGTCGTCGTCTGGTCTGTCTTTCGAAATGTCTCTGATGTCCCATCTGTCTGCGGAGAGTTTCGTTTCGTCCGGTGGTGTGTTGCTCATGACGACGATGCCAGGCGATTTGTTCCCCCTGGCAGGCGTGTTTGACGTCGGCTGATTTGGCGGATTGGGGTGCAGACAAACGCACATTTCTCCATCTTTACAGGGCGTTAGTTCGATCCAAGTTGGACTAGGGCAGCATCATTTACGGCGCCGCTAGAGCCTCGTATCTAAAAGTCCTAGACCCAGTTCACCCTCAGGGTCTTCGCCTCTGCCTTGGCGCTTTTCGTACTACGCCCCCACGGGCCGGCCTTCTCGTGGCGGGGGTGTTTCTCGACTAACCTGAGCCCACCCCTTTTTCTTATCTTTCCTGTTTTTCTGCCTACTGTGTCTTTTACTATCTCTTTTTCCCCCATAAAATCTCCCCACAGAAACTGCAGCCTCTGTTTCGTCTAGTTCTGCCTACCTGGCTCTTTACTCTGTACTTTAATCTTTACTTACAAGCCTTCTTTGGAACACTTCTTTTCTCTGCGGTCTTCTTCAGACCCACGGTGTTTGCCGTGCGGTGCGTCCTGTAAGTGGGGGGGAATGAGGTCCTGGTGATTGAGAGAACCTGCTGTTCTCAACACATCACTTTGGCTCGGACCTCCTCTAAGACGGGTGGCATACATTGGCCAGTGTATGTCAATCGGCTGCCTCTACGCGAGGTTGGGTCAAACTGGGTAGTTCTTGGCTGGCCTTGGAAACCTTGTAAGTGTTCACCGTCTGTCCCCGGCGGTGTGTCACGATCTTGGCGGAATAGGTTAGTTATGTTCTATCTGGTGTATATCCCTGCTGAAACCCGGATAGGGTCAAGAGCTGGATTTCCCCTTGACCCTGGCCCCTTGATGGACTCCATGGTGGGTGGGTAGGCAGGGATGAACTTTAAAAACTCAAAACTATGGCTCACTCCCAACAAAAACGGAAAAGAAATTATTCCTCAGGCTCGAACTTGGACTCGGATAATGAAATAAGGACAGCATCTGGTTTTTGGCCTTGTTGGTTGGTGATGGAGGGTGTGGACGAAGCTCGCCCTCTCTGTGGGGTGAATGGATTGAGTCCTTTTGCTATTTCGTGAGGAGTAGAGGGACTCTCCGGCGTACCCAAATCCATGAAACGGCTACGAAACGGTTCCTTTTTGATAGAATGTGCGAAACAAAAGCATTCTGAGTTGCTTCTCAAGTCGACATTGATTGACAGGCCAATCAGAGTGACACCTCACAAAACTTTGAATTCAAGCAAGGGCGTCATCAGGTGTCGTGATTTGAGAGGCGTTTCCGAGTTAGAAATAAAGACGGAACTGGCTTCCCAGGGTGTGACCCACGTCCACCGGGTTCTGGCACGAAAAGACCAAGACCGTGTGCCAACAGATACTTTTTTTCTAACTTTCTGTACGACAACTCTCCCTGTGTGTGTGAAGGTCGGATATTTGAGGGTTCCCGTCTCTATGTACATTCCTTCACCTTTGCGATGCTTTAAGTGCCAAAAGTATGGCCACATTAAGGACAGGTGTACAGAACAGGAGGCGTGTGGCAAGTGCTCAAAACCAGTGCATGAAGGTCCGTGTGATTGTCCGCCCTGTTGCATAAACTGTAAAGGCAACCATCCTGCTTTTTCAAAGGACTGTCCAGTCTGGCGCACCGAGTCTGAGATCCAGAAGGTACGCACAGAGAATCGAATTTCGTTCTTTGAGGCAAGGAAACTTGTGCAGAATAGACAGCCCTCCCTCAGCAAGTCATATGCTGATGTCGCCAAGGGGAGCATGGTCAGTGTTGGTGTTCAGACTGAGACTGTTCAACCTCAGGCCGGCTGTCAGCATCATGATCGGCAGACGCAACAGGAGCCTCAACATGTACAGAAAGACAGTGGAAAAAGAAAGCAAACCCCAAACGGTGCCTTGGGTGGAGGCTCAATATCCACCTCTCCCCGGACTCCTCGAGGGTCTGAGCCCCCTTCCTCCAATCCCAGACCCTCTGGGAAGGCTGCACAGGTAGCCTCTTTGTCTGGGGAACACTCCAGAAGTCGACCTGTGATGAAGCCTCCTCTTCCACCTCGTCCATCTGGGGGTGGAAATAAGTATCGTCCTTCGTCAGCCAAGAAGGTGGTACCTCCATCGCCTTCTTCCAATCGCTTTTCTCCTTTGGAGATAGAAGGTGATGAGGACAATGAGATGGAGTAATTTTCTTTTCTTTTTTTTTATTGTCATGGCCCTTATTCAGTGGAATATAAGAGGCATTAATGCCCAATATGAGGAACTCCAGCGGTTGTGTTCTGACCTCAAACCTAGTGTTGTTGCGCTGCAGGAAACATTGTTGAGACCAGGAAAACATTTTTCATTGGCAGGCTTTAGTTCAGTAGGTTTTCCTGCTTTACCTACAGATACTGGCCATGGGGTCACTGGGGGTGTTTCCCTTCTTATTCACAGATCTTTGTTATTCAGCCAAGTTAACTTAAATACCCCATTACAAGCTGTTGCAGCCAGGATTACTTTCAATAAAACAATAACTCTCTGTTCAATTTACTGTCCTCCTTCTGGTACAATATCTAAGCAACAAGTGATTGATCTTATAGATCAGCTTCCACGTCCTTTTTTTTATTTTGGGAGACTTTAACGGGCACTCCCCCCTTTGGGGTAGCTCACATTCCTCACCTCGGGGTCTCATGCTGGAAGAGATCTTTAACGAACTGGACCTGTGTTGTCTAAATGACAAATCACCAACATACATGCATTCTTCAAATGGTACTCTTTCGTGTTTGGATTTGTCAGTGTGTGATCCTTCATTGGTTCTAGACTATGATTGGTCAGTTCACGATGATCTGCACGGGAGCGACCATTTCCCTGTAATACTTCCTCCAGTTTTGAAGGAACCTGTTTCTTTTCCTCAGTATTTTTGCTTTAAAAGGGCTAATTGGGATTTCTTTCGTTCAGCCATAACTGTTAAGCTAGATGCTGAAATCGTCTTCCGATCAGAAGATCCAGCGGAGTCCTTCACTAATGTTTTATCATGTGCGAGAGATACCATCCCACTCACAAAACCAGGTCCACAATTACCTGGTACACCATGGTTCAACCAGGATTGTAAGAATGCTTGCAACATTCGCAAGAGGGCCCAACGTTCAGTCTTTCAGCATCCTGTGGCCCCGAATGTTCGATCTTATCAGAGGAAAAAAAGCAAAGGCGAGGTTTGTTTGTAGAGGAAGTAGACGAGTGTCTTGGAGAAATTTCTGCTCTTCCCTCACATCAAACATATCCAAGAAAAAAATCTGGAGAGTTGTTAAAAAAATTAGGGGCAAGAACAGCTGCCCTTCAATCCACCATTTAAAACTTGATACACTCATCACTGACAAACAAGCTGTGGCTAACTTGCTAGCTTCCACCATAGAAACCAACTCTTCCTCTAGTCAAAAATCCACCGCATTTTTAAAGATCAAAACGCAAGCAGAACAAAAGAAGCTTGACTTTTCCTCACCCAATCAAGAAGACTACAACTTGCCCTTTAATCTAAATGAACTGAAGTCTGCCTTGCAGGCATGTCATGATTCTGCTCCTGGTCTTGATGAAATACATTATCAACTCTTAAAACACCTTCCTGACTCAGGCCTTAACATTCTGCTTCAAGTTTATAACCAGGTTTGGACGTCTGGGTCTTTCCCAGCTTCATGGAAAAGAACCCTAATTGTTCCCATTCCGAAGCCAGGGAAGGATCATTCAAACCCAACCAACTATCGTCCAATAGCCTTAACAAGTTGTGTTTGTAAGGTGATGGAAAAAATGGTAAATGGTAGGCTCATGTGGAAATTGGAAAGTGATGGGCTTTTAGCCATGGAACAGTGTGGTTTTAGAAAGCATTACTCTACCATGGACCATTTAATCAGATTGGAAACCACTATTCGAAACTCTTTTTTAGATAAAAAGCATGTTGTTGCCATTTTTTTCGACATAGAGAAGGCCTATGACACGACGTGGAAGTACGGAATCCTGTCAGACCTCCATCGGATGGGTTTCCGTGGCAATCTCCCAGTGTTCATAGAACAGTTTTTGGCAGACAGGTCCTTCCAGGTCCGTGTGGGGACAACATTGTCAGAAATTCATGAGCAGGAAATGGGTGTTCCACAGGGTAGTATCCTTTCCCCAGCCCTGTTTAGTATAAAAATAAATGAAATTGTAAACTCTGTCAACCAAGGTTCAGACTGCTCTCTTTTTGTTGATGATTTTGCCCTTTATGCATCTGGAAAGACATTTGCTGGTGTACAGCGCCAACTCCAGTTGTGTGTCTATAAAGTCCAACAGTGGGCAGTTGAAAATGGGTTCAAATTTTCATCAGAACAGAGTGCATCCACTTTCACAATTTCAGACAACTTTTCCCGCCCCCAGAAATTTTCATAGATAAGGCTAAAATTCCTGCGTCACAGAAGCCAAATTTCTGGGTGTTACCTTTGACCAAAAATTGAATTTTAAAGCCCATATTCAGAAGTTGAAAACATCGTGCCTCAAAGCCATGAATATCCTCCGTGTAGTGGCTCATACGGATTGGGGTGCAGACAAACGCACACTTCTCCATCTTTACAGGGCGTTAGTTCGATCCAAGTTGGACTAGGGCAGCATCATTTACGGCGCCGCTAGAGCCTCAATTTGAAAGTCCTAGACCTAGTTCACCATCAGGGTCTTCGCCTCTGCCTTGGCGCTTTTCGTACTACACCTGTTCATAGCCTATATGCTGAGGCAGGAGAGTGTTCCCTCTCTCATAGAAGAGTAAAATTAGCTTTGAATTACTACACACAGCTTTTTTCAGAACCAAACAACCCTGCCTACGACTGTGTTATGAATCCTCGTTTCCAAGAGAAATATGAAAGAAGTCCATCCAGTATTCCCCCTTTCGGTATTCGCATCCTTCCTTTTCTGGAGGAGGCGGATATTGATGTTGGGGTCATCTCTGACGTTTCCAAGTTTCCTCCACAACCTCCTTGGACGTTTTCGTCTCCAGAAATTAGGTTTGATTTAACCGTGCAGCGCAAACAGAACACGAGTTCCTTAATTTATAAACAATTATTTTTAGACATGTGTTCTAACCTTAAAGAACATGTGGTTATTTTTACTGATGGTTCAAAGTCCGATGTTGGTGTAGGGTCCTCCGCATATGTTCCAGCTTCGGGAGAAAAACTGCCCAAACACATTCCCTCTGAAAGCACTATTTACACTGCGGAACTTACTGCACTACTTTTGGCTTTGGAGTTGATCAGGCAGTCCCAGTCTAGGAAATTCCTTATTTGCACAGATTCTCTTTCGGCTTTAGGAGCAAGAAACATAAAACATCCGGCTCTTATCAAGTTTTTTACCTGTTTTCTTCATTAGTTTCAAGGGGTTTTGAGATTTTGTTGGCCTGGGTGCCAGGTCATGTGGGGATCAGAGGCAACGAAGAGGTGGATCGGCTTTCTAAAGAGGCTGTCCGTCTTCGTCCTTCTAAACTGCTTGTACCATCCTCAGATTTCAAAGGCAAAATAGCTTCGTATGTCAATTCTTTATGGGAGGAGGAGTGGAGCCTCCAAGAAAACAATAAGCTTCATCAAATACGTCCAGATTTAAAGGAACATCTACCCATGGCTGCTGGCGGTCGAAAGGGAGAAACAGTATTGTGTAGATTGAGGACGGGTCATGCTTATTTTACTCATTCGTTTTTATTGAAGGGAGAAGACCCGCCTTTCTGTGTTGCCTGTGATAGTCGGATATCTGTCCAACATATTCTTTTAGACTGCTGGGATTTATACGACATTAGAAGGAAACATTACACTGCAGATAATATGAAGATTCTTTTCCGTGATGTTCCCCCTGACAATATTTTTAACTTCCTAAAAGAAGTGAATTTATTTCATCGTGTGTGAATTTGGTGTTGTTAGATTTTCTCTACCCAGTATTGATTTTTGCAGATTAGTTAGTGATTTCAACGTGTTGGTTTTTAATCCTAGGATTGGTTCTTTTAATCTTGTTTTAATGGGTTGGGTAAGGTTTTGCTTTTAATCCTTTTTTAACATGTATACGTGGTAGTTTGAAACGTGGTGACAGTCCTGAGATAACCTTTTCTGTTGACGGGACTATAATTTTAATCTTAATCACAACCAAGATGGTTCGTGAAATAAAGGGGAAGACAGGTTGGGACGGGGTGTGAGAGATCGATACTCCTTTTCATGGATATGTGGGGCTTAGGGAAAGCGAAGTCAGATTTTCAACCAGACAGCAAGGAAGAGGACAGACGCTTCAGACGTGTGGTATTGACCACGGAATGACACACGATGAAAAGATATTGACGCCAACGTATCTTTCGGCCAAAGTCCGTGCTGGTGAATATCCTCTTCATATTACTGCCCCTTTACTCCCCCCAACTCCTCTCCCAACCCCTTCTGTTCTCTCCATGCTGCCCTCTTTTACTGAAGAACACATGCATGGCCACGTGTGCATACATGTGCAGGCAAGCTTCACTCACTCATCCTTCTCTTCCTGTGCGTGTGCGCGCGTGTATGTACCGCACGTTAGTCGGTGTGTGTGTGCAGCCTTGGACGCATACACGTTTATTTATGCACGCTTTCGAAAGCGTGAGCCTGTCTGTCTCTCTGTGAGCACACGCACATGCATCATGTCTGTGAGCACACGCATGCATCGTGTCTCTCTGTGAGCGCACATGCATCGGTTCAATCTCCCGCACGAGCGTGCATCCCCAACCCAGCTGCGTCAGCCACACAGACGGGCAGACAGGCAAAGAAAGACCTCGAGGCGAAACAAGGACGAGGCTGGCCCGGGCGGCAGAGAAGCAACATATGTCCGTGATAATACTGACCACTGCTGTTGTGACAGACACACGGTCATTCCTCACCACGACTCTCATTTATTTCTTTATGACACAATGATCTCCACTATGGGGGGGGGGGGGGGGGGGGGGGAGAGAGAGAGAGAGATGGATGTAGGACACAAAAGAGCGCTACTAAATCGTTAGTCAATTGCCGACCCTACGCTCAATAACTGCGTCGCTTCTCTGCTTTTGACAGTCACAAGCCGCCTTTGTCATGACAACAGCCGGCCAGTCTGTTGCGACAGATCCTCTCTCTCTCTCTCTTGTGTGTGTGTGTGTGTGTGTGTGTGTGTGTGGTGTGGTGGTGTGTGCGTGTGTGTCCCCCCTACCCAACTCCCTCTCCTCCTCTGGCTTCCCTTCCCAAGGAAGCAAGCAAGCGCGCACGCACACACTCGCACAAACACTCGGGCACGCGCGCGGACACACACACACACACACTCCTCTCTCTCCTCTCCTCTGCCTGACCAGTGGCTATGCCATACACTACCGAAGAAAAGAAAAGACAGACGGCAAACGGGACAAACAACGTTGGGAAATAAAAGAGAGAGAGAGAAGGCGCGCGCGCTCGAGAGAGAGAGAGAGAGAGAGAGAGAGGCTGGATGGGTGGGTTTCGGATATGCTGGGAGGCGAGAGTTCTAAATACCCAACGCTTTTCTCCACTTCAGAAACACTTGATGGCCCCCTTGGAATGGGTTGGTTAAACTCTGTGGTTGTGTAACCCCCCCCCCCCCTACATTTCTGCTCTTCACCCCTCCCCCTCCCTCCATTTCCCTCTTTTCTTTCAAGTCATCTCCCCTCCATACTCTTGCCATCCACTCCTCCTCTCCTCTGCTCCTCCCACTCCCATTCTCCTGTCCTGCCCTGGTTTCACTGACAAAGACAAGCAGAACGTGTGCCCACGCACGTGCTGAAGTTTGTCAACTCCTCAGGTTTCTCTCTCTCTCTCTCTCTTGTGTGTGTGTGTGTGTGTGTGTGTGTGTGTGTGTGTGTGTGTGTGTGTGTGTGTGTGTGTTCAAGCACCTGCTTGGGCGTTCATTCCCAGTGGCATTGAATCAGACATGCAGACAGACCGACGAACACCAGAGGCGAAACAAGACGGAGGACAATACAGACGTCAGCAGCGAGAAGAAACATAATAATGTCCGTGATGATACCGAGCCCGTTATCGTAGCAAACACACACGGTGTCATGCCCGCAATCAGCGACTCCCATTTATTTCTTGATGAACCTAAGATCTTTATTCTGGCGAATGCAGGGGTTAGAACACACACACACACACACACACACACACACACACACACACACACACAAAGAGAGGGAGAGATGGATCTTTATTATCGATCTGATTAATGGCTCCGCTTCTGACAGTCACATGCTACCCTATTATGCCAAAATTAAGTTTGTGGTGACAGGTTCTCAGCGTGTGTTCGTTGGAGTCTTCTTCTCATCCCCAGAACCCTCAAAGGCTTGCGCATCTATGAAATATACGCTAAAACGTCTCTATGTAAGCGCAGGCAGGCGCGCGCGCGCACACACACTCTAGTGCGCACCCACAGGCGAAAATGTTTTGCATGGTAGTGCCATTACTTTCCAACACAACTGAAAAAAGACGTGTGCGTGCGTGCGCGTGCGCGTCCAAGCGTTATTCAGCAGTTGGGAGTCGCATATAAATGTGTATGGGTGCAGGGAAACACACAATCACACACACAGTCTTTTAACCCCTGTACTCCAGGTGAACACGTACATATGCACACATAAAACGCACACCTGCTCATCATGCGAAACGCTCGCAGAAACAGAAAACAAAATGAGGGGAGGAGCTGAAATGAGAGATGACGGGAGGAAAGAGGTCTAAATGTCACCATTTTCGTCAACCTCTTGCAAAAGACAGACCAGCAGAGTCGGTTCTCTAGGGTGACGGCGAGTTGTTCCCCTTTCCTGATTACCGTACCTTCTCTGCTTTGTGTTCAAAGTATGTCATTACCTCTTTCAGTTTCTGACATCAACATCCTTTTCAAGTGTCTGGGTTCATTTCTTTCTTTACCAGGTCTGTCACAGTGGTGCATTTCTTCTTTCCCCTTGTGTGCGTGGTGGTGTGTGTGTGTGTGTGTGGTGTGTGTGTGTGTGTGTGGCGTGTGCAGGGTTAGAGTTGGTGTTTAGTCCCAGGAATGGGACGGAGAGGTTAGGAGACTGGTAGAGGAAGGTGTCTAATTACCACCATGTTTCTCCACCTCTTTCGAAGGAAAACGACAAGCCCCAATGTGTACCACTCTCCGGACACACGACAGACTATTCAGCGAGCTGTTCGTTCTCCGTTTCCTTGAAGGCCTCCTTTCTCGGCGAATTTCTCCACACGTTCCTCTCTGGCCCTGAACACGCCGCTTTCTGTTCAAAGTACATCACTCGCAGTCTGCCTCGTGTCTGTTCTTTTGTTTTCAGCTTTTTTCCCTCTCTCTTCTTAAGGGCTCCTTTCGTTTTCTTCTTTCGTTTCCTTTTCTTTCTCTTTTTTAAGCTAAGTTTCCAAACAACAGTTTCTTCTAAACCCGACAGTTACGTCTGTCCCTACTTTTCCTCCCTGATGGGGCATGTTGGGATATGGAAACTATGAACTTAAAATCCCACTTTCATACATGTGCAAGACGAACATACGGTGATTAACACTTCAAAATCAGCTCACAGTAGAATGACATATGGTATGTGGCACCTTTTATAATCAGCCTCATCTCTGATCTCCTGCTCTCAAATTCAAACGATGAGACATTGGGGAAATCAGATAACCCTACGTGTCTGCTCTACTATGGTAAAAAAAAAAAGGTGGATCAGGCTCTGAATATATGGAAAGCAGTGCTAGCCCAGGGAAGGGAAACATGGAGACAAACCAAGTGATATGATAAAAGAGATCTCAGTTAGCACCGCCAGAGTAAAGCACTACACCACTAGAAGCTCCAGCATCGACGTTCTACACTGCAGGAGGCCACAAATCATGATCTGAAACAGCTGTAACATCACGAGCATGGAATCGGGATTACTGGATGAAGTGGGTGACTGGGAGTACACAGCCTCCTTCCAGAATGTGAAAACCTTACAGACATCATCAGCGTGGCATCAGTCCGGATATTGTGTTCCACTCGGTTTCATCAAAATAAGTATTTCTGAACTCGCTGCGCCATATGAAAGGCGAATGAAAATATAACTCATCTACTAGAATGAGGCATACGGAAATCCAGCAAGCAGCTCGAGGGAATCTGGTTTTCAAACGAATACCTTCGTCATAGAGGTGGAGGATTTGTGGGTTATCAGCATATGAGCTCATGAAACAGCTCGCAATATCCGCACAGAAGAGAACCACAACCTTACAGGCAAGCAAGAAAGAGTTCCGCTTAAATATGGTCGAGGAGAAATAGAAGAGCCATACATTTCATATTTCTTAAATTTCCCAACGCTCCAATCAGATCTGGTGGAAGAGAAAAAGAGGTGAATTTCCTATTTTTTCAATTTCAGAATTTGCAACATGGCCGTCTCAAGTGGCAGTGGAAACCCGGACTTCAGAACAAGAGTCTGACGCCTTAACCACTACTCTAACCAGGCCCCGTGAAGCAGGACTTCAGAACAGAGTCTGACGCCTTAACCACTACTCTAACCAGGCCCCGTGAAGGAGGAATTCAGAACAGAGTCTGACGCCTTAACCATTACTCTAACCAGGCCCCGTGAAGCAAACTCAAATCAGAAAGAACAATCTGTTCTTTCATATAACCGTGGGTGGACCTTGTCCTGGATAGCGTGGAACAGCCCGTATAAGCGAAAAGAACGACTTAAATAAGAAAATCGTTACACGTTCGATTCTGTCAAAATATACTACTGCACACACAAACCGTATCCTCCGTTTCACTTCTCGTGATACTGACAATGATTCACCGAAATGTGTGGCATTCTTTTTTTAGTCATTGATGGTCAGACTTAGCCGACAGAAGAGTTCCACAGGGCTGTACAAATCATTAATGGAGTCTGACGGAAGAAATGTGAATGCAAACTGCCAATAAGACTTTGTACTTGCCCACTGTGTTTGCCCAGTGATGATGAAAACAAAACAATGTGCGTGCGCGCGCGCGCACGCGCGTGTGTGCGTGCGCAAAGTCCTACACATCACTCGTATTAAAAACGTGTGAAACCCAAGCTATCACATGCATCAATCAGTGGAGCAATCGAAACCCTGCCACTCACTGGAACTTAACTCTTACTTATTTTGCCTAAGGTCTTCGTAATGTTCCTTGTCTCTATTTTTAAAGATATTTAAGGGTGGGGAATGGGGAGGAGGGGAGGGGGGGGGGGATCCATATTCCTGTTCATGGATCTGCGGGCTGAAGGAAAGCAAAGTCAGATTTTTAACCAGACAGCAAGGAACACGACAGACGTTTCAGACGAGTGGTAGGTATATTGACCTCGGAATGACACACGATGAAAAAATATTGACGCCAGAGATCCGACACGCCAGCGGCTCCTCTGGCCAAAGTCCATGCTTCCCTCCCCCCCCCCCCCCCCAGTCATTCCCCTCTTCTGTCCCAGTCCCTTCTGTCCTCTCCTTGTGCCACCACCGACCCGCTCCCCTTCCTCTCCCCGATCCCTTGCCCTTCTGTATTTTCATAGAGAAACGCATGTAAGGGCACGTGTGCACACAGGTGCACGCAAGCATCTCCCATTCCACATCTGTGTGTGTGTGTGTGTGTGTGTGTGTGTGTGTGTGTGTGTGTGTGTGTGTGTGTGTTCGCACACGTAACTTGCGCGTTAGTGGGTATACATGTCCTTACATACACACACATACGTGCGCGCGTTTGTGAGTGGGTATGCTTGTCCCTTACACACACACACACACACACACATACGTGCGCGCGCGCGTTTGTGA
>CM065731.1:50178748-50191248 GCA_033310375.1 Conus canariensis
ATGCGCGCGCGCGCGCGCGCGCGCACACACACACACACACACACAGTGTGAAGAGTCTGCCTCTGTTATTCCTTTTATAAATCCAGACTTCGTCTGATTTTCCTCAAAATCTGGCCCATTGACATGCTGGTCATATCAGAGCCAACCACCTTTATCCTTGAAGGGGGGCAAGGAAGGGGGACGGGGAGGAGGGATAAGGGAAGGGGTGGAGGAGAAAAGGGCAGGTGGTAAGATTGCGAAAGATCACTATTCATTTTGTAGGATAACACGGTTGTAAGCACACTGCTCTGCAATCACTGAAGGCAAGAGATGCAGCATCAGACTGAGTACAATAAAAGCATGGGCCCTAAACCGCAACCCCACCCCCCAAAAAAACAAACAACAACAACAAAAAAAAAAACAACAGCAATCTGCATCCAAATCAACTAGTTCAACATTCCACGGAGCTTTGCGTCTGATTCCTATCGTGCGTTGCTACGTGTATATGTCTCTATCTATCCAGATCTATATGAAGATTAAAAATAAAAAAGCCTAAAATGATTAGTTATTTTCATTTTTTTTTCTGCAATAAAGTGTTGTGTAGGTCAGCTGTGGTCAGGCCCTATAACCTACACCAGAACTGTGTTAAGGTGTCCATGTTTCTCTTTACATTGATTTTCACTTCTGAACCACTTTTAATTTCAACCCATTGTGAAAAAATTAATCAGTTTTTAAGATACTGATTACCATTTCTCGACATTCGATTTCTTTCCTGTTCTTGCGCGGAACATGGAACGACATCACTGACTTTTTCGGGTTATCCGAATCTTCACCCTCTTCATCTGACCTCGGAAAACGACGTGACTGACGTACAGTGAACGGAGAGAGATTGCGACTATTCCGTGATGGTTTGGCAACATGGGTAACGGAAGATTATTGACCTTACATAAAGAATAAATACGGAGAAGAGGAGTCTGTTTAGTGACATAAATTGGAAAGCATTGTATATATAGGTGAACGTACTGAGCCACACTGACCGCAAGGTTGTTTTGCACAAAAAAAAAAAAAAGGAAAAAAAGGGCTGAACAGTGATGCTCGATGTAAAGGAAACAGGGGGCTCCTGAAATACAATATTACCCCATGGTCGTTCTGCTGAATCTAACAAGGTTGCATCTGTCTATTCATACAGGCTGGGGTTTAAGTCTCTTAAAGTAGCGCCCGTAAGAGCTGTTAACTGTCAGAGGTCCAGGGCACATCACTGAAGCAGGCCCATCCTTCTCCTTCCGCCGCCCTACTCTGCCATGATTTCAATCAGGTACCCGTTTACTGCTGGGTGGACAGAGGTCATTTTCCCTAGCCTTGGAGACCCGACTTTACGAATGCTATTAAGTCACGACCATCAGCTCCGCTGGCAAATGCTCTGTCCATTTGTTTAAGAGCCCTGAACTCTATATTCATATTAGTATGTGTTGGACCACGCACTCTTTCGCATTTCGTTTACCTTCCTCGCGATTGGCTGGGCTGATCATTGACAGTTCTTTAACCTATTGCCTGGGTCTTTAATCTTTTGCCTGGTATAAAAAAATGATATTCTGTTGAAGAAATGAAGTAACATCCATTAAACTTCATATATATATATATAAGTTACATAATGTCAGAGACCTCAGGCAGGAACACGCAGACGGATGACCAAATCTTTCACATCCGTCCAGACCATAACTCATTTTTGCCACAATCACTGGTGGTCATAAAGAATAAACATTTTTTTGTGCCGATTGCATACAGATCACTCCTCTTTCTTTTTTTTTTTTTTTTTTTTTTTTTTACACCTACTCGTACCTTAAAAGGTGAAGGAGCTCCGTCGTGCGGTTCATGTAATGGTCAATAGTCTAAATTGTTTCCACAAAGCATGTTCTTGCAGACTTTTTTTTTTTTTTAAAGAGACTTGTTGGGACTTGCATGATGTCATATATGAACACTTTACAGCCGACTCCATGAAATCTCTGTTCAGAGATGTCCCACCTGATGTGAATTTTGAGTTCCTGAAAAAGAGAAACATTGTCATCTGATCAAATATGTTACGGAAGAAAGACGGAAGCAACTGATGTGTTTCAGAAAATCTACTGTAATATCTTGTGGATTTAAGAAACAATATACGGAATTCACAGCCTTCGCATGACTCTCGTGATCGGCTGGACTATAAACAACATGAACTGAATTGAATCAAAGGCAGTACCAGTGTCAGAACGAAAAAGTCGTACTGTCCACAAGGACGTGGCTGGAATGACAAAATGTTGATCACACACAATTGTTGTCCGAGACACGTGCATCCCGTGTCATCGGACACTGAGCCAAGTCGTCACTATCGGGTGGAATCGTACAGGCTGTCCGCCAGCCGATGCCGTTGGCTGTTTGTCTACACACAGACTCTGGACTTTGTCTACACACAGACTCTAGACAGCTCAGTTACTGTACGATGCCAAGACAATGCCGCTGCTTGCCTCGGAGTCCAAGTCCAAATCACCGAATACCGTTGCTCCTCGATCGCTACTTCATTTCTTTTTCTCTTTCACCGTCGTCGTCGTCTTCGTCCTTCTTCTCCGCCTCCTCTTCCCCCGTTTACTTTCCTGTGGCCTCTACGTTTCATCACTCCCACGCCGTTCATCCCAGCTCTCTTACACTAAGCCACACCCTAGTGGTCCTGTGACAACCTAAGCACTGGCCTGGCAGTCCACAGCGAGCGGTCAACATCATGCCGTCAAAGGGCAACCCACCAGAGGAGACTACTCAGCAGCCAAGTCACTTCGGTGACCTTCAGCGGTGCAAGTTCCGACCCCCAACACAAACACGACGCCATCTACTGCGACCACCCCCCCCCCCATCCCCCCTTTCCCTCCCACTGCCCCTTACGCGCTTTCACCTCAACGACAATATTTTCAAAGTCGCGGAGCCAGTATGAGTCAGTGTTACCTCCTTTAGGGCGCCACCATCTTCATCCAGTGACATTTCCCCGTGACATTGCAGACGTGCAGGGCATGGAAGAGCCGCATGAGCTTCCCCCCCCCCCCCCCCCCCCTGATAATGAATATGAGAATGATGAAGGTGGAGCTTTGAAGATATCCCGGCATCGAACAGAACCGAGAGATACAGACACCCGCAGTGTTGCCGGGAAATTTGAGAGACGCTCCGAGACTCATTCATAAAATGAACAAAACTCAAGGTGCGGGCCCCCCACGCCATCTCTCCCCCCCCCCCCCCTTCCATCTCTTGCCTCATCGATCTCTGTCCTTGTATCAGAAATGAATAACAAATATATGTTTAACTGCTCGAAGAATGAAAGAAGCAGAGCCAAAATACCGACGAAAGCCCGTTTGCACTCTTCTTCAGCCGCAGCTATGTACTGATTCGTCCTTTACACACACACACACACACACACACACACACACACACACACACACACACACGCACGTACAGAGGCAACACTCACGAGAGATCACAGTTTTGAAGTATCTGCTGACACCATTTTCAGCGCAACAGTCAATAATGAAGGTGGCAGCTGACAGCAACTCACGAGATATTTTCTGCACCCGGAGAGCCCTTAGCGAAAATAAAACGGGTGGGATCCACAAGTCGTCGTGTTTTATCTGGGCTCTCTGATGATGCTTAGGACCCGACAGTTTACAGGAAAGGAAAGGAGATCTTGCTCCACTCCAGCCCCCCCCCCCCCCCTCTCTCTCTCTCTTGCGCTCGCGCATGCGCTCTGTCCCTCTCTGCCTGTAGGTTTGACCGTACGTCTGTGTTTCTCCTCTCTGCTGCTCGTGTGTGTGTGTGTGTGTGGTGTGTGTGTGTGTGTGTGTGAGAGAGAGAGAGAGAGAGAGAGAGAGAGAGAGAGAGAAAGAGAGTGCGTATGAGTGTGCACACGCGGGCGCGCGCGCGAGTGTGTGTGTGTGCGCGCGCGCGCGCGTGAGCACACACCCGCGCACGAAAAGACCTTCCGCCACAGGTTTATGTGCGTGTTATTTTTGTTTGTTTTCTGTTCATCGCGAGCAATTCCACACATCAGCATGTCTGATTTTCTCTGCAGTGTTGCAGCTTCATGCTGGTCCTTTCAGGCCGTTTCCTTCTGGCACGCCACGCGCTGCTTTAAAGAGGTATTAACAGACGTCTGTTATGCCCCCCTGCCTTTTTTGTACTCCCAGTTCTTATAGAACAGGGAGTGCTTTACAAAGGGAACGAAGAAATGCTGTCTGGCTGTCTGTCTGTCTGTCCGTCCGACAAAACTACTAGGCCGATCTTTCTGAAAATTTGTTGGTATGTTCATTACGGGTCACGGATGATGCCCGATGTTTTATTTTACCGTTATAGCCGTTACTAACGGCTATAACGGCCCATAACGGTTTTCCTTCTTTATGGAATATCTCAGAAAGTACTTGGCCGGTCTTTCTAAAAATTTGTAGTATGTTCATTATGGGTCACAGATGATGGCCGATGTTTACCAGAACAGCCGTTACCAACGGCTATAACGGCCCAAAACGGTTTTTCCTCTTTATGGAATATCTCACGCGTAGTCCAGAATTGCTCAGACCACAGCCGCATTGACAAAGTTGAAGCCAATATGGAACAACAAAAACATCTCCATCAGCTCAAAAATCAGACTGATGCGATCCTTAGTCATGGCAATCTTCCTCCATGCTTGCGAATCATGGACACTAAAAGCTGACCTCGAAAAAGGGATCAAAGCAGTTGAAATGAGGTGCTATAGAAGACTCCTTGGCATTTCATACAGAGATCACATCACCAACGAGGAAGTAAAGAGACGCATCGAGAATGAAATCGGTCCACATACAGATCTCCTCACTTCAGTTAAACGACGCAAGCTGAAGTGGTATGGACATGTCACGAGGTCATCAGGCCTTGCCAAAACAATCCTGCAGGGCACAGTACGAGGAGGAAGGCGGAGAGGTCGACAAAGAAAGAGATGGGAAAACAACATCACAGAGTGGACGGGCCTGGAGTTGAGGGACGTGTTGAGGAGGGCGGAGTGCCGGGATGAATGGAGAGGACTGGTTGTCAGAGCTACACAGGTGCCCCTACGGACGGGAGTCTAAGGGATCAAGGACAAGGACAAGCGTAGTCAAAATAAACTGGGAGTACGTTTATATGCTTTGCATCTTGTTTTCTTTACATCCCCCTCCCTCTACCCAACAGTCAGCCCCTCTCGTTACAGTGCTAGCACCGACACGACGAACTCGTACAGATGCTGTCGTTGTCTTGCCCAAATAAAGATGAATAATGCATAGATACAGCAAAAACCTGGTTTTTCTAGAATCTTTGGGGGGGGGGGGGGGGGGTTGTTTGTCACCTGTTGATTCCCCCTACACCCCATTTTTTTAAAAATTAAAAAGTGGTAATACATAGATACTTAAAACGACCATCAGTTTGGAAGTATAATTAGGGGAAACAATCTTCGCCATCTTCACTTCTGAAAACTCATCGGGAATAAATCTCAAGTCGATGGCGTCTGTGCTGTGAGTCTGTTTCAGTTTAGAATAACTGCAAATCTATTTCACACAGACTCACTGAAAGTCACTGTTGTAAGTGAAAAACCATGGAACCTAAAATGACAGAAAGCCTTCGTTATATGTAAAGAGACTGATAGATACAGATAGACACACACACAGACAGAGACAGACATACAGAAAGATAGAGATAAAGCGTGTCACCAACAATACTGAAAATTCAAATATCTTTCATTTTCTGTAACAAAGGAGTTTTCTTGCGTGATTTCTTTTAAAATACTACGTTGTATTTTTCTTTAGCTGAAAGCGCAGGGCCTTCATTACTGGAGCTGATGTCATCCTCAATGGATGGAAACTGACACAATCGGTGGCACTTCGTTTTATCTACATTCGTTTTGCTTACTTTCTCTCGTTTCGACTACACTATCTACTGTTTCTTCTCGCGCGCGCGCGCGTGCGCGCGCGCGTGCGCGCGCGCGCGCGCGCGCGGTGTGTGTGTGTGTGTGTGTGTGTGTGTGTGTGTGTGTGTGTGTGTGGTGTGTGTGTGTGTGTGTGTGTGTGTTGTAAGGCAGGTAAGATTAAGGGTTACGCCAAATGATTTTCGGTGAAACGATAGCTCATGGACAGCGGTGTATTAGTAAACAGGTACGCCAGTTCAAGCCGACTGCTCTTTTTGAGAGGCGTGAAGAAGGGTCCATTGCAACAGGTCCTCTAGTCAATGGAGCCTATAGTCACAGGATTTGGTACGTCCTGCTTCCCCGTGGGGATACCGGGGGTCTTTTGTACAAATAGTTCCCCCACCTTCTGGACATTCTGTGCTAGTAACGTCCCCTTTTCCTTTCGCTCTCAGTAACACTTGTCTACCCCTTTGCTGTACTGTCGTCTACTGTCCTTTCTGTCTACCATATTTTTTATCTATCTTTTTCCGCAACCTCTTCCCACAAATTTCTGCACTCAACGAAGTCGGAGTGAACTGACGATACTCTCGAGTATAGTGTGAATATCCCAACAGGGTATATCGAGTTCACACGCTACCAGATACTGGAACGCTGAAGAAGGAGGTACGTCCTGCGGCCGTTAAGATCATACCCCGTAGCTGCTAGATCGTGCATTTTACAGATCTCGCGTTCGCCTTGGGTCGACCTGAAAGGTAAGGACGACTCGGACTATCCAAGGTGACACACATGCACCGCGATGACCCGGACAACGTCGGAACGCTCCGTCAGAGCGCGACATGTTCTTCACGTCGTGCAGTCCGCTAGCTTGCTTTCTTTTCTTTTCTTCTTGTTTTCGTAACCGCTTCAAACAAATCGTAGAATTATCAGTAAATTTCTCAATCCATCCGCAAAATATTTGGGAGTGGATGGGAAGCGTGGGGTCTGAGAGCCCAAAATAAACCAAACCCGCAAGTACACACACACGCATGCTCGCAAGAGCGTATGGAACCAATGATTTTCTGTATCGTCTTGCATGTCTTGGGTCGAACAACTAGTTCATGAAAAAGAAGCGAGTTCTGAGATAAAAATTTGAAAAAAAAGAGAGAAAAGAATTGAAAGAAACTATGGCGTCAGCAAAGAGCCTATTTCAATGGAAATGACAGCCCAAGCCCAGGATTTCCACACCCCGTCTGTGGCTCCGACAAGCGAGTACAGAGCAGCCAGAAAGAGGAAGGCGGCGAGTGCGCGTGCAGACAACGAGCGACAGCGATGGACTGGCGCCAGTCTCATCCGGGGTGATCAAGGACATCAGAACTTTTCAAGACTGGCACCGAAGGGAAGTTTCGCCCTCTTTTACAACCATTCAGGCAGGGAATGCGCCGAGGAATAAGGGCATTATTCCCAGACCGCTCTCCGTTTTAAAACCACGGCCGCACACAGAGAGACGGATTAGTTTGTATGGGAAATGGGGTAGGGATGTAGGGTTGGAAAGATAGGGGAGAGGGTGGTGGGTAAGTGGTGGTGGTGGGAGGGCGGATGCTTAAACAACTGACCGAGATGGGGAATGAAAGGGGAAGTTAATTTCTTTCCTTCACCCTTTGGAGAATTTTGTTTTTGTTTTAAAGAAAGGTGGATCTTCAGGAACCCTTGTCGCTCCATCCTTCCTATCCGTTCTCATCCAATTTACCTAGGGGACTGATGATACCACCACCGTGAGAGTGCAACAGAAGCGAGAGTCTGAAGTTCTCGTGAGGCGATACGTCTTGATTTTGATGTGGACGTCACAGAGGACTACCAACACCACAGTTTAACTGAGGAACCGTTCCACGGGCCAACAAAACGCCATGAGCAGGGACAGTCAGCCGAGGGCCATATGACAGCTCGTTAGTGAGGCAAGGGCAAGACGGCCGCTCATCAATGAGCCATATGACAGCTCGTTAGTGAGGTAAAGGCAAGATGACAGCTCATCAATGAGCCATATGACAACTCGTTAGTGAGGCAAGGGCAAGATGGCCGCTCATCAATGAGCCATATGACAGCTCGTTAGTGAGGTAAAGGCAAGATGACAGCTCATCAATGAGCCACGGGCCATATGACAGCTCGTTAGTGAGGCAAGGGCAAGATGGCCGCTCCTCAATGAGCCATATGACAGCTCGTTAGTGAGGTAAAGGCAAGATGGCCGCTCATCAATGAGCCATATGACAGCTCGTTAGTGAGGTAAAGGCAAGATGACAGCTCATCACTGAGCCATGGGCCACATGACAGCTCGTTAGTGAGGCAAGGGCAAGATGGCCGTTCATCAATGAGCCATATGACAGCTCGTTAGTGAGGTAAAGGCAAGATGGCCGCTCATCAATGAACCATGGGCGTGCTGGCAGATCGCGAGTGGAGAGCGAGGCGGCAGCTCCTTCATGTGTCCAAAGCAAGGTGGCAGCTGCTCAGTGAGGCATGGGTAAGGTGGCAGCCCATAAAGGAGCCAAAGATGAAGACCGTGAGTCAAGAACAATTAATTACAAAGAAGTATATAGGAAGTAACTCTAAGTAACTCTTCTCAGTCGGTACTATCATTTCTCCTTGCGGAGCATAATTTTTTTTTCTTACGCTCATAAATTGATTTGCCACAGAAGATAAAAATAACAGAAACGTTTTTATTCACACGTTACAGTACACACACCAGTTTTTATTTATTTATTTATTTTTTGCCTTGCATTCACATTCAGTTGCCGATTCGGATTAAAGGGTTGAATCTGGATCCGTTTGGCCTTGTGTGAAGTTCACGCCCCCCCCCCCCCCCCAAAAAAAAAAAACAACAACAACAAAAAAAACAACAACAAAAAAAACTGTCCTTTTCCTCCCTTTCCTCTTCTTTTCTATGGAGGCAGAGGTGGTGGGTTTGGGGGCAGATGGGGGTGTTCAGAACCCCTTAAATCTATCCTTGTTATTTTTTTCATTTCATCATTTTTCTTTAAGACAGAAGGTTGACCTGTCTTTTTATTTGGCTCCACCAGTGTGTTTCTTTGTTCGTTCCTACATTTATTTCATTTTCTGCCACTTCGATCGACTACTTAAAAAAAGTTCGATTGAAAAAGTGTTCCAAGATCACTTGGGGGAGAAAAGGAATCCTGGAACGAGGGCGCATTGATTCGTGTAGTGAGAGCCTCAAAGAGCCGGGATTTGAGGGGATGGAGTTGGTGGAAGAGGGAACTAATAAAACGTCAGAAAAATGGAGTTTGAAGAAAGACAGCTTCATTTGTCATGCCTGGGTCCTGGGGAGACAGGACCAAGAGATCATGAGCATATGACCGACCAGGTCACTGCCAACCCACTGTTCACTTCCAGCATGGAGGAAAAAACACGTCCACCATATCCAATTCAGTGTACCATGATTCCTCAAAGAAGGAGACCAAGATCAATGCCGAAAGGCACACGTCTTGCAGCTGACTGAAGACGAAGAGCATCCGACAGATAGCTGTACCCATGCTTACACTGGTGGTTCAGCCGAGCAGCTACACGGTAGTGGGGGTGGAGGAATCTTGTTCAAACTCAAATCAGGAACTAAACTCTGTAAAGCCGTTCCCAAAGGAAAATACTCCACAAACTTCAAAACGGAGGCTGAAGCTCCTGGAATGGTAGCCACTTACCTAACAGAAAGAAGCGAGGAAATTCATGACAGAGTAGTCACCTTTGCTTACATGAAGAAGCAAAGGTATTCATGACAGTGGTCATCTTTGCTAACAGAAAAAGGCAAAGAAATTCACGACAGAATAGTCATCTTTGCAACAGAACGAAGCCAATAAATTCGTAACAGAGCCGTTATCTTTGCTAACAGCAATAACCAAGAATTTCATGATGGAGTAGTCATCTTCTCTGAAGCTTTGTCAGTCCTTCAGGCACTTAGCAATACTCTCAAAATACTGGAACTGAACCCGTCTTTTCATTTGGCTCAATAAAAGCCCCTCTTTTTTGTGTTCCTACATCCATTTCTTTTCTCCTGTCTGGGCTACTTAGAAAGTTCCATACAAAATGTTCCTAGATCGCTTCAGGGAAAGGGTAGAGGGTGGGGGAATGGGGGGATGGCGGTGGTGCCAGATTTTGGAACGAGACACGCATTGATTCATGTGGTGCGAGACTAAAGAAACTGGGATCGTTTTTTGTTGTTGTTGTGGGGGGGGGGGGGGGGGGGGGAGAGAGGGAACTGAAGTAGTAAGACAGTGAGGGTGTAGGAAGGGTACTGGAGGGGGTAGGGGCGAGAGTGAAAAGGAAAGTATAGACTGGTTCACAATCCACCCCCCCCCCCCTCCAACTCAAATTGAAATTCGTCACTGTCGCGCAGCTGCCCCAAACTTTGCTACCTTTCGCAGACACTAACCCACATTCTTTTCTCCCAAGGGACTTAACATGCTTCAATACAGCAGTATTGCCGCCGTAACAAAGGCAAGAAGCATGGGGTAGAAATGTCATCTACATATAGTTTGCAAAGATTGTGTTCGGGGGGGGGGGGGGGGGGGGGAAGAGAGAGAGAGAGAGAGAGAGAGAGAGAGAGAGAGAAAGGAGGCTACGGAGGAAGGGGTGGGGTGGGGGAGGAGAGGGGGCACACTAAGGGGAAGGAAAGATGCTCATTCATTCAACCAAAAGGACTCGTCAAAATGCAGATACGCAGACAGCATGGGGAAAAAAAAAAAAAGGGGGGGGGGGGCAACTGCGGGGTGTAGTGGATGGGGACTGCATGCCAATGAGACCAGCAAGACACGAGAGAAATGCTGTATGATTGTGGAAGACTGGAAGGATCTGGACACAGTGAAGACAGAGCAGCAGACAGGGTGTATGTTTTACGGAGGGTAAACAAGCGTAAACGTAGACGTTTTACAGTATGACCCACAGACCAAAAAATATTGTAAACACTTAAAATGCGAATATGCACAAATCTAAACGTTAATGACATTAATAATCACGATCCCCCCCCTGTCAAAACAATCAAAAAAAGAGCCTACACATACACACAAGGAACGTAATGCACCCCCCCCCCCTCCCAACAAAAAGTACAAGCGTAGACCTACACACACACGCACACACACACACACTCTCTTCTCTCTCTCACATGGAACTACGAATGGCAATATCCACATTTTTCTCTCTCGTAAGAGAACAGGAGATGCTGACGGGAAGAAGCACGACAAAAACACTAGTAAGCTGCTTTCTATCATGGGATTATTTTCTCTTGCTGGAAAAACATGGTTACTGCCCCACACACACACGCGCGCATCTTCAAAACGCAAGAACGTAGGCTCTACATGTCACGTTTGATACGATTTCCAGTGAAGTGTGCACACGCACATACATACATGCCTACGCTCACACACACACACACACACACACACACACACACACACACACACACGAAGGCACGCACGCTAATATCGCTTGATCTGGACAGACGTTAAATTGAACACACGTACACACACACTTTTATCGACAAGAGAGAGAGAGAGAGAGAGGGAGACAGACAGACCGACCGACAGACAGAAGGAAAATAATGTAAACTGGGCGCTGCCATTCTTTCAGCCCCATGGCTCAGCGCCGACACAGAGCGGAGGCAAGGGCTCCCAGCAGTAAATCAACCTTAACGGCCCACACGGCAACTCTCAAGTGTTCATTGCCACACTGCCGACAGGCGATCAATCTATCGCGCTGCGACAACTGCCTGTCAATAGACTGCCGGCTGAGTTATGGCGCACCGTTCGCAGCAAAAAAAGAAAACCCACAAAAAACAGGCAGAAACCCAACACGCCTTTTGGCGTGTTCACAGAGGAATGATCTACGAGCATTTTCGTTAACGACGCTCCTGGGTGGGGGAGCAAATGTTTTTACTGAGGACTCCTTAACTCTTTTTTCATCCCATATGCAAGAGTTAAGTCATCGACGGTAAACAGTGGAAACGGAAAAAAAAAAAAAAAAAAGGGGGGGGGGGGGTGGGAGATGGCAAGGGAGGGCAGGTGGTTTTCCGGATTCTGCGGATGTTAACATGCTGTTTCATTGTACAAAAAGGGAAAAATATTCATAAAAGCGTCACAAAATTTCATTATTGGACCACAACTTTCCCAACCCCATTCTGGATTTGTGTCCTGATTGTGGCATGTTTCATTTTCCTACAGTGAGGTGTTGAAAAAAAATGTTTGTCTTCTGCCGACGCAGTAGAGTGCTCGGAAAGAATTAGAAATGAAAAATCTACTAAGTCTGACAAAAAGCAGCGCGCTCTAAAACGTATACTCTCCAGAGTTCAGGGCTCGCATTCACACCGAACTATCAAGCAAGCTAAAATAATGAAGCTAAACTGCCAGAGAAAAAATCAACCAGGATCACTTGTGATATATTGTCTGCACACATTACCTTACCTACCTTCTCCCTTCCCGCCCTCTTCCTCCTCTTCTTTACATAATAAATTGTGAAAATGGTCTGGGTGCTAATCTTTCTCAAGAGACAATATGCCGAGGTAAGGTAAGGTAAGGTAATGTTGCTTATAGCCTAGCCGACCGCAAAGGGCCATATCAGGGCTGTCACCACGTTA
>CM065731.1:50196248-50228748 GCA_033310375.1 Conus canariensis
AAACTTCTGAAAGCGAACGTTATCAAGCTGCAGATGAAATATGTCACCCTTTGAGAGTGACCCCTTAAGAACTGAAAAATGCAGCTACTGAGCAAGAAAATAAGGCGTCGTGTTTCGCTAAGCATGTTCACATCCATCTCCACTTAGACCAGTTTTCATCACTGTTGTCGCGGTTTCTAGTCACAACACCGATGACAAAATCACAGAGCGTGTAGCCTACACGGCACTAGTCACTAGCAGACAACATCGCAAGTTCTTATTTGTGAGAATACACCGACCACAGGGTATTTCTGAAAAATTGCCAGTCCTCAGCTCCGGGATTGTGTTGATCATCGTTTATTTCTCTCGTGCCCTTCCTTCACCTAGGCTGCCCCATATCATCTCCCTTTTCCCCCTCCCTCTCCTCTCCGTTTTCCTAACCGTCTCTTCCCCCACCCTCGTCTCCTCTCTCCATCCCCCCCCCCCTCTCTCTCTCTCTCTCTTTATATCACTGTGACGTTATCAGCAACAGTCTGAGTGTCCTGACCTTGATCAGTTGTGCTCTCTCTTGTTCTTACGCAACAGACTCCGGCAGGCCCCTCCTCCGGGCTGAAAAGTTTGTGTCATAAATCTGATTGCATCAGACATTTTGCCTGGCTGAAAAGTTTGTCATAACTCTGTTTCGATCAGATAATTTGGTATCGGTTCCCATATTATTTTTTTTTCTTTATAAACAAACAGGCAGTAGACCTGTTCTACCTATGCATCTCAAACACATGGAGTACTATTTTGACGTGATATATATCAACCTTTACTGTAATGCACCATGTGAAAAGTGTCTGCTTGTGACCATTTTAGGAAGACTATAGCATAAGGAAGGTTTTTGACAATACTTGCGGTTCTGCCAAATTTGGTTCTGCTAGCGATTGTAATTGTCAACAAATGCCGATGTAAAATTTACACACACACACACACACACACACACACACACACACACACACACACACACACACTCGGAATAATACCATAGATTCACTTTCTTTAAACTTGAGCGTCAAAATGTTTTTTTTAATCTTCATTAACTAGCTCTTGACATCAAAATCATTGAACATGTTCCAAGCTTTCGTTGGTAGTATGGACTCTTTCATTTGTTTAAATTTCAGCGAAGAATGAGTCTTAAACCATATATTGCCTTACCTTATGTTGAACCATTTGGCATTTGTATTGATGACCCAAGGAATTAGATGAAGACTATTGAGTGAACTGCTTACGTTGTAGTGCAGCACTATAAACGCCCTTCACACATTTTTACGTCATACTGTGCGAGCGAGCGAGCGCGAGTGAGAGTGAGTGAGTGAAAGAGAGAGAGAGATAGACAGAGAGAGACAGACAGACGAAGAGAGAGAGAGAGAGAGAGAGAGAGAGAGAGAGAGAGAGAGAGACAGGCAGACAGTGATAGAGAGACAGACTGACTGACTGACCGGACACGAAGGACAAAGGCGACGATGAAGAATATGCTGATGATGGCAGAGCACGTGGAGATCACCACCACCTGAGTCCGACTCAACCCTGAAACACACATACAAACATACGTCAATAAATAGATTAACCATAGAACAGCCTTTCCTCTGATAAAACAAAGAAACAAACAAAACAAAAAATGCGTGCACGGTTGAAACTAAAGGGCTAACCTGTACTCACTAAGTAAGCAAGCAACAAAAAATAATTAATGCCAGAGCAATCAACCAACCCGAATCTACCTTAATACCTACCTATCTATCAATAACCCAACCAATATGTATCTATCAACAAGCTACCAATAACCCAAACAACATGTACCTATCAACGAACCAACCTAGCTGTATTTACACACAAACCAATCTGTTTCTATCTATTCAATGAAACCAAAAAAACAAAAACAAACTAATCTCTACATACCTGAATACCTACCACAGAACCAGCGATACCAACCAGTCTACCTGCATTTCAAATGTCTTCCATACCAAACGGCCAATAAACCTGAACTTCAAAAAACCAACAAGCCATCCTGCCTGTACTCACTAATCACCTTTCCTGCACCTATCTGTCTACAAACAGCGATCAGTCAACCAACACGTTTGTGATTACTTAACACTCAATCTATACTCTCATACAAACCAAGTTTTAACCAATATATAACTATCTTAAAAAAAATTTTTAAAAAAAGGGGGGTGGGAGAGAGAGAGAGAGAGAGAGAGAGAGAGAGAGAGAGAGAGAGGAGAGAGAGAGTCTGCCTTATCTACCCACGAAAATAACCAGCCAGCCTCTTAACCTTTCAACCACCAAACTTGACTGTATTTATCTGTCTAGCTGCCTACCCTCAACCTGTACCAGGGTTTAACATCCAATACGGAGGGGGTCTCAGTAAAATGGTTTGAGTGTTCATGGGGAGGGATTTTTTACGGCTTGAAAACTTTCTCCATCGAGCAAGCAGTAAACGGGCACCTGATTCATTTCAGGGAAACTGAAAGCAGCGGAAGGAGGAGGATGGGCACCGCCTTCCATCATGGCGCGTCCCGAACACGGTGAATCTTTGCAGCCCTCACCAGGCGGCGAATCTCTCGCTCAAGCGCTGGTACTTTGGCCCTCGCTCGTTCACTCGCCTCGCAATACCCATTCCCAGGTAAGCAATACGCAAATCGACTGATCACGTGACTCGAACGCGTAACTCATCCGTCACACCAGAGGTTCACGCCATGTCGAGGTGCTCTAATCTTAGTGAATGAAGAGTTACAAATTACGAAGAATCGGGCCTCACACAAAATCTGAAAGCGAGATCGAAATCTTGATCTGGACTGCAACGGTGTTGGAAGAAGAATTACTACTACTACTACTGCTACTACTAGTAGTAGTTAGTAGTGGTGGTAGCAGCAGCAGCAGCAGTAGTAGTAGAAGTAGTAGTTGTGGTGGTGGTAGTGGTGGTAGAAGCAGCAGCACTAGTAGTGGACAAAGATGATGAAGAACTAGTAGTAGTAGCAGAAGTGGCAACAGCAGCAAACAGTGGACGAAGAAGAAGAAGAGTAACAACAACAAATCGTACCCGGCGGAGATGGTGGATTACAGAGCTCACAGATTTCCGCGTTAATCTACCTGCATGATAACCTTCGCCATGCCAAGGTCTCGCCTGAAACGTCGAGCATGTTCACTCCCCCAAAACCAGGCGAGCGCTCGCGCTTGTCCTCGCCTACCTGCGTGATTGCATCGAACGTCAAGTACAGATGCGAACAGATGAACGAGCACTTGAGCGAGACAGTCGCTTGCTATGACAAACGCTTCTCAGCTCACTGTCACTACGGCTTAATGTTAGACTATGGCGCTATAACCTTTTAACTTTAAGCAAACGATGACAAAGTATTGAAAATGGAAATCGAGCAACAGAATAGAAGTGAAAGAGTGTCAACACGTACCAAACTTCAATCAACAAATCATACTCAGTAAAACCTCCCAACGGAGACATTCTGTACACAGACTCCCTCTCTATCCCGAGTTCATTCTGTTCAGGAAGATCTGTATCTATCTTTATGTCAGAAATAGAAATAAAGAACTGTTGCCAGATCACAAAAACGGACGACAAAAAAATTTCAGTATAAAATCAGTGTGTTTCAACTGAAAAGGCTTCCGCAGGGAAGATGAATAAATGTGACAAAGGTAGGGATAACAAAAATGGGGAAAAAATACCTTACTAAAAACGAAGATGTTCGTTTGACAACATTAAAAAAGTGGTAAACCTGTGCATCAATTCGGCATTACTTTACATCATGCTTTGTGCGTTCATTTGTATTTGGTCTCATCACAACAAATCAATCTTGCTGTTGACAGCACAGTCAGACATGGACGCCACCACACCAGGGGAGTACCGAAAACAGATGCTACTGAAAAGAACACATGGCAGTCAGCTTATTCTTTGAACCAACCATCTGGATGGATGCATATCACGTGGTGAAAGGAGAAGACAGAAAAAGAAAAAGAGAAAGAAAGAAAAGTCGAATACATTAACACATTAAACAAATACGAAAAGAAGGGAAAAAAGCGTAGTTAAGAAGAAAAGAAAAGACAGAAAGAAAAGAGTGCAAATGAAACACACACACACACACACACACACACACACACACAAAGACAGACGGAAACAGAAAAAAAGAGAAAGAGATGCCAAAGACAGAAAGTAAAGAAACGAGAAGATATTTGTTCACATATCCTTCACATATCCCTCCCACCCCCTTCCCCCATGTGCACCAAACCCTAATGGGGAGCTTGCAACAGATCTGCCGCCGCCATGTTTGCGGACGGCGCTGTCACAAATCAGTTTATCACAGTGTGTACAGAGTTGGACCGGTCTCATTCCTCACCCCCTTATAGACCTCCCCTGAGGCATTCTAAAAATCCCAGGTGTATTCTGAACGCAAAGGAAGAAAAACAAATAGCCACATGCAACCCTAACGACTTCATAACCCAGCTATCTCCTGTTCTCCGCCTGTTAAAATGTCTGCTGATGGCTGAAGTCGCTGTTTTTCTGCGTTGTATTTTTGTTGACTTTCTTCCTTTCCCCCCCCCCCCCCCCCTCTTCTCCGTATTCCTCAAACATTTTCCTTCTTTCAGAGTCCTCCGTTATTTTCGGTCTTAAGGTTCCTTTCTCAGTTATTTCTATTCTTTTTTTTTTTTTTGCCCATTCTTCCCTTTTCTCCTTTCTCACGAGGACAACGGGAAACGGTCCAGACTGATCCGGGTGGTGTAATTGTCGCTTCCTGTCAGACCATTTCCTGCTTCGACCCCTATTTAGTTTCCCTTTCCGTCGAATCGCCCTGCCCAACCCCCCCCCCCCCCCCCCCCCCCATCCCCTTCCTCTGGCTCCTTCACACTCTCGGTGTCTCCGGATTTTCCGCTGGCCTGATTACCAACATCAACAACAGCGGGGAGGGGGGGGGGGGGGGGGGGGGCGACAGCACCAGAAACACAAACCTGTGGTCAAGCCGTGCTGATCCTATCATACTTGGGCATTCTGCGTCACAGTGTGCCAGGCGACGGAGGCGAAGAAAGAACCAGCGAAAAGATTTGTAGTCTGAAGATACAGTACCTGCCTGCTTTCCATGGGTGCGCAGTGGCACCATAAGCTGGTAATAGCTGTTTGCTTGTAGCCGTTTCCCGTATTTACCCAAGGAAAACCGATACAATCCTCCTAGAAAACGGCGATTACAGGAAAATCAATCATTGTTGACATTATCCCTAAGGACCAGAACTGGTCTTCCGGAAGAAAATTGACCTTCGGGAGAACTGCGATATTAGGGAAAACAGTTGTAAAAGCTCTTATTCCTAAGTATCACAACTATTCTGTCTCTTTCTGAGAACGGCAGCATCACAACTATTCTGTCTGAGTACGGCTTTTGGGCAAAGTCAAATGAACATCATGAAACCGGGTTTTGAGTAAAAAATATGCTTGAAACAGCGTTTCCTTCAGTTCCGGTCTGGCTTGGCTTCAAAATTTTACCCACTGCTCTAATACTCTAAATTGGTTGGGCTCTTTGAAATGGGCAAGTCGCCTGGAACCACTAATGTGTGACAAAAGCCTTTATCATCCTTCATGACAACAGCTGTTATCCCTGAGGCACATGACACACAACAGTTCTTCTAACGTGTGACAAAAGCCTTATCAGCCTTTATGAAAACAGCTATTATCGCTGTTCTCCCTGCAGCATATGACACACGACAGTATTTCCAATGTGTGACAAAAGCCTTATCATCCTTGATGAAAACAGCTATTATCGCTGTTCTCCCTGCAGCATATGACACACGACAGTATTTCCAATGTGTGACAAAAGCCTTATCATCCTTCATAGAAAAGATTAAGGCTCATAGCATACGACAGTAATTCCATGGTGTGACAAAGCCTTCTCATGCTTCATGAAAACAACTGTTATCCCCAAGGCTTATAGCACATAACAGTATTTCCAACGTGCGATATAAGCCGCCTTTTCCTTCATAAAAAGAACTAAGGCACGTAGCACACAACAGTATTTCCAACGTGCGATATAAGCCGCCTTTTCCTTCATAAAAAGAACTAAGGCTTATAGCACACAACAGTATTTCCAACGTGCGATATGAGCCGCCTTTTCCTTCATAAAAAGAACTAAGGCACGTAGCACACAACAGTATTTCCAACGTGTGACATAAGCCTTATTGTCCTTCATAAAAAGAACCAAGACACATGGCACACAACAGTATTCCCAAGGTGTGACAAAAGCCTTATTATCCTTCATAAAAAGAAGTAGGGCACAGGCATACAACAGTATTTCCAAAGTGTGACACAAGCCTGAGTGTCCTTCATGAAAATAGCTATTATCGCTGTTATCCCTACGGTACGTAGTACACGACAGTATTTCAGGTGAAACACCCATTTTCAAAGAAGCCAGCGTAATATCTATCAAAGCTCTCTCTTACTTGGTATGTCACACGATACAATAAATACCCCGGCAAAATGTCACACGTACTATTCATTCACCTGCACCGCCGACTGCTCGCCTACGTATAATATCAAATTTTCTTTTTCTTTTCTTTTTTTTTTTTCCCTTTAAAAAATAGTTTTTTTTTTTGTTGTTTTTTTATGCCGCCTGTTTTTCAGTTTTCAATATTGTGCACGGCAGGTTTTGTCCCAAAAAAAAAAAAAAAAAAAATCAACCCAAAACAAAGTTTTCACCATGTTTTTGATATGAAACGGGTCTATCTAGTTCTCCGTCTGCTATTTGATTGGCCGGCGAGGCATAGTTACATGTCTACCGAGGACAATGCTGTGGCACTCAGTGATCTAGCCGGCACTAATAGGAAATAGGCAGCAAACAGATGGTGAACTTTTATTCGCGCGCGCGCGCGCGCGCGTGTGCGTGTGTGTGTGTGTGTGTGTGTGTGTGTGAACTTTGTTTCCGCCTTTTTAAACTCTAAAAGACTTACGTCACACAACACATTAACAAAATATAACTAATGTAGTTAAAAATGTGTAGCAAAGAATGTGTGTGTGTGTGTGTGTGTGTGTGTCTGTATGTGCGTGAGAGAGAGAGAGAGAGAGAGAGAGAGAGAGAGTTTGTGTGTGCGTGTGAGAGAGAGAGACAGAGAGAGACCGTGTGTGTGTGTGTGTGTGTGTGTGTGTGTGTGTGTGTGTGTGTGTGTGTGTGTGTGTGTGATCTTTGCTCTTTTCTCAAAACAGCGATGTACATACTGCATTGTCTCATTGTTGAGCATTCGTCTTCTTTCTCATTTGTGTTTCAAATCTTTTAATTCTTTATTCGAATAAAAACATATATGAGTACGCTTGTATGAATATGTGGTATGTACGTGAATGCGTGTGTTTAAGTGCGCGCGCGCACATGCGTGCGTGCGTGTGTGTGCGTGCGCGCGCATGTGTGAGTGTGTGCGCGCGCGCGTGTGTGTGTGCGCGCGCGCGTGTATTTGTGTGTGCGTACGTGCAAGCCTGTGCATGTGTGCGTGCATGTGTGTCTGTCAATAAACTTCCTTCGTACGAATGAGGCAACTGAAATAAGCTTATAGACAAGGCAAAAAAAAAAAAAAAAAGGGGGGGGGGGGGGGGGGGGGGGGAACCATTTCGAAAAGTAGACAAAACAAAACAATACAAAACCACAGCGAGAAGCAAAGACAGAAGAAGAAAACGGTCGACATTTACAGCTAAGTTTTGCGGCTGATGCTTTCACACGTTAGCTCATCAGAGGCTGTGAAGCGTTCGATCGACATTATCCCAGGGCCGTTCTTCTCCCCCCGCGAAGCATTACCATGTGCTCTGTGTGTGTGTGTGTGTGTGTGTGTGTGTGTGTGTGTGTGTGTGTGTGTTTCACGTGCCAAGGTAAATAGTTTTATATTCAACGAAAACAAAGATAATGCGATCCTAGCTGTTTATCGATCACGTCAGCTCCTGCCCCAAACCTTTTCCGCCATGTTGTGGTTAGATGTTGCAGTATTGCTCTCTCTCTCTCTCTCTCTCTCTCCCCTTCTCCCCCCATCCTCTCTCTCTGCGCGCGCGCGCGCGCGTGTGTGTGTGCGTGTGTGTGTGCGCGCGTGCGCCTGCGCGCGCGTTTTGTGTGTGTGTGTGTTTTGTGTGTGTGTGTGAGAGAGAGAAAGAGAGAGAGAGAGAGAGAGGGGGGGGAAGGACAGACATCCTCTGTCACAGTTTGTCTGTCTGTCTGTCTCTCTCTGTTTACTTTTTCTTTTGTCTCTCTCTCTCTCTCTTTACTCTTTTTTTTCTGCCTCTCTATCTGTGTTTACTTTTTCTTTCGTTCCCTGCGGTCTACTATGGTAATTGTGGTTTCCGGTCAGATAATCAACCAAAATTGATACTCAGACGTCCTTCAAAAGTTTCCGGTGCGGTCTGGTCGTCGTCTTGCACCCCACCCCCTCCCTTCATCTCTCTATTCACGTCCCCTCCCGCCCCTCGTCGCGTCTTTCACCGCCCATCTCCCTCCATCTTTTCAGCCGCCTCATCTGCCCTCCCACTGTCCGTTACCAGCGGCAGCAGTAAAATTGAAAACGCGTTACGGTCAATCCACGTTTTGACCATCCTAATTTTCACAATGGCTGTGGTAGTGAGTGCCATGAAAACAGGCTGAGGGAGGAGGCAGACATGGAATGAAAGAGGGAATGTGTTAGAGAGAGAGAGGGGAGAGAGAGAGAGAGAGAGAGAGAGAGAGAGAGAGAGAGAGAGAGGAGCCAGAAGTGTGGGTCAGGACAGATGGGAGAGGGACAGACAGAATAAATATCACCATAAGAGTAATACATATGCAAGCATATATGTGCGTGTGTGTATGTCACGGTGCAAATGAGAATCCGGTGTGATTCGCTACCACCCCAGGGAGAACAGTAATTGCGATTGGCACAGGGCTGTCTAAGAACTGGCTACTGTACCGACGAGTTGTATACTCAAAGTGGTGCAGGAGAGAGAGAGAGAGAGAGAGAGAGAGAGAGAGAGAGTGCGTGCGTGCGTGCAAAAAGAACTTTTTATTCATTATTTTCTTACTTGTAGCAATCATAACCAGCTACCAGCAAGGATTCTAAAACGAACTAGCCACTGATGTGCCTGCGCATGTTTTGCTCTTGTAGGTAATTATTCAACCAAGGAAAATACCAGCTGAACCACATTCACTTGTTTCGGTTATTCTATTTCACACGTGTTTACTCCCAGGATTTCGCCGTATTTTGTACGCATGTTTGGTGAATGTACGGCAAATAGACAATAAAATACGTCCGGTAAAAAAATTCTGGAGACTAAGTACCTGAGTGGTAACTGCACTTGCGGAAAGTGATCATGGCGGAGGTTTTGACCTATGAAAGACAACTCTGGCTAAATTCTGCCCGCGAAATATTTCATGTCAAGCGTGTCCGTTTCGACAACATGCCCTGAAACATCGGAAAAAAAAAGAACCCAATGAACCAACTCACCAACCAACCAAAAACCAGCATGAGCTTGTGCCAAAGTATGCTAATGAATGCTTGAAGGTGACTGGTATTAACAGAAAGAACCTATTTGACGGTAGTGAATGCAAGATCAGAACAAGCCTCTGCCGTGTGATGGCGGGTGAAGACGAAACGAATGACTCCCCCCCCCCCCCTTTACTCCTCTCGCCTGCTTTTAAAGAAATTTGGAGAGAAAAAAAGAATTATACGCGCATTGTAAAAACAAAACAAAACATTACTTTTTCTGTGCAGAAAAGTATACCACTGGCAGTTTTAGGGTGAACAAGTCTACTGTTTGCTCTGCCGAATTGAAATGAATGCACATCCTTACTCCAGCAGCAATTTGTTGTGGCTGTAGAATGACTAAAGTGTGGGACAAAAACAGACGAGAGAGAGAGAGAGAGAGAGAGAGAGAGAGAGAGAGAGAGAGATTTGGTCTCAGGTGCACGTTTCACTCCATAAACGCTTCAATATCAGAAACTAACAGAAAAAAACCCAAACATATGAGCTCGTGTTTTAACCGTACAATGGACACCCCCTATGCAGCCCTGGACATGCATGCAGAACAATATATACTCAACGAAAAAAGTTCGACAGGTAATGTCATAAGGCGAACAGCCTCTTTTAGAACACAACACAAGTCATGCTGATGCATGGACTTACCAAACATACAGCAACATCAGGTTATACCCATGCAGGGCCAGTCTGCATTATTGTTGGACCAGCCCAAGCCGACACACTATACTACTTTAAGAGCCAGAGTGCATCAAGACAGGACTCTCTCGTGTTGCTGTCAGGCAGTCCCTCATCGGTCAAGGGCCAACGTAACTCCAACAAGACATTATCTATCTCCGTAGGTACGGGACCGGGCAGCAATATGTCACATTACTGCAGTACCAGGCTCTGGCAGTATGGACAACCAACCTGCAAATTCCACCACGCCGTTAGACACTGTAGGACCAATCTGCGTCGGTCCTGGATCAGCCTGTCATCGCTCAACCAGCCGGCCGTCAGCATCTAACTCAGCTGCTTATTCAGGCACGAGTTCTTTTCTGGCCCCCGCCCCCCACTGTCCTCCGCCCCGTACCCCCTTACTTCCCTCGTCTCTATCCCTAAAATTCGATTAATTCTAGATCTGCATGTGGAAATCTTTTTTGAGTCGTGCTCCCGTGAATTTTTTTCAAGCATTCTCCACGTTCAAATACTGGACTATATCTGACACCTTGAATGGACAGAAACTTGGGTGCGATTGGAAATTGCCCTGGTTCAAATTGTAGTTGTCCGTTGCACCGTGCAGTTACCAATTTTCATTTACCCCGGCGTAAATCGCAATTGCCATTTTCCCCGGGGTGATTACTAATCGCACAGAGTTCTCATCTGCACCGTCACACACACACACACACACACACACACACACACACACACACACACACACACACAGAGGCGCGCGCGCACGCACACTTAATAATTATTCAAACACAGCTATGCTTGCCAATAGCGCTGTCACACATTACCTGATCAGAGCCTGAATTGTGTGACTGGCACGTATCCAGGCTCTTTTTTGTCCTTCCGCCGAGCAAAATGTGCCCTGTGTATTTTACGTGCCAAGGGAAATAATCTGACAACAAAGAAACAACTAACCCTAGCGCAATCCTAGCCGTTTCATGATACCCCCCACCCCTTGCCCCAAATCTCCCCAATGATCTGCAATGTTGTGGTTTGATTTTGCACTATTTTTGTTCCTTTTTGTCTCTCTCCCTCCCTTTTCTCTCTCCTCCCCCCCCCCTCCCCCCTCTCTCTCTCTTTCTCTCTCCAGATCTGAATCGCAATTGCTGCTTCCTGTCCCACGATTAAAATGCACACACGCACGCGTTCTTCCTTTTTATCTCTATCCGTTATCCGGTGTGTTTCGCGCGCGCGCGCGTGTGTGTAGTGTGTGTGCGCGTGCGTATGCGCGCGCGCGCGCGTGTGTGTGTGTGTATGTGCACGCGCGCTTGTGTGTGTGTGTGTGTGCGCGCGCGCGCGTGCGTGTGTGTTTGCGCGCACGTGTGTGTGTGTGCACGTGTGTGTGTGTGTGTGTGTGTGTGTGTGCACGTGTGTGTGTGCGTGTGTGCGTGTGTGTGTGTGTGTGTGTGTGAGAGAGAGAGAGAGAGAGAGAGAGAGAGAGAGAGCACGCGCGCAGGCGTTTGTGTGTGTGTGTGTGTGCGCGCGCGCGCGCGCACGTGTGTGTGTGTGTGTGTGTGTGTGCGTGAGTGTGAGGGTGTGCGCGCATGAGACAGAAAGAGACAGAGAGTGAGCGTGCATGTGTGAGCGAGTGTGTGCGTGCACGGTATGCACCAACGGGCGCAGGTACGCTAAAGTCTTTGTTACTGTCTCATCATTCCGTTGTCTTTGGCACGACTCAAAATAAAATTCTCCGTTACATCACATTCCGTCTGAGGACGATTCCCTGAGTGAAAACACGGTTTTTATTACGGTCGAACTCACAAGCCTGGAAGAGACTTCACACCTGCTGAGGTTAATGCGCATGTTAAACCCGGTGGAGGTGCCAGAACAAACGCTGCATGCACTTGTTCCACTGAGGATCTGTGTGCGTGTGCGTGTGGTGTGTGTGTGTGTGTGGTGTGTGTGTGTGTGTGTGTGTGTGACAGACAGACAGACAGACAGACAGACAGAGACAGAGAGAGAGAACGTTTTGGTTTTAATGCAGGCCTTTGGCACATGACGTGAGTCGTGTGCGCAACTCGAATGTTTACGCGGACTTCGCCTGCGTTCGCATGTTGAATCCTGTATAGACAAACTGAGACCATTGACTTCAACAGAATCGACAGTGTCTGACATATGGAAACATGTCCCAGCCGACCCTAAGGATATGACTTTGCCTGAATAAATTTATTTCTGATTTCAATGTACCTTGAAGTTATTAACAGCTGGACACACACACACACACACACACACACACACACACACACACACACAACTATATATATATATATATATATATATATATATATATACCGTGCACAAAAAGAAACGCGTATTTTTTCGCTGAAAATATTAAGGAAAATTTTGACAGAAACATGTCCCGTATAGCAGGGAACTCAGTCCAGTGTGAATAGTCAGACATAATGAATAGACATAACAGTAGATTGATGTCTTATTTCTTCTGTGGTTGTAATATTTTGAATGCTAAATGACGCATGAAATGACTGAATTAAACATATGCGTTTCTTTTTGTGCATAGTACATATCTATATCTACATATATATATATATATATATATTATATATATATATATCAATATACGAACGAACGCACACAAGCATGCGCGCGCGTTGACACTCACACACAGGGAGAGAGAAAGGAGAGAAAGAAAGTCTCCCTAAGTCATTGGATGTTTATCGAAAACACCGACGAACTTTTTCGATGAATGTCAATGAATCTTTTCAATTTATATGGCAGTAGAGTCGAGACCCTATAACTCGGCTCCGCATAATACCATAGGCTGAATCTGAGAACCGAACATTTTCAAAACCAGTGTAAGAGACTCACTATTGAGCATTCTCGGTTCCTTGAGGTAACAAAGTAAACAATAAATAACGAACAAAGTAAACAATGAAAAACGAACAAGTAGTTAACTCCTGCTTCCCCGCAACAAAATGAATATTTGCCTCATAACTCCACCGAATGCTGCTTAGGATGCCTAATGGCCAATCAGAAATGACAACACGAAGGACACAGAACAAAGAAATAGACGTCCTCTGAAAACGTTCATTTCTGCTTATGAGGCGTCTGCGAGCAATATGTAAAACTAAGACACCAACTTCTGGGTACACGCTGCATGGAGTTAGATGTGCATCATTCCATGTCCCTACTTACCCTCGCAAAGATCTTGGTCTCGTACAGCTTTGTATTTTGCATGTTAAAGATAAGGGGAAAAAAGAATAAACTCTGAGAGACAAAGAAAAAATATAGGGTAAACAATACGTAAAGCTAAAACAATTAGAGAAATGTTCTTGTAACCACTTCATAATCCCTTCACCAACTGAGCAGTGTAAACAATACGTAAAGATAAAACAATTAGAGAAAAGATCTTGTAACCACTTCATAATCCCTTCACCAACTGAGCAGTGTAAACAATACGTAAAGATAAAACAATTAGAGAAAAGGTCTTGTAACCACTTCATAATCCCTTCACCAACTGAGCAGTGTCCAACCTTCCACACCCGTCCTTGCCTACCTAATATTTTTTGCTGGACCGTAGTAAAGTCGTGGGCGATTTTTTTTCTTCCTGTTGAGCAATCGTTCAGTATAAACTTTCCTCTTACAACCAGCATGATTTCTGGCCTTTTTTTTCTTGCCTGATGGTTTGTGTATCCCCTACTTTCACCTTTCCCCCCTCTTTCCCAGAATTTGGCCTTTCCTTGGTTACTTAACGCTTAGCCAGTGTCTTTCTGTTTGTTTGTTTTTCTAAACAACTTTCAAGTTTCTTTCGTTTCTTTTCCCCTCCTCCTCCTCCTTTACCACGGGAATCGCCCCCGGATGATCCCAGTCTCTAAGTGTTGCTTACCGTCGGAAAAGTTCCTGTTTCGATACAAGGACAACCTTTACCCATTTCTGTACTCCCAGTTCTTGAACAGGGAGTACTTTACAATGGGAACGAAGAAATGCTGTCTGTGTGTCTGTCTGTCCGTCCGTGGTCAAAATGTGTTCCATTCGCTCCAGAGAAAACTACTGGGCCGATCTTTGTGAAAATTTGTAGGTATGTTCATTATGGGTCACGGATGATGCCCGATGTTTTATTTTACCAGAATAGCCGTTACTACCGGCTATAACGGCCAACAACGGTTTTTCTTCTTTATGGAATATCTCAGAAAGCACTCGGCCAATCTTTCTGCAAATTTGTAGGTATGTTCATTATGGGTCGCGGATGATGCCCGATGTTTTATTTTACCGTTATATCCGTTACTAACGGCCATAACGGTTTTTCTTCTTTATGGAAAATCTCAGAAAGTACGTGGCCGATCTCTCTGCAAATTTGTAGGTATGTTCATTATGGGTCATAGATGATGGCCGATGTTTACCAGAATAGCCGTTACTAACGGCTGTAACGGCCCAAAACTGGTTTTTCTCTTTATGGAATATCTCACGCGTATTCATGATAAACGGGGAGTACATTTATATGCTTTGCATCTTTTTTTTTTCCCTTCTGGCTCATCTTCCGATGCCTGTGGCATCACTTCCAAGATGTTCATTTTGAACCGCCGCCCTCCTCCCCTCACTGCCCCTTCCTCCCAACCTCCCTTCCCCGCTTTCTCCTCCATACATGCAGTTGTGTCCTATCAATGCGTCACGCTGCCAGACAACAAGGAGCAGTCCTGACTGGGTCGCCACGGGGTTACTCACCGGATGAGTTACTGCACTGTCACTGTGTAGTAGTGTGCCTGTTACGTGCCCAAACACACAGAAAGTCACCTACTCAAGCTACTACTGACAGCATTCAGTCCCTAAGCAGAGTAAGTGAGCGCCCCCCTCGCCCCCCACCCCACCTCTCCTCGAGGAGAGCGCCACCACAACTGTCCAACGACTGTCCCTCTATGACCCTGCTGACATTTAATACATTGACATGGGCATGCATGTTGAAAGTTGAAACTGAGGTCACCATGAGAGCATAGCATGAACGGCCAAAGACTTGATTCACACACACACACACACACACACACACACACACACACACAACGACACAGAACGCGCGCGCGCGCATTAATTGGGTTAACCCGGGGAACATTTTTAGGACAAAAAAGGGCTGTTCTCGTATACCCTGGCGTAACCCAGGCCCAGATGATTCTCTGTTGGTCCGGGTATTTCACCAACACTCTCAGAGGCGCATCCACTTAGTGGATGAAACTCGATGGTGTGGTTCCAATCTTTCCATTTCAGTCTAGAGCAAACTCCTCAAGTCTGGTTAGCAGCTGGCCAGGACTGCAAAAGCTCCAAATTTTGATGGGATTCGATACCAGACCTCTCAATCCTAACCCCAAAATACTTGACACTAACCACTGCTCCACACAGTCCGCGACTTTACCTTACATTTTACCCGTCATCCTCCCGCCCCTCCTCACCATCTCCCCCCCCTCCCTCCCCCCCCCCCACACATACACATACACACACTTACCTGGACGCAACCCCATCACATTCACCGTCTCGCCTTTAGTTTCCGTTGTATTAAGAGGAGTAACAACAACGACAGCAACAGTCAACACATCTGTGGTGAAACCATATTTTGCTGTCCGGATTTTCTTCGTCTTTAAAATGGTGAAAACAGAGTCAGTGAACGAGGGAGTAAGTGTGTGTGCGTGTGCGTGTGAGAGGGGGGAGAGAGAGAGAGAGACGGAGACAGAGAGAGAGAGGAAGAAGAAGCAGAAGAGGAGGAAAACGAAGAAGAAGAAATAGAAGAAAAAGAAATGTATTTCAGACGTCCCCCACCCCCACGCATATGGCACAATCTGGCTGCTGACTCCGCGAAAATGTCATCAGAATCATTTGAAACCGATGACCTACTTTCACATGACTATGAGCACAATGACCCACATTCACACAACTATGAGCACGATGACCCACATTCACACAACTATGAGCACAATGACCCACATTCACACAACTATGAGCACGATGACCCACATTCACACAACTATGAGCACGATGACCCACATTCACACAACTATGAGCACGGATACTACAGCAGATACCGCATAATACGGAGGCGTGACAGTAACACTATTCATTTTGTGAAACAAATTCCTGGATGGATACGTGAAATCTGATAAAATGTGGATGTTGGAAGAGAATCGTCTCCCCTCTACATATTCTTTCAGCAGAAAGGAGGAAAGAGATAATAAAAGAACGAAAGAATGAAAGCATAGATTTACTGACAGAAATAAAACTATGAGGGAAGACGGGCAGGAAGAAAGAAAGAAAGAAAGAAAGAAAGAATGAATGAAAGAAAAAGAAAAAAAAGAAAGAAAGACTCTTCCTGTTCACATATGCCCTTTCTGACGTGTGCTCCAGAGCAGCAAAGCCTGCTGGGAAACTTCACCGAGATTTGCCGCCATGTTTTCCGATGGCGCGGTCACAAATTAGTTTATCGCAGCCTCTGCAGAATTCGATCCGCATCGTTTCAGATCTCCTTCTGGACCTCTCGCAGAGCATGGGGTCACGTTTCCATACCTAATTTGCCAACCGAAGTGGGAAAAAAGAAAGTCGACGAAATACGAACGTGACCCGTTACATAAACTGGTTACATTTTGCTCTCATCTCTTCGATATTCGTTGTTCGCCGTCTCCCCTCTCCCCAGCCAGTCAAAGGAATAGTTTTTTTTTGTTTTTTGTTTTTTCCTCCACCTCCCATTCTTTCCTTCTCCGCCTTTAATTGTTTGACGGTTTCTTTCCTTTAATTAACCGCCTTTTCTGAAAAAAAAACGGAATGAAATAAAATCAGCCCTTCTTTCACTTCAGTACATCTTCCTCTCTCATTGTCTAATGCTGGGGATTCTCCCTTGATTTCCTTCTGTCTGCAGCCCTCATAGGGCCGATCAGCTGACTGGGCCGTCATCAGCATGACCTGACTTGTTTTATCTTTCGTCTCGCCGCCTTCTTCCTCCCTTTTGCGACTGTCTTTTCCTCCCCGCTCTTTCTGTGTTCTTTACTGCCCCATCTTTTCACTTGTCTCTCTTCTCTCTCGTTCCTTCTTTTTCTCCTTTGCCTTTGTTTTCTTTCTCTTTACCTTTTTCCTTTTCCTTCTTTCTTTCTCCTTTCTCTTTTCCTTACATCTTTCCTTTTTCTTATCCCCCCTTTTTCTTTCTTTTGTTTTTCTTCTTTTTTTCCCCTTCATTCCGTCCTGTTTCTTTTATCTCTCTCCTGACGACTTCCTCCTCCATCCTCATTTGCCTTTCTCTTGTTCATTCCTTCTGCCCTTTTCATTTCTTCTCTCACTTTCTTTCTTTCTTTCTTATCCATCCTGTATTCTTTCTCTCCGCCTACTTTTTCCCTCTCTCTCTCTCTCTCTCCCCCCTCTTCCTTTCTATGTTTCTTCCGTCTCCTCCTCCACACATTTCCTTCAACAGTGGGAAGAAAGAGAAACTAAAAGAAACAGAATGGAAGCACAGCGATACAGATAGGGAAAAAATAAGAGGGAAAAAAATAGACAGAAAGAAAGAAAGAAAGGAAAGAAAGATAGAAAGAAACAAAGGTAGAAAGAAAGAAAGGACGAAAGAATAAAGAAAAAGAATCTTCCTGTTCATATACATCCTCCCGTCTTCCGTGTGTTCCAGCGCAGCAAAGCCTGCTGGGAACCTTCACCGAGATTTGCCGCCATGTTCTCTGATGGTGCCGTCACAAATTAGTTTATCGCAGCCTCTGTAGAATCCCCATCGTTTCAGATCTCCTCCAGGACTACTCGCGGAGGAGGGGTCACGTTCCACGCCTAATTTGCCTTCCACTGCTCTCCCTTCAGCCGACGAAATACGAACTTGACCATTACACAATCTGCTTACATTTTGCCCCCATCGCTTCAATCGTCCTTGTTCGTCGTTTCTCCCCCTCTTTCCCGCCAGTCTAAGCAATATTTTCTTTTTTTTCTCTCATTCTTTCCTTGTCTGCCTAGCAGTTTGATTGTTTCTGTCCTTTACCCGTTTCTTTCTCTTTTCCTTTTTCTCTCTCCAAATTTCTGATTGAAACAATCAGCCTATCACTTCGCTTCAGTAATATCTTCCTCCGTTGTTTTCCTATCTTCTCAATTTCTGACTGAAGTAAAAATCAGCCTTTCTCACTTCAATAATATCTTCCTCCGTTGTTTTCCTATCTTCGGGATTCTTAGATGATTTTCTTCTGTCTGCTGCCCCGATAGGCCCTCACTGGTCGGCTGAAGGGGGAGCAGTGGGAAAAGAGAAGAAAGAGTCAAACATGACGTGTTCTTTAGTCTTTCTCCCCTCTTCAATACTGCTCTCCCTTTGCCATCTATCTATTGTACTCCTCCCCCACTCTTTCTGTTTTCTCTCCTGCCCCCTTTTTGTCTTTCTTCTTTGTCCACATACCCCCCCCCCCCCCCCTTCTTTTTTTCTGCTCCCCTCTCTTTCCTTAGATTTTTCGTCTTTCTCTTCTCTTTTTCTTCTGCTTTCTCTTTTTTTTCCTTTCCCTTTTTCGCCCTGCCTTTCTTATTTCTCCTCCCATCTCTTACCTTCTGCCTTTCTCCATCTCCTTTTCTCTTCTCCCTTTTGCTCTTTTTCCCCCTTTTCTCTCTCCCCTCTTATTCTTTGTCTTTCTTCTCCCCTCTTGTTTTTTCTTCCCTCTTTCCCCATCTTTTCTTCCGCCTTTCCTCTTCCTCCTCCCTTTTTCTTCTGCTTTTTCTTTGCCTTTTAATTAACCCCTATCCTTTCTCTCCTGCCTTCTTTTCCACCTGGCTTTCAGCTCCCCTCTCATTCCTTCTTTCCTTTGCGTCCCCCTCTCTCTTTTACAATTTACCTCTACCTTCTCTTTCCTGTTATCTCCTCCCCTCTCCCATCTTTTCTGTTATTATTATTCCCCCTCTCTGTCATTGTTTTTTTTTTTTTTCTTCTCTCCCTCTTTCGTCTCGTGCATTCTTTTCCCTTTCGCTTGCCTTCTCTGACCTTCTGTCGAGCAGAAGAATCGGAAACGATACAGATCGCATACAATTCTTGTCGCTTCCGGACAGAAATCGTCTCTTTCGATGCTAGAATGCCCCCCCCCCCCCCCCCCCGCTTAGTTTCCTCTTCCGTTCGACATGTCCCCTCCCTCCCCCTCCCCCCAACCTCCCTCCTTCCCTTCCTCGCCATCCCCATCACCCACAACCTTCCCAGTCTCCCCTTGCCCATGTTTTACCGCTGTCTTGAGCACGAGCAACGAACAGCGAGCGACAGCATCAGGACAGACAGCAGCATATGTAAACAGCCACCGTCGTACAGTCACGACTGGCTGTCGACAACCAAAACCACACTAAATGATATAAATCAACGTACTGGATTTTCTTTTTCTCAAACGCCGTGAAGAAACACACACACACACACACACACACACACTCTCTCTCTCTCTCTCTCTCTCTCCGTATACACACATAGACACATAGCCTACATGTTAATATGTATGTATGCATGCATGCATGCTTGAATGTATGTATGTGTGTATGCGCGCGCGGCGGCGGCGGCGGCGGTGTGTTGTGTGTGTGTGTGTGTGTGTGTGTGTGTGCGCGTGGCGTGGTGCGTATGTGTATGTGTGCGTGTGCGCGCGCGCATGTATGTATTCAAACTGGATTTTCCTTCTTCTAGAAGTCTTTCCATTTACAATATAAAAAAAACATATTAAACACAAAAAATAACCACTACGATAATCAAAACAACTACCGCCTCTGCAAAACAAAAACAAAGCAAAAAACGAACAGAAACAAAACCCATCCCCAGAACAATAAGAACGACAAACCAACCAACCAAAAGGGGCGGGAGGGGGGGGGGGGAGAGGAGAAGGCTATGGAAGTTTCTCGATGTCTATACACTTCCAAACATTTTCAACGATGTTGACAGAACAAACCAACTTATGTGCCTTGAAAAATCGATTCGGAAGCGTAAAACTGAATCAACAGTGTACTGTTTGAAGTGCCTAACAGACAGTCTGGCTTTTCATATACACTAAGGGTCGGTGAGTGAGTGAGTGAGTGAGTGAGCGCGCATCTCAAAACATCTGTTCAGACATTCACGCTACAACATAACAGTTTCTGAAACGACATGTGGTTTATCGTATGGTACAGATCCATATCTTGTGTTGCGGAGATTAAGTCACACACCAAGAGCAAGTGCTACAAGGCTTACTTAAAGGGGAGAAGGGGCCAGACTACATAGGCGCGCGCGTGCGCGATCGATGTTTCACAGTTGAAAATGTACTTTTGTTCTTTTTAGCAAGGTGCAATCGATACTTTACAGTCAAAATTGCCGTAACGGCCTGTTTGCTTTCGGTCATACGATAATGAAATCCACGAGAAAGACTTAATTGAAAACAAGATGCAAAGCATATAAACGTGCTCCCAGTAAGTAGCACAAGAAGAGAGAAAAAAAAAAAACATATATAAATCAGTCACTATAGCACTTCTCTCCCCTTTTGATGGTAGAAATATTGTATGTAAGAGAAAAGACAAAAATGCTGCTCTCCCCGGCGGCGAAGTGAACACGGGTCTCCCGCGTGACCGGTGAGGATACTAACCACTATACTACCGAGGAGCTTACAGAACTCGGTTACACTTAAGTGTATAAACCGTTATTGCTTAAACTGTATATCACAAAATTATCATTTAGAGCCGTTAGTAACGGCTATTCTGATAAAATAAAACATCGGGCATCATCCGTGACCCATAATGAACATATATACAAATTTTCAGAAAGATCGGTCCAGCAGTTTTGTCTGGAGCGAGTGTAACACATTTTGACCACGGACGGACAGACAGGCAGACACACACACACACACACACAGACAGCATTTCTTCGTTCCCATTGTAAAGTACTCCCTGTTCTATAAGAACTGGGAGTACAAAAAAATGAAGCAACAATCCTAAAAATGACTCCAAACTGACAGTACCGAACTTCCCCTGAAGCAAAATTCCTGCCATTTTGACAAAGGTGAAACTTGCTCTTTTTTATTTACATGAAACTGAAGTTTCAACATGTCCGAAGACTGAAATAAGATATTCTCGCCAGAGAGAGAGAGAGAGAGAGAGAGAGAGAGAGAGAGAGAGAGAGAGAGAGAGAGACACACACACACACACACACACACACACACACACACACACACACACACACACACACACTGTGATATTGGTGGATTCTAAATCGGTTTTATGTTCACTGAACTCCTTCAGTACCGATACACGGCCTGACCTTGTGTGCGAAATTCATTATTTATTACATTGCTTGTCGACTAAAGGCACAGTCATTGAGTTTTGTTGGGTGCCTTCACACTGTAACATAAATGGAAACGAAATGGCCGACAGAGCTGCTAAAAGAGGCGCAAAAGGTTTAGAGAAGACTGTAGACATGACACTTCCTTTGTCACTCCATGAAAATTACAGGCTGCTAGAAACAACAGCATGGAAAAAATTTAGCAGACGTTCTGATGAAAAGACTCTAATACAAAATACAGCTGCAGTTCCGTTGGAAATTGTATCAAGAAAGTTGTCAAATGCACCGTTATATTATTCTAGACTTGTCACTTCCCTTTTTTCCGCCTAAAAATTAACGCTTTAAAAACAAAATTCTCCAAAAATGTATATTGCCTGTGTGGTGCACAAATCACAGTTAATCACATTTTATTTCATTGTAAAAGTCTCCGAGGTTTTCTACCTGATTCAGTCACAGCAAGGAATATTTCGGAAGAAAACATACAAGATTTATTATATGACACAAAGGTTTTACTACAAATTGCTGAATCCCTAATTCACACCCCCATCAGATCATTCCTGTAGATTTTTTTCTTTTCTTATTCCAATGTAGATTAGTGGTGTGGGACACATCCACCCACCCACGTTTCTGTATTTTGCATTTTGTTTGTTATATGTATCTTTAACATTTCCTCTTTATTGTTAATGCAGTGTTCACAGTTTTCATTACCTCACACATTTACACTCTCACACACTCACAGACAGAATGCACTCACTCACGCACACTTTGGTCTAATATCACTTATGGTGAAAAGACGTAAAAACAAAGAACGAACGAACACACACAGAGGTGCACAAAACTAAACGTACAGGATCTACATGTCTTACCAATTACTTTCTCTTTCATTTCCTTCCCTGTCCTGTTTTTCACATGAACAATTCTGGTTTGTGCTTTTTTCCCCCATGGAACTGTGCAGAAGAGCGAGCATGCATATGCATATATAAATTTGGTGCTCGTGGGAGCACGTGCGCGTGTGTGTCTGTGCGTGCGTGCGTGTATGTGTGTGAAGCGCGCGCGTGCGTGCGTAAATTTTGTGTGTGTGTGTGTGTGTGTGTGTGTGCGCGCGCGCGCGCGTGTGTTGCGCGCGCGTGCGTACGTAAGTTTTGTGTGTGTGTGTGTGTGTGTGTGTGTGTGTGTGTGTGTGTGTGTGTGAGTTGTGCATGTTGTGTTTTGCGTTTGCACTATCAGCCGAATTCGGAGGAAATAATCCAATTTTCGGGTCAACTGAAGAGCCAGTACCCCCCAACCCCTCCCCCCACCTCTCCCCCGCGTCCTACCCGCCCCCCACACCCATCCTTTCACTCTCCCGAACCTGCCTTCTCCATCCATCCACCCTACCCCCACACATCCACCTCTCCCTTTCTCCTCTCTTCATCCATCTTCCCCCGTTTCCGTCCCCAGCAACCCGCAAATCATCCGTTAAACGTCGGCACTGGACAGCACTGACCCAAATGGGTTAATTATCACTTCATAACTTGCCATGTAAAGCTTATTGACGTGTTTCTACACGCACGCGCGCGCGCGCACACACACACGCGCAAGCAAACACACATAAACGTGCAAGCACATACACAACTTCGCACACTGTGTGTGTGTGTGTGTGTGTGTGTGTGTGTGTGTGTGTGTGTGTGTGTGTGTGTGTGGAGAGAGAGAGAGAGAGAGAGAGAGAGAGAGAGAGAGAGAGAGAGAGAGAGAACTCTGAAATCTTTCATTGTAAGGCCACCGACCTGTATACAATGGGTACACGTTTGCTGAGAATAAAATAAAAAGGGGGTATGGGTCATCAGCTAAGGAAGTAATTTCTTTCCAGAAACACACCAGCAAACAATTACAAGGGGAAATAATTCAAGGAAACAAACCAACATAAACAAAAATATTTTCAACTGCGTTTGAAACCAATCACAACAGAGAGAGAGAGAGAGTGAGAGAGAGAGAGACAGACAGAGACAGAGACAGAGACAGAGACAGTCATCGGCTAAGGAAGTAATTTCTTTCCAGAAACACACCAGCAAACAATTACAAGGGGAAATAATTCAAGGAAACAAACCAACATAAACAAAAATATTTTCAATTGCGTTTGAAACCAATCACAACACAGAGAGAGAGAGAGAGAGAGAGAGAGGAGAGAGAGAGAGAGAGAGAGAGAGCGAGGGGGAGCGAGAGAGAGAGAGAGAGAGAGAGAGAGAGAGAGAGAGAGAGAGAGAGAGAGAGAATTTCCAATATGCATAGCCACCCACATTCGCTGGTTGTCAGAATTAGATTCACGTTGTTTATAACCCAGACGACCATGGGGAAAGAAAGGGGCGGGGGGAGGGGGGGAGAGGGGGGGGGGAGGGGGAGGAGAGTCTGGGCCGTTATGTAAAAATCGATTCCACGTATAACAGAGAGAGAGAGAGAGAGAGAGAGAGAGAGAGACAGAGAGAGAGAGAGAGGGGGGTGCTGGTGGTGGTGGTTAGAATACGCTGGAGGAGACAGAAGTCTAAATACCCAACGCTTTTCTCCACTTAAAAAAAAAACAACAAAACTTGATGCACTAGTTTACTTCAAGCATGTTAAAATGGCTAGAGAGACTAGATGCATTTTCCACAAAATGTTAAAAGAAAATGCTTCTTTTTTCCGGGCAATGAAACGAAAAAAGTTACATCAGGTGGAAAAAATCAAAGAACTAGGTCTTTAGGGAGTGTGCTGTAACCTCTTACATCTGACGTCATGCAAACTCCAGCACTCTTCACCCAGAACGTGTTCCACAATGAATAGTTTATGCACCATGCGGCCTCCTCGTGTGTGTGTGTGTGTGTGTGAAAGTAGAGGTGTGAGGGTCACTGGCGCAAGATCCTGTCTTCTTTAGGAGGCAGATGGTGGAGAATCTTACGGGTTGGACGGACCTGAAGAAGTCGTTATTGTGGCACTAACTGACCCAGCCAGCACTGACTGGAATTAGACTCTAAATCGATGCTGAACTGGTTTCAAAGGATCTCAAATTTTAAAGCTATTAACGCATAACTGGTTTCAATGGATCTTAGATTTAAAGCTATTAACTTCTAACTGATTTCAATGGATCTTAAATTTAATAACTTAACGCCTTACTGGTTTCGAAGGATCTAAAAGTTATCAACACTTGATTTTATGCATGATATACGATTCTTATTTGAATGAAACGAAGAACTTTTCACATTTAAAATGTCGGTCGAGGACACGCTTGCACACGCCGAAAAAAAAAGATATTGTTTTTATCCGGCCTATCAGTTTCCTTGAGGTGAGCACGGGAACCGTTGCAAAACTCACGTTGCGTTCGTGTCCCTGGGCATTATTCGCAACATACACGGACCACATGACCAAAGTCAAGCCAACCAGCTCGTCAGGGCCCATACAGAGCCACAACAGATGTAAATGTGAACTTGGTGTTTTAGGTCTGTGTACGGGACAGATAGTCTGAACAATGTCCACAGGGGTTCGCCTTTGATTTTGAGTGCAGTGGAATGTTTCCAGTATACGTTTGAATGTATAAAAGAAGGTATCACAGACAGCATCAGTTTACATGTGTTCTAAGACTTCTATCTTTCGGACCCGAAACAAAACGCATCAGCATTCCGACAAGATCACATCGTGCGGTTTTCTCTCCGATTCTTTGCGGGTATTGATATATATATATATATAAATTTTATACGCATACACGTTGTATAACCAATACCATTTTAATGACAAAAAACAAAACAAACACAGGCAGTTACCCACAACTTACTATTATCACAATACTTTACGAATGTTTACTATGATGATAATTATTCATGATATGATAACTTATTCATGATATGATGATGACTTATTCATGATGTGATGATGGTCCATTCTCCTTACGCTCACACACCCCTTCGACAACCCTACAGAGCCCCAAGGCAAGGACTTGTCATCTATTCCTCCACCACCACCACCACCCTTTTTTTCCTTTCATTTGTTGTTTCGCGTCTTTTTCTCCTCCCGTCCTTTCTCCCACTCATGTCCCGTATATCCTGGATCCCTGGAAAATGACCACGTTAGAGAAAATAATTCAGGTCGTCCTTTTAGACCAGTCCTAGACTCTAGTAAGAATTCGATCCTTTTAAGACCAATATAGAGGAGAGTAAGAATTCAGATCCTTTTAGACCAATATAGAAGAGTAAGAATTCAGATCCTTTTAGACCAATCCTAGATAGAATAAAAATTCAGATCCTTTTAGACCATCCTTGATAGACTAAGAATTTGGATCTTTTTAGACCAATCATAAAACGAGCAAGAATTAAGATCCTTTTCGACAATCCTAGATAGGAGTAAGAATTCAGATCCTTCTAGACCAATGATAGATAGAGTCAGAATTCAGATCTTTTTAAAACCAATCATGAGTAAGAATTCAGATCTTTTTAGACCAATCATAGAGTAAGAATTCAGATCTTTTTAGACCAACCATCGAGAGAGTAAGAATTCAGATCGTCTTTTTAAACGATTCAGAGAGAGAGAGAGAGAGAGAGAGAGAGAGAGAGAACGAAGAGAGAGAGAGAAAGAAACAGAACACACACACACACACACACAATTTGAGATCGTATTTCTAGACCAATCATAGAGACAGCTTAAGAATTCAGATCATCTTTTTTTTTTTTACACCAATCACAATGAAAGAATTCAGGTCGTCTTTTCAGACCAATAAGTCAAATAATCCTTTTAGACCAATCAAAAGACTTATCATTCAGATGCGTGGCAAACGCACGCACGCACACACACACACACACACACACACACACACACACACACCCACACACAACAAATCCTTTTCCGACTGCCCGGTCTCTCGCTAAAAGACAACACGCACCTTGTTTGCACTTAAGATGAAGTCGATTCAAAACGGAAAGGCGCTGAATCACAAAGTCAGATTGTTTAAATTTCGCGTTTGTCATCTGTCTCTGTTTTCCATCACTATCTGTACAAATGTCGGGCTAGGTGATTCGCCGAGTGTGCCCACTTCATTCATTGCCAGATGTAGTAGTAGAAGCCCTTGGTGTCGACCGTGTTGTCTGTGGCCAGCAAAAAACAAGCGACTTCAAGAACAAAATCACATCGAACGGCAAGTCTGGACCGCTGGGCCGGCGGACGGGGCTGGTAGTGGTGGTGGTGGTGTAGGGAATTGTGGTGGTGAGATGCTTGCACGTGCAAATCTTGATTATCGAGGGGGGGGGGGGGGAAGGGGGTGGGAGGAGGGGAGGGGGAGAGGGGGTGTGGAAGAGGGGGGGGGGGGGGAAGAAGTCAAATGAAAAAAGTAGGATCGCTTACGAGAATGAGTATTTTCAATACCCTCCCCCCCCCACCATCCCCTTCCTTCTCTCTCTCTCTCTTCTCTCTCTCCACTATCACCATCATGCGCGACCCATGCTCCGGAGAGCCCCCATCCTCGGGAGATGAGCCTAACGGCCATGCAGCGGCCTCTGGCGTTAATCTATCAACCAACCCAACCCCACCCTCCACTGGCTGCCTCTTCCACGTGTGGAACCCACTGTCATTTATACAGTCCCCCCCCCCCCCCCCCCCCATTGTTCTTGTGGTGAAGGCTCTCTGGTGTGAAGTCACCGGAGAAGGGTGGGGGTGGCGATGGGTAAGGGGGAGGGAGGGAAGGGTTGGGGACTAGAAGAATTAGGGCCAAAGACGCGTACTGGGGGTAGTGGGAAAGGAAGCAGGACAATGTGTCTCGTTTCTCTCCTTTCCCCCACCTCTCCCTCCCTCCCCTCACCCGCATCCCAATCCACTGCCCCCCTACTTCTACCTCCCTGTCTCTCCCACTGTCATCTGGTCTCCCCTCTCTTTGCATGCCGGCGTGCAATCAGCAGGACCAGAGCGTCTCTGGGGCCTATCTTGTTATCTCTGCTCTTCTGACGGACGGAGGAGGAGATTAAAAAGTCTACTAGAGAAAAGAAAGCGAGAGCGAGAGAGAGAGAGAGAGAGAGAGAGAGCGAGAGGGGGGAGCGTGTGTGTGTGTGTGCGTATGTGTGTGTGTGCGCGCGCGCGCGCGCGCGCGAGAGAGAGAGAGAGAGAGAGAGAGAGAGAGAGAGAGAAGAGACAGACAGACAGACAGACAGACAGACAGAAGAGGAGAGAGAGAGAGAGAGAGAGAGAGAAGCTCGCGCTCATGCAAGCAAGAGCCTCTATGCATGATAAAGGTAAAGACTGACAGTAATGAATGTTTCATATAGGGAAAGTGGTTTAGAACTGAGACAGGAAGATGTGTGTGCGCGCTCGTGTGTGTGTGTGTGTGTGTGTGTGTGTGTGTGTGTGTGTGTGTGTGTGTGTGTGTGTGTGTTCGGGAAGAGGGGGAGGGCAAGAGGGAGAGAGGAGGGGTGGAAGCTGGTGGCAGGGGTGGGTGGGTCACCTGTTATATTTGAAAGGGAATAAATAGTGTAACATGTTTTTCACACCCAGCCTCCTTAGCGACAGAAAACAGCCACATGAAATAATACACACACAATACTGGATGCACATTCTGGACACAACGTGAGTACGTCTGTATCTTTCTCTCTCTCTCTCTTTACCAACTTATCTATTAATTCATCTATATAATATATCCGAGGAGATGAAATGAAAAATAGTAATGGCGCACACCAGATACTGCCCATGAAACAAAATGAAAAATGGTAATGGTGCACGTGATAATGACTTATAAAAGAACATGAACAATAGTAATAGCTCACACCAGATACTGCCCATAAAACAAAACGAAAAATGGTAATGGTGCACACCAGATACTGCCCATAAAACAAAATAAAAAATGGTAATGGTGCACACCAGATACTGAACATTTACATTAATTTCTCAATCTTTGGCCTTTGCAAAGATTTCGTCAGGAATGTCTGCAAATATTTATCCCATTCTTTAAAAAAAAAAAAAGACAGACAAGAAAACGGGTGAAGGAGCATGGGAGAGGAAGCTGAAAAGGGGAGGGGGTTGTTTAAGAAGCAAGGGGGGGGAGGAAGAGAGAGAGAGAGAGAGAGAGAGAGAGAGAGAGAGAGAGAGAGAGAGAGGAGGTAGGGAGGGAGAGAGGAGAATGAAAGAATGGAGGAAGGAAGGAGTGAGAGGAGGCAGGAGAGGGGGGGGGGAAGACAAAGGGGGAATATGAATGGGCCAAAGAGAGAGGGGAGAGAGAGAGGGAGAGAGAGAGAGAGAGGGGGAGAGGGAGAGAGAGAGGGAGAGAGAGAAACAGAGAGAGAGAGAGAGAAGAAACAGGGAGAGAGCGAAGAGAGGGAGAGAGCACGCGCGAGAGAGAACCAGAGAGAGAGAGAGAGAGAGAGAGAGAGAGAGAGAGAGCAAAAGGAGGCGGGCAGACGCGAAGGGGGGTGAGGCAGTGGCTAAACACAGAGAGTCGGGAGGCCCAAACTACCATCTTGGAGATACCCACAATCCATCATCAGCTTAACTCCCCTTGGTGTCCCAACGTTGGCAATGAGGCTGGAGAGCTAAATACAAATTTGAGAACGACAGTGCTGAACCAGACTCTTCGAATATAAACAGTGACGAACGACACAATCTTTTTGTTAACAACAATGTCGAAGTATACTGTCTCTGTGCTTACATGAACATCGAGCTACACTACAACACCCCACCCTGTTAACGTGACTGTCGAACCGAAGTGTCTCTATATTAACAAACATGTCAATCTGTTACTATTTCCTTGGTAGCCAGAGTGTCGACCTATATTATCTCCGTGGCAACAGGAGTGTCAAATTGTGCTAGCCCTTTGTTAAGAAAACGACGAACTACGTCTTCTCTTTGTTCACCAGCAGGTCAAACTAACTGTGCCATCTCTTTGTTAAGAAACTGAGGAACTACATCATCTCTTTGCTCACAAGCATGTCAAACCAACTATACCATCTCTTTCAGAAACTGAGGAACTATATCATCCTTTTATTAACAAGCGTGTCAAACTAACTGTACCATCTCTTTGTTAAGAAACTGAGGAACTACATCATCTCTTTGTTCACAAGCGTGTCAAACTGTACCATCTCTTTGTTAAGAAACTGAGGAACTACATCATCTCTTTGTTCACAAGCGTGTCAAACTAACTGTACCATCTCTTTGTTAAGAACAGTGACGAACAATATCATGTCTTTGTTAACAAAGAGTGTTAAAACTAAAATTAATCTCTTTGCTGAGAAGTACACAGTAACTTTGTTTTCATCATAAAAGAGAATCGAGTGTCGAACTGTACCATCTCTTTGTGAACAAAAATGACGAACTATGCCACCTCTTTGTTTGCAAGACTGTCAAAGTAAACTATCTCTTTGCTCACAGTGGCGAACTACTAGACAACACTGGTTCCATCATGAACATAGACAGCATCCCCCGCAACCACACCCACGTACTGAGAGGTTAGCGCTCTTGTGTTTATATCTGCCACCGAGACTGTGAGAAGTACCTGTTTTCCCTCCTTTTTCAGGACAATTTTCATCTCTTGTGCGTGACAGCAACATACGTTTTTTTCTGCTTTAGTTCTGTATATAGGCGCAGCGCATGCCAATGCAAAACATTTTAATCACCAGCCCCACTGGAAAGGCGGTGCTAAGTTGTTGTGGACTGTAATAACATCCACGTTTTCCGCTTGCAAATCAGAAAAAGAAAACATACACTAACCTGATCATTACTCTATGTGAAAAATGGTGATAATCGTTTCGTTGCTGTTTTGAGTGGCTGTATTATTTTCAATAACTATTTAAAGAAGCATTCAAAAACCAAGCTCAGCAGTGGTTTTCTGTGACGCAGAAAAGACGGTACTCCGATTTACATCAAACTGCACGATCGCAAGTTTCTATCGCCGGTTCTTCATTGCGTTTCCATCTTGAGTTTAACATTCACCCGCAGAATGATTTCCTTTACACATCTGATGATGACGACAAAGAAACCAACTTAGGATTCCCTAAACTGCTCTCCAACACGAGTCCCTTAAAAAGAAAACCATGACAAAGCGACTGTTTGAGCACAGCTGTTTGAAAACAAACTGTCAGGCACCACCATGATGGCGGTTCACGCACATTACATGAATCTTTTTTAACACTAGATCGCGTTCATGTTCATCTCTACACGGAGACTTAACGATGTCAATCTGAACGGGAACGAATAAGATGCGGTTTATGAAAATATTTGAAACTGAAAGCGACTTCTCACTTACTTTCTTTTCAATGTACCCTTTCTTCTCTTATTCTTTTTTTTTTTTTCAAAACTTGCCTGGGATTCTCCACTCCCTTCTCCAACTTCACGCTTTCCTACCTGCCCCCCCCCCCCCCCCCCCTGCCCCCTTTAACTCCTCGAATTTATTGTTCGAGTTCTGGTGTAGCAAAGTAACTGGAGTGTGGCCTGAAGGCTTCACCGCAGTCATTGCTGCCGACATGCTGCCCCCTATCCCGCTATTCTTCAACTTGTACGGTGCTTAGCGTTCATGTGCATTCCTCATTGACAGCCTACGACTCCAAGGACTCACCTTCAAAGCCGTTGCCTTCGTTCTTCCCGGTGTTGCCGTTCATCTGGGGCGTGCCGGCTCCCACCGTCCCGTTGTCCTTGTCCTCTCCCCCTTCGGTCTGCCCCGCAGCCGCCCCCCTTCGCTCGTGCGTGTCGTTGGCATCCCGAACCAGCGGCTGCGCGTCCATGGTCTGGACGAACTGCGGTTCGCTGACACACTCGTTGCTGGCTTTCACCGTCAGGCTGAGCTGCGGGTCACCCCCACCCGAGGCGGCCTTCTCCACTCTCTCCGTCACGTTCACGCTTCCCGAAGACGCCGCTTCAACGCTGGTGGATCTGTTGGAGGAGGGGGTCAGCGGAGACTCCTTGAAGTACAGGTAGACGCCGATCAGGCTCTGGGAATCGGAGGCGGACTGTCCCGGGTCCCCGCCGCCTTGGGACCTCACCTCGCGCTCGATCTTCTGCAGGCGGTAGCAGGAAGGCGTCCTGGGCACCAGCACGTTCAGCTTCTCCAAGACGTCCACAAGCAAGGCGTACAGCTGGGTGTTGGAATAGGAGTCGATGTCTGGAATGAAGTACGTCCCGTTCTCGATGAACGGAAGGCTGTGGAGGTTCTGACCCTTCGCGATTCGTCCCCCTCGGTCATCGGTGAGGGGCTGGGGAACTGCCGCGGGGTTCGTCCTCTCACTGGAGCAGACCCGATCAACAGCCAGGAGGAGACAGAGGTAGGCAATCAAAGTCCTTACACACCAAGAATCATATCTGTTGGCCATAGTGATCGGCAGTAGTAGACAAGGTCTCTGCTCCCCACGGAAATCACTGGTTTAATTTCTGGAATCACTTGCACTGAAACTTCTTTGGATTACTCCCAACGAAGGGCGGACATAACCAGGTGAGAGTGATGTCATCTGTAGCAGGCAGAGATGGCACTAAGTGCACGTGCACCGTTCTTGTCGGGGCCCTGGAGCCGAGCGACGCCTCTCATGGCCAGCATCTGTACTCCGCCTTGCTGGGGTGCTGAAGGGGTCTGGACTTGAGCACAGGACTACACCCACCGACAGCACTGCAACAGAACATAAATCATCATCAGCACATCATCGCCTTTTATCACCGACTATTCTGAGCGAGTGCGAGGCAAGAACTAAAAGCGATAACTGACTTTACTATCTTAGAGAATTTCTGTTGTACTACATGAATAATGATAGCAGCAGAAGTTTTAGTGGCAGCAGCAAGTTTCAAAAGCTGCAGAAGCAGCAACAGTACTAGCAATAGCAGCTATAATCGTCACAGTAGCAGCAGCCGTAGTAGTAGTCGTTTTCTTCTTCGTAACCGTCGTCAATCTGCAGTAGCAACTGTAGTAGCAACACCAGTAGGAATGATAGTAGTCGTCGTCGTCGTCACAGTAGTAGTAGTAGTAGTTAGTAGTAGTAGTATTAGTAGTAGCAGCAACGGCAGCAGCAGTAGTAGCAGCAGTGGTGACTAGTCGTCGAAGTAGTAGTAGTAGCAGTAGCAAGAGCAGTAGCAGCAATAGAAGTAGTAGTAATAATATTCATAATGGCATTGACTGATGCA
>CM065731.1:50233748-50236758 GCA_033310375.1 Conus canariensis
CCACAGTCCGATGGTCATGATGAGCCCCGCTGTCCCAGCCCACCTTGTACTCCGCCCAGGTTGTCTCCCCCCTCCCCTTTCACCCAACCCTCCCCCACCCCCAGACTACAAGGACTAGCACTTACTGTCCAGAGGGACAGTACACACTAACCCATACTATCCAGTGATTAGACATGTGGGGCTGATCCATACTGATTTTCTCCCCTCCGCACCCGAGAGTCTGGACTGCCGGCAAGCTGTCACTCCCCCCCCCCCCCCCCCCCTTCTGCCTCACGTCCCCCGGGCCTGTATGCCCGCTTTCCTTCCACCTTTCGGAATTATGTACAGGATACAGGAGCCGTGCATACGACGCTGAACTCTTTCATTTCAGGCTAGTTAACTCTTGAGTAACTTACAGTATGCTACTGTTTAAATTCGCCAGTAACTGGTCATACGACCGAGTTACATGACATCAGCTGAAACTCTGTGTGTGTGTGTGTGTGTGTGTGTGTGTGTGTGTGTGTGTGTGTGTGTGTGTGTGTGTGTGTGCGCGGCGTGCTGTGTGTGTGCGTGCATGCGTGTGAGAGTGTGAGAAAGAGAGAGAGAGGAGCGGGAGGGAGGGAGACCGCACGCGCATGTATGTGACTTAGGTGTATGCATGTTTGTGTGTGGGTGTGTGTGGGGTACGGTATGTGGGGATCGTCTTTACACATCAAAACGGAGAAAAACATTGACGAAAATGAAAAACTGGATAAAAACAACGCGCGCGCGCACGCGTGCATGCGTGTGTGCGTGCGTACGTTTTTTGTGCGTATGTGCGTACGAGTGATCTTTCCAACTTAGGTGGGATCGGTTCGTGAGGGGAACAGGGAGGGGCAATTCGGTCATACTATGCAGGCCATACTGTCCGGAAGAGAGAGCGGGGGGAGGCGGGGAGGGATGGAGAGACACTGGGCGGCAGGTAGGCAGCACATACAGTACCGGGAGAAGGGAATGGGGTAGGGGTGGGGTCGGAGAGAACACTATACTGTCCGAGAAGGGAGGGAGGGAGGGGCAGCTTGGGACAAGGGGACCGTCTGGGCAGCGACACCAACCGGAGACTTTGCGCTTGGAGGACGATGTGTAGTGAGCGGAATTTCTGCGATCAATGCGATACACAACCGGTGAATCCCCACGGCTCTTTCTACCAATCACACAGAAGTTTACAGAATTCGGAGAATCACGTAGCACGACATAATCACATTCGTCGATGAAAGAGACAGAAGGAAAAACGATGAGATTTTAACAGTCTAGATACCAACAAATCTTAAATAAATGTCAGCGAACCGCCCAGAGAACGCGGACAAACGAGTCACAAGACGAAACACAACTAGTTTCGACCTCTTAGGTCTTCATCAGGTGAGACATTAACGAATAAAACAATGAAAATTCACTTAGCTTTGATCGCTTCAGATCACTTCGTAGGGTTCAGCGCAAGGAAGAAGGCGTTGAATGAGAACGATCTGTGAAGAACCTCGGACTGCAGCCAATCCTCTGACGGGGCTTACCCAAGACCTTTTGGTCTGGGTATAAAAGCTGAGTCACTAGACCGCCAAACCAACGGGACAAATTACAACGCAGAAGCAGTTTCAGTTTCAGTTTCATCAAGGCGTCACTGCGTGAGGACTAGTCCATATACGCTACACCACATCCGCTAAGTTTTGAGACCACACTACGCATGATTTGAAGCTGATGGATAAATGAATTACAACTAAGATGAGAAACTGAAGAAGATGGTCTCGTGGCTACGACTCAGCGGATATCTGACCTACGCATTAGCCCAACGCGCTAGTCAGACCTTGAGAGCCTACCATGTTTTTTTTTTTTATGTGTGTGTAGTGAATGTACACGTGTGTGTATGATGTGCGGGCATGGGCCCATGTGTGTGCGTGGGCGCATGTGTGTGTGTGTGTGTGTGTGTGTGTTGTGTGTGTGTGCGCGCGCGCGTGCGTGCGTGTATGTGTGTGTGCACCGCAGGCATGTGTGCGCATTTGTGTGTGTGTGTGTGTGTGTGTGTGTGTGTGTGTGTGTGTGTGTGTGTGTGCAGAAGTGCGTCACGCACGCACGCACGCAGAAGCAGCGCGTTTCGACGTCGTGGTCTGTATTTCAATGGCAAGAGAAACAAAAGAAGGCAGACAAACGAGAAAGAAAAGAAGACTACAGCGATGGAACAGCAAAGTCTCTTCCCAATGACTCGGAGGTATGATGAGTGTTGTGAAGAAAAAAAATCAACAAAGAAAACAAACAAACGACAAAAACCAACAACGAACCAGCATGCGATTTACAGGAGTGGCTTCCCGCTTCAAACGAACGTGGGTTACATAGCACTCACATCACAGGAGCAGCGAACATCGCCATGTTTTGGCTTCACATCACCGATATTCGTTCAGGATGGTTGGTACAGCGCTCGTTTATTGATATTAGTTCAGGATGGCTAGCACAGCGCTCTTTTGATATTAGTTCAGGGTGGATGGCACAGCGCTCTTTTATTGATATTAGTTCAGGGTGGATGGCACAGCGCTATTTTTATTGATATCAGTTTAGGGTACGGTGGCTGCCACAACGCAAGAGCGCATTTCCATTCTGATGTCTTCACTCTTCCGTGTCGGGAAAGGTTCTCGTGCATCTGCCAATCGACCGTGGCATCGAATCCGGTTTTCGTCCGGGGTGAAATGGTCACTGATGCTTGGCGATGTCTTTTGAAGATCTGAAATACGTCGCTCTTTTGTCAAAAAAAAAGACCTCACTCTTACAGACACCACGGTCCTGTAACAGGCCTAGTCTGTATGCGATTAACTTGCTCTGCCGAGTCTCCGCTTGACAGGACATGAATGTAGGCTAACCATCAACGTATGAAAATGGCCGAATATGAAACCTCCCAACTTCTTACCTCTCTCTCCCCTTACATACACACATCTTAAAAAAAAAAAAAAAGGGCGCGGGGTGGGGTGGGGGCGTGGTTTGAAATCTCCCTCCTCCCTTCCACACATTT
>CM065731.1:50246858-50249358 GCA_033310375.1 Conus canariensis
TCTCTCTCTCTCTCTCTCTCTCTCTCTCTCTCTCTCTCTCTCTCTCTCTCTCGCTCGCTCGCTCTCTGTCCGTCTCCCTGCCTGCCTGTCTGTGTCTATACTTATCAACAAAGAGAGCGACAACAGTTGCCAAAGTATGCAGGTCCTCGGTCTGCGAGCACACCCTGTCCTTCAGGGCCTCCGCCCAAGAGGGCGTAAAACTCACCCTTCAACCAATCTACAGAGAGAGAGAGAGAGAGAGAGAGAGAGAGAGAGAGAGAGAGAGAGAGAGAGAGTGTGTGAGAGAGTGAGAGAGAGTGAGAGACAGAGTGAGAGAGAGAGAGGGAAAGAAAGAGCGGGAGAGGGACAGAGGGGAGGGGAGAGGGAGCGAGGAAAGGGAGGGGGAGGGGGGAGGCGGGGAGGTAGAGACAGACATCCGAGACAGGGAGACATATGCAGACAGAGAGGTGCATATAGAGATCGATGCAGACTGCTGAGAGAAAATTTACGACAACACCAGCAACAAGGAAAAAAGCAGTTGAAAATCGAGAGTTTGAGGCTGAAGACATCGTGTCCAACCCCCAGAACTTGTAATCAATCTGACGAGAGAAGGAACGACGGTGCGGACACTGAACACTCCGTTCACGCCATATCCCATTTAAAAGCGTGCGGGTCCAATAGACAACAAAAAACAAGATGCAAAGCATATAAACGAACTCCCAGTTTATCCTGAATACGCGTGATATATTCCATAAAGAGGAAAAACCGTCTTGGGCTGGTGTAACCGTTAGTAATGGCTATTCTGGTAAACATCGGCCATCATCTGTGACCTATAATGAACATACATACAAATTTTCAGAAAGATCGGCCAAGAACTTTGAGATTTTCCATCAAGAAGAAAACCATTATGGGCCGGTAGTAACGGCTATAACGGTAAACTTAAACATCGGGCATCATCCGTGACCCATAATGAACTACAAATTTTCAGAAATATCGGCCACGTACTTTCTGAGATATTCCATGAAGAAAAACCGTTAGGGGCCGTTATAGCTGTTAGTAACGGAAATAACGGTAAACTAAAACATCGGGCATCATCCGTGACCCATAGTGAACATACCTACAAATTTTCAGTAACGGCCATAACGGTAAACTAAAACGTCGGGCATGATCCATGACCCATAATGAACATACCTACAAATTTTCAGAAAGATCGGCCAAGTACTTTCCGAGACATTCCATAAAAAAGAAAAACCATTATGGGCCGTTACAGCCGTTAGTAACGGTTACAACGGTAAACTAAAACGTCGGGCATCATCTGTCGCCCATAATGAACAAACCTACCAATTTTCAGACAGATCGGCCACGTACTTTCTGAGATATTCTTAAAAGAAGAAAAACCGTTACGGGCCGTTATAGCCGTTACTAACGGTAAACTAAAACACCGGGAATCATCCGTAACCCATAGTGAACATACCTGCTAATTTTCACCAAGATCGGCCAAGTACTTTCTGAGAATTCCATAAAGAAGAAAAACCGTTACAGGCCGTTACAGCCGTTAGTAACGGCTATAACGGGTAAACTAAAACATCGGGTATCATCCGTGACCCATAATGAACATACCTGCTAATTTTCACCAAGCTCGGCCAAGTACCTTCTGAGATATTCCATAAAGAAGAAAAACCGTTACAGGCCGTTACAGCCGTTAGTAACGGCTATAATGGGGTAAACTAAAACATCGGGCATCATTCGTGACCCATAATGAACATACCTGCTAATTTTCACCAAGCTCGGCCAGGTACTTTCTGAGATATTCCATAAAGAAAAACTGTTACAGCCATTAGTAACGGCTATAGCGGTAAACTAAAACATTGGGCATCATCCGTGACCCATAATGAAGATACAAATTTTCACAAAGATCGGCCCAGTAGTTTTGCCTGGAGCGAGTGGAACACATTTTGATCACGGACGGACGGACGGACGGACGGACGGACAGACAGACAGACAGAGACAGACAGACAGAGACAGACAGACACACAGACAGACACACAGACAGACAGACACACAGCATTTCTTCGTTCCCATTCTAAAGTACTCCCTGGTCTATAAGAACTGGGAGTACAAAAAGGTGAGGGAAAGGGGATAAGAAAGAAGGGGGAGGGGGAGACGATGTGGAGAAGGGGAGGAGGAAGAGAATGAGCAGAGGAGGGGGGAAGGAGGGCAGGAGGGGGAGAGAGAGAGAGAGAGAGAGAGAGAGAGAGGAGGAGAGAGAGAGAGAGGGAAAGAGTAGTAGAAAGATGAGGGAGGATATGGATGAGTAAGGAGAGAGAGAGAGAGAGAGAGAGAGAGAGAGAGAGAGAGAGAGAGAGAGAGAGAGAGAGAGAGAGGAGAATCCACAAGAATGTAATTGTCTTAACTGTCAGAATGGACGCATACTGAACGGTACGAGTCTACAATCGTCTCAAAGCACGGGTTTTGAAATTTAAAAAAAAAAAAAGAACTTTAAGCAGTCAGTCTGGACAGG
>CM065731.1:50269358-50274487 GCA_033310375.1 Conus canariensis
TCAACATTATTATCTAAGAGACGAAATGCATTATTACAAATCTCTTGAACTTCATTTGAATGAAAGGTTTCCATAAAATTGGCTTCCTTGGTGGGATCCCAAACTATTTTTTCAATTTTCCTTATCTTTGATGCAGTATTACCACACCCAGTGTTTTCCTTTGTACAAAGAGTCAATGCCACAGGGAAATGTGGTGAATCAATGAAGGAAAGGACATTCAAAGAGCTAACCACATCTTCACTGCACAGATCTTTGGACATTACAGCATAGTCAATTGTACTTCCACCAGTATTACAGACAAACGTCAATGAGTCATCACAGTGAAATCGACACAGTCCATTGATTATAACACAATCAAATGCTGAACACATGCCCAAGAGTTGTTTACCGAAAGCATTAGTTTCTTTATCATCCGATTTACGTTCAAATAAATTATCAACATCTTCACTCGTGTCCATACGATCCCAATAGTTGTGTTTCACGTACACATCTGCAAAAAGAGCATTCTCACTACCAGTCCTCGCATTCAAGTCCCCAATGATAATAAGAGAGAAATCTTCCGACAAATCATATAAATCAAGAATGCACTGCTCCAACACATCAATACCATTACCGTGTTCTGCAATGTTCCAGTATTTACTGTCATACGGGTGAATATATAGACAAACCAAAAACACGTTTTTATTGACGCAAAATAACGATTTGTCTAGTTCCAAAACCACCATGTGTTCATACTTAATATCAATTCTTCGAACGAGTTTTGACAAAATCTTACGTACAAACACCATCACACCACCCGAATTTCTAGAATTCGCTGATATTTTCACGGCTTTAGAAACGTACACATCATAATCTTGGAACGCAGTATAATCGTACTTGTCCGTAGCCACAAATGTCTCATTTAGTGAAAATATGTCAAATGTAAGAAGTGATTGAACCACATCTTTAACACCAAGTTTCTGAAACCACCCGTTGCAGTTCCACGTGCATATCCTTAGTTTGTTGAGGCTTTGGCCACACCCCTATTTCATTATGTTTGTGTTTTCCCCTCTCCCCCCTCTAACCTGGCCACCCCCCCTACCCCCTCTCCCCCCTCCTGCTGTTGTGCCTGCCCCCTGTTTCCCGATCTGACCCACTGTTGCAGTATGTGTGTCTGTGCCGATTGTTCAGGCCGGCTCACTGAAGTGGCACGTGCTTTTTGCCGCGTGGTCACAGGGCTCCTTGCTGCTGACGTCACGAGAGCAGTGCTGTTCCTCCGTGCGCCCCGCGCACTGGATTGTGACGTATCGGGGTTGGCCTCTGACACGCTCGCGCCGTCACGGTTCGGAGGCCTTACACTGGTACGATTCATATCTGGGTACTCCGACGTGTGCAGCAAATAACTTGGTTGGGAAGATGTGGTAATGCCGAAATCTTCGTCCGTGCGGTCGGGTGGGGGCAGGGGTGGGAAGTCCGTTCGCGATCCGCTGAATCCTTCCGGCTCGGGATCGTCAAGTGATGCCGCGTTCGCTTGTATGTTTGTACCCGTCTTCTGGCTGGGATTACCTTCACCACTGTCTTCCTCCCCAAGATGCCAAGCAGAGATTGTCTTCAACGCTTTTACTTTCTTTTCTTCCAGGTCGAAGGTGAAGATGCCATCTCTGGTGAGAAGCTTATCAAATCTGAGCTTGGGCTTCTCCCCAGCCTCGTACAACTCTTTGGCTTTGCTTCTCAGTCCTTGGCGTTTCTGGCGCACCATGGCAGAAAAGTCTTCCCTGACATACACTTTACTGAATTTTCCTGATGATTTCAGATTGCGGGCGCTTTTCAGGATTAAAGATTTTTGTTTGTATGACAGCAGCTTAACCACGACAGCGTTGTCATTGTGAGTTCTGTGGACTCTTTCAATGTGGATGTCTTCTGTGATCCCCATCCCCTCACTGACCACTGCCTTGACCTGCCGTTCACACTCGTCCCAGCTCTCCCTGTCCTGTGTTTTCTCTAGCCCGAAGAAGAGCAGGTTATTTCGCCTACAGTCGTTTTCAAGATAGTCACACTTTTCACACATGACCTTCATCTGTTCACGTAAACCCTCGTTTTCCTCTTGAAGCCTGTCGCACCTAGATCTGAGGTCAACAACTTCCTCTTGGAGCCTGTCGCACCTAGATCTGAGGTCAACAACTTCCTCTTGGAGCCTGTCGCACCTAGATCTGAGGTCAACAACTTCCTCTTGGAGCCTGTCGCACCTAGATCTGAGGTCAACAACTTCCTCTTGGAGCCTGTCGCACCTAGATCTGAGGTCAACAACTTCCTCTTGGAGCCTGTCGCACCTAGATCTGAGGTCAACAACTTCCTCTTGGAGCCTGTCGCACCTAGATCTGAGGTCAACAACTTCCTCTTGAAGCCTGTCGCACCTAGATCTGAGGTCAACAACTTCCTCTTGAAGCCTGTCGCACCTAGCTCTGAGGTCAACAACTTCCTCTTGAAGCCTGTCGCACCTAGATCTGAGGTCAACAACTTCCTCTTGAAGCCTGTCGCACCTAGATCTGAGGTCAACAACTTCCTCTTGAAGCCTGTCGCACCTAGCTCTGAGGTCAACAACTTCCTCTTGAAGCCTGTCGCACCTAGATCTGAGGTCAACAACTTCCTCTTGGAGCTGCCCGTGTTTCTGGTCTGTGCTGGCAATCTGATCTGTTAATGAGGTCTTCAGGTCATCCATAGCTGAGCTAATCCGTTCAGATTGCTTATCCTGCTTTTCCTCTATTCTTCTTACGCAGGCTTGCATGTCCAGCATCCCTCTCATGAACTCCTGTAGGTCCGGCGCTGCTTGCTGCTTGGACAGGTCAGCCATCTCGCTCCTCTTTTCCCCCCTCACTCCAGTCTGCTCGATGTCTTCTGCCTGACGGTCATCTTCAGTGGTTGGACCGGGGCCAGGATTGGACTCCACGTCCCCACAAGCCAGCAGATAGCAGGACATGAAAATCAGCACCACGGCAGTCAGGACACCGAAACGTGCACGACAGTAAACTGGGCTCACTGAACGCTGGAACACTGCAGTTTTAGAAGAGTACATTGCACAGTCCATCATCAGGCACACAAAGTGTCTTTCCATTGTACCACATCCTTTCAAGAGAAACGGCACGCCTATGGGTCTAACGACCGAGGATTTACGGCGTAAAATGGCACTTTGAACACAAACAAACCTGCCCGTCACTTGCCGATATTGTTGCTCACTCACTGGCATGATGGTGGAACACAGTAATGTCACTTATGTTGGTAGAAAAGTGCCTAAATTGATTTTTTCGCGAGACTGAAACCAAAACACGTCGCCATGATAGCTTGCGTTGACCTTGACCCCCCCCCCCCCCCCCCACAGAGAGAGAGAGAGAGAGAGAGAGAGAGAGAGAGAGAGAGAGAGAGAGAGAGAGAGACAAGACAAGTCAAGACAAAATTCTTTATTTACGAGGATAATAGATACGCACTGATATGCTTTTTTTTAACATCCAGTCCTCGCCCTGAGTAGGATCAACAATGCAAAATATGATGAGGCAATAAACGAAGCATGCAAAAAGTGGCTAGAACAAAAATTAGGTATGGAATAAAAAAAAAAAAAGAAATAAAAGAAAAAGTAAATGAGAGAGAGGGCGGGGTGGGAAAGAGAGAGACGCAGGAGCGAAAGGAGTGCAGAGAGAGAGAGAGAGGAGAGAGAGAGAGAGAGAGAGAGAGAGAGAGAGAGAGAGAGAGAGAGTTTAAATGCCCATCCTACGGCCGAAAAGGTTGAGGAAAGGGGATTTTGAGGACGAGGCCGAATGGCGAGGTAACCAAGACACGTAGGAGGGAAGGATTAAGAAATCACACTGAGATCTGACCTTTAGAGGGGAGAGGGTGGGAACTGGAGTGGGAGGGATGGTGGTGCTGTGGATGGTGATGGTGGTGATGATGATGATGATGGACTCTTCCAGAGTCACGTCAGGCGTTAACCCTTTCACTCCTCACCGAGACGTTTGTTTCGGGCATGTAACTGTATCCACGTGGTTGGCTGTTCGTCATATCCTCCCTGTAAGTTTACTTTTAGTAAAGAGGGATTTTAGCTTCTTTGCCTTTAGTCAGAAACCCCCCTCTCTCTCTGAATGTGTGTGTGTGTGTGTGTGTGTGTGTGTGTGTGTGTGTGTGTGTGTGTGTGTGTGTGTGTGTGCGCGCGCGCGCGCGTTCTCTTCCTTTCTGGTATTCAGAATTAACCATTCAATTTTCTCTCCTACAGTCTCCTTTACTTCTTCTACGTTAGTTATCGTCCTTGTTCTAGCTCTTCTCCTTCTTCGGTCTCTTTCTCACCCCCCCCCCCCTCTCTCTCTCTCTCTCCTTTAACAGAATTCTGCTTCTTTCTATTTCCCTCCTTCCCCTACCTCCTCCCCTCCTCTCCTTTCACTCTTCTCTCTCTCATTCTACTTCCTTTTTTTTTCTTTACTCTGTTCTTTTTTTTTTGTCCATCCATCCACACTCCACGCGGCCCTCTCTCACGACTCAGCAGATGTGGTGTAGTGTATTATGACTAGTCCTGACAGTGTGGCATCTTCATGAACAAACGTCTCTCCCCCCCCCCCCCCCCTCCCCCGTCTCTTCTCTTCATCTTCTCTCTTCATTAAAGTTCTTCTTAATTTCGCCTCTGCCCTTCCTTTTCTTCATCTACTTCACTCCCCCCCCCTCCCCCATTTGTTCTTTCACTTTCTCTTCTTCTCTCTCCCATCTCTGTCCTTTCTCTTCAAAACAAACCAGTCCAGCACAGCTCCCGTACCCGTCTTACATACACACCAACATATGCTCCCCATTTCCCCTTCTCTCTTTTTCTTTATTGTTGTTGTTGAAGAACATTCTTCTTCTTCTTCTTCTTCTTCTTCTTCTTCTTCTTCTCTCTCTCTCTCTCTCTCTCTCTCTCTCTCTCTAGCCAAAGCATATTATTAAATCTCTCTCTGTCTGTCCGTCTGTCTCTGTCTGTCTGCCTCTCTCAGTTTCAGAAGCAATCTGGTCCTCGAGTTCTTTCCCCTATCATTCCAGTCCTCAGTACACACCAGAAAGAACGGGCAACGGCGAGTGCAAGAACGTGCGAGTCTGCACGTCCATACCAGTTCCACGATGTTCTCCAAATCGTCCCC
>CM065731.1:50274587-50277087 GCA_033310375.1 Conus canariensis
CACACACACACCACACACACACACACACACACGCCTTCCCTCAACTATCATTAAACCTTTCAATTCAAGCTTCATTTACGGAAAGGGTAAGTGCATACTGGGCGGTCTAAGCTAGTAATTCTGAGGACACCTCGTGCAAATTACATGTCCTTTCTTTCTTTCTTTCTGTGTACGCAGGCTGATACTCCTGCAGACACTGCCTGTATAGACCGGCAGTGGAGTTTATACAGGCAGTGCCCTTTCAAACACGCATACACATACCCATACCATCACACACACACACAAACGCACACTCGCTCGCTCGCACGCACGCACGTACGCACACACGTTCTTACTCTCAACCACCCCAATCCCTCCGTCCTTCCCATTTCCCAACGTCTCACACGCGCGATAGAAAGGGAGGGGAGGGGAAGGGGGCGAGAGAGAGAGAGAGAGAGAGAGAGAGAAGAGAGAGAGAGAGAGAGAGACAGACAGACAGACAGACAGACAGAGACAGAGGAGAGATGGGTGATTTGTAGGTAAAAGGGGGAGAGAGGGGGAGACAGAGACAGAGAGGGGTAGGTGGGACAGAGAGAGAGAGAGAGAGAGAGAGAGGAGAGAGAGAGAGAGAGAGAGGAGAGCGATGGCACACATAGATTTTAAAGATACGGGGAAGGGGGGAGGGGATACCTGGGTGATTTGAGAGAGTAAGCGCGCGCAAAAATGTCAAGTAATTTTAGAGGTTAACGATTAAAAACGTTCGATGATTCGCTTGACACTTGAAACTGTTCCCTACCGTTCCTACTGCCACCCTCCCCCCCCCTCCCCTTGAACCAATCGAGCTTCGGTCAGCTTTCTTCTTCCGCCTGTCGTCTGCCATCTCCCCCACAGACCTCAGGGAAACGCTCAAAACCGACGACCACAGATCAAAAGGAAGAAAAGGAAATCTGACATTTTCACCCCACTTCGGATGTCAGCCTCCCCCCCCCCCCACTCTCTCTCCTCTCTCTCTCTCTCTCTCTCTCTCCTCCCTCTCTCTCCCTGTATCACTGTGAGTGTAAAACCCGTGAGACCTGGGGGGCTGGGTGGGTATTGAGAAGGGAAGCATAGTTGTTCTAACCCAATTTGTCCCAAAGCCCCGATTTGTCGGCTGCAAGGGCAACAGGGAATGCCACGATAGCACACGACTCCTCTTGACAAAATCTCTGAAAAGACCTCAACAAATCTTACAAAGAAAAATCAAATAATTAAAAAAAAAATAGAATATTAATGAAAAAAAAAAAAAAAGAACGCCTGGCAGACCCAAACCAAAAGTGCTTTAAGAGGAGAAGACTTAAAAGTGCTTTAAGAGGAGAAGACTTAAAAGTGCTTTAAGAGGAGAAGACTTAAAAGTGCTTTAAGAGGAGAAGACTTAAAAGTGCTTTAAGAGGAGAAGACTTAAAAGTGCTTTAAGAGGAGAACGAATCCCATTTCTGCATAAACGATATACTCAGATCCCCCCCCCCCCCCACACACACACACACACACCCTCCTTCGTCTCAGGCTATGGCCCTTCAAATACAAAGCTGGATTTTCTTTAGATTGCCGCTCGCATCCTAATCCCCTTCCCTATCTCACTACGCTCTCTTCCTCACTCCTTCCCAACGCGAATCTTTATTCAGATTCGCATTCGCATTCCTTCCCAACGCTGAGAATGAAAAAGGAGATTTTGAAAACGTTGCTGAAATGAAACGGGTTTGGTGGAGGTTTTTTTTTTCTTGTTGTTTGTTTGCTGTTTGATTTTTGTTTTGTTTTGTTTTTCATGTGCGATCTCTCCACTCTGTTATTATGTGAAATCAGAATCTGGCCTTATTGAAGCATTTTTTCCCTTGGGATAAGCACTTTAACCCCCCCCCCCCACACACACACACACACCCCTCTCCTCACTGGTGTATTTCCTTTAACTTGAATTCATCCCAAAACCATCCAACTCCAATGCAATGCCCTCCCCCCCCCCTTCTCTCTCTCCCTCCCTCTCTCTCTTTATCTCTCTCCCTCCCTCCTTCTCGCTCGTTCATTCGCTCAATTTCTCTCTCTTTCTCTCCATATTATCCAGTTAACAGTTTCTCCTTCGTCTTACTCTAAATCTCTACCATTTCACTCGACCAGCAGTCTAGGCAGAACACAAGTCACTCGACCAGCAGTCACAGCAGAACACTAGTCACTCGACCAGCAGTCTAGGCAGAACACTAGTCACTCGACCAGCAGTCACAGCAGAACACTAGTCACTAAACCAGCAGTCACAGCAGAACACTAGTCACTCGACCAGCAGTCACAGCAGGACACTTGTTACTCGACCAGCAGTCACAGCTAAACACAAGTCACTAGACCAGCAGTCACCGCAGAACACTAGTCACTCGACCAGCAGTCTAGGCAGACCACGAGTCACTCGACCAGCAGTCACAGCAGAACACTAATCACTCGACCAGCAGTCACAGCAGAACACTAGTCACTCGACCAGCAGTCACAGCTGAGCACTAGT
>CM065731.1:50287087-50292803 GCA_033310375.1 Conus canariensis
TGATTGGAAGTCGTAAAAACAAAATGAAGATATCTTAACTTAAAAAAAAAAGAACAATTGTACAGAGAAAGAGACATATCGTCAATTAAAAAATAAGGAGCGTGGGTGGGCGGGGTGGGGTAGGGGTTAAGGCGAGGTGAAATTACAGATGATAAACAAAACATATCAGAAATCATTGAGTAAACGGATTCTGAGCAAAATTCTTCGTTCTCGTTTCTGAAACACGCAGAACCTTTCATGCTGCTACTCGAAAACGTGGCATATAAGAACAGTGAATAGTCTACAGCGAAAAAAGGGTTAACTACTTTTATTCACAAAAAACAATGACCTGTGTGCGAACTGATGCGCAACCAGCTCACCCCTAGTTTATCAACACAGAATCGTCATGTAGTTCAGATACAATACAGAAAGTTTTACTGATATCCATCAGTGAAGATCAAACTGATTTTTAACACCTGGCGGACAATATCAGCTCAGCTTACAACTTGAATGTAAATAATCTTTTGGGTTTATTCCTAAGATCTCACTTGGAAAGCGCTTTCGGTAATGTAAGTCGAAAATGTACGCTCAAAGCTGAGCTGTTTAAAATGGTAGACACAACAGCAACTCCAAGTGCCGGCATCTCTCAAAAGCTGATTTTAAAAGTCCATAAACCTCAAGAGTTCAGATTCAATGGCTACAGATCAGAAATGAACGAACGACAGCTGACAGACATGTCGTCTCAAATGCCACAGCAGTATCCATGGCAAAACATCAGCTGGTTGTCGCCAGATGCCACTGAACCGTTTGCCGAGGTGTACACCAGTACAATACATGCGATGCTCCTGGACCGAAGTGGAAAACCCGACTGAAGAAAAAAAAGAAAGAAATTATACAGAATTCCAGCGAGTTGATTCAGTATGATATTGACACAAAGCTTATAATAAAGGAAAGAGAGAGAGAGAGAGGAGAGAGAGAGAGAGAGAGGAGAGAGAGAGAGAGAAGAGAGAGAGACGAGAAGAGAGAGAGAGAGAGAGGAGAGGAGAGGAAAAAAAGGCAGGGAGAGGGAGGGAAAAAGGGAGAAAAGCGGAAGGGAAGGAGGGTGAGAGGGAGAGAGGAGAGAGAGAGAGAGAGAGAGAGAGAGAGAGAGAGAGAGAGAGAGAGAGAGAGAGAGAGAGAGAGCGGGGGAGGGACAGACTAAGAAGAGGATGAAGCATGCGGTGGAAGAGCGAGGAAGGGAAACTGAGAGAGAGAGAGAGAGAGAGAGAGAGAGAGAGAGGAGAGAGAGAGAGAGAGAGAGAGAAAGAAACAGAGACAGACAGACAGAGATACACAGACAGAGACAGAGATACAGAGACAGAGATAGAACACACACACTGAGGCAGACAGACAGACAAAGAGAGAGAGAGAGAGAGAGAGAGAGAGAGAGAGAGAGAGAGAGAGAGAGAGAGAGACAGACAGACAGACAGAAAGAAAGAAACAGAGAGAGAGAGAGAGACTGGGAGAAAGAGAGTGAGGGAGTGTCACGGTCGCTAAGCCGGACGGCCTACCACCCTTACCCACGCCTATCACACACTAGGTCAGACAACACAGCACACTAACACAGATTTACAATCACGCACGCTTCTTTATTTCACACACACTCCATGGCGCCACCACTCACGCACATCCACAACTGCACACAAGTATCCAATTCCCGCTGACTCACCCTACTCTACTATAATGACCTGGAAGACCCTAACCTAACCTGAAACACCAGTTGCGGTATATCACTGTGACCTGGGGACACAGCGATAGCCCGCACACGTGGTGACTAACTACTAGGGACAAGGATTTACCAAAGGGACTCTAATCTCTTAACGACTGCTACCACCCACACCTCTCCCCAGGACTCACCCTTCTCTTTTAACCCGGGACCACTACCAAACTGGTCGCTGCGTCCCTAAGGGAGGCAACGACAAGTACCCTACACTGTGCCGGCCACTACGTCCTAAAAGGAGGCAGTAGCTAACACCCTAACCCTACTGCTAACGCTACCCCTTCTATCACAAAACATGGGACAACCCATCCCGGCCCGGAAAGCTCCAGTCTCGGCGCTGACCGTGGCTCCTCCGCGGGCTGACACCTCCCGGAAGACTCTGCACCCCGGCGCTGTCCGTGGCTCCTCCGCGGGCCGACACCCTCCCCGAAGACTCTGCACCCCGGCGCTGACCGTGGCCTCCCGCAGTCTGACTCCTCCCCGCGATGGGCACGACACCCAACGCACACACACCAGACGCCCTCTCGACGGGTCCGGGGCTCGTAGGACGCCTCCTCCTCTGAAGGCCCGCCGGACACCAAGGGTGGAAAAGGCCTGGTGCAGCGCCCTCTCACAGGACGCCTAAACAGGGACGAGGAACCAGTGCCGGAGAACTCCGGAAGAGCACCGGTAGCCAGAGGAGAGCTGCCCCACAGAAGGCAGACGGCCTGGGTGGTCTCCCTCTCCCGGGGAAACAACAGGCATGGAAAGCGCCGCTCACCTGCCGGCACGCGGCAGTACAGTAGAACTGCGGTGATCTGGCCCCCAGCCTCAGAACGGACAGGATACCTGCTGACACAATGTAGGCCACTACTGTAGTGTTGCTATACCCGAGTCATCAAGGCACATAGGCTACTTGGTAAAGCTTTAACTCTCCTTTCTCCCTTGCCTACTTCCCACTCGGGCATGAGAGTGACCCTTGAATTTCGAACACATCCCCAACCCATTACTCACTTTGGGGTTATCAGACCCATTTCCTGCCAACCTTACAACAGCGGTTAAAAACAATACTCTCCCTGAGCCAATCACGTTATTACATATGAAATTATGAATCACACCCAACTCTCGGAGAAATAAACCAATCTAAGCGATCCACCACGGACTCATGGGCCCCTTAGGACATATAAATAATTAGGAAATGGCCAATTTCACAAGGAAATGTCTCCACACAATAACCAGTAGTAATACACATCTTCAGAGGAAAAAAAAAAAACAAAACAAAAAAAACTTATCAATTTTTAGCGGTTCACAGTTCCAGCATGTTCACACAAGAGAATCGGCTCGCAGCCGCAATCCTTCACATTATTACCCTCTTTGCACTGTCAATTATAATCATATATCAAAAACATGATTTGTTCGCCAAAATTTCCATCCAGCACCTCACTCTCATGTCATCTCTTGTCAGATAACCCAGTGGTTAATCTTGTTATGCCAACACAACCACACTTCATACAATATTACATGCTGCACATCATCCGTTTTTATCCTATCGATGCTAAGCTACTCGCCTTAAACTTTACCTTTCCTTCTTTCCAACTACTAAATTTATAACTGGGTTGCCTCCCCACAACCTAAGATATTTCTCCAACCCCGTTCTGTCACAAATACATACATCCCTGCGTGTGACGACTGTCACTTTCTTACAAAAACTTCTAACCATATGGACTCACTGTCCTGTACCAAATGCGTACGCCACCAATACAGTCTGCACGCGCACGACACCCGCGTCGAGAACCCTAACTCGTAACGAAAGTGAAAAGACACCAATATAAGTTGAATGGTTACGACTGTACCCCAGCATAAACCACTCGACCACAAATTGGCCTTGGCCTTATACACAGTTAACTGATTCCAATGCTGTGCAGGTCAACTCCGGAATCGTTAATCAATTTCAACGAACTCCTACTATTTACAATGAGATTGAGCACAATCATCAAACCCCTCTATGATTCACGCAGACAATCTGCACCTGATCATATTATGATCCTCAACCAAATGCAACCTCGTACTACCCTCTTATTGAACCCCCTGACATTACCATGAACTAACCACAAACAATATCTACATCACTGTCTATCAACGGTCATTTATTGAACCCACATTGTCTAGCCAAACTGTCTGAGGAAATCGAACTCAGGAAACCCCTATGTACATTACTTACAAAAAATATACAGGAAAGAGGTAACAACACAAACGGCTGACAACAAATTCCAATCACGGAACCAATAAACATCATACCAGCAACCAGTATACGCAACGAACACCATACAACTAATCCCAACATGAGACAGCTACAGTACAACTCGCCATAATACAAGACAACACGACGAATACAACACAACGAACCTAACAGATCACCAACCTGGACATACAGACGATCAACCACACCAGTTCTGCAACTGGCTGACAGTGGCTGCAACAAGGACGACACCGACTCAGCACAGGCCAAGGGCACCAACCCCGACGAGGACCTGGCACTAACTATGACTCGAAGTCACTCTTCAACACTACCGGCTCTGCCGCCGCACCTACAAGGAGTACGTCCACTCCGACGAACACCAGGGACCGAAGTGAAGCTACCCAACACATTCCGCCCTGGTCGGAAATCAAGCGAACTCTACTCACCACACAAAACAACGATTGGTCAGAGCAGTGTTTATCCCTCGCAGAGCTGACACGCCTCGACCAACGGACTAGTTGTTGCTCGTGCAACAACACGACAATTTACCACAACAACTCACAGACTTTACAACACAACAACAGCCGATATCCTGCCCGCCTTCTCTGGTGTAGAACCAAAGTAAATAAAAGGGTAACAATCGGGAACGAAACCAACCTCCCGCTTCCATTCATTCCTTCAATAAGTGAAGACTGGAATGAAAGAATACTGTATGTCCTATTTTCCCAGGCTCCTACCTAGCCTAATCTTTCTACCTAACCCTGAGGAACTTAACCTAACTGTAGCTAACTAAACCCCAACCTCACATACGTGCGAGCGCGCGCACACACACACACACACACCACACACAGCATACACACACACTCGCACGCATACTCGCACACGCTCTCTATCTTGGACCACCACTACTCTTAAACACGTGGACGTACTAGTTTAGTACCCGCCGATCGGTGACACACCCCCCTGCCTAAGTTTTAAACTACAGGTTAAAACCAACAACAACTTTCACTCGATCGGCGTTTTGGCCACACCCTACTATAACAATCCAATTCTCTATCACTCATTCTGTCCTACTGTTACTTTTGATGCACACCAAAACTTCCATCCCAACAACATCAACTTTTAAATACATCAACAACCACAGGTTACATTAATCAACCTGGACTAACTCTGCCTCACACGACCTTAACGCAGGCACTTAGGGCAGCCGTTACATACGCACTACATATAAAATTTCATAACTGAGGGTGCTCTGATTACGCACAAACTGCTGTGTAACATGTGCTACAAATACCACACCCTCAGTAACACTTTGCTACGCCATTCTCTACCAAAGATAAACATGCATAGCTTCGACAATGTCAACCTCTCACGACACAGGTTAATGGAACCCTCAGGTTTTCTCTCTCTCTCTCTCTCTCTCTCTCTTCTCTTCTCTCTCTCTCTCTCTCTCTTTCTCTACGGCAAGCGATCAAGAAGTCTGCCGCCACATTGTCCTTTCCAGACATGCCTGCACCGTAAACTGAAATGGCTGCAGCTGCAGTGCCCACCTTGTGATTCTCCACTAGTACTCTAGACCCCACAGCTATCTTCTTGGGTTTCGCCGTCAAGTCAAAATGCCGCTTGTACCTGCAAGCTGCCGTTGCCAAGTTCTCCTTTGCCAACTTGCACGTCTTAGCTATTTTGTTCCTTAGGTTGACGACGTCCTCTGTAGCTGTGCAGAGCTCTTGCCTCTCGGGTTGCAACACCGATCTCTCAGT
>CM065731.1:50292903-50310403 GCA_033310375.1 Conus canariensis
CATATAAATTTCATAACTGAGGGTGCTCTGATTACGCACAACTGCTGTGTAACATGTGCTACAATACCACACCCTCAGTAACACTTTGCTACGCCATTCTCTACCAAAGATAACACATGCATAGCTTCGACAATGTCAACCTCTCACGACACAGGTTAATGGAACCCTCAGGTTTTCTCTCTCTCTCTCTCTCTCTCTCTCTCTCTCTCTCTCTCTCTCTCTCTCTCTTTCTCTACGGCAAGCGACTCAAGAAGTCTGCCGCCACATTGTCCTTTCCAGACACTGCCTGCACCGTAAACTGAAATGGCTGCAGCTGCAGTGCCCACCTTGTGATTCTCCCACTAGTACTCTAGACCCCACAGCTATCTTCTTGGGTTTCGCCGTCAAGTCAAAATGCCGCTTGTACCTGCAAGCTGCCGTTGCCAAGTTCTCCTTTGCCAACTTGCACGTCTTAGCTATTTTGTTCCTTAGGTTGACGACGTCCTCTGTAGCTGTGCAGAGCTCTTGCCTCTCGGGTTGCAACCACCGATCTCTCAGTATCTGCATGGGCCTGCGCATCAGTGGCATCCTTACAAGGGGAACTCTTGAGACTCTTCCCTTGTCCACAGTACGCTGACACTGGAAGCATGACTGGCAGTACCGACGAATGTCAGCATGCATGCCTGGCCAATAAAAATGGCGACCAACTCGTTCCTTGGTTCGGGTGGTACCTAAATGACCAGACATGGGTACGTCGTGGGCTAGCTTCATCACCGTGGTCCGTAGTTCAGCTGGGACGCAGATCTGACTCGCTACGTCCTTGGGACCCTTAAACCGCCGGACCAGTACACCAGACTTCCGAGCGTACTCGACTCGTCCAAACTTGGTGTGGAAGTGCGTCCCTGCTTCACACGCACTCCGAGCCTTCCTCAAGGTTTCATCCTGGTCCTGCATCTGAATTAACTGCTGGGTAGAGGTGTTCAGAATGCATTCCTCGACGGGCAGTGGTACAGGTTCTTGCTGCTCCCTAGCTCTCTGCGTGCGTGTCTGCACTGCCCCTACCAGCGCCGGGTCTGCGTATACAGGCACACGTGTCCAACCGGGATCTCCTACTCTCTTTGCGAAGTTTCCGATCAGGACTTCCTGCACAGGGCTATTCATGACCAAAACCTCCAACTTCCCTGCGATGAATGGTGACTTCAACTCTACTACCGCCACAGGTAACACAGACCTACATCTGGATTCAGCCAACACTACTGGGACTGTCTCTCCTGTGTACGCATCTGCTGGTACTAACCACTTGGCCACTACGGTGTGTCCGGCACCAGTGTCCCGTAATCCATTGGCCGGAGACCCGTTAACTTCTACAATGCACGCAGGCTCGTACCGCTGCTCAGCGCATGGGCGACACAACGTAGGGACTACACAGCTTGGGGCTGGTCACAGCAATGAACAGCGCCAACAGAATGGGGCTCAGGGCATTTCCTAGCGATGTGGCCTGGCTTCTTGCAGTTGAAACAAACTATGGTCGATCTAGGCCCTTCTGATCTCCTGTTCAGCTGCTGTAGTGCTCTGTCACTTTGTTGGGACCTCCCTGCGGGCTGGCTCCCTGCTGTTTCACGTGTATTACCCAGGTTGGGTTGGTTAACTGTTCGGTCTTGTCTCGCCTTCCTCCCCAGTCTTTTGGCCTCTGCCAAAACAGTAGCTTCTGTTGCAAGTTGTTCAACAGTTTTCGGGCATGTCTTCCGGACCTCGATCGTGAACTCTGGAGACAATAGCTGATAAAAACTGTTCTTGGAACAGCAGATCCTTTACGTCCTCTGCCACACTCTCATCCTTGCCCGTTGCCGCACACCAGAGGGAAAACCACCGCTTCATCCTTCCCAGCATCTGGCCAAAAGTCTCAGCAGCGTCCTTCTTGATGCTCCTGAACTTTTCTCGGTAGGCCTCAGCATCTAGCCTAAAGTGGCTTAACAGGGCGCTCTTTATCTGATCATAGTCGCCTAACTCATCCGCACTTAACCGCATCACCGCTTCTCTAGCCTTTCCTCTCAGCAGAGACATCAGACGTGTGGGCCATGAGGTCTTGCTCCACTTGCACATCTGGGCTACACGCTCAAATTGGGCGATGAAAGCGTCCACGTCGTCGTTCTCTCCCAACGGCTCAAGGTGGACATGCTTCGTTTCCTCCACCTCAATCAAGCGTTTCCTATGCGCTGCTTCATCTAAGGCTTGTCTCTCTTGTATGATTAGCTCTCGCTCTCTTGCCTCTAACTCGGCTTCATCCCTTCGTCTCTTGAGATCTAACTCGGCTTGCCGTGCTTGAACTTCTATTTCCCTTATTGCCCTTTCTTCCTCCATCTTCTTCCTCTGCAGTTCCAGTTCCATCTGTCTCGCTGCTTTCTCGTCTTCATCCTTCCGCTTTAACCTTTCCCTCTCCTCTTCGATCTTCTTCTGCTTCACCTCCAGTTCCCTCTGCCTAGCAGCTTTCTCCTCTTCATCCTTCTGCTTTAACCTTTCCTTCTCCTCTTCGATCTTCTTCTGCTTCATTTCTAGCTCCCTCTGTCTATCAGCTTTCTCCTCTTCTATCTTCCTCTGCTGCATCTCTAACTCCCTATGCCTAGCAGCCTTCTTCTCTTCAATCTGCGTCCGCTGCATTTCTAGCTCCCTCTCATCCTTCATCTTCTGCCTCACTTTCTCCTCCATCCGGAGCTCCAATTCTACTTCTCTCGCTGTCTTCTCATCCTCATTACGTACTGAGTCCGTGACGAACTTGGCGAGGTCTCCCCCAGCTAAACCCATCGCCGCTCCCAACTTGGCAAACTTTGCATAAGCCCCCGTCCCCCGTTCTTGATCCACCCCCACAACCTGGTCACTAACCTTAGGTTTGGTATCCGCCGTAGGGGCCTGTGGATCCATGACACTATCGGGGTCGTACTGCGGATGGGCTCGGGTGTGTTTAGACATAGGATAACCCCTACCACCACAGAGCTAACAAGGGACAGTATGCGATCTGAGCGCAACTGGAGGTTCCTGACTACGCGCTAGCCCTGAAGCAACTCCGCACAAGTACACAATACTCTCAATGAGTCACGTACCAAGCATAACTCCACCCACACTTGTGTACCTCATACATATACCCACATGGGCTCCAACCCATATAATACTACCGATGCACTGTCTGGTCACTGACTGAATCACGTGACACCGTGTGTCCACCGTCCACTGTGCATGCGCACCAGTTACCCACAGTCACAGGCCTCACTGTCTCTGGTAGGCCGCACCCACACGATCACAGTGCACTTGCACCCCACAAGTCCATGTGCACTCACAGCATACCCTATGCCACAACACTGCGCACCCTCGTGCTTCCCATACAGTCACCTGGGCTTACTCTGCCCTTATTCCCCACAGGATATCCGAGCACACAGCGTGCACAGTCACGGGCTGGGTACCACTCTACCTATTCACTGGGGTATACCACATGTAAGGGACACAAAAGACACCTGGTACCCTCCGGCACCTCACCTACACTGTACGGTGTAATCACTCACTTCCAACAACCACTCAAAGTTTATTGACTATTTATACCTCACTCACTCGGTAGCGCCAACCCATTCACACCAACACACGTGCCCTGCCCGATGCCAATGGAAACCTGCCTGAAGTGAACAGGGACACTACGTACCACCTCCCAGGGTACTGGTACGCTCCCACCAACCACCCACTTACATTTCACACAACGTACACACCGGACACAACACCCCCTACCTCCCTTCTAGCTACCTATCACCTACCCAGAACCACCTAAGTACCCCGCATCTCCACCAAAGTGTCACGGTCGCTAAGCCGGACGGCCCTACCACCCTTACCCACGCCTATCACACACTAGGTCAGACAACACAGCACACTAACACAGATTTACAATCACGCACGCTTCTTTATTTCACACACACTCCATGGCGCCACCACTCACGCACATCCACAACTGCACACAAGTATCCAATTCCCGCTGACTCACCCTACTCTACTATAATGACCTGGAAGACCCTAACCTAACCTGAAACACCAGTTGCGGTATATCACTGTGACCTGGGGACACAGCGATAGCCCGCACACGTGGTGACTAACTACTAGGGACAAGGATTTACCAAAGGGACTCTAATCTCTTAACGACTGCTACCACCCACACCTCTCCCCAGGACTCACCCTTCTCTTTTAACCCGGGACCACTACCAAACTGGTCGCTGCGTCCCTAAGGGAGGCAACGACAAGTACCCTACACTGTGCCGGCCACTACGTCCTAAAAGGAGGCAGTAGCTAACACCCCTAACCCTACTGCCTAACGCTACACCCCTTCTATCACAAACATGGGACAACCCATCCCGGCCCGGAAAGCTCCAGTCCTCGGCGCTGACCGTGGCTCCTCCGCGGGCTGACACCTCCCCGGAAGACTCTGCACCCCGGCGCTGTCCGTGGCTCCTCCGCGGGCCGACACCCTCCCGAAGACTCTGCACCCCGGCGCTGACCGTGGCCTCCCGCAGTCTGACTCCTCCCCGCGATGGGCACGACACCCAACGCACACACACCAGACGCCCTCTCGACGGGTCCGGGGCTCGTAGGACGCCTCCTCCTCTGAAGGCCCCGCCGGACACCAAGGGTGGAAAAGGCCTGGTGCAGCGCCCTCTCACAGGACGCCTAAACAGGGACGAGGAACCAGTGCCGGAGAACTCCCGGAAGAGCACCGGTAGCCAGAGGAGAGCTGCCCCACAGAAGGCAGACGGCCTGGGTGGTCTCCCTCTCCCGGGGAAACAACAGGCACTGGAAAGCGCCGCTCACCTGCCGGCACGCGGCAGTACAGTAGAACTGCGGTGATCTGGCCCCCAGCCTCAGAACGGAACAGGATACCTGCTGACACAACTGTAGGCCACTACTGTAGTGTTGCTACTACCCGAGTCATCAAGGCACATAGGCTACTTGGTAAAGCTTTAACTCTCCATCTCCCTTGCCTACTTCCCACTCGGGCATGAGAGTGACCCCTTGAATTTCGAACACATCCCCCAACCCATTACTCACTTTGGGGTTATCAGACCCATTTCCTGCCAACCCTTACAACAGCGGTAAAACAATACTCTCCCTGAGCCAATCCACGTTATTACATATGAAATTATGAATCACACCCAACTCTCGGAGAAATAAACCAATCTAAGCGATCCACCACGGACTCCATGGGCCCCCTTAGGACATACTAAATAATCTAGGAAATGGCCAATTTCACAAGGAAATGTCTCCACACAATAACCAGTAGTAATACACATCTCTCAGAGGAAAAAAAAAAAAACAAAACAAAAAAAACTTATCAATTTTTAGCGGTTCACAGTTCCAGCATGTTCACACAAGAGAATCGGCTCGCAGCCGCAATCCTTCACATTATTACCCTCTTTGCACTGTCAATTATAATCATATATCAAAAACATGATTTGTTCGCCAAAATTTCCATCCAGCACCTCACTCTCATGTCATCTCTTGTCAGATAACCCAGTGGTTAATCCTTGTTATGCCAACACAACCACACTTCATACAATATTACATGCTGCACATCATCCGTTTTTATCCTATCGACTGCTAAGCTACTCGCCTTAAACTTTACCTTTCCCTTCTTTCCAACTACTAAAATTTATAACTGGGTTGCCTCCCCACAACCTAAGATATTTCTCCAACCCCGTTCTGTCACAAATACATACATCCCTGCACGTGTGACGACTGTCACTTTCTTACAAAACTTCTAACCATATGGACTCACTGTCCTGTACCAAATGCGTACGCCACCAATACAGTCTGCACGCGCACGACACCCGCGTCGAGAACCCTAACTCGTAACGAAAGTGAAAAGACACCAATATAAGTTGAATGGTTACGACTGTACCCCAGCATAAACCACTCGACCACAAATTGGCCTTGGCCTTACTACACAGTTAACTGATTCCAATGCTGTGCAGGTCAACTCCGGAATCGTTAATCAATTTCAACGAACTCCTACTATTTACAACTGAGATTGAGCACAATCATCAAACCCCTCTATGATTCACGCAGACACATCTGCACCTGACTCATATTATGATCCTCAACCAAATGCAACCTCGTACTACCCTCTTATTGAACCCACTGACATTACCATGAACTAACCACAAACAATATCTACATCACTGTCTATCAACGGTCATTATATTGAACCCACATTGTCTAGCCAAACTGTCCTGAGGAAATCGAACTCAGGAACCACTATGTACATTACTTACAAAAAATATACAGGAAAGAGGTAACAACACAAACCGGCTGACAACAAATTCCAATCACGGAACCAATACAACATCATACCAGACAACCAGTATACGCAACGAACACCATACAACTAATCCCAACATGAGACAGCTACAGTACAACTCGCCATAATACAAGACAACACGACGAACTACAACACAACGAACCTAACAGATCACCAACCTGGACATACAGACGATCAACCACACCAGTTCTGCAACTGGCTGACAGTGGCTGCAACAAGGACGACACCGACTCAGCACAGGCCAAGGGCACCCAACCCCGACGAGGACCTGGCACTAACTATGACTCGAAGTCACTCTTCAACACTACCGGCGCTGCCGCCGCACCTACAAGGAGTACGTCCACTCCGACGAACACCAGGGACCGAAGTGAAGCTACCCCAACACATTCCGCCCTGGTCGGAATCAAGCGAACTCTACTCACCACACAAAACAACGATTGGTCAGAGCAGTGTATCCCTCCGCAGAGCTGACACGCCTGACCAACGGACTAGTTGTTGCTCGTGCAACAACACGACAATTTACCACAACAACTCACAGACTTTACAACACAACAACAGCCGATATCCTGCCCCGCCTTCTCTGGTGTAGAACCAAAGTAATAAAAGGGTAACAATCGGGAACGAAACCAACCTCCCGCTTCCATTCCATTCCTTCAATAAGTGAAGACTGGAATGAAAGAATACTGTATGTCCTATTTTCCCAGGCTCCTACCTAGCCTAATCTTTCTACCTAACCCTGAGGAACTTAACCTAACTGTAGCTAACTAAACCCCAACCTCACATACGTGCGAGCGCGCGCACACACACACACACACACACACACACACGCATACACACACACTCGCACGCATACTCGCACACGCTCTCTATCTTGGACCACCACTACTCTTAAACACGTGGACGTACTAGTTTAGTACCCGCCGATCGGTGACAGGGAGAGAGAGAAAGACAGACACAGACAGAGACAGAGAGAGATGAAAGAGGTAAACAGACAGACACACAGACAGACAGAGATGAAAGAGACAGACTGAGAGAGAGAGAGGGAGAGAGAGAGAGAGAGAGAGAGAGAACAGACAGACAGACAGACAGGCAGACACAGAGACAGAGAGAGAGATGAAAGAGGCAGACAGACAGACAGCGGGAAGACCCGACAGATGCAGCACATTCCCGAGGTGAAGGAGAAGGTCAGAACATCCTGGCTGCTGCTGTGTGTGTCAACACACGCACATGATGCTGAGCACATCGATCAACGCCCATCGGCCCTTGAAGAGGACGAGCCGCAAGGAGGAACCGTGGCAGGCTACTTGGGAATCAAACATCCACAACAAAGCGTCACCAACAACAGGAAAAAACAAATCGACATCAGTCACCATCACAGACATACATACAGACAGACATACACACATGCACACGCGCGCGTGCTTCCGGGCAAGTGCGTATACACGCACGCACGCACGCACACACACACACACACACACACACACACACACACACACACACACACACACACACACACACTCACAGACAAACGCGCACGCGCGCACGATTTAAAATCGAGATCCACTTTTGTGTAACACGCACACATGAATCAAAATGAAAAGGAATGATAGAAAATCACAAATGCGTGTGTGTGTGTGTGTGTGTGTGTGTGTGTGTGTGTGTGTGTGTGTGTGTGTGTGTGTGTGTATGTGTGTGTGTGTGTGTGTATGTGTGTGTGTGTATGAGAGAGAGAGAGAGAGAGAGAGGGGAGGGGGTAGTAGAAAAGGAGAGAAACAGCCAGAAATTGGGAAAAAGAAGTCTTCATGTTACACACACACACACACACACACACACACACACACACACACACACACACACACACACACAGACGCACACACACATACACACACACACGCGCGCGCGCGCGCGCACACACACAAACGACCAACGATGCAAATGCATGTAGCATACTTCATAATAGAACTCAAACAAAAGAAAAGAGGGATATGTTTGAAACGAAGACGGAGACCAAAAGAAGAGAGAGAGAGAGACAGAGAGAGAGACAGACAGACAGACAGACAGACAGACGGACTGACAGCGGGAGGGAGGGAGGGAGGGAGAGAGAGAGAGAGAGAGAGAGAGAGAGAGAGAGAGAGAGAGGGGGGGACAGCGGTCGGGTGAGGAGAACTATAAAAGTATCAACATTCAACGAACAAGAAAACAGAAAAAGGCAAAGAAACAATATCAAAAACAATAAGCAAGCATAAAGCACCCTGCATTAAAACACGCGCGCGCGCGCGCGCGCGCACACACCAAAACAAAAAACAAAACAAACAAACAAACAAACACCTATGAAGCAGCAAATGCACAACCCATTTTATCGGATGTCAATACTGCGCACACTTTGATCCAAGGTTCCATTTGCACAGACGGTGGCTGCTTCCATGATAAATGCCCCGTGCGGCTTCACGCTTTGATAATACGCACACAGTGATGTCTGGAACCGGCACTACGGTAAAGCGCGACACGCTAACATGTCAGGCACTCGTATCAGCAAAACCGCCCTTGTACTGTCGTTACACGACCAGTAGTTTTTCTTCTTCTTCTTCTTTTCTCTTCTCGTCATATCCTCAAAGAGTTTCTTTTCATCTGTGTGGGTTTATTTGTCTGTCTGTCTGTCTGTCTGTGTGTCGGCAAGGTTACGCAAAAAGTACTTCACTGATTTCAGCCAAATTTGGTTACACGATGGAAAATAGTCTGTGAACGGACTCCTTCAATTTCAGTGAAGATCCGTAATGCCGATCCGTTTTAAACGGCGGATCCGGGATCCGTTCAGCTCGATCATTACAAAGTTTCTACTGAAAATGAACACTGTGATAGTACTGTGGATGGTTTGGGTTTGGTTGCTGGAGTTCTCTGATCTTATGGACCTCAGAAGTTCAGATATTTGTAAATTGTCTATGGAATGATTCTGTAACGAAACTAAAATGCATTTTATAATAGAACAGACAAGCACGCACGCACGCATGGGCGCGCGCGCGCGCACCACACACACACACACTTTCAGTGTAAGAGCTAACAACAGACAAAAACATAAAATAAAGCGAAATAACATACTAATAAAATGCGGCCACAGTAAACCACGTCGTTGACCAAAGATCTGTCTGCAATTTGATTACACAAGTCTCATCATAAAACCCTGACGAGTGAGGTAAAATACACACGGGTAGAAAAAAACGATCAAGAGACTTGGGAACGCCGAGTCCGAGCCGAGCAGGAAAGCGGGACGGGAGAGGGGGGAGGGGGGCAGAGGCGGGGGCAGGGGAAAGGCATGATTGGGGGTGGGAGAGGAGGGTGCAAAGTTGATAAATCACCAAATGAGAGGTCGAGGGCGAAAGAAAACCAAGATTTGTCTTTCTTCTACGATTCTTTCTCTCTCTCTCTCTCTCTCTCTCTCTACTCTCTCTCTCTCTCTCTTCTCTCTGAAAACGAGTTCGATGTCAAATGAATTGAACGTTAACACTTCAGTTCTCTCCAACGCACGTCAGAGATTCAAACTTGCATTAATTCAGTTGTTGTTGTTGTTGTTGTTTTTTCTTCTTTTTGTTGTTGTTGTTGTTGTTGTTTTTGGTGGGGGTGCTCTGTCTGTCTGTCTGTCTGTCTGTCTGTCTGTCTGTCTCTCTCTCTTCCTCGTGTGTGCAGGCACATGTGCGTGGGTTAGGTGGGTGGCTGGTTTGACGGTGCGCGCAAACGCGCGCGCGCGTGTGTGTGTGTGTGTGTGTGTGTTGTGTGTGTGCGCGAGTCTGTGTGCTGTGTGTGTGTGTGTGTGTGTGTGTGTGTGTGTGTGTGTGTGTGGTGTGTGGAGAGAAAAGAGAGAGAGAACGCACATGTCAATCTGTCTCTCTCCATGTGTGTAGTATATGCGTGCGCGCTTGAAGAGAGAGAGAGAGAGAGAGAGAGAGAGAGAGAGAGAGAGAGAGAGATGTGTGTGTGTGTTGTGTCAGTGTGTGTGTGTGTGTGTGTGTGTGTGGAGTGTGTGCGCATGTATGTGTGTGGTGCGTGCGTGGTGCGTGCGTGCAAGTGAGAGCAGAGAGAGAGAGAGAGAGAGAGAGGGAGAGACAGTGTGTGTGTGTGTGTGTGTGTGTGTGTGTGTGTGTGTGGTGTGTGTGTGTGGTGTGCGCATGCATGTTGTGTGCGTGCGTGCGTGCGTGCGTGCGTGCAAGTGAGAGAGAGAGAGAGAGAGAGAGAGAGAGAGAGGGAGAGACAGTGTGTGTGTGTGTGTGTGTGTGTGTGTGTGTGTGTGTGTGTGTGTGTAATTAATCTTGGTCTTCTCCCCGTTCTGATTCTATCCTACACAATAATAAACTCTCACCATCTTCATGTACTGACTATTATCCTTCACGTACAATGATAATGACTATTCTATCACCATCTTCATGTACTGACTACTATCCTTCACGTACAATAATAATGACTATTCTATACAACGAATAACAGATACTTGACCTCTTCGCCGACGACTATTCTACACAACGGTAATTCATCACCATCTTCTCCCTGTTCCACTGCTTTCCGATAAATAAGACATTCTATTCTTCTCCACAGTTTGACCACGACCCTTTCCAATAATAAATCCTAACCGTCATATCTCCGTTCACAATACTTACCAACACAACGCAGACACAGGCCCTGTGTCTTTGTATAAATAACAGATCCCCTTCTTCATGTTCTGTTACCCTACACAATAATAAACCCTCCTCCTCCTCTCCCCGCTCTGAAAACTATCCTCATGAGTGAACTTGTTCGAAACTGAAAAGTAAGGGAAAGTAAGTGAAGACAAAAAAGAATGCGGCCAAACCACAAAGATAAGTAAGGGTTTGCGAGCGAAAAGGGCGGCGGGGAGAGAGAGAGAGAGAGAGAGAGAGAGAGAGAGAGAGAGAGAGAGAGAGAGAGAGAGACAGAGACAGAGAGACAGAGACAGAGAGAGGATTCAGATCTTTATTCTGTTAGTCTATAGCCCCTCAGAATGGGAGGGGGTACAATAATAGATATAATATTCTGATATTAAAGTAACAGGAAAAAAATCAAACAGAAGCAAAACCACACGGGTCATTTTGTTACAGTTTTCAAACCTGCGATGCATTAATAACTATACTGCGTACCGTTTTACACGCAATTTGTTTACTTCAAGTACTAGTACATAGAAACAAAATTCAAGCATTCACTGATGAACCAAGAAAAACCTAGGCTGTAATGAACTTCCGAATCTTAAATGCTTTGCACAAATACAGTGCAAACTGCTTCACAAGTTCTTCATTTCTTGATGTCATTAGCATAATCAGCTATTCAAAACTCAAGTATTCACTAATGAACAAAGAAAACTGCCAGACTGCTTGGGGATCTTCGGGTGCAGGCTTTGGGACTTAAAACTGGATCCCCACAAAACAATAGTCGGCGTAGTAAAAGAGGTGGGAGAAGAAGAAAGGTAGGTAGGAATATAACAAAAGCTGAAAGACTATCCCAGAAGCATTTCAGGATTTGTACTTGGAACTGCTGCAGTGCCAGAAAAGGATCTCAACAATTGAAAAACTAGCAAATGATTCTGATGTTCTGTGTCTACAAGAAACTAGAAGTGCCGCCCACAGACCATTACAACTGGATGAATTCATAATACTTCAAAAGCATGATGGACGAGGACTAGCTATGATAATAAAAAACAACTTGAAAAAACAAACTGTCCAGGATAGACTTGGAAAAATGGAGTAGCAGCACACTGAGCTAATGGGTGTGAGGCTAGAAAGACCGGATGGTAATCAGAAAAGCCTTGTAGTCATCAATGCATAATACATCCAGGTACCCACACATCAAAAACGGATTGGACCTTTCTGGAGGAAATAGAACATGAATTGGAGACTCTGTCATACTATGTGGAGATCTTAATGCACGCTCAAAATTGTGGGATCAACATGGTACCAATCCTCAAGGAATTGCACTGGAAGCGATGTTGGATGAAGTACTTCTTAGTGCAATGACATCATCATCCCCAACACATACAGGGAGGCAGGGTGACACTGACAGTGTCATTGACTTTGCACTCATTGGACCAAAATTACAGCAGGTATGAGTGCGGAAGCACTTCTTCATCATGGAAGTGACCATTTCCCTGTTGTGTTCAGTTTACAGAAACTATCAAAAGTTACACAAACGAAACAAAAGGACCCTTTTCAATATAACAACAATGAAGGGGATATCATAGGAACGTTAAGGAGTAGAAGATGCAAAAGAAACAATGCTACAACCAAATAAATCGGCCAACCCCTTTGGTGGAATATAGACACAGAAACAGCCTGGAAAGAGAAACGCAAGTCTGTAAGAAGTTGGCAGAGAGAAAGAAGAAAACCTTGCCCTGATCTAGCTATTAAAACAGACATGAATCAGAAGACTGGACAATTCGAAAGAATAGCTGAAGAAGCAAAAGAAACCAAGTGGCAACAGTTTTGTCTGTCACTTAATTATGACACAACACTGACTCAGTTCTGGCACTTCTATAGTCGCATGGAAGGAAAAAACAAAACAAACGCAACCCCAGATATCTTAGACGCTGATGGGATCACAAAACTGAAGACAAATTTAGAGAAAGGGTCGGCTCTACTTAAACGTTTCATAGAACAGAGTGATCAAAGAAATCTGGAGGAAAGGAAGAAATATTTGACCAAGTTAAACCAACACCTAGCTCAGACTGGCATTGATGATGAAATCACAGAATCTGAACTGGATGACGCAATAGCTAGATGCACTAAGGACAGTGCTCCAGGACCAGACAAAGTACGGTATGCAGATATCAAACAGCTCTCAGAAGAGGAGAGAGCCAAACTCTTCAGTCTCTACCAGAAGAGTTTTGATAAAGGCTATATCCCAGAAGACTGGACACACAGCTACTTGAAAGCTTTACCAAAGCCAGGAAAAGATCATCATCAGCTAAATGGCTACCGCATACTCACTATGCAAAATATAGCAGGAAAGCTCATGGAACGAAACATAGCAAGAAAACTCGCAAGACATCTTGAAAGTCGACAAATCCTCCCATCAAATCAAGGAGGATACAGAACAGGTAAAAGTACATGGGAAAATGCGGCCGCTTTTGCCTATGAAGTGTACGAAGGATTCCAAAGGAAGGAGAAACACTAGCTGTTGCAATAGATCTGGAAAACGCATACAACAAAGTCCAGTTCTCGCTTCTCATGGAACTACTCCTTGACTATGGAGTCAGACACTTACACGATGGGTAGCAGCGGCACTTTGGGAGCGAACCGTCATCCTACGATTTGCAGATTGGACTTCTGAACCTCATAAACTTTCTATGGGATTACCTCAAGGTTCTCCTCTTTCCCCTGTTCTGTACAATGTCTACACAAAGGCCTAGCAGACCTCAACAGAAACGGGAATTACTCGAGTGATGACATTTGCAGATGACGGCCTGATCTACAAAACATCAAAGAATGCTGAAGAAAGAACGAAAGCAGTTCAGCAACAACTGAACAACATTGCTCAGTGGTGTCAAGAAACTGGATCGTCCATCAACCCTACAAAAGCCCAGACAATAGTCTGCACTCTCAACAACAAGACATCAGGACAAGTACACTCACCAGTTTCCTTCAATGGAATACCAGTTGAATCAACTAGCAACCTACGCTATTTGGGTGTAGGCTTTGACAGAATGCTAACCTTTAGAAAGCATGTCGAGAATATTGTTCTTAAATGCAAAAAGGCTTATCTGCCATGAAAGCAATGGCAGCTAAAGGCATTGAACAGCGCCATCTCTACCGACTGTATCACGCACTTGTACTCAGTGTGACAGATTAGGGATTAGGGCTTGCAACACTGTCCAACAGCAACCTTCTCAAATTAGAAAGAATTCAAAATGAAGCAATGAGATTGATCCTGGGAACCACAAAAGGACACACCAGTTCAAACTATGCGATACCTGCTCGACCTTCCTTCAATACAGACAAGACACTGGCTGGAACAGGTGAAGGCATATTTCAGAGCACTCGAAAATCCCCAAAACCCACTTCATGCGGCGGTCAAGGAAACAAAAGGCACTCGGCTAGGACGTGGAAAATCATGGATGGGACAGGCAGAAGACAGTATACAGCTTGTGTGCAAGTTAGCAGAACTCAAAGAAACCAAGGAATGGGAGAAATATCCAGACCACTTGAAGCACCTCTACCAAATTGCCATCGCTCCAGAACTTGGAAGACATTGTCGAGAATGGCCAGAAGGCAAAACCAACGCAGACATTCAGATGCTGGTACAGAAATTCAGATGCTGGTAGAAGACCTTTGCACAAAAGATGATATTTCAATATACACTGACGGTTCTGTCACCAAAGGTAAGTCAGGCTGGGATACACAGTGAAGCAAAATGGCCGAACTATTCAGGAAGACAATGGTGCGCACAGTTTAACAACTTCAAGTCTAACAATGGAGGTAGAAGTAGTGACACAAGCACTCCACTGGCTTACATCCATAAGCCAGTTTCAAACTCAACAAGCCATGATACTGACTCCATGAACCTACTTCAGAAAGTGAAAAGTGGAATGGGAAGCCCTGCTTGGAATGAACTAATGCACAGCCTTCCATTGGAGAGACTCATATGGATGTACTGCCCTGGACATGCAGGAGTTAAAGGAAACGAGAAAGCAGGCACACTGGCTGGCAAGGCAACAATAAGAACCGGATTACTGCTTGGCCCATCTGATGTGATAAGAAATCTGAAGAATCACTTAAGCAAACAAGAGCAAAGCCACTATACCATAGACCATCTTTCAGATCTGAACATCAAGAAAGAAGTGGCCGCACATCCAGACTTAAGGGAAGAGCAAGAAACATCACCAACCAAACAAACATTGGAATAATTTCAAGGCCAACATTGCGAAGACTCCTAGAGATTGGGGCAAACTCATACTGGGCCTTTCCAATAACAGACACAAAAGATGAAAACATGTCAACTGAGATACCACTTTGAACCTCTCAGGGTCCCCAGCGTATACTGTAGACGTGTGTGCGCTGGTGTGTGTTCATCAGTGGGGTGATGCCAGCATGTTAATTAGAGAGTCCATGGACATCATGAGTGTGCAAGCGCTGGTGTGTGAGGGTGTGTGGGAGAGAGAGAGAGAGAGAGAGAGAGAGAGAGAGAGAGAGAGAGAGAGAGAGAGAGAGGTGTGTGTGTGTGTGTTGTGTGTGTGTGTGTGTGTGTGTGTGTGTCGTTATCAGTGGGGTAATGCCAGCGTGTTAATTAGAGTCCACAGACATGTGTGGAAGCGTTGGTGTGTGTGGTGTGTGTGTGAAGGAGAGAGTGAGTGGTGTGTGTGTGTGTGTGTGTGTGTGGTGTGTGTGTGTGTGTGTGTGTGTTGTGTCGTGGGTATGGGTGTTGTTGTGTGTGTGTGTGGAATGGTTTGAGGGAGTGGTTGTGTGTGTTGTGAGTGTGTTGTGTGTGTGTGTGTGTGTGTGTGGGTAGGTGTGTGTGTGTGCACATTGTTAGAATGTTTCTTGTTATTGATGGTTGTGTTTCGCGATAATGCCGTCACTTACGTAATTTGCTTTCTTTTCAAGTCATTTCGACACACGCACGAAGTCACAACACACCACACACACACACACACACACACCACACACACACACACACACACACACACGCGTGCGCGCACTCTCTCTCACACACACACACATACGAACGTGTGTGCGTATGTTCGCTTGCTCTTACCCACACACATATACACATGTGTGCATGTGCACGTCCACAGCGACACACGCGCGCACACACACTCATACACATAAGCGCACAAATGCACACACACGCACATGCGCACACGCCCACATACAAAGACACACACATACACACAGATATGTACACATATAGCTATTATGCAGATACGTGTGCTCACACAAACCCACAAATTACACAAACACACACACACAGATGCACACGCACTTCTGCACACGCACACACACCACACGTGCGCACGCACACACACACACAAACGCGCACATATGCCTGCGCGCGCGCGCGCGCACACACCACCACACACACAACGCGCGCGCGCGCCCACGCACACACATGGGCCCATACCCACACATCATACACACACGTGTACATCCACTACACAACAAAATTTTTTTTTAAATGGTAGGTAGGTATTCAAGGTCTGACCAGAGCGTTGGGCTAATGCGTAGGTCAGACATCCGCTGAGTCGTAGTCACGAGACCCTCTTCTTCAATTGTCTCATCTTTGTTGTTAATTCATTTATCCATCAGCTTCAAATCATGCGTAGCGTGTCTCAAAACTTAGCGGATGTGGTGTAGCGTATATGGACTAGTCCGCACGCAGTGACGCCTCCTTGATGAAACTGAAACTGAAACTGAACAAAGGAAAACCTAGGCTGTAATGAATTTCCGAATCTTAATTGCTTTGCACAAACACAGTGCAGACTGCTTTACAAGTTTTCCATTTCTTGATGTCATTAGCATAATCAGCTCAAACAAGCATGGCTGTCTATAGAATTTCTCTGGAATAAACTCTTGCCAAACATTACAAAGTTCCCGGCAAGAGAATACAAAATGAACTTCATTATCAGAAGCCTCGCAACATAAAGGACAAAGGAGATTATCATCACTGAGTTCTCTATAACGATTAACATAACATAATTCCGTGATACCAAATCTAAATCATATACATATATATATATATATATATATATATATATATATATATTATATATATATATAAAACAGAGAGAGAGAGAGAGAGAGAGAGAGAAATGTTGCTTACAGCCCAGCCGACCGCAAAGGGCCATTTCAGGGCTGTTACTGCGATGAAGTCAACTCTTATGCTATGATATCAAGAGGAAACATCCACACAACTCGTTGAAACATCTCCTAAAAACACACCGCAAATGTGGTGAAATTTAGTAAAAATCTTTTTTTCCGTAAAATCTTACATCAAATGAAAACTGTTGATCCCTTTCAGAAATTCAAAAATCACATCGGGCGGGAAATCTCTGAACAGGGTTTTAATGAAATCTGCTGTAATGTATTTGTGTTTCACACCACGCAAGTCCTACCATTCTAAAAGAACATGTTTCATTGTGAGTGGTACATGACATAGAATGCATCACGGAGTTCCTTCACCTTTTAC
>CM065731.1:50315403-50327903 GCA_033310375.1 Conus canariensis
ACACCACACCGCACAATTGCTTATGTATTATACAGCAAGGTTTTAAAACAGTAAAAAAAAAAAGGAAAACACTCGCCCAAGATACATTTGAAAAGCCACCACTTAGGCGCATTTCATCCATTACCTGACAGCTGTCAGCTTGTTTTCTATAAGCTAATAGCATACACATTTGATTTATCAACAAACAAAAACAACAATGCCGGGAAATTCATGGAAAAAAATCAAGGCATGATAGATCTAACGATTTTGTTCAGGAGGAGTTAAACGATTTCTGCATTTTCATCGTATTTGGCTGGTGCTGAAAGCACTTAACCGACTGAATTTTTACTATGATTGCCAGTGAGGGTGAGCAGATGAACGGACTGTTAACTGTACCATCCATTCTTATTAATATCGCATGTCAGACAGTCTTGTTTCTCTGAGAATTGCTGCTTGCTGTCGTATTGAGAGAGAAAGAGAGAGACCAAGAGACAGACACAGAGAGAGACAGATAGACGGACACAGAGAGAGACAGACAGACAGGCAGAAAGAGAGAGAGAGAGAGAGAGAGAGAGAGAGAGAGAGAGGAGAGAGAGGAGAGAGAGAGAGGGGAGAGAGAGAGAGAGAGAGAGAGAGAGAGAGAGAGAGAGAGAGAGAGAGAGAGAGAGATACAGACGTTAATGCGATTACGAAGGCGTCTTATGCTTAGTTCAGAGAAAGAAACAGACGGATTAAAAGGAAAATGGACAGCAAAATCTGAACGTTTTTCAGCCATTATACGAAAACAAACAACCAAATAAATCAAACAACTTAGTGAGAGACGAACGCCAACCCTGCACGCTCACGCAATGCCCTGCACAAACAGTGAGTTTGCCTTCCTGCCAAATATTTCGCCTCCAGAATTTCATCAGTTTTCGTCAAGTCCTTCAATTTTAATCTCTTGAAGATCCGTCCAAACAAACAACCACGTTACATTTTCAATGATGAAAATCTGGTAACTTAAAATATCTGTTAAACATTTGGTTTAGTTCTCCATTAGACAAACAGAAAAGACCTGATCCACGTGTAAAATGGCACAACTCCCACAGAATCAACGATGGCAGACAAAGAAACACCGAGCAGCTTATTTCCAATTAGTGGAGCCAATATTTGCCAGAGAGCAGTTAAAATGCTTTTTCCTCCCTACTTTTTTCTTTGAAGATCAATTGCCTGCATGTGGCCTATTCTCTCTCTCTCTTGTGTGTGTGTGTGTGTGTGTGTGTGTGTGTGTGTGTGTGGTGTGTGTGTGTGTGTGTGTGTGCGTGCGTGCGCGTGAGAAAGACAGAGACAGAGAGAGGGAGAGAGATGGAGACAGAGACAGAGAGATCGAGACTGATACAGAGACAGAGAGAGCGTGACTGACTGCATGCGCTCTCTTTCTATGTGTGTATGTGTGTGGTGTGTGTGTGTGTGTGTGTGTGTGTGTGTGTGTGTGTGCGCGCGCGCGCGCGCGCGCGCGTGCGTGTGCGTGTGTATGCCTGCATGTATGTGTGTGTGTGTGTGTGTGTGTGTGTGTGTGTGTGTGTGTGTGTGTGTGCACGCGCGCACGTGTGTGTGCTTTCTCGGTGTGTGCCCCTCCAACCTATTTTGCCTTTTAATATTCATATTCTTTATCTCGCTTCTCTCTTCTTAACTAATGGGTGCACCCCTCTGTTACATGCATGCGCGCGAGTACTCCCCACCTCCCCTTAACGCGCCTCAGTGTCCTCTATGCGTGTTCGCACGCGCACCCGCGAGTGTACGTCTGTCTATGCGCATGTGCACTGCTGAATATGGCGTACTGAAAATTGACGGTCACACTTTGGATTGCAACACTACCTCGTCAACAACATTTATCACAAGCTGCCCACATAAATGAAGGAGACAGCTGTGTCTAGCACGCGTGAGGACACACACACACACACACACGCACGCACGCACACACACACACACACATACACACACACACTCACGCGCGCGCGCGCGCGCACACACACACACACACACATACACACGCACAAGCACGCACACACGCATGCACGCACACGCACACACACCAACCCACACAGACACACACACTGAGACACAAATCCAGTTGAGGGTGGGGGGTGGGGGGTGGGGGGTGGGAGTGGGAGTGAAAGGGACTTAAAAAGGGAGAGTAGCATGGAGATGGAAGAGGAGGCAGGACGGTGCTGGGGAGGAGAGAAAGAAGCGAGCATGAAGGGCAGGGCAGGGGGGGGGGGGGGGGGGGGGGGGCAAGGCGTGTGGTGACGGTGAGGCGAAGGGAGAACCAGGTGGCCTGTGATGATATGAAAGGACCATATAGAGATGAGAAAGGAATGAAAGGCAGTCACACTGACAGGTTGGTTACTGCGGGGCTTCCACTACCTACTACCATTGTTCTGGCAATATCGATTTCTGGTATGCAGGGAGAATCGACAAAGCACGCGCTATTGAGAGATAGAGAGAGAGGGAGAGAGAGAGAGAGAGAGAGAGAGAGAGAGAGAGAGAGAGAGAGAGAGAGAGAGAGAGAGAGAGAGACGGTGAAAGAAGTGATAGGAGCGGATGGAAGGAGGGAGAACCAGAACGCGATGCACATGGAAGAGAAAACCGATAAAGTGAAAGGCATGTAGACACAACTGGTACAAAAAAAAAAAAAAAAGAAAGAAAGAAAAGAAAAAGAAATCGTCCCACAGGACAAGAGTCCCATCCCGAACCCCGTCCTGGCTTCTCTCTGTCAATGCTGAGCTTGATGCCGTGAACATGTTGCCATAGAAATCTGGGCACTCGCCGGTTCCCTCTTCTCCCCTACCCCACCCGATCCCTCCTTTTCCACCCCACCCCTACCCTAAACCTCCTCCTCCACCCCCTCCCTCCCCCCCCCCTCCACCTATCCTCTGTGATTTACACGGTTTACCTCAATTCTCACTAAATCGAGCACTACATTCTCACTAAACAGAACGAGCGATCTCGAGAACCTCTGAAATTGCCATGGTTATTTCGCAGTCACGGGTTGCAAAATTTGTATTTATAAAGATCAACAATTTTGTGTACCACCAGGACATTTCACTTATGTAAACATGCATATATCAGATGTGGGTTTGAAAATACTAGATAAACTGAGTGTGAAGGGTTTTTTCCCCTTAAACAAGTGTCTAATATCATCTGGCGATCAAAAGACATTAAATAAACCATTGAATTGAACTGAACTGATCTACAACGCAATCGACGCTCATACCTCCCATGATGACGTAATAAAAATATCCAGCATGCGTAGTTCGCTCGTTTCAAGGACCAATCGTGAGAAAGTTTACAGAATTAAGCGTATTGCGGTAGCCTGACACATGACACATGCAAATGGTGGGGGGGGAGGGGGGGGGTGGAATGGCGGTGAGGAAGTGAAAAACGAAGCTTTCACAACCAGGTATCTAATTCGATTTCTTCCCATTTTATGATGTGCCAGCACATAAAAAGATTAACATTTCTCTGGACTCTAATTTTGCACCAGATCAAGTTGATGTCACCTCTCTTCTGACAACAAGAATCCACCTGATGTTGTGCTTGAGTTCCTGAAATAGATTAATGTTTTTCACATGATTTAAGATTTCACGAAAGAAAGTTTTAAGCATTTTTAGCGTGTTTCACAGAATCTGTTGTAATAAGATTTGGATATGTGTAGGGAATTGACGTTGACCAGAGGACACCCCTGATATGGCCCTTGTGGTCGGCTGAGCTACAACGACATGAATTGAATCTTCTGGAAAACAAAGGACCTGGATCAGAATGTCTGAAAACCTATAGCCCCAGCTCAGATTTGCCATTTGTCATCAACACCCAAAACACTTTTCTCCAGAACTCATTATTATTGGCTTACAAAAATTTCAGTTCTCTCATGCTTTCCTGTGTCAGCATTAAAAAAGTTTTAGTTCTCGTCCTGCTGGATGTCTGCGGTTTGGGGATACTGTGAACCACTTCACTCTTCTGTCCAGAATTTACCATACTATTGGCATGTTAGGTACTGCTCTTGCTTGATTTTCATCGTGTTTTGAAAAGGAAATGTTCAACAGCGTTACTGAATGAATACACAAAACAAGGTGTGAAGTAATGCAGGCTGATGATGGGCCGCTGTCCTTCCGTCGGCCTGTCAAGTGTGATGTCCCTCAGGGCTATGTGCTTGGCCCTGTCCCCTTCATGTCGTGTACTTACCCTGTGTCCAGTGCAAGTTCTGAACGTTTGCCATTTTCACATACATGCCAATGACACTTGGCTGGAAGATTCTGCTACATTTTGTGATGGTGTCATTCTTCACAATCGCTCCCTTAATCTCCATTATGAAAGACTGTACGCAGCAAAACAAACTCCGGTTGAGTAATAGCAAAGCTGAAGCACTCTTGTGTTGGCCGTCAAAGTCCCTGTCTCTTGTATCAGAGTAGTTCAGCTGTTTGAGAGTCTGAACTTCCCTTATAAACTTCCGTGCGGAATCTAAGTGTCATGATCGAGGCAAACCATTTCATGCATGATCCTATTTGTCAAAGATATTGATCTTCCAACTATGAACTGAGAAAAATGGCATCAGTTCGTAGCTCTTTCATTCGGGAAGCTCTCATTCAGCGGGTCACATCCCTGATTCTGATTCGCCTTGTCCTCTGTGACTGGCTCCTCACTGGCCTGTCTTGTCAGGAACATTCTTATCTTCAGCGCCTTCAGAACAATACTGCCCGCTTGATTTTCAGTGAGTCAACGAAAGATCATGTCACTCCACAGCTGATTAAACTTTACTGGCAGCCGACTGCATCATGAATCAGGTTCAAGATTGCTTTGCCGGCTTTCCATTGTTTTGATGGATAGTTTTCATCCTATTTCACTGCTATCCTCCAGGTCCGTCAGCCACACCTTCCCTTTCCGCCGACCTGTTTATCCCCCAAACTAATTCCAAATCATTTGACTAAAGATCCTTCCATTATCTAATTCCTAAGCGCATTACATGCGTCCTTGCGTACGCGTATTTTGTTTTGTTTTCAGTAATGTTACCGACTGTGGCAGTCACCATCTGTGTCGTCCGTCCGCTTGTGAGGCACCGTGATAGGCAAGCTCTTAGAGGAGGGGAGGGGGGGGGGAGCGAGGGGTAGGGGGGGCACCTAAGGGACTTTCAAACTTTAAACACCTCCTTACATGAAAGATCAAACCATTCACGCTAGCTTTGATGATGATATTGGTGAGTACGCGCGTACATGATAGGATAGAGGATAAATTCCAAAAGTTTTCAAAAGTTATTTTCAAGTGTGAAACACGGTGAAGTGCAACAGGTTAAAGCCAAAGTCTCTCCTCCCCAATCGTAAGAAAGTTAACAGAATCAATCAGACGAAGCATGATGCCCTCCCCCCCCCTCCCCCCATATATAAATACATATTCATCTCAGTCTCTTTTCTTTATAATTACTGATATATATATATATATATATATATATATATATATATATATGTATATACGCGCGCGCGCGTATGTGTATGTATGTGTTTGTGTGCGTGTGTGTGTGTGTGTGTGTGTGTGTGTATGTGTGTGTGTGTGTGTGTGTGTGTGTGTGTGTGTGTGTGTGTGTGTTGTTGTAATCAGTAATTGTAAAGAAAAGAGGCAGATATGAATATATATTTATATGGGGGGGGGGGGGGGGGGGGGGGCAAGAATCATAAATAAAAGAGGCATGAGATGCAAATCAAAGACGAAGTATAAACTATCTAGAGTCCAGAACAGCTTCGTTCCTTTCCACATCGACTGAAACGTCTAAGTAAAAGAGATGAATGTTGTCTGGAAGGTTGAGAAATCAAAAAGGAAATCTTTCGGAATTACGTTCCGTCCCTATTTTCAGCTCCACGCTCCGAAAATAGTGACTAGTGTCCTCCCCTTATTGACAGAAGAGCTGTCAGCATTCAACGTGTGTACGTGAATCGGGAGGGCTGTGACGTATCTTGTCTCCTAATATGGCAACAGTTCAGTCAGTCGACTGCCTACATAGTACGCGTGGACTACACAGCTACTGTGGAAAGCAGCGTGAATTTCAGTCTGTCTGTCAACCAGTCAGAAGACGATACTATTTAGGTGCTTTGGGGGGGGGGGGGGGGGGGGGGGGGGGGGCAGTACGTCAATGAGAAAGACTTGCTTTCTCACCTCCAGCCCACGCATGACATTTCTGTCGTGTTTGCATCGAAGATGAAGTAGACTTTAATATGGTTGTTTCAGCAGTGAAACGGGCATTAGGTCTAAACAGCAAGATGGTTGTTTCAGCAGTGAAACGGGCATTAGGTCAAAACAGCAAGATGGTTGTTTCAGCAGTGAAACGGGCATTAGGTCTAAACAGCAAGATGGTTGTTTCAGCAGTGAAACGGGCATTAGGTCTAAACAGCAAGATTAGGGGAGAGAGCCTAAGATCAGTTTGCGCACACGAGTTTCAGAGACGGCCTGAAAACAGCGAGTTCAGTGCCCCTGGAAGAAGGAGGCGCGGGAGGAGCATCAACAGTGTCCCTTTCACGGCTGATGCGTCCAATTTTGTCATCAAAGAAATCGGCAAATCCGTTTGAAAGATCAGCGCAAGCAGTACACTTCCGCATTATATTTTTCGAGTTTAAGACAAAGAAAAGGTCAATGAAAACAGGTTTTTGATCGCAGATCTTCTGTAAAAAATCATAAATGTCTTCGAGGATTCTCAGAAGATTTTACAGTCTATGACCGAAACGTTGTTGACATTTGTTCTGTTTTTCTTCTTCTTTTTTTTTTCTATTTTAAAATCTGAGGAGAATCCTCAAAGACATAAATGAAAACAGGGCTTTCATAGTTTTGCATTCAGACTATCGAGCAAAAACGTTCTCGTTTAGCTGTTTGATAATGATATTTCCGTTTGTTTGGGAGATTCTGAACTATCTGGTGGTGAGCGGTCAAAGCCAGGGACTGCATGAATGGCGCTCGGTGCCTTTCATCTCACTTAATCGGTCGCAAACCTGACCTCAAAATTTATATAAGGCTGCAATTCAATTGACAATTTACACAATAAATTATCATAAATTTACAGTCTATCGCTTCTTTTCATGCGGCTTCTCAAATTTTGTTTCCAGTGATCTAAGCCTCTGAAGCACTTTAGAAAGTCGTTTGAGAGAGACAGACAGACAGACAGAGAGAGAGAGAGAGAGAGAGAGAGGAGAGAGAGAGAGAGAGAGAGAGAGAGCACATACACACATTGACTGAAATCATGTTTGAACTGTCAAATCAACTTTTGACACAACACACAACACACACCACACACACACACACACACACACACACATACATACGCGCGCACACGCGCGCGCGCGCGTGTACGTTAAAGACCTGGGGAGAAAAACACAAACCTGCTGACACTAATATTGGCATCCAATACAAAACGAACCCCCTCCCTTCACTCACTCACACACACACACACACACACACACACACACACCTAAACAAACAACGTGGAACTTACCTCACTTCGCGGCAAAACAGCAGTAACAGTTGGCTCCGGAAAGTTGGCAGCACTGAACGACGAACTGGAGAAGAAGACTACGAACTGATGGTAGCCACCTCCTCTCCCACACACAAACACGCGTAAAAGTACACCACCACAATCACCAAGCCAGAACCGTGTTAGCAAAACCTCACTCAGCTCAGTCCTCACAAACGAAGCCCGATACTGTGACAGCAGACGACAGCTGGCACGTGGCGTGTCGTCACACGGTGACGTTTTCCTCTCTCGTGCTCCGCGGATACGTAGTGTGTTCTGGTGGTCCCTCGCTCAGCTCCCGCAACCTGTAACCACGGCAACAGCTTGCAATTAACACCCCGTCTATCCGTCCGTCTGTCTATGTGTTGCTGAGTTGGCTCGTTTTGTGTCCTAGTAGGAGGCGGCGGAAAAGGGGGGGGGGGGGGGGGACCTCACGCACGCACGGACGAGTCGCGAGCGCGGCAGGTGTGGCGCGCGTGCACTCACATACTCACACTGACTTTGGTCGTCTTAAAGCACGGTGCAGACGTGTAGTCTGCATACAACAACCAACAACACACACAGGCGCGCAAAACAGACCGTTAGAGAAGGATGAGTTTGACAGTAAAGAAAACGCAATTCACGTGCGTGCGCGCCGTGCACGCAAGCAACCACACACACACACACACACACACACACATGATATACATAAATACACTCCTACACGCATACACTGCACGCACCACAACGCTCCCCCCCCCCCCCCCCCCCACCCACCACAAACAACCTATACACGCACGCAAGCAGGCATCGTCATTTTATGTTGTTTCCATGGGAGCTACAATAATCCAGTGGAACTGGAGTGTCGTTCAAGCTGATAGAGAAGTTTGAAACAAACGCTGGAAACAAACACAATCAATAGCAATCCACTCAACATGTTCGGACAGGCCGTAGACTCGTTCGAATAGTTAAGAGGGTTAACTCATAAAATTATATTCAAAAGTTCCATTAGTTGGCAAAATCGTTTTCGGGGAGAATGTTTTTATGCTTGCAAGCGATGCTTTTTCAGCCCTTTGAATGGCACCCACACTTCCTGTGAAGTGTGCGCGTGCGCGTGTGTGCATGTGGTGTTTTCAGACTTTCATCTATGGAAGTTCTGAATGTAAAGGCAATATTAAAAACCTTCCAATATTTCAAGAATTCCAAATGGAACTTCTGAGATTATGGTACCGGTAATGAGGTGTGGGTTTTTCCCCATGAGGAAAGCTCATGGAACGAATCATAGCAAGAAAACTCGCAAGACATCTTTAAAGTCGACAAATCCTCCCTTCAAATCAAGGAGGATACAGAACAGGTAAAAGTACATGGGAAAATGCGGCCGCTTTTGCCTATGAAGTATACGAAGGATTCCAAAGAAAGGAAGAAACACTAGCTGTTGCAATAGATCTGGAAGACGCATACGACAAAGTCCAGTGCTCGCTTCTCATGGCACTATGGAGTCAGCAAGACATTTACACGATGGATAGCAGCCGCACTTCGGGAGCGAACCGTCATCCGACAATTTGGAGATTGGACATCTGAGCCTCATAAACTTTCTATGGGATTACCTGAAGACTCTCCCCTTTCCCATGTTTTGTACAGTGTTTACACTAAAGGCCTTGCAGACCTCAACAGAAACGGAATTGCTCGAGTGTTGGCATTAGCAGATGACGGCCTGATCTACAAAACATCAAAGAATGCTCAAGAAAGAACGAAAGCAGTTCAGCAACAGTTGAACAATATTGCTCAGTGGTGTCAAGAAACTGGATCGTCCTCAGCCCTACAAAAGCCCAGACATTAGTCTGCACAATCAACAACAAGACATCAGGACAAGTACCCTCACCAGTTTCCTTCAATCAAATACCAACTGAGTCAACTAACAACCTACGCTATTTGGGTGTAGGCTTTGACAGAATGCTAACCTTTAGGAAGCCTGTTGAGAATGTTGTTCTTAACTGCAAAAAAAGGCCTATCTGCCATGAAAGCAATGGTAGCTAAGGCGTTGAACAACGCCATCTCTACCGACTGTATCACGCACTTGTACTCAGTGTGACAGATTATGGATCAGGGCTTACAACACTGTCCAACAGCAACCTTCTCAAATTGGAAAGAATTCAAAATGAAGCAATGAGATTGATCCTGGGAACCACGAAGGACACACCAGTTCAAACTATGCGATACCTGCTCGACCTTCCTTCAATGCAGACAAGACACTGCTGGAATAGGTAAAGGCATATTTCAGAGCACTTGAAAATCCCCAAAACCCACTTCATGCAGCGGTCAAGGAAACAAAAGGCACTCGGCTAGGACGTGGAAAATCATGGATGAGACAGGAGAAGACAGTATACGGCTTGTGTGCAAGTTAGCAGAACTCAAAGAAACCAAGGAATGGGAAAAATATCCAGACCACTTGAAACACCTCTACCAAATTGCCATCGCTCCAGAACTTGGAAGACATTGTCGAGAATGGCCAGAAGGCAAAACCAACGCAAAAATTCAGATGCAGGTAGAAGACCTTTGCACAAAGGATGATATTTCAATATACACTGACGGTTCATGTCACCAAAGGTAAGTCAGGCTGGGGATACACAGTGAAGCAAAATGGCCGAACTATCAGGAAGACAATGGTGCGCGCAGGTTAACAACTTCAAGTCTAACAATGGAGGCAGAAGCAGTGACACAAGCACTCCACTGGCTTACATCCACAAGTCAGTTTCAAACACAACAAGGCCATGATACTGACTAACTCCATGAACCAACTTCAGAAAGTGAAAAGTGGAATGGGAAGCCCTGCTTAGAATGAACTAATGCGCAGCCTTCCATTGGAGAGACTCATATGGATGTACTGCCCTGGACATGCTGGAGTTAAAGGAAACGAGAGAGCAGACACACTGGCTGGTAAGGCAATAAGACCTGGATTACAGCTTGGCCGATCTGATGTGATAAGAAATCCGAAGAATCAGTTAAGCAAACAAGAGCAAAGCCACTATACCATAGATCATCTTTCAGTCCTGAACATCAAGAGAGGAGGTGGCCGCACATCCACACATAAGGGAAGAGCAAGAAACATCACCAACCAAAAAAAACACTGGAATTATCTCAAGGCCAGTACCACGAAGACTCCTAGAGATTGGGGCAAACTCATACTGGGCCTTTCCAATAACAGACACAAAAGATGAAACACATATCAGCTGAGATAACACTTTAAATCTCTCAGGGTCCCCAGCGTGTACTGTAGACGTGTGTGCGCTGGTGTGTGTTCATCAGTGGGATGATGCCAGCGTGTTAATTAGAGAGTCCATGGACATGAGTGTGTAAGCTTGGTGTGTGAGTGTGTGTGTCTGAGAGGGTGAGTGAGTGTGTATGTGTGTGTATACGCGCGCGCGCCCACGCGCGTGTATATGTATATGTGTGTGTGTGTGTGTGTGTGTGTGTGTGTGTGTGTGTGTGTGTGTGTGTGTGTGTGTTCATTAGTGGGGTGATGCCAGCGTCTTAATTAGAGAGTCCATTGACATGAGTGTGCAAGTGTTGGTGTGTGTGTGAGTGTGTGTGTGTGTGTGTGTGTGTGTGTGTGTGTGTGTGTTGAGAGAGAGAGAGAGAGAGAGAGAGAGAGAGAGAGAGAGAGAGAGGTGTGTGTGTGCGTGCGTGAGGTATGTGTGAGCGGGAGGAGTTGTTGTTCTTAATGTTATGTGTATGTGTGTGCGCGCGCGCATGTGCGCATGCACGTATATGTTGCATTTGATGGTCTTGTTCTTGATCCTAAGTCATCTTCTGAACATTCACGCACGAGTCACTACAACACACACACACACACACACACACACACACACACACACACACACACAAGCGCGCGCACGCACGCACGTGCCTGCACACACCCACGCGCACACCCAGGCGCACGCGCACACACACACACACACACACACACACACACACACACATACACACACACACACACACACACACACACTTACAAACGTGTGCACGTACGTTCGCTCGCTCCTACGCACACACATATACACATGCGTGTATGTGCACGTCCACAACCACACGCGTGCGCACATACATGCATACACATGAACCCACAAATCACACACACACACACACACACACACACACACACACATACACCACGCGCGCGCCCGCACGCACTTCTGCACACGCCACACACACGCGCACATACATGCAGGCGCGCGTGTGTGTGCGCGCGCACACACACACACACACACACGTGACACAGACACACACAAACGTGTGCGCGCGCGCGGCGCGCGCGCACACACACACACACACACACAACACACACACACACACACACATACACACACGCACATACACACACAGGCGCTCACACATGCATACGGTAACGCGCACCACGCACGCACGCACGCACGCACGCACGCACACACACACACACACACATGCGCCCACTCACACACATGGGCCCGTGCCCACACATCCATACACACACATATGAATATTCACTACATACACACACATAAAAAACAAACAAACAAACAAAAAAAACCCGAAAACAAAGCAAAAAAAAAAAGAAAGAAAAGAGAAAAACAATGGTAGGTAGGCATTGATGGTCTGACCAGCGCGTTGGGCTAATGCGTAGGTCAGACATCTGCTGAGTCGTAGCCACGAGACCCTCTTCAACTCTCTCATCTTAGTTGTTAATTCATTTATCCATCAGCTTCAAATCATGCGTAGTGTGGTCGCAAAACTTAGCGGATGTGGTGCAGCGTATATGGACTAGTCCGCACGCAGTGACGCCTCCTTGATGAAACTGAAACTGAAACTTTTCGCGAAATTATTGTGTTTATGTGAGAAGTCGGTTGTGACATCATTTTCGTTGTAATTTGTGATGTCATTTTTTGGTAAGAGACCCTGGGCATGCCTTTTGAAATCGTTAAAAAAAATTGGAACAGTCGATTTTCATCCTCTTAACGGAATGATCTCTATGCGTCAC
>CM065731.1:50335403-50352903 GCA_033310375.1 Conus canariensis
TATCTCTATTGTCCCTGCCTCTATTTGTCTCCACTTTGTGTCTCCATCCTCTATTTTCCCCCCTCTATCTGTCCTCTCTTTGTGTTTCATATCTCTGTTGTCTTCATATCTCTATTGTCCCTACCTCTATCTGTCCCCGTCTCTGTGTCTTCATACTCTATTGTCCCTACCTCTATCTGTCCCGTCTCTGTGTCTTCATATCTCTATTGTCCCTACCTCTATCTGTCCCCGTCTCTGTTGTCTTCATATCTCTATTGTCCCTACCTCTATCTGTCCACGTCTCTGTTGTCTTCATATCTCTAATGTCCCTGTCTCTATCTGTCCCCGTCTCTGTTGTCTTCATATCTCTAATGTCCCTGCCTCTACCTGTCCACGTCTCTGTGTCTTCATATCTCTATTGTTCCCACCTGTGTCTTCAAATCTTTATTGTCACTGCCTCTGTGTCTTCAGATTTCTATTGTTCATACCTCTATCTGTCCCTCTTTGTGTCTTCATATCTCTATTGTTCCCACCTCTGTGTCTTCATATCGCTATTGTCCCCGTCTATGTGTCTTTATATCTCTATTGTCCCCGTCTCTACCTGTCCCCGTCTGTGTGTCTTCATATCTCTATTGTCCCCGTCTGTGTGTCTTAATATCTCTATTGTCCCCGTCTCTGTGTCTTCATATCTGTACTGTCCCCGTCTGTGTGTCTTCATATCTCTATTGTCCCCGTCTGTGTGTCTTCATATCTCTATTGTCCCCGCCTCTACCTGTCCCCGCCTGTGTGTCTTCATATCTCTGTTGTCCCCGTCTCTGTGTCTTCATATCTCTATTGTCCCCGTCTCTGTGTCTTCATATCTCTATTGTCCCCGCCTCTACCTGTCCCGTCTGTGTGTCTTCATATCTCTATTGTCCCGGCCTCTATCTGTCCCCTCTTTGTGTCTTCATATCTCTATTGTCCCCATCTCTATCTGTCCCGCTTTGTGTCTTGATATCTCTATTGTCCCCATCTCTATCTGTCCCCGTCTCTGTTGTCTTCATATCTCTATTGTCCCCATCTCTATCTGTCCCCGTCTCTGTGTCTTCATATCTCTATTGTCCCTACCTCTATCTGTCCCCGTCTCTGTGTCTTTATATCTCTACTGTCCCAATCTCTATCTGTCCCCGTCTCTGCTGTCTTCACATCTCTATTGCCCCCATCTCTATCTGTCCCCGTCTCTGCTGTCTTCATATCTCTGTCTTACCCGACCTCTGAGCAAGACTTGGGGGGGAAAGGATACGGAAGGGTGGACAACAGAACAAAATTTCAGATAGACAGAGACAAATACCCCTTCCCCAGTCCCCTGTCTCTCACTGACAGGCCCATTATGTAGCTCTGGCCATTTTACACATGTCTTCATTATTCTGTCTGTGTATAAGCCGAGACTGGAGAAGTGTGATGTTTCATCGTTAGTTCGTAATGAAAGATGTCTTCTTTTTTTTTGCCATCCATTTTAGAGGCCGTCCAATTCAAAGATACCACGTTTGTGGCGAAATATCTTTTTCATGCCATCTGTTTTATAGGACGTCAATTAATTTTAAGGACACCAGGAAAGCGTCGGGGGTTAAGGTTGGGGTGGGGTAGGGTGAGTGGGAGTGTGTGTGTGTGTGTGTGTGTGTGTGTGTGTGTGTGTGTGTGTGTGTGTGTGTGTGTGTGCGCGCGTGCATATGTGTGTGTGCGTGCGTGCGTGCGTGCGTGCGTGTGTGTGTGTGTGTGTGTGTGTGTGTGTGTGTGTGTCTGTGTGTCTGTGTGTCTGTGTGTATGTGTCTGTGTCTGTGTGTGTGCTTGTGACTGTGTGTCTGAGTGACTCTCTCTCTCATGTGTGTGTGTGTGTGTGTGTGTGTGTGTGTGTGTGTGTGTGTGTGTGTGTGTGTGTCTGTGTCTGTGTCTGTGTCTGTGTCTGTGTGTCTGTGTGTGTGAGGAAGGGTGGCAAAGACAAAGACAGAGGCACAAACAGACCGACCAACAGACAAGAAACCAAAAGAGACAGAAACAGAAGACCACAACGGGACCAGACGCGGTCGCCCAGGGATAGAAGCCATGAACGGGCTAAAGGGGAGGCGATGAATAATGCATCCTGCCACCATTTCAGCAGATGAAAGCGCCATCGTAACTCCACGACGCCCAACACCAAATCTGCAGGACTTCTCTCGCGCGGTAAAAATCATGGCGACTCGGCCCCGGCAAGGCTGAATAATACATTTTCTCTTCCTGCTTCGTTAGTCCGCGTGACAGAAAAACGAATGCCTCTCCTCTGCCAAGAGGACAGAACCCATGTGCGTGCTTTGGGGTTGGGGGATGGGGGGTGGCCTGAAGTGTGTCTTGCTATCCTTTTGGACAAACGCACTGCTATATACCGCCAAGGGCTCTGGGATCTATAATTGAACGAAGCTTGATGATTTGCTATCGGTTTGCATCGGACTTTCCAATTACGCGGAAGCAAAGGCCAGACACATTGTTCGTATCGCCCTGGAATATTACTCCTAGGAAAAATTGTTTGTGAAGACATGCTTTTCAACAGGCCAACCGATCACGAAGGCCAATATTAAAGCTGTAAGCAAGTTAAGAATGAACTACGTAAAAATGAAAAGACGACGTCCAAAAATTGAAGTCCTGAAATTATGAGACCGATCTAAACTACAGTCTCCCCTCCACCATGCTAGGAATAGCACCAATGACAATGAATGTGTACAGAAAAATGGCTGAAGGACATCACAAACAATGACCTGTGCTTACTGTAAGGGGTCTCTCTCTCTCTCTTTGAGCGATGTTTATTTTTCCTTCACTCCCCATTTTCGGGGTAAAGAAGGTAAAGACAACGAACAAACGGTCACCATGATAAATAAATGAACCGGAACCTAAAAGAGAATGAGGAAACAGTGACTTCTCTGTACGAAAACAATGTTGAAAAGAATATGGCACTGTGAACATGCGTTCTTGCTAATTATCAAGACAGCAATACGACGGAGATGAAATTAAACCGTAAAGAGCTAAAAGTCTATCTGTGGGTTTTGTTCCAGCCAATGTCATGAATTTACACAAAGTGTAACAGACATTCTTTTTTCGAAGAATTGCCCACTGAATATACTAGGGTTTAAACACTGAACGCATCTTTATATTTAACTTTGAAACTAACACAACATTCAGTGGTTTCTGTAGAATAGATGATTGACTTGATATTACAGGCAAGACAACACGGCTGATGTTTAGATGGCTTTATTTCAGCTGTACGCAGTGCCAGCAGACAGCACGACTTTCATGTTCTTACTTTTCCCATCAAGAACAGGTTTGTTCGTCAGCCAATGGGCGAAGACCTTTCATCTGTCTTGTCATTCACCAGCCAGTTGATGAAGGTCTTTCATCTCTCTTGTCATTCATCACCTAGTTGGCGAGGGTTTTCATCTCTCTTGTCATTCATCACCTCGTTGGCGAGGGTTTTCCATCTTTCTTGTCATTCATCACCTCGTTGGCGAGGGCTTTCCATCTTTCTTGTCATTCATCACCTCGTTGGCGAGGGCTTTCCATCTTTCTTGTCATTCATCACCTCGTTGGCGAGGGCTTTCCATCTTTCTTGTCATTCTTCACCCAGTTGGCGAGGGGCTTCCATCTCTCTGGTCATTCGTGAGCTAAATGATGAAGAGCTTTATCTATTTTGTCCTTTACCACCGAGTTGGCGAGAGCCGTTCTTCTGTGTTGTCATTCCCAGCCAAATGATGAATGCCTTTCATCTATCTTGTCGTTCACAAGCAAGCGGCGACATTTCATCGTTTCATCAAACTTGTCATTGATCATCCCTTTGGCGAGAATCTCTTTTGTCTCGGCACTCAGTTTCCGTTTCATCAATGAGGTGTCACTGCGTGCGGACTAGTCCACCCAAATACACTATACCACATCTGCTAAGTTTGAGACCACACTGTGCATGATTTACAACTGATGGATGAATGAGTGAATCACTATGATGATAGGAGGTAAAACTGAGAGTCTCGCTGATATAACTTGGCAGATGTCTGACCTGCGCATTAGTCCAACGCGCTGGTCAGACCTTGAGTACCTTACCCCTATCGGCACTCAACAACAAGCCAACGAGGGCCTTTTATGTATATGGTCATTCGCCAATCAGCTGGTTAGGGCTAATAATCTATTTCGGCAGTTTTTTGTTTGTTTGTTTGGTTCGGTTTTAGCGAGGGACTCATTCACTTTTTTGTGGTCATACATCAACCAATATGCGTGGGTCTTTCGCCCATCAGACATGTCAGGTCTGTCAAGAGACAAATTCGTCAGCCAACTGGTTGGTAAAAGCCTGTCGACTATCTTGGCATTCACCAGACAATTGGGAAGAGTCGATAATACATTTACCAGTCAACTGGAGGAAGTCGTATTACTTTTGTCATTCAAAAGTCAAATGGCGAGGATCGATCTTGGCATTCCTTCACCAGGCAACGAGAGTCTGTTGCTAAATGGCGAGGATCGATCTTGGCATTCCTTCACCAGGTAGCGAGAGTCTGTTGCTAAATGGCGAGGATCGATCTTGGCATTCCTTCACCAGGTAGCGAGAGTCTGTTGCTAAATGGCGAGGATCGATCTTGGCATTCCTTCACCAGGTAGCGAGAGTCTGTTGCTAAATGGCGAGGATCGATCTTGGCATTCCTTCACCAGGTAGCGAGAGTCTGTTGCTAAATGGCGAGGATCGATCTTGGCATTCCTTCACCAGGTAGCGAGAGTCTGTTGCTAAATGGCGAGGATCGATCTTGGCATTCCTTCACCAGGTAGCGAGAGTGTTGCTCCCTTTTTATTCCCCAGCCACCTGGCCAGGGTGTGTCATGCATCTTGTATTTCACAAACAGGTTGGCGAAGGTCTTCCATCTTCCATCAAGATTTTTCACCAGCCAGTTGACCATAGGTCTTCATCTAACTTGTCTGAAGAGAAACTCTTGTTATTACTGTCAATATGTTTTGTAAGTTAACACAATCTCACACAAAAAACCCTCATAATGTCTCCCCTGCGCCCCATCCCCCCTTCCCTCCGGACCCTCCTCTTCCTTTCCCATCCCTCTCCAAAAAATGTAACAGGAGGCATGGCCTCTGCCCAACCCTCCTGCCTCCACACACACTTGTGTCTGAGAACAGCCTGTCTTAAGGGTCCGAGGCCAGCAAGACGTACATCTCTTCCCCCGTCTGACTCATCATCGGCAAGGTGACAGCTCCGCTGATTATCCCAAAAGGCGGGGGTGAGGATCCGTCTCCCGGAGGTCGTAGAGGTGAGGGCTCGATCGACTTGGGCGTCACAGGCTACCCCCTCGCCAAATGAGCGGCGGCTTGCTGAACTGACGGGTCGATGGCCGTGCAGAGCGGTGTGGTGGTGTGGCTGCGGACTGCAGCGCCCTCTACAGGAAAAAAAGATTAACCACTTGGCGATAGAGGAGTGCGGTGAAGATGGGGGTAGGGGTGGGTTCAGGTTGGAGGCTGGATGAGCCGTGGGAGGGCTGGACGTCGTGGCTTCATTACCTGTCATTCCGGGAATCGGTCTGGGGGTCGAAGGCCACGTGAGAAGTGATGGTCGCCACTCGAACACGAAGGCAGGCCGCTAAGTGCTCCCCCCTCCCCCTGAAAAGGTCTGTTAGTGGATAAAAAGGACTACGCTGCAGACTGGTGTCTTGTCACAAGATATACAAGGTGCGTCGTTGCAAACCATCGGTTATGACCCTCCAGTATGTCTACATCAAATCTATAGACTGATCGGACATTAAAAATACCCAAACAAAAAAGCTGGAGCTGCCTGAATGAGCAACAAATTACATGACTGACCCGAAGACCGCACTCATTTCGGTTTGGAAACAGCAATTCTCACTTTCTGGATGAACGACAAAAAACCCGGACTGTCTCGACTTCAGCATCGACTTCTTGGGAACCACAGTTCTAAGTACCTGTGTGTGCATTAATGAGTGTCGCCTGACGAAGAGAATGATTCAGTATGGATTTACATCATGAAAGCAATCAGTGCCAGGAAAGATTTTCCTTCATCAGATCTGAAAGGTGAATGAAGACGGGGTGTTCATTTTCGAACAGACTACACGAGGACAGCTACAATGCACATTTGTCTTAAGCCGTTACTTTCATCATTCACTCCGCCTGAGTTCAGTATGCGTCGTTTGCACATACTTTTTTTTCGGGTTCCTTAGCAAAATGCAAAGAAAATAGGGCTGAATGTACATATTAGAGGAATGGAATCAAGCTGTATGAATGTGTATCGGTCGCTGTGAGGAATTAGTGCACCAGAAGACAAACAGTATGGCTACACTAGGAGCGGTATGAAGATGCAAAGTAGACAAAGCGATACGGTAGAGCCACAACTGTCTATCTTGAAAAACGCCATTTTGAGAAATGGCCACTTGAAGATTTCACATGTCTCCAAAAATTACACCTCTGCACGCAGAACTTCCAAACTTGGGAAAAACAAACACTAGATAGTGTTCTGAAGCTGTACAAACGGGGGTTTAAAAAAAACTCAAATGGAAACCACAGAATTACGCAATCTTAAGAAATAAACACTCTTGGTCTGAAAAGAAAGGCTTTCATCTTCCCAGAATTCTGAAGCCAACTAATTAACAAGACTTAGATAGTTGTGGCACACAACAGTAAGACCTTCACAGCTGAAATTTTCAGGCCACAACTGATCAGCTACGGGATAGTGACTTGTGGCCTGGAACATTCCTATCAGTTTGCGGTAATACTTCGGAATACAGCTGTCTTCTATGGCTCTAGCCACCTGTGGCACGGACAAACTGTCCCACTGTATGGAACATTTCAGACCCCAGTCTGTGACTGCTAGCTGTTCATTTGTGGCATGCAGAATCTGGTTGGATGTGGACAGGGCAACTGTTTCTTTGCTATCAACCAAAAACTAATAAATGTTTCATAACTGTGTTTCAGCATGTTAAACAGACTGTATTACTACACCTGAAAATATGAAAAAGTCAAAACACATTTTTTCGAGATAAACAGTTGTGGCACTAATGCATCGAAAGCTGAGCGCATGTGAAAGGGAGACAAGAGATATGAATACATCAAAGAGGGGCAAGCAGTATGAATGTGCAAAAGAGATAAACAATAGAAATGTACAAAGGAGGCAAGAGGTATGACTGTGCAAAGGAGACAATCTGAATGAATGTGATAGATGGATACAATATGCTGCATAGAAAGACAATATCATTGTATAAGGACAACCGGTTTCAACATAGACAGAAGACAAGCCAAATTAATGTTCAAGTTATGCACAAAAGTTAGCAATTCGGCCTTGGCGTGCAAGTTGATGCGCAAACGCTATCTCTTCGAAGGGGGATTATCGCGCGAGTGTCAAACAGGAAGGCCCTGAACTCCAAAATGTCCACCAGTTGGTGTTGAGGCGATTCTGTATATGAACGCCGATACACAGGGAAGAGTAGGGACATGTAAGGTTTATTTTCTCATAATATGCAAAGTGAACACCTAAGAACGGTAACAAAAGCAAAATTGGAGAAGTAAACGGGGAAGCGCTGATCTCTGCTGAGATCGAACGGATCCTTGATCCGCTCTTGGATCGGCGCCAGGGGAAGTACTAACTATCAGGGACAGACTGAAAGAGTACTTCCTATGTAACTTTTTAAAAGGATACGGAAGACACCAAAATGTCGAGGTATACATTATGTAAAAATTTATTAATATTCCATGAAAAGATTTTACTTGATCAATAAGATTTGAGTACCTTCACAGTGTTCATGTTCAGGAAAAAAATTGCAAAGATCTTGATGAACGGATCTTGCATCCAACTTTAGATTGGTGGCTTCGCGATAAAAAAAAAAAAAAGCTTCATCACTTTTTCACCAAGTACTGAGACATCGTGTTCTTCACAGCCTCCGGCCGATAGGACGTTAATCCCACCATAGCACGTACGTTCGCCAAGTTTCGGGGTGTAAGGCTGGCTCAGCTGGTTAGAATACCGAATTTTGCCGTCAGCTGCAGCACGATGGCGCTCAACGTAACAATTGCCGCTACCTCAAAATATCTTAACGTGTTGTCGTTTTTGGTGGTAAATCGTAGTGTAAAACGGACAACTCCCTCCCCCCCCCCCCCCCCCCACTCTCATCCCCCAAACTCTCCCGGGGTGCTGAATCCCCTCAGCTATGCTACCTGCAGGTGGGTGTCAGCGTTAAGTCTGAGTGAAAATAAACCTGAATGACAAACTTAAACAAGACTTATATGTAAAGTTGTAGTTTAATGAAGATCATTTAGACTACAGTGACAGGAAGGACCATTCACATAAGATGCCAAGCGCGGGAACATCTCCACCAGCTTTTTAGACGTAGTTGACCTCCTCAGAGTACAGACTACTTACGGGTGGGAATGAGAAATGTTAGAGCTGTGAAGGGAGGACATGTGAACGCTCCTTCCCATCACTATACTCTAAACAATCTCTATTACACTACAACTTACGGTGCCGAGACTGAAAACGATTGGTCGGTGCCGAAACTGAAAGGCGCAATTAATTAAAGTAGGCTAATGTTCAATTAAAGCCTCTGGTAGGGTTTTCTACAATCGGGTTACAACATTTTTCTCAACTAAGGAAAAGGAGAAAGGATATGACTGACCCGATGTTCCTTGCTGCCTCAAAAAATTCCTTGTAGGCACTTTATCAATTCTAAACAGCGACAATGGTTTTCCGTCCCACGTCTGGCATGTTCTGACTCCGAATGGCGATGTTCCCGCGCTCGGCATCTGACATGAATGTGGATGAACCAATCGCTATCTGACATGAATGTGGATGAACCAATCGCTATGCAAGAAATGAATTAAATCAAACCTGAATGAAACTTACTCATTAAGTGTCGTTCATAAACATTGTGTGATCTGCGTGATGTTTCTGACAGACAGACAGACAGACAGACAGACAGACAGACACAGACAAACAAGCAAACACAGACAGACAGACAGACACAGACAGACAAACAGACAGACACAGACAGACAGACAGACAGACAAGCAAACACAGACAGACAGACACAGACAGACAAACAGACAGACAGACAGACAAGCAAACACAGACAGACAGACAGACAAACAGACACAGACAGACAGACAGACAGACAGACAGACAGACAGGCTGACAGACAGACAAGCAGACACTGAAACCTGCGGACGTAGGTTAAAAAAATACTGCGGCGGTAAGAAAAAGGAGAACAGCAAATAAACGAACACACCGTTCTCACGCTTGGTGCCAGCCAAGGCGATCCTTGTTCGTGCCAAGAGGGCTCGCATGGCTTCCTCTCAAAACTATCACGCGTGCAAATCGAAAAGGTTTGTGTGGACATTCAGCCAGGCAGCAATAGGAGTAGGACATTGATCCCCTCCCCACCCCCCCACCCCCGGCTTCCCTATCCACATCCCCTGCCCTCCCCGCGCCTTCCCCCCGCCTCCGTCCTCCAGAGAATAAGGTCCGTGGAATCAGGATCAACCATTTTGCCGCTTGGAGAACTTCAGCCCTGACAGCACAACTTTCTATCGATTTTCACTTTTCGCTTCTTTGTTTTTTTCTGTATTAATTTCTTTTAGAACCCAAATAACTTTTGATGTATTACTATTTCATATTTCCTCCGTTGTAGAAGCTCATAGTGCCATGTCCTGAATTATGAGATCCATCAAGCTGTGCTTTCTACCAATCTGTCTGTCTGTCTGCCTGTCTCTGTGTATGTGTGTGTGTGAGTGTGTGTGTGTGTGTGTGTGTGTGTGTGTGTGAGTGTGTGTGTGTGTGTGTGTGTGTGTGTGTGTGTGTGTGTGTGTGTGTGTGTGTGTGTGTGTGTAATATTATCGGTTTGCATCAGCTTCAAATTTTATGGCCGTAATAACATCACACACACACACACACACACACACACACACACACACACACACACACACACACACACACACAAACACACACACACACACACCTAAGAGAGAGAGAGAGAGAGAGAGAGAGAGAGAGAGAGTGTGTGTGTGTGTGTGTGTGTGTGTGTGTGTGTGTGTGTGTGTGTGTGTGTGTGTGTGTGTGTGTGTGAGTGAGTGAGAGAGAGAGAGAGAGAGAGAGAGAGAGAGAGAGAGGAGAGGGGGGAGGGAATATGTGCCATATGCAAATGAGAAACATAACTCTTCACACAATTCACCCTTTGGACAAGAAAGAACAATAAGATAACACGGCTGACTCGCATTACCCGTAGAGGCTCCTTGTTTAGCTGGACCGGCTGCAAATGAAAGAAAGCTGATGATCAACCGTGTGAATTGCGCCCAAAAGGAATGCCAATTAGACGATGTTACTATTTATTGTGCATGGGCGGAAAGAGAATGCCGGTGCATAATTAGAAACAAATTTCTCTTCTGATCTCAAGCCAATGAAGACAGCGTTTATACATTTTTTTTTGCCCTTAGGAAGATGAATCGGAGAAGACGGTGTGTAGACCTTTAGAGTGTTCTTTTTTCACATCAGTGTCTCTTTCTTGTTTCTGTGTTTATCTCAGTCTTATGTGTATTACAACCCCCCCTCACCCGCTCCTCCCCCACTTTTTTTTTTTTTTACTTCTTCCTCTTTTTGAATCTTTGCCAAGTGAACAATGCAATGACGGAGGAATTTTTAGCCTGCGCTTGTTTTCCCTCACTACTAAATTGTTCTGACTGTCTGTCTGTCTGCCTGTCGGTTTGTCTCTTTGTCTCTGTCTCTCAACCTACACACACACACACACACACACACACACACACACACACACACACACATATATATATATATATATATATGCGTGTTTGTATCTACACACACACACACACACACACACACACACACACACACACACACACCTACACTCACACACACACACACACACACACACACACACACACACACATATATATATATATATATATATATATATCACCAACGTTAACATTAAGCTGGCAATTTTGCCAAACGCGGACATTAAGCAGGTTGCTTGCTGAGTGTCAACGTTAGGGAAGTAATCAACATTAAGCCAGTGCAGACAGACTGCTCTTCAGTGAGCTCTGTATTATCCAGGTTATTTTCTGTCCTCCAAATGTCGGCATTAATTTGAGTGATTCTGCGCGTCATGTGGAGGAGTCCCCCCCCCCCCCCCCCCCCCGCCTCCTGCAAATTAACAGTGTTCGGCTGATTTCTGTTCACTGAGCCAAATGAAGGGATCATTGAGGAGCGTTTCTTCATTCTGCTCCTGATTAGTTAACTATTTTGATCTCAACACCGGTGCGAGGAAGCCTGTGATACAACTGTGATACAACGCAAAGTGCAACAAGACATCAATTTCCTCGCAAAGTTTAACAACGCAGCAGTCTGGAAAATGACGTGACCATTATTACCATTTTCGTGCGGCGTCAAGCAGAATGGAGTCCTACAAACAATGTAACAACAGATCTTGTTTTAAGGCGTTTTGTACAGGTTTGAAAAAAAACTGACACACAGATTATTTTCTAAATAACAAAACGAATGGAACCGATCGTGACAATCTCACAACCCTGACGTGTTTCCCCTCCCCCCCCCCCCCCCGCTCCCTCCCCCATGCGGTCGGCCAAGCATGAACAACATGAACTGGATTGGATTTGTTTGACCTCTTCATCATTACTCAAGTGCATATATAATAACTCTCTGGTACATTTTGCTGTCCGCGTGGATTTATGGGAATAGAGAGGAGAGATTTGAAATGTCAGTACTAAACCCCTCACTGTAGGGCGTACAAAAACCATAGAACTGTTATCTTATGAGCAGAATCATCTGTTGCGCCTGTCTGGAGTCGATTTTCGTCTCCTGGGCGAGTGTCGTCAGTAGAATTCGGCCTGCAAGTCGCGCGACGCCATTTTCCATATTCCGCAAACATCCGGCGATTGGTATTAACCCACAGGGTCGTGGCACGTTCATTAGCACAAAAAAAAAAAAAAAAAAGCAAGCTGATAGCGTGTTGATTGGCGGAAGATCAAACAGGACTTCATGTGATCGGCTGTCACGGGTAACCTGGGATAAACGTCAGTGCAATCCGATTTGTAGACATCCTCAAGTGACTACAGACTGCACGTTGCTCGGTAACCTGTGCATATTTAGGTGCGCCAAGTTTGGTCCGGTCGTCGGAAGAGTTATCTCCGCCGCGTAATCACAGACTAACAGCTGTCGACTTACGATCTGGGGAGGATTAGTTTCTTTGTCTGATGTTCGTGATGCCGAAAACAGACTTGTTTATCTAATATGAAATTCGTTCGGTGGTTGAAAGAGATATCTCTTCCGCGTTATCGCGGGCTAACAGCTGTCGACTTGTCTGGGAGTATGATTTTCTTTGAATGATGTTTGTGACGTTGACCAAAAACTTTGTTTTTCCTTTTTTTTTTCCACTTGTCTGTTTTGCATTGTGTATTCACTAAACGTTTGTTTGCACTCTGTTGTGTATTTTCACATATATTCAGGGTTGTTTTCAGTAGTGCTGCAGTCTTTTCTTTTTTTTTTTCGATGGTATTCTTACAAACTAAAACCTTTAAAAAAACGTATGTCCATAATCCTTAAAATTATACTCATTTTGTGCTAACGTAGGGTCTTCTCTCTCTCTCTCTCTCTCTCTCTCTCTCTCTCTCTCTCTCTCTCTCTCTTACCCTTTTTAGTAAAAATACGCCAACCAAATCACTCTGAAATTAGCTGTATAAACGTCAAACCTCAATACGTGAATGGAGGATACTGAGAGCTGTTACTTTAAGGAACAAAATAAAGCTGGAGGATTTAACTGTGAGACTTTCACTACATGCAGATACCGAGAGAAATCAACTACATAGTGATACCTAAACATCACCAAGGGTCTATAACTTAATAAACTGGCCATGCAGAGATATGGGAATAACGTCAAATGGAACCTTTGTGGGAACATTGAGCATCTGGAATAGCAGCATCATCATAAAACTGGGAGAACATACAGAAACTGGAATAACAAAATTGTCTGGAATTGTGCGATCAAAGAGCAGTTGGAGGATCTACACAAAGTGTTATGGGAACATGAAGCAGTTGGAATCTCAATATCAAGAGTTATGGGAGCATGGCACAATTGAAATTTCAACATCGAGAGCAAATGGAAGATGGAGCAGGTGGAAGATTAACATCTAGAATTGCGGGAACATGGAGCATTTGTAAAATCAATATCAAGTGTTAGTGCAACATAAAGCAGCAGGATTATCTACAATATCGAGATATACGGGTCTTTGAAGCAGTTGCAATGTCAGCAAGATCGAGAGCTATGGGAACATGGAACAAAAGGAATATCAACAACATCAAGAGTTATGGGAACATGGAACAGAATGAATATTCACATCAAAATTTATGGGAACATGGAACACAATGAATATCAATATCAAGAGTTACGGGAACATGGAACAGAAGGAATATTAACATCAAGAGTTACGGGAATATGGAACAGAAGGAATATTAACATCAAGAGTTACGGGAATATGGAACAGAAGGAATATTAACATCAAGAGTTACGGGAACATGGAGCAGAGGGAACGTTAACAACATTATGAGTTGTGGGAACATGGAGCATTAGGAATATCAACAACATCACCAGTTGTGGAACATGGAGCAGTGGAGTATCAACATCATCACGAGTTGTGGAACATGGAGCAGTAGGAATATCAACATCATCACGAGTTGTGGAAACACGGAGCAGTAGGAATATCAACATCATCACGAGTTGTGAAACATGGAGCAGTAGGAATATCAACATTATCACCAGTTGTGGAACATGGGGCAATAGGAATATCAACATTATCACCAGTTGAGGAACATGGAGCAGTAGGAATATTAACATTATCACCAGTTGTGGAACATGGGGCGATAGGAATATCAACATTATCACCAGTTGAGGAACATGGAGCAGTAGGAATATTAACATTATCACCAGTTGTGGAACATGGGGCGATAGGAATATCAACATTATCACCAGTTGAGGAACATGGGGCGATAGGAATATCAACATTATCACCAGATGAGGAACATGGAGCAGTAGGAATATTAACATTATCACCAGTTGAGGAACATGGGGCGATAGGAATATCAACATTATCACCAGTTGAGGAACATGGGGCGATAGGAATATCAACATTATCACCAGATGAGGAACATGGAGCAGTAGGAATATCAACATTATCACCAGTTGAGGAACATGGGGCGATAGGAATATCAACATTATCACCAGTTGTGGGACACGGAGCATTATGAGTATTAACAATATCACCAGCTGTGGAACATAAAGCAGTAGGAATATCAACATCAGGAGCTGTGGCAACACGGAGCAGTAGGAATGTCAACAACATCAACAGTTGTAGGGACATAGAGCAGCTGGAAAATTGACAACACCAAGACTTGTAGGAATATGGAGCAGTTGGAAAATTAACAACACCAAGAGTTATAGGTACATGGAGTATTAGGAAAATTAACAATACAAAGAATTGTAGAAACATAGAGCAGTTGGAAAATCAACAACACCAAGAGTTGTAGAAAAATAGAGCAGTTAGAAAATCAACAACATCAAGAGTTGTAGAAACATAGAGTATTTGGAAAATTAACAACACCAAGAGTTATAGAAACATGGAGTAACTGGAAAATTACAAGTCCAAGAGTTGTATGAACTTGGAGCAGTAGGAAAATTAACAAACCAAGAGTTGTAGAAACATAAAACAGTTGGAAATTTAACAACACCAAGAGTTATAGAAACATGGAGCAGATGGAAAATCAACAACACTAAGAGTTGTAGAAACATGGTTGTAGAAAAACGGACCAGTTGGAACATAACAACACCAAGAGTTGTATGAATATGGAGCAGCTGGAAAATTAACAACACCAAGAGTTGTAGAAACACAGAGCAGTTGGAATACAAACAATACGAGTAAGATATGAAGGAGGATGAAGCAGTCTAAATTATCAATAACACAAACAGCTGAACGAATATGGAGCAGCTGAAATACAAACCGTGCGATTAAGAGGTGTAGAAATATGCAGCAATTTGAATATTGACAACATCAGGAGTTGAAGGAACAAAGAGCAGTAGCAATACAAACAATATGATTTAGAGGTGCCGAAACATTGAGCAGTCTGAATACTAGAGCATCAAGAGTTGAAGGAACATAGAACAGTTGGAATGCAAACAATATGATTGATAGGTGTAGAAACATGGAGCAGTCTGAATACTGACAACATCAAGAGTTCTGGAGACATGGAGCTGCAGGGATATCAACACCACCAAGAGCTGTAAGAACATGGAGCAGTTGGAGTATCACCAACGTCAGAAGTGGTGAAGATCCTGTCACAGCAAGAAACAAACAGTTAGACAATGTAGTCCAAACATATGACAGACTAACAGTCGATCATTCAGGGGAAAAATCACAATGTTGTCCCTGAACTTCTTCTGCCCATCTCCTACTTCTTTCGGATTCCACCTTACTTTTCCTTTCCGCCCGTACTTCATGCATATTCATCGTCATTCTAAACGAGAATTTTGAGCGCGTCTCATGAATATTGAAATGGATAACCGACGACAATCGCCTCTGATTGATCAGTATACTTGTGATCAAAATTCATGAGGCCACAATCGTCATAGCGGGCTATGAATAACCGATGACGCATGCTTCGAAGGAAAAGTGCTCTCCAGCATTTGGTGAATGTGTCAGGAAAGTCCAGATAGAGTTATGATGATCTAGTTTGCTTAGTGAGTGAGAAAATGAGCGAGTGAGTGAGTGAGGGAGATACTGAGTGAGTGAGTGAGTGTGGCCAGTAAAGTGGATATCTTTACAACGCCAAAACGCACACATGCACGCGCGCGCGCACACGCACACAAACACACACGCACGTACGCATGCACGCACACACAAAACGTGCGCGTGGCGGACACGCACAACCGATAATTCGAGTGAGGGAAGCGGGAAGAAAAACTAGTCGCGCAGGGAAGAATAGTTGCTTTAGGGTGGAATAGGGAGAGGAAGGGATGGGGAGGCGAGGAGGAGGGGGGGGGGGGGGGGGGGGGGGGGGGGGGGTGAAGGAGGCAGGCGATAACCACAATTTCTGTTTTAGCTTCATGAAGAAAACTTCAGCGCGTGCGGACTAGTCCCACATACGCTACCATCACGTTTCCCAAGCCATAAGACCATAATTGACGGTGAAAATGTTTGAGTGAATCAATAAACAATTAAACGAATAAACGAAAATAAAGAAAGAAAGAAATGAATGAATAAACAATACAAATAAATAAACAAACAAATAAATAAATGAATGAATGAATAGAGTGACACTGGAGAGAACGCATACTTCCACCAAGATGATACGGCTTCAGACTCCCCCATTTTTAGCTCGATCCGCCCCACGTATCCGCCCCCAAGTTTACTGGTTTTTATGGGCTACTTTCCATCTTTCCAAGTTTCGTTAGGATCGGTTAATTAGTTTTGTCCCCGTAATGTTGCCGAAAATCCTGGATCCGTATGCAAATCTGGATCCGCACAATGGATCCGCATAAAAATTTTCAAAGTACCCCCCCCCCCTCCCCGTGAAAGGAAGGTTCTTTTTACCCCATAATGAAAAGTATAACAGAGAACAAAAACCAAGATGATTACACTGTAATACAATAATTCATAACAATTAATGGATTCGTTCTACCGCCATAATTATGCCATCTCGCTAACAAGTTTCCTTAAAATCAGTTGCATGCGTTTTGTGTAACCTTGTTGACAACCAAACACACCAATAAACAGACGGGGGAGGAAGATAAAGTCCTGGGCGGAGAGAACTAAAAGGGCAATCGGGGGAGCGCAGACCTCCGCCAAGGTCAAACGGAACCTGGATCCGCCGTTTGGTCCAGATCCAAGCTACAACTTGATCGATTCGTCCTTGGGGCTACACTTCATCCTTCCACCAACTTTGCCTACAGTCGGTAGGGCAGCTTTTACGTGATCTTGCTAATAGGCAGAAAAACAACAACAACAAACAAACAAACAATAAAACAAACAAACAAACAAGCAAACAAACCAGCTGACGCGGATGAAAATGTAACTTCCTTAGCAGAGCTATATAAAAAAAGACTTGGGAAGAATGTTTTCACAGCCTATCGCCACAGATGACCGACAGTGAAAGAATGGGTAACGGAGCAGATGGAATGAAGGGGGTGGGGGTGGGGGTGGGGGGGGGGTGTGTGGAGGTAGCGGGTGGGGTGGGAGGCAGGAGAAAAAGGAAAGATGCTGAGCGAGGGATGAGGGGGCTTGGGCCGGAATAGCTCAGTTGGTGGAGCGCCGGACTCGTAATCTAAGGGTTGCGGGATCGAATCTCCGCCGGGTCGTTTCGGTACAGGGGGGATTTTTCCCTCGGAGTTAACATTGGTTCTGACTCCATTTCACATACAGTCCGAATGAGACTATAAACCGAGGTTCCGTGTGT
>CM065731.1:50360403-50365403 GCA_033310375.1 Conus canariensis
TGAGGAAAATGAGGAGGCTGAGGGCCCCTCCAGCACACACACACACACACACACACACACACACACACACACACACACACCCACACACACACACTCACACACACACACACACACACACACACACAGAGAAAGAGAAAGAGAGAGAGAGAGAGAGAGAGAGAGAGAGAGAGAGACAGAGACAGAGACAGAGAGAGACTAGAAGAAGGGGTGGGGGTGGGAGCAAACAGGAGCTTGTGGCAGAAAAAACCCAGTAGCAATGACAGTGGCAGCAGAAGCAGAACCTACAACAGAAAGAGCAGACAGAAGCAGCACTGTAAGCAATCTAAGGGGATATCGGCAACAGAAGCAGCACTGTAAGCAATCTAAGGGATATCGGCAACAGAAGCAGCACTGTAAGCAATCTAAGGGGATATCGGCAACAGAAGCAGCACTGTAAGCAATCTAAGGGGATATCGGCAACAGAAGCAGCACTGTAAGCAATCTAAGGGGATATCGCAACAGAAGCACCACTATAAGCAATCTAAGGGGATATCGGCAACAGAAGCACCACTATAAGCAATCTAAGGGGATATCGGCAACAGAAGCACCACTATAAGCAATCTAAGGGGATATCGGCAACAGAAGCACCACTATAAGCAATCTAAGGGGATATCGGCAACAGAAGCACCACTATAAGCAATCTAAGGGGATATCGGCAACAGAAGCAGCACTGTAAGCAATCTAAGGGGATATCGTGCAACTAGAATGCAGCACTGTAAGCAATCTAAGGGGATATCGGCAACAGAAGCAGCACTGTAAGCAATCTAAGGGGATATCGGCAACAGAAGCAGCACTGTAAGCAATCTAAGGGGATATCGGCAACAGAAGCAGCACTGTAAGCAATCTAAGGGGATATCGGCAACAGAAGCAGCACTGTAAGCAATCTAAGGGGATATCGGTAACAAAGCATTGGTTGAAAATCAACCTAAAAGCAAAGAAGCCACAAACGTAACAAGTCCCATGACACTCCCGCGTTTGATTTATCTCACACACACACACATAGAGTTACAATAGAAAAGGGTTGAACAATTGATAAACCATTGACCGAAATGTTAGAAGTCCCTCTCCTTTTTGTAAAGAGAGAGAGAGAGAGGAGAGAGAGAGAGAGAGAGAGAGAGAAGAGAGAGAGAGAGAGAGAGAGAGAGAGAGAGAGAACATGATGACATTTAAGAATCCCCCAATCCTCCGCACTCCCAGTCCTACCTCTTCCACACACTCTGCACCCCCTGTCCGTCCTCACCAATGCCCCCATTCACTCCCACCCCATCCTTTCCATCCTTGGCGGTCGATAGATGTTCAGGTGTCAGATGCCATTCTGTGGCTGTCTTTTGTGGCTGTTGGCAATCTTGCTAATCTTGGGAGAATTACATTCAGCAGAGAGAGAGAGAGAGAGAGAGAGAGAGAGAGAGAGAGAGAGAGAGAGAGAGAGAGAGAGAGAGAGAGAGGAGGGAGCTTAAAATTCGGAGAATCTCTCTCCCTCTGTGTCTCTCTCTCTGTTCTCTGCATCCGTCTGTCTAATGCTGTAATGTATAGAACATCCACAGTCTCTCTCTCTCTCTCTCTCCCCCCCCTCTCTCTCCTCTCTCCCCCCCCTCTCTCTCTCTGTCTTTGTCTGTCTGTCTGCCTTTCTTCTGTCTGTCTGTCTCTTTCTGTCTGTCTGTCTGTCTGTCTGTCTGTCTCTCTTTCATCACCACATTTTGTCAGTCAACAGTCAGAGGACACCAAGCAGACGAACCGCCAGAGGTCTGGCACCATCCTATTGATCAGCGCACACCAGTCTATGCCGGTGGACCCCATGGGGACGCCGAGAGCTGTGTCAGTGCACACTGTAGGCCCGCCTTCTGGACCTTCTGTGACGGTGGTTTCCTCCTTTCTGTCACTGTCGTGGGCTCTGCCCTTTTCTGTACGTCTGTATCGTCCGCTGCCTCTCTCCTGCCTTCCTGGCAAATTCTTCTGTCTTTTGTCCGAGTAGATCTTTACAAATTTTGTTACAATATGTAACATGCCAGCTTTTGTTGTTATTATAATCTGGCAATAAAGTAGTCAATTGTATACACTGTCCATTTTGCTGTGTCTCTTTACCTGTGAATTTTTCCTTTGCTTCTTTGTTTTACTTTGAAATATTCGTACCTTCTTTCACAAGGTTCCGTAATCTGAATGTAAATATTAAATGGAATATCTGGCACAGACTCTGCCATTTTCTTTATCTTTATCGTCTGCAGCTTCTTTTTTGTCCGATGAGGTCTTTACGCTTTTTGTTACAATATCTAACATGCACGTTGTGGTTGTTGTTGTTGTCGTCGTCGTCGTTGTTGTTATTGTTGTTGTTGTAATCTCGCAACAAGGCAGTCAAATTATACACACAGTCTAGAATGGACACTGTCCATTTTGCACTGTCTATTTGGCTGTATGTTTTTAAAATGTCTTTTTGTTACAGTGACATAATTATTGTTATTTCCTGTCCACTATGTATTGTATCTAAAAGTGAAATATTTGGCACAGCAAGCACAGCCTAGCCATGTGTACTTTAAGGACGTCGATAGACTTGATATCATGTTCAAAATATAATGTATATTTTGTAAACAGTTATGTGTTTACTGTCGTTGCTTTTCTTTTTTCTTTTTTTTTTTTTTGCAAGGACAAGACTATTTTCCCCCCACATGGCATTCTTGAAAAACCCTTATAATAGAAATTGAAATAATAAAGCAAAAATAACAACGTATACCATGTAACATGAGAAGCTGGCTTCCTGAACGAACATTTCACCTGCATTCCTAACAAAAATACCACCACCCTGGCCATCCCAACCTTTCGTCCTCCTTCCTACTTCCTCTCTGAGAAACACATCAGGTAAGACTGTAAGACTCTCTCTCTCTCTCTCTCTCTCTCTCTCTCTCTCTCTCTCTCTCCTCCTCCTCCTCCTCCTCCTCCTCCCTCCTCCTCCTTGTTCTTGTTCTTCTTCTTCTTCCTCCTTTTCTTCTTCCTTGACTCCGTGACTATTTGTCCTCTGTACTTTGTGATGAGAGTTCTTCTGTGTGTACTTTGTGATGAGTGTTCTTCTGTGTGTACTTTGTGATGAGTGTTCTTCTGTGTGTACTTTGTGATGAGTGTTCTTCTGTGTGTACTTTGTGATGAGTGTTCTTCTGTGCATTTCAAATATGCTTATACCGACAATTTATAATTGGCTGAAACTTTTACCGAATGAATTGTTCAGCTTCTCTCTCTCTCTCTCTCTCTCTCTCTCTCTCTCTCTCTCTCCTCTCTCTCTCTCTCTCCTTCTTCTGTCTGTCTGTCCGTCTCTGTCTGTCTGTCTGTCTTCTTCTTCTTCTTGTTCTTCTTCTTCTTCTTCTTCTTCTTCTCTCTCTCTCTGACTAAGTGTCTTCCGTTCAATCATTTTACTCTGGAGTAAAGTTTCTTAGGGGGTAAAGTATTAGTATTACACCGGTGTCGGACAGCACATTTCTGGAACCGCCGCTGGTCCCTCCCCGCTGCTAGTACAGGAAAATGCTAATGCCAAAAGATCCACTTTGCAGATTTCTTCTCAAACAGAATATATTTATCTTCAGGAAAAAAGCAGTATAATTATAACACATAATTTTCATATGATTTTTAAAAATCATTATTATTCTTCTTTACATATGACTGTCATGTGACGAAGGATAACTAAGCGTGATTTCCTTTCAGGGACTGAATTGCTCCAAGATTTTAACCTTGGAATTTCATTAATAGTTGGTTCTGATTTTGACGTACAGTCAACTCTGATATGACCCTTATGGTCAGTTGCGCTGTACACATTAAGACTTGACTTAACCAAGCATGAAGCAAAAACAAAAAAAGTCATACAAACTGACTTGACCTCGGATGCAACAGTGCCACATAGTATTATTGTTACAATTATTAGTATCTTCTTTCAGCACGCTATGAAGCAGGCTATCGGTGTCAATACTGATCAAAATAATCATTTTGACATCAGAATTTCAGCATACCTTACTGATATCATTATCAACAGTATCTGAAATATGATAACTTATGGCGAATATTTATCCCCTTAGCAATGATAATAACTCTTTTCGTAATAAAAAATGATGAAACAGACCTTTTGAAACGAGCGGTTTCCCATACAGACCGTTCAATGTGGCTATCCATCAGAGCTCTCCGTGGACCTCCCCCTAGTCCTCTCGCCAGCTAAGACACTGACCGAGCCACCCATCTCTACCGATCTGGAAGCTGGTCATGTGGTTTGCAGCCACGCCGACCACAGGGGCCGAATTAAGGCTGAGAACGTCGTATAAATAAAACAGTATTCAAAGCTACTATTTCAAAATAAACAACTCAAAGAAAGAAAAAAAAACTGAAACTGTTTCCTACAACCTAAAAGACCAAAATAACAATTTAATATAAAAATATAACAGATATCCTGTGTTGAAACCCGGTGTGACATGTCGTAATCACTCCACACCCACAATCACTACCCGGTGGATGAGAAACGACGCATGCCCAGTCCCACCCCTTCAGGAGCAAATCCACACCGACCTCCCCCTTTGTTCTAAAAGCACTTCTCTCCTTCAAAATTCTCAGTGTCCTATGCGACAAAAGAAATGAATCAAACCACACTGTCTCTGAATTTGACAGGGCGAGGCGAGGAGAGGGTGTGGTGGTGGCGGGTCGGGCTAGGGGGAGCAGGGGGGGGGGAGGGGGGAGGGGGAGTGACTGCCTCTGGAGTCATGACTAACTACTTCCCCATGCTCACTCCTGTTCCAAAACGACTTTCTGGTGAGTGGTTTAGGTCATGGTGCACAGACACTCCAGGATGTGAATCCAGGAACAATCCCAAACTCACCAATCCTATGTGACAGGGAGGTAGGTGGAAATGGACCACGTGCCTGTATGTATTCACACCATGGGTATTTCTGGGCAGAGCCCCAAATCAGGTCACCGGAGAGTGGTTTGGCATTATCATC
>CM065731.1:50370403-50380403 GCA_033310375.1 Conus canariensis
CTGGTGGGCACGCCCGAAGCAATTTTGCCCCGTCACTCTGCTTCACAGTTCAATCAGACAGAGAAAATGCCCCGTCACTCTGCTTAATTAATAGTTTAATCAGACAGAGAAAATGCCCCGTCACTCTGCTTAATTAATAGTTCCATCAGACACAGAAAATGCCCCGTCACTCTGCTTAATTAATAGTTCCATCAGACACAGAAAATGCCCCGTCACTCTGCTTAATTAATAGTTCCATCAGACACAGAAAATGCCCCGTCACTCTGCTTAATCAATAGTTCAATCAGACAGAGAAAATGCCCCGTCACTCTGCTTAATTAATAGTTCAATCAGACAGAGAAAATGCCCCGTCCCTCTGCTCAATTAATAGTTCAATCAGACAGAGAAAATGCCCCGTCACTCTGCTTAATTAATAGTTCAATCAGACAGAGAAAATGCCCCGTCACTCTGTTTAATAGTTCAATCAGACACAGAAAAATGCCCCGTCACTCTACTTAATAGTTCAATCAGACAGAGAAAATGCCTCAGCATGGGAGTGACACGGTGCGCCTGCGATGCAGACAGTAAACATTCCGATCGTTATCCTGACGTGCGCTTCAAATGAAATATTTGGCTGACTAGATCTATTTGCTTGACCCATAACATGAGAAAGGGTAACTCTACTTGGAATGGAAAGATAAGCGTTATCTTCCCTTGACGTTTTTCTTCTCCCAGAACAGGTCTATTGAGCAAAACCATTGTTTTCTTCGAAGCAAACACAACACAACACAACACACACACACACACACACACACACACACACACACACACACACACACACACACACACACACACATCAGAAACAAACTAACTAACTAACAAACAAAAACAAAATATCCACTGATATTCCTGTCACTGGTGGAAGAGACGATAAGGATTCTCACACTGGCGTGTACAATACTAGCCACCAAACGTTAAGGGGAGGTTAAAAACGCTTGCCTTGCAGAGAAATGAACTGTTACTGTGTTAGGCCCAGGGATGTTTTGTGTTAAGCCCAGGGATGTTTTGATCAGCCTAACCCCGCAGCTAATTGCCAGGAACGTAATAAATAATACAGAGGCTGGAATTTCCGGCAGTTCCTTCTGTAGGAATGAGGGCACCATGTGCCCAGATTATGGCGCCTTTGGCTGAAGGCATCAGACCTCATCACTGTTCATCTGGTTGATGCAATACCTCTGGCTCAGGTGAGCAATTTCAGTGGCGAGAAGCTGAAAGAAAGTCGGAGTGTGTGATATGATATGATATGAGTATGATTATGAGCACAGTGACCACTGAAAAGCGGAGGAGTTTGAATGATGTGGTGATGTATATGCTGTGGTGTTCGATGTTGTATGGTAAGATTGGATGTATATGGAATGGTAGGGTGCAGTATAGTATGCGCACTGTATCCGCTGAAATGATGACAATTTTGTATGACATGGTATATGGTATGGTGTGAACATTATGTCCCCTAAATGCTGACAATGTTGTGTGGTATGGTATAGTAAGGTCTATTCTAGAGGAGTAGAATATGTTGTAAACACAGTGTCCTCTGAAACGCTGACAATTTTGCACAGTATGGTTGTTGTATGACATGGACTGTGCCCACTTAAGTGCAGAAAGTTTTGAATGGCATGGTATGGTACAGTATGGTAGGGTATGGTATGGTATGGATGGCACAGTATGGCAGTTATGGTGTGATTTTTGTTATGGTGTGATATGTTATAATTCAGTATGATTAAAATGGAGTTGTACTGAAACGGAGTTTAACATTTTTGGCGATGTTTTAGGCCTGCCGAAACTGCAGCTCACTGCCAGAGCCATTTTAGAAATGTAAGAAATTTGGGGATTAGTCTTTCGATAATTCGCTCTGCAGGAAAAAATAACACCCATCTGACCAGATTACCACATGTTTGGCTGAAGATGTCTGTTTCGCTGATGTCTGGTTGGTTGGTAGAAACACTGACATCGTTACCAAGCCTGTGACTCGAGTTTAACAAGTGGGTGAGTCAGCTGATGGGATGAGAGCTGACAGCCGTTTGGTCTTGTTTGGGGAGGCGTGGTATGGTATGTCCACGGTAAACACTGAAAAGATGGTAATTCTGTGTGGTATGGTAGGCTAGGGTAGCGCAGGTAAGTACCTTAGTGTGGAAGGATATGGCATGGCAGCATATGGTATGGTATGGTATGGTATAGTATAACAGAGTATGGTATGGTATGGCATGGCATGGTATGGTATGGTATGATATGGCATGGTATGGTATGGTATGATATAGTATACTATGGTATAGTATGCTATGGTATAGTATGGTATGGTATGGTATGATATGGTATGGCATGGTATAGTATGGTATGATATAGTATAGTATGGTATGGTATAGTATGGTATGGTATGGTATGGTATGGTATATGGTATGATATGGTATGGTATGGTATGGTATACTTTGGTATGGTATGGTATAGTATGGTATAGTATGGCATAGTATGGTATGGTATGGTATGGTATGGTGTATGGCAAGATGGAGCTAACAGAGTTGTAGTGAAATAATTTGGGGGCGTATTGTTAATCTGTATTTAATAACATGAAAATAAAACATGAAAAGGAAAGAAATGATACCAAAGGATCAAGCTGAAAGTACTGCTCGGCATTTCTTTCCTCTTCTGTTTAAACCCGGACCCAATTGCTAGTGCCAGTTTAGAAACGTTAGAAATTAGGGGGATCAGCATTCACTGAGCAGGGAAGAGGAAAACGTCTGAGGAGATTACAGCATGTATGGCTGACAGAAATACTGACATTGTCAAGAAGCCAGTAGCTCAAGTTTAATTCTATTCTGAAGACAGTCAGTCAGCTGATGAGATAGGAGCTGGCAGGCAATTTGGTTTGGACCGGTGTGGTATGGTACATGCAAGGTAAACATTGAAAGACTTGGAATCGTGCATGTTATGCTACAGTATAGTATGATGAAGTGGAGGTGATAGGGTTGTAGTGAAATGGAGTTTCTGGGCGTTTTTTCCTCTTTCCCTTTGGTCCTGGAACAAATTGCTAGAACCACCGTAGAAATGTTAGAAATCTGGGCATTAACCTTCCTACAGTACGTTAGGTAGGAATGAGAAAAACGTCTGAGGTAATTATGGCATGTTTGGCTGAAGATGTCTTCGGTCATTATCGTCCCTTTAGTCGATAGAAATACTGACAGTTAACAAGCCAGTAGCTTGGGTTTACTTCTGTTCTGAAGAATAAATTAATGGTGAGTGAGATGATGGCATGGGACCTGGAAGACAGTTGGTTTGGAATGGTGTGGCAAGGCATATACATGGTAAGCACTGCAAAGCTTGAACTTTTGTGTGGTATGGTATTATGGCATGGAATGCTTTGGTGTGTTATAATATAGTACAGTGTGGTATTGTCTGGTCTTGTCTGGCTTGGAATAACATGGTTTTGGTAGTGTAGGCTAGGATATCGAAGGGTATGGTAAGGTGTGGTAGGGTATGCTATGCTATGGTATGGTATGGCATGGTATGGTGTGGCATGACATGGCATGGCATAGTGTGGTATGGTATGGTGTGGTATGGGTAGGCTAGGTTAGGATATGGAAGGGTAAAGTGAGGTGTGGTGTGGTATATGGTATGGTATGGTATGGTATGGTATGGCATGGTATAGGACGGTATGGTATGGATAGACTAGGTTAGGATATGGAAGGGTATGGTATGGTATGGTATGGTATGGTATAGCATGGTATGGTATGGTATCGTATAGCATGGTATCGTACGGTATGGTGGAGTAAAGGTGAGAGTTTTCATGGAATTCCTGGCAGTGGTTTGGACCTATTAAGCCTGGAACCAGTTGGCAGCACTATTTTAGAAACGCATGTAATTTGGGGGATTAGTTCTTCAACAGTTCATTCGACCGGGAAAAGGAAAACGTCTGACGATGTTACAGCACGAGTGGCTAAAGGTGTCTGACGTCATTGCCGGTCGTCCGTTTAACTGATAGAACTGCTGACACTGTTAACAAGTCTGTGGCTCGAGTTGACTTCTAATCTGAAGAAGGCGAGGCATCTGATATGATGACAGCTGACAGACAGCTGGCTTTGTTGGGAGCCATGTGGTATCATCGGTACGCAGTAAACTCTGAAAAGTTGGGAACTTCGAGTGGTATGACATAGTATGGTACTGTAGGGCAGTGCGGTGGAGTGTAAGGAAGGTGGGGTAGGATAGGACAGGTAGAGCAGGGTATGGCACATATGGTATAGCATGGTTTGGTACGGTATGGCATGTTACTGTACAGTAGGATATGGTGTAACGGGATATGGAATGGTATGGCATGGTATGGCATGGTATAGTTTGGCATGGAACGGCAAAATATGTTACACCATGGTATGGCATGGTATAGTATGGTATAGAACGGCAAAATATGCTACACCATGGTATGGCATGGTATAGTATGGTATGGAACGGCAAAATATGCTACACCATGGTATGGCATGGTATAGTATGGTATGGAACGGCAAAATATGCTACACCATGGTATGGCATGGTATAGTATGGTATGGAACGGCAAAATATGCACCACCATGGTATGGCATGGTATAGTATGGCATGGAACGGCAAAATATGCGACACCATGGTATGGCATGGTATAGTATGGTATGGAACGGCAAAATATGGTACACCATGGCACAGCATGGTATAGTATGGTATGGAACGGCAAAATATGGTACACCATGGTACCGCATGGTATAGTATGGTACGGAACGGCAAAATATGGTACACCATGGTATGGCATGGTATAGTATGGTACGGAACGGCAAAATATGTTACACCATGGTATGGCATGGTATAGTATGGCATGGAACGGCAAAATATGGTACACCATGGTATGGCATGCATGGTATAGTATGGTATGGAACGGCAAAATATGGTACACCATGGTATGGCATGGTATAGTATGGTATGGAACGGCAAAATATGGTACACCATGGTATGGCATGGTATAGTATGGTATGGAACGGCAAAATATGGCACACCATGGTATGGCATGGTATAGTATGGCATGGAACGGCAAAATATGCTACACCATGGTATGGCATGGTATAGTATGGCATGGAACGGCAAAATATGGTACACCATGGTATGGCATGGTATAGTATGGCATGGAACGGCAAAATATGGTACACCATGGTATGGCATGGTATAGTATGGTATGGAACGGCAAAATATGGTACACCATGGTACGGCATGGTATAGTATGGTATGGAACGGCAAAATATGGTACACCATGGTACGGCATGGTATAGTATGGTATGGAACGGCAAAATATGGTACACCATGGTACGGCATGGTATAGTATGGTATAGAACGGCAAAATATACTACACCATGGTATGGCATGGTATAGTATGGTATGGAACGGCAAAATATGGTACACCATGGTACGGCATGGTATAGTATGGTATGGAACGGCAAAATATGTTACACCATGGTATGGCATGGTATGGCATGGTATAGTATGGTATGGAACGGCACAATATGTTACACCATGGTATGGCATGGTATAGTATGGCATGGAACGGCACAAAATGTTACACCATGGTATGGCATGGTCAAAAGGAGTAACAATGCGGGGAGGAATGGATTTTCTGGCACTGTTTCAGACCATTTAACCACGACACTAATTGCAAGAACCATTTTATAAACGTTTAATATTTGGGATTAACCATGCAAGAGAACGAACGTGGAAAACGGCTGACGAGATTACAGCACTTCGGCTGAAGGTGTCTGACGTCATTGTTTCCATTAGGCTGATAGAAACACTAACAATGTTAACAAGCCTGGAGCTTGAGTTTAGTTCTATTCTGAAGAGGCTGAGTCAGCTGTGGGGTGATTGCTGGGAGCTGGTAGACATTTCGTTTTTTTTCTTTTTGAGCGGTATGGTATGAAATAACCTGACCGCCAGTGAAAAGTTTGGAATTTAGTATGGTATGGTATGGTAAAATATGATTATGGTATGATATAGTATGGCATAGTATGGTATGATATGGTATGGGAAGATGGAGGTAACAATTGTAGTGAAATGGAGTTTGGGGCATATTTTTAATCTGCGTTTAATAACATGAAACAGAAAACACGAAAAGGGAAGAAATGATACCACAGGGTCAAGGTGAAAGTACTGCTCGGCATTTCTTTCCTCTTCTGTTTAACCCCGGAGCCAGTTGTCAGATCTAGTTTAGAAACTTTAGAAATTGGGTGGATCAGCGTTCGCTGTACAGGAAAGACCAAAACGTCTGAAGCGATTACAGCATGTTTGGCTGACAGAAATACTAACACTGTCAAACAAGCCAGCAGCTCAAGTTTAATTCTGTTCTGAAGGTAGTGAGTCAACTGATAAGATGGGAGCTGGCAGACATTTTGGTTTGGAACGGTGTAGTATAGTACATTCAAGGTACACACTAAAAAGCTTGGAATGTTGTATGGTATGCCACGGTATAGCATGGGAAAGTAGAGGTGAGAGGGTTGTGGTGAAAAGGAGTTTGTGAATGCTCTTGTCTTTGTTCCCTTTAACTCGGGAACGAATTGCCAGAACCGTTGTAGAACCGTAAGGAATCTGAAGAGTACCTTCTGACAGTTCGTTGTACAGGAAAGAGAAAAACGTCTGAAGTAATTATGGCATGTTTGGCAGAAGATGTCTGAGGCTGTTATCGTCCATTTGGTTGATAGAAATACTGACAGTTAACAAGCCAGTAGCTTGGGTTTACCTCTGTTCTGAAGAGGGTGAATGAGTTGATGGCATGGGACCTGGCAGACAGTGGTTTACAGTGGTGTGGCAAGGTAAGTGCATGGTAAACGCTGAAAGGCTGGGAATTCTGTATGGTATGGTATGGGTGTAGCAGGTATGATAAGTATACTATGGTAAGCTATGGTGTGATATAGTATGATTTGCGACACTTTAGTATGATATGGTAAAAATGCAGTCTGGTTTTGTCTGTTTTGGTCTGGTCTAGTATGGTATTGTGCATTTTGGGGAGGTTAGATTCTGATACGATACAGGGATGTGGTAAGGCAAGGTATGCTATGGCGTGGCGTAATATGGTATGGTATGATTTAATAAGATATGGCATGGCATATTGAAATAAAGGTGAGATGGATTTTGTGAAATCGAATTCTTGGCAGCAGTCTGGACCTGTTCAGCTTAGAACCAATTGCTGGAACCATTTTAGACACGTTAGAGATTCAGTGGATTTGTCTTCCTATAGTTCATTCCACCGGAAACGAAGGAAGACGACTGATGGTGTTATGGCATGTGTCTGATATCTGACGTCATTGCCGGCCGGCCGTTTGGGTCGATAGAATTGCTGACATTGTTAACAAGTTTGTGGTTCGAGTTTAATTCTGTTCTGAAGAGGGCGAGTCATCTGATATGATGACAGCTGACAGACAGCTGGCTTTGTTGGGAGTCATGTGGTATGATACACAGTAAACTCTGAAATTGGTATGGCCTGGTATGGTAATGTAGGGTAATGGTATGGTATGGTATGGTATGGTATGGTATGGTATGGTATGGTATGGTATGGTATGGTATGGTATGGTATGGAATGGTACAGTGTGGTATTGTGTGGCATGGTGTGATATATAATGGCACAGTGTGGTATGATATGGTGTGGTGTAATATTTCTTTGATTTGTTATATTCTGAAGTAGTAGGGAGAAACTGCAGGTAAAACTGGGCAGAAGACTTTGAGAAGAAGCTGCCCCCACCCTCCACCTCGTTTGTGCAAGTGTTTCAGCCCTGAACTCCTCATAATCCAAGGGATCGGTGCAACATTCAGACCATGACTCCTGTATGGCCTGTGCTCTCACATTGTTGCTTCGCCATTGACTAGACCTGAACTTAAATATTACTGGGTACCTTAAAGTCAAGTCGTCTTGGCTGAACTACCTAGCTATCAGATATCTAGCTTGGGAAACTAAGCCATACGACGGATACTTTTCTTCCTCCGTGACCACATTCAGCCAGAACCTTTTTCAACAGCTGCCCCCATTGCCTTTGGGTCTGTGGTCCTCTTCGTCCCCGAGACCCACAGCTGTTTCATGAGGTCATAAGCAGATGTGCCTACAGCCCTCCTTGCTCTGTCCTCTATGGCCAGGACTTTGGCTAGGAAGCCAGATTCCATAAAGCCGCTGGCAATACCGGCAAACATCTCAGTCTTGAAGAAATGTGCTTCTCCCATGGTTTTTGTGTCTCAATGAGTTCAATCAGGATCGTTTGTCTTGGCGAACGCTAGTGAAGTACTGTATCTGGTTCTGTCACGTTTGATGAGCTGTTTGCTATTCTGGATGTTGCTATCTGGATTTTGCTATTCTAGATTGTTTCTATCTGGATTGTTGCTATTCTGATTGTTTGCTATTCTGGATTGTTTGCTATTCTGGATTGTTTGCCTTGATTATGGCCATTGTCTCTGTTCAGTGATTCTTACTTTCATGCGCCGGATGTCGCCGCTGTTCCAAACGATTATTTACTGCCTCCTACCGTTTAGAATGTTGTCACTACAGTTTCTGGTGACTTGGGGGTTTCCCTATCATAACGCTGGTCGCAGGGGTGGCCTCTTTTAACAGCCGTTTATGGCTCGATGTGTACCTTCCTTGGGTTAGCACGCTTTTGCATGAGCTCAAGACATGCTCCGCTGTTTGTTTGCCTTCCCAGAGTGGACGCACAAACTCTGATTTGTCCAATTAAACGAATTTACGTTCAAGGGCAGGAGATCACGTGCACATCTGAGAATGCAAGATGATTCCAAGAGAGGCCGTCTCCCAATCTTCATTTCTGCTGAGACCTCTGTGGAGTGTGCTTTCTGACGAAGTTCATAGCCCCTGCTGGCCTTGCTGGAAGCTGGATTGCCTTCTGGACTTCTTAGCATCCTCTTCTTTCTTTCTTTCCTGGATCCTGTTGACACCAGTGCTCGCCTTTTGGTTCACGTGCGTTCTTTTATTTATCTGATCTTCAGGTTTTCCTTTGCTATGATCTTTGCCTCCCACTTTCTATTTTCTGTCAGGCTTCAGTCTGGGACAAATCTCACAGCCCTGTTTCCACAGTCCTCAAGCATAGCCACTAACCTTGCTTTTCTCACTCGGTGCTCCTAAACGATGGATTTCAGTAGTGGTTTAAGGTGTGCTTGGCGACAACAAAGCGCAGCTCAGTGGGACCAGAAGGGACATTTTGGACCTACTTCTTTTCGCCTCTTCTCTCCTTCTTGCGTATTCCACCTAACTGCGGGCACGTTTTCTTTTTTAAATTGATCTTCACAGAACTTCTCTTCCCATGCTTCTCAAAGTCTGAGACAGCCTCCATCAAATGCTTCTCAAAGTCTGATACAGCCTCCATCAGTTTCTGGACATTTTCCTTTTTCTTCTGAATGTAGCTCATCTCGTATTGGTGTCTTGGATATCTAACAGAGGTGTCTTCAACTTTGGCTGTTTTACTCCGTCAGTGTTCCTGTAGATGGTTCATAGGACGTCTTTGAATGAGTCTGGTTTGTGTTCCAGAGTGTTCTTTCCTATCAGCAAATCCAGTTTGAAGACTTTTCATACAGTATCTCCTATTTCTTTTTTGAACATGGGAACGGTAAGTTACGTTCCTGGTGTCCAACATCAAGAGCTGTAAAAAATCGTCGCTCAAATCAGCACAGATGACCTGGGCTCTTTTGTTTGACCGCTGGCCTAGGTTTTCCGACATCTTAGCTGTTGGTGGAGTATGCTGCTGGTCATTCGTCAGGATCTTGATATAGTCATTTTCTGTCCTGTGGATCGTCATACCACACATGGTGGAGAATTTCCTCCCAGAGACACGCGGGCTTTCTGCTCTGTCCTCATTGTCCGTTAGAGAATTCCAGTCACAATCGGGAGAGTTTGGTGACACAAAGGAGGGTTTGGTATGGGATGGCGTGATTTGCATGATACGGCATGGTGTGTCTTCTTGTCGGAGGATGT
>CM065731.1:50405403-50417903 GCA_033310375.1 Conus canariensis
AATAAGCTGATGACAGCCACAGTGCAATCACTGATGACAGCCACAGTGCAATCACTGATGACGGCCACAGTGCAATAAGCTGTCTACTGATGACAGCCACAGTGCAATAAGCTGTCTACTGATGACAACCACAGTGCAATAAGCTCTCTACTGATGACAACCACAGTGCAATCACTGATGACAGCCGCAATGCAATCACTGATGGCAGCCTAAGTGCAATAAGCTCTCTACTGATGACAGCCACAGTGCAATAAGCTGTCTACTGATGACAGTCACAGTGCAATAAGCTCTCTACTGATGACAGCCACAGTGCAATAAGCTCTCTACTGATGACAGTCACAGTGCAATAAGCTCTCTACTGATGACAGCGACAGTGCAATAAGCTGTCTACTGATGACAGCCACAGTGCAATAAGCTGTCTACTGATGACAACCACAGTGCAATAAGCTGTCTACTGATGAAAACCACAGTGCAATAAGCTCTCTTTTGATGACAGCGACAGTGCAATAAGCTCTCTACTGAACACAGCCACAGTGCTATAAGCTCTCTACTGATGACAGTCACAGTGCAATAAGCTCTCTACTGATGACAGCCACAGTGCAATAAGCTCTCTACTGAACACAGCCACAGTGCTATAAGCTCTCTACTGATGACAGTCACAGTGCAATAAGCTCTCTACTGATGACGGCCACAGTGCAATAAGCTCTCTACTGAACACAGCCACAGTGCAATAAGCTCTCTACTGAACACAGCCACAGTGCTATAAGCTCTCTACTGATGACAGCCACAGTGCAATAAGCTTTCCACTGATGACAGCCACAGTGCAATAAGCTTTCCACTGATGACAGTCACAGTGCAATAAGCTTTCCACTGATGACAGTCACAGTGCAATAAGCTTTCTACCGATGAGAATCACATAGGAGTTCTTTACTGACGACAGTCACAGTGCTAGAAGCTCTTTACCGATGAGGCAGCGGTAGAAGCTCTCCACTTATGCCAAAGTTCAATGCAAGAAGTGCCCCGTCGTTGACAAAGGTAGCAGAATCAGACCTTATAAGCATCGACTGTATGATGTAGATAGACAAGGGTTCTCTCCAGTATCATTCCCATTCGGTCTTGGTGCCCGCCAAAGTCACCAAAGTCACAGGTCTGGTGAGAAAATGGAACCCGAGAGGTCACCATCACAGCAGGACAAGACAAAAAAAAAAAAAAAAAAAAAAAAAAAAAGTCCGAGACTTCAAAAAAAAAAAAAAAATCCGAGACTTCAAAAAAAAAAATTCCTGCTGACTAATGGGGATCAGAATGATGTCTGGTTCTAAGGGGATGACTTTCTTTCTTGCCCATACACTTTGAAACGGAGGAAAATAAATGGTGAGGTTGACAGACGTGAAAACAGTGTGGAAAAAAGTAACTGCATTTTTCTACAACAGTGGAACAATGCAAGCACATTGTTCTAAGGTAGTGCTTTTTAACACACCAGCTGGCCTTGCGCAAACGTGGGCACAAACACACAGTGCAATGAAAATTTTCCCCATCACCCCCCCCCCCTCTCTCCCCCCCCCCAACACACAATCCAAGTGCGCAAGACGGATAGGCACGACAGGCAGCACTGGGTTGGAGTGGTATCCCTATAATTACTTCCCTGTAGGAGCAGGATCTACAGTACCACTTTATTCTTCATATAAAAAACAAATAGAAGGAAAAGGAACAAGTAAAAAGGGGAAAAAGAGATTTAGGCAATTGAAAGACATAGCCACTACAGGAGGTAGACCTTGTATCGGGGAAAAGTAACTGATTTCAGTAATTGCACGTAGTGGCTACCCTTGGCCTTTAGTTTTACTGTCGACGTCCTGTCCTGAAAGGTACAAGTTGTACAGAACTAGTTTTTTTGGTAGGCTACTTTGTGGATTGTCTATTGTCTTAAGCCTTCAGTCGGTCATTCCTGCAGTCTGTTTTGTAGGCTATAGTCTTTCTCTTTGAGATGGTCTCGTCTTTGGCTTTCAGTTTGTCATTACTGCTGGTTGTTTTGCTAAGCCTTAACAATCGGCGGAATGGTTGTCGTCTTTGACTTTCAATCGGTTATTCCTACTGATTATTTCGTGAAGCCTTTCTCTGTGAAATACTTGTCGTTTTTGCCTTTCATAGTTTTAGTAGGTCATTCTTCCTGACTGGTTTTGATACGGCCTTCCTCTTTGATAGGCTCGTCGCCTTTGGTTTGCAGTCGGTCATCCCTACAAATTGGTTTTGTACAAACTTTCATTGCGCAATGTATGCCATTCTTCACTTTAAGTAGGTCATTCCTGCTGACTGTTTTCTACAGATTTTCTCTGTGATATGTTTATCGTCTTAAACTTTCAGTCGGTAAAATATGGCGTGTTAACATTCTCTCCCCATGTTTAAACTATATTTCATTTGTATGATTCAGTTTTCCGGCATTAGTATGAAGAAACTCTAAAGAGTGGTTTAAAGCAGAACGTCTTCAGAGAAGGAAAAATGTCCTTATTCCCCATGCAAGAGCTTGGCTCTCACCTCCTCACACTTCATGGAGGATGGGTCGCATCCAGTCATGACTCCTGGTTGCCCTTCGACTCTCGCCTCATCATTTTGACCCTGCCTAGATTCGAACCTGCACTTACCGGACGGTCAGTCGCCTCAAGGTCAAGTCGGACTGTGACAGATGTCTTAACCACAGAGCTATCGGTTGCTGGCAGCCAGAACATATCTGCCTTATAGTTTCCATAAACGTTTCTCATTTAAAGATTGAGATATTTACACTTACACAGCCATTACACCTGTCCTTCTCGTGATGAATCACCACTCGTTCATAGGTTAAAAAAAAAGTAAAACGGAACATTGGACCTAATGACTTAAGTACGTCGTCTCAAATATTCTTTTTCTCAGAGATGTTTCAAATGTCAAGCTGTAATCAGTAAAGCCTAGCCAACTGCAAAGAGGCTTTTTAGGGCTGTCAAACACGCTCCACAGAAAAGTCACATCACAAAACGAGTCAGACCATCGGAAAAGAATAAAAAATCAACAGACAACAAAATGCGGTTTTAACACGGTAGCTGGACTATTGATTCTTACGGCTTGCAACAGCAGGTCGTGCCACACTGCCAGCATTTACCCTTACTTTCGCACTCTTATATCAAAATAAAAGTTTAAAAAAAACATATTCAGTGCACCCCCCCCCCCCCAAAAAAAAAAAAAAAAAAAGGTCGTATGGGCAAATACATATAGCAGGGAATGGGAAAAATGAGTGTGCACTCTGGGCAGTATTTACCTGTTTCACCGCCTCATTTCAAGATTTTTAAAAAAGCTGGCATGTCATAAACTGCTTTAAGAGAAAAAAAACTTCTTTCGAGCTTCCAGAACAAAGGCAGGAGAATGGCCCCAAAAGACAAAAAGAAACCCTAGCAGACAACTGAAAAAAGACAAACAAAAACCAAACAAACAAAAAAATAAACAAAAAGGCAGAGTCAAAGAGAGTGACAGGGAAAGGGAAGTTGCTCATACAGAATTTACGAAAGGAGGGGGAGCTGATTGTACAGCAGAGTCGCAGCACGGGGGGTTGGGGGATGGGAAGTTGAGGTAATTTTGTGTGTGAGTGTGTATGTGTGTGTGTGTGTGTGTGTGTGTGTGTGTGTGTGTGTGTGTGTGTGTGTGTGTGTGTGTGTGTACGTAGAGAGAGAGAGAGGACAGACAGAGAGAGAGACAGACAGACAGACAGAGACAGAGACAGAGGAGGGGTGGGGCGAGGGACACTCACAGAGAGATGACGGCGCAGTGGCTTGAACTGTCAGATGCATGGTTTCACAAATAACAGCTTCACAAAGCCAGCAAAATAATACAGGGAGAAGGAATCAGGTCATGTGTGCACAGAAGAAGGAATCGCCATTACAAAAAAAAAAAAGTTGTAGAATCGTATTGACGCTTTGTCAGTTAGCCAATAACGCTAATGTTTTCTCTCTCTCTGAGTCGATGTGCGTCCATGCGCGCGCGCACGCGCGCCGCGCGTGTGTGTGTATGTGTGTTGTGTGTGTTGAGAGAGAGAGAGATAGAGAGAGAGAGAGGGGCGAGAGATGCTTGTCTCTTTCTCTCTCAGTCTCTCTCTCTCCCTCCCTCCCCCCTCCCCTCCCCCCTCTCTCTCTGTCTCAGCCTCTCTCTGTCTCTCCCTCCCTCCATCTCTCTCTCTCTATCCCTCTCCCTGTTTCCTCCCTCTTTACTCCCTACAATAGAAAAGATGAGCAAAAGAGATTTCCCCAACGGTAACTCGACCTCTGACCTCCATCCAGTTTTTCTTACTTAATCATAATTCCTCATCACCCCATCGTCACCACCACTACCCCACACACACACACACACACACACACACACACCTCTCTCCCCCTTCGCACCCTACATCACCGTCTCGAGTCACCCCCGACCAACCATACTAAGGGCCAGAGGACAAACAAACCATCACATCCTTCTTCTTTCCCCTGATCTTAGTTTGGCCTCCAAAGATAAAGAGGGCTGTCTTAGTCGTTAGAGCTGTCTGGATGGAGAGATGAACGGCAATTCTAGCACCAGTGTAGACGGCTGTCTTCGTCGTTCGTTAGAGCTGTCTGGATGGGGAGATGAACGGCAATTCTAGCACCAGTGTAGAGGGCTGTCTTAGTCGTTAGAGCTGTCTGTGGATGGGGAGATGAACGGCAATTCTAGCACCAGTGTAGAGGGCTGTCTTAGTCGTTAGAGCTGTCTGGATGGAGAGATGAACGGCAATTCTAGCACCAGTGTAGACGGCTGACTTCGTCGTTCGTTAGAGCTGTCTTGGATGGGGAGATGAACGGCAATTCTAGCACCAGTGTAGAGGGCTGTCTTAGTCGTTAGAGTTGTCTGTGGATGGGAGATGAACGGCAATTCTAGCACCAGTGTAGAGGGCTGTCTTAGTCGTTAGAGCTGTCTGGATGGAGAGATGAAACGGCAATTCTAGCACCAGTGTAGAGGCTGTCTCACTCGTTAGAGCTGTCTGGATAGGAGATGAACGGCAATTCTAGACCAGTGTAGAGGGCTGTCTAGTCGTTAGAGCTGTCTGGATAGGAGATGAACGGCAATTCTAGCACCAGTGTAGAGGGCTGTCTTAGTCGTTAGACTGTCTGGATAGGAGATGAACGGCAATTCTAGCACCAGTGTAGAGGGCTGTCTTAGTCGTTAGAGCTGTCTGGATGGAGAGATGAACGGCAATTCTAGCACCAGTGTAGAGGGCTGTCTTAGTCGTTAGAGCTGTCTGGATAGGGAGATGAACGGCAATTCTAGACCAGTGTAGAGGGCTGTCTCAGTCGTTAGAGCTGTCTGGATAGGGAGATGAACGGCAATTCTAGACCAGTGTAGAGGGCTGTCTTAGTCGTTAGAGCTGTCTGGATAGGGAGATGAACGGCAATTCTAGACCAGTGTAGAGGGTGTCTAGTCGTTAGAGCTGTTGGATAGGGAGATGAACGGCAATTCTAGCACCAGTGTAGAGGGCTGTCTTAGTCGTTAGAGCTGTCTGGATAGGGAGATGAACGGCAATTCTAGCACCAGTGTAGAGGGCTGTCTTAGTCGTTAGAGCTGTCTGGATGGGGAGATGAACGGCAATTCTAGCACCAGTGTAGAGGGCTGTCTTAGTCGTTAGAGCTGTCTGGATGGGGAGATGAACGGCAATTCTAGCACCAGTGTAGAGGGCTGTCTTAGTCGTTAGAGCTGTCTGGATGGGAGATGAACGGCAATTCTAGCACCAGTGTAGAGGGCTGTCTTAGTCGTTAGAGCTGTCTGGATGGGGAGATGAACGGCAATTCTAGCACCAGTGTAGAGGGCTGTCTTAGTCGTTAGAGCTGTCTGGATAGGGAGATGAACGGCAATTCTAGCACCAGTGTAGAGGGCTGTCTTAGTCGTTAGAGCTGTCTGGATGGGAGATGAACGGCAATTCTAGCACCAGTGCAGAATGGAGCCCCTTGTCTCCCCCCTTAACTCCCCTCCCTCTTGTCTTCCTGCCTGCGACATCCATCCAGGAAGTGAGCTGCCGCTGGACTTGAGACTTTCTATGAGGATACGAAACGTGTGGGAGTCTGAAGATCGGTGCGTTGATTCTGGAAATGGTTCTGTTTGGTCTGGATTCAGGTGGTCACTGGTGTCAGTGTTGAGGTTGGGGATATGTGTGTTTGGAATGTAATGTTTTCAAGAGGCCGTGGCAACAAATGGGGCCCACACAAGTACACGCACAAACGCATGCATGTGTACGCGCGTCTGAGCACACACATGCACACACAAACATTACGTACACCAAAGGGGAAAAGAGAGAGACAGAGAGAGAGAGAGAGAGAGAGAGAGAGAGAGAGAGAGAGACAGACAGAGAGAGAAGACAGAGAAGAGAGAGAGAGAGAGAAAGAAAAACACATGACACACTCACAGACAGACAGACAGACAGACAGACACAGAGTAACAACAGACACAGATATAGACAACACACCACACACACACACAACACTCACACACACTCTCTCTCTCTCTCTCTCTCTGACACACACACACATACACGCACGCACGCACGCACGCACGCACGCACGCACGCACCACACACACACACACACACACACACACACACACACACACACACACTTCAGAGCTGAATAGTGCACTTGGTTACACAAGGAACTGGCTTAGACTTGTCCATAACACTCTCTTTCAAACCCTTGCTCCATTCATTTTCTTATCTATTCATTTATTTAGCTGTAACCTTCGCGTACTGTGATCTTGTGACTTTCCATATGTGGTGTAGCGTATACTGACTTGACTGCACGCAGTGACGCCTCCTAATGGAACTGAGGCTGAAATTCAAAGCTGCCCCCACCGCATACATCTAGGAGCCTGCCGTGATCTGGCCTTCGAGATTTCATTGTATATTACATCAAAGCTAGTTTCTTTATCTTTGGTTGGTACTGATATTCAGACATAATCTGTATGCTCTCTCTCTCTGTCTCTCTCTCTCACATCCATAATCTCTCTCTCTCTCTTTCTCTCCCTCACATACATAATATCTCTCATAACATCTCTCTGTCTCTCTCTGTCTGTCTGTCTGTCTGTCTGTCTGTCTGTCTGTCTCTCTCTCTCTCTCTCTCTCTCTCTCTCTCTCTCTCTCACGTACACACGCTCTGTCTCTGTCCTCTCCCTCCCCCCCTTCCCATTAAATATAGAGATTTCCTGGGTAGTAACTTCGAACTTCATCATACCCTTCACCCATCCCTTACTCACCTCCGGCCCCCTCATACTCTGCATCTCTCTCTGCACTCTTTCCATTCACCGTTGACCACAATGACGGCCATAGGACAAAAGATAAGCTATCATCTGCCTTGAGCGGGATCTCTCTTCTACCCTGTTATCTCAAGTCTGGCCCCAAGAGAAGCGAGTAAAGCGGGCTGACTAAGTCGTTAGAGCTGTCTGGGTGAAGAGATTCACGATAGCTCTAGCACCAGTTTTGAATGGATTCCCTTGTCTTCCTCAAACCTCCCGACCTCTTGTCTTCCAGTCTACGACATCCATCCAGGAAATGAGCTGCCTCTGGACCTTGCGGCTTTCCATGAAAATATGATACGTGTGGGAGTCTGGAGATTGGAGTGTTGATTCTGGAAATGGTTCTGTTTGGTCTGGAGTCAGATGTCCACTGGTGTCTGTGGGGAGTTTGAGGATTTGGAATGTACGATGGGTTCGGGGTACACACACACACACACACACACACACACACACACACACACACACACACACACACACACACACAAAACACAAACACAGAGAGAGAGAGAGAGAGAGAGAAGACAGACAGACAGACAGACAGACAGACAGAGAAAGAAGCACACACACATACACATTCACACAGGGAAAACAAGAGTGAGAACCACATACAAATACACACACATACAGAAAGAGAGAGACAGAGAGAAAGATATGCAAACAGGCAGATGGCCAGACAGATGGCCAGAGAGAGAGAGCGAGAGAGAGAGGAGAGAGAGAGAGAGAGAGAGAAGAGACAGAGAAAGACAGGGAGAAGACAGAGAGAGAGACAGAGAGAGAGAGAGAAGAGAGAGAAACAGAGAGAAAAAAGAGAGAGATAGAGACAGAGGGACAGAGACAGATAGAGAGAGAGAGACAGACGGACAAAGAGAGAGACAGACAGATAGACTTCAGACAGACAGACAGAAAGGCAGACAGGCAGGCAAACATAAAAAGAGAGAGGCGGATATGGTCACACACACACACACACGCACGCACGCACGCACGCACGCACGCACGCACGCACGCACGCACGCACACACACACACACACACACACACACACACCACACACGCACACACACACACACACACGCGCGCGCGCTGAAATTTAAATCTGCCATGCAACATTTGTTACAAAGTGAGTGAGACCTCACACATCAGGGCCTGAACAGTCCAGTCCTTCAGACACACTGCATCAGACAACACATGCAGCTAGGGTTCTTTCTTTCTCTTTGTTTTTGCTCCTCAAACATCATCTATATTCTCTCTCTCTCTCTCTCTCTCTCTCTCTCTCTCTCTCTCTCTCTCTCTCTCTCTCGCTCGCTCGCTCGCTCGCTCGCTCGCTCGCCCTTCAGACGCGTTGCATCAGACAATAAACAAAGCTAATTTCTTCGCGTTTGTTTGTTTTTGCTACTCAAACGAATCTACGTTCTCTCTCTCTCTCTCTCTCTCTCTCTCTCTCTCTCTCTCTCTCTCTCTCTCTCTCTCTCTCCTCTCACATATCGAAATGGCTATCAGACTAATTGATGTAAATGTAAACGACGCGCTCAGTACTTTTAATTCTTGTTTAAAAGATGCTGCAAAATGTATGACAAAGCGGATAAATGTAAATAGTCGTAGGGAATGCGATGATTGGTATGACATTGAGTGTCGCCAAAGTAAAAGGAACGCTAGAAGATTACTAAGTAAGTCAAATCGTAGTAAACTTTCAACGGATCGAGTTTTGTATTGTAATGCTAGGCGGGAATACAAACAACTTTTGAAAACGAAAGAAAGGGATTTTAACAGAGCATTGTTAGAAAAATTAGTAGCGTCTGTAAACTCTCAGAAAGATTTCTGGAACACAGTACAGAAGATTAGAGGTGTTAAGAAACAACCTTTAAATAATATTACTTTGGAGAACTGGTTTGAACATTTTAAAGGACTGCTTGAAAGAAATGAAGATGATGGTAATTTATTAGCACAACCTTGTAGTGATGGCGAAAGTGCTGGCAACGATAGTGGTAACTGTCCTTTAAATCGTCCAATCTCAAATGAAGAAATTCTGTTGGCATTAAGAAAATTAAAAAATGGCAAAGCTGCAGGCCCTGACGGGATAATTGGAGAGATAGTTAAATATGCTTGCAAATCTGAACTGGTTGTTTGTTTTCTAAAGAATTTCTTTAATGCTTTGTTTGACAGGGGTCTTTTTCCAGAAATTTGGTCGGAGTCAATTATCCTTCCATTGTATAAAAAAGCTGATGCTAATAATCCAAACAATTATCGAGGAATATCTTTGAGCAATATATGCAGTAAATTATAAAGCACTGTCCTTAACAGAAGACTTCAGGAATGGGTAGAAGAAAATAACTTAACTGGTGAATTTCAAGCAGGGTTTAAACAGAACTATTCAACAGTTGATCATATGTTCACTTTGATGTCATTTGTTGAAAAACAGTTTGGATTGAATCGTAAATTATATGTAGCCTTTATAGATTTTGAGAAAGCATTTGATTCTGTAAATAGAAGTATCCTTTGGCCGATTTTGCTCAAGAATGGTGTTCATGGTAAATTGTATAAGTCCATTATCAGCATGTATGACTCTGTAAAAGCAAGAGTGCGATGTGGTGGATCTCTTACAGATTATATATACTGTACATCCGGGGTAAAACAAGGAGATGTTTGCAGCCCTATTTTGTTCTCATTATTCATTAATGAATTAACGTTGGAAGTTATTAATTCTGGAAGACATGGCGTGCGGTTTGTAAATGATGTCTTAGAAATATTTATTCTGCTATTAGCTGATGATGTGGTATTGTTATCCGAAACTACTGTTGGTCTGCAAACACAGCTGAACAGTCTAGAAAGAGCTGCTGTATCACTTCAATTAAATGTAAACATGACAAAAAGTAACACAATAGTCTTTCGAAAAGGAGGTTATCTTGCTGCTAGGGAAAGATGGAGTTATAACGGAAATATCATGCCAGTAGTAAATGTTTACAAATATTTGGATATATTCTTTTCTACACGCCTGAGCTTTACATTTGCTTGTAAAGATCTTGTGAGCAGAGCTAAATACGCCTTATTGTGTATCATGAAAAAGCTGACAATATTGAATAACAATTCTTTAGCACTATTTTAAAAATTCTTTGATTCTCAAATCCAACCAATTGTGCAGTATGGTGCTGAACTGTGGGGTATTAGCAGCTCTGCTTATGAGGTGGAGAAGCTACATTTATACGCACTGAAGAAGTTTTTGGGAGTATCTATATATACGCCTAATGATTTAGTCTACGGGCAGACAAATAGGTATCCTATATATTTAGTTTCTATAGTCAGCTCCATTCGTTATTGGTTAAAGTTAACAAGAATGCAATCACATAGATTACCCCATAGAGCTTACAATATGTTAGTTGAGTTTGATGCCAAAGGCAAGAGAAATTGGGCTTCGAGGGTAAGATTAAAATTGTATGAATATGGATTTGGCTTTGTATGGGAAAGTCAGGGTGTTGGGGACATACGTGGTTTTATCCATGAATTTCGTCAGAGATTAATAGATTGTCGATGGCAAAGCTGGCATTCTCATGTTCAGGAAAGTGACAGATATAATATCTATCGTATGTTAAACGCAGAGCATAGATTGCCATTGTATTTGTCTATAAACATAGACAAACATTTGAGATACATCTTAACAAAATTTAGATTTGGTATCACAGAAATAAGTAGTCATTTTAATCGTTATAGAGAACTCAGTGATGATCATCTCCTTTGCCCATTATGTCACGAAGCTTTTGATAATGAAGTTCATTTTGTATTTTCGTGCCAGGAACTTTATTGTATTAGGCAAGAGTTTATTCCAGAAAAATACTATAGACAATCATGTATCTTCAAGCTGATTATGCTAATGACTTCAAAAAATGAAACACTTGTAAAGCGGTTTGCTCTGTTTTTTGTGCAAAGCATTTATGATTCGAAAATTTCTTACAGCCTAGGTTCTTTTTTGTCATTAAATGCTTGAATCTCGTTTAACATGGTTACATATATTTGTTTAAGTGTGTAACAATAAGCAGTGTAAGCGTTGATGCATCGCAGGCTTAAAACTTGTAACAATGTGAACATTGTGAACTTGTTTTTGTTTGTTTTACTTGTCGCATTGATATTAGAATATTATCTCAATTATTGTATCCCCCTTCTGAGGGGCTATGGCCTAACAGAATAAAGATCTGAATCTGAATCTGAATCTGAATCTCTCTCTCTCTCTCTCTCTCTCTCTCTCTCTCTCTCTCTCTCTCTCTCTCTCTCTCTCTCTCTCTCTCTGTGTTTCTCACTCTCGACTCTCAACAAAAAGAAGAGAATAGCGACTTCTTCTAAGGTAACCTCGACCTTTGACTTACATCCTGTTTTCCTCACGTAATCACAGTTCCTCATAACTCCATCGTCTCCACCACTACATGGCACAACAGACGCATCTCCCCCCTCCCCCCCCCCCCCTTTCGCTCCATACATCTCACTCTCCACTCACCCCCCCCCCCCCCCCCCCGAGAATAATAACGGCTGGATAAGATAAGCCATCACCTCCTTTGAGGTAGTCCCACCATTCTTCCTTGTTACTTCAGTCTGGCTCCGAGTAGAACGTGGGCTGTCTTAGTCGGTAGAGCTGTCTGGATGAAGAGATTCACGACAATTCTGGCACCGTTGGTGAATGGAGAGACCCTGCTCTCCCCTTAACTCCTACCCTTTTTTGTCTTCCAGCCTGCGACATCCATCCTGGAAATGAGCTGCTTCTGGACTTAGAGGCTTTCCATGAACACATTAATAATACATGTGGGAGTCTGGAGATTGGTGTGTTGATTCTGGACATAGTTCTGTTTAGTCTGGAGTCAGGGTGCTCACCGGAGTAGGTGAAGAGGTTGGGGATTTGAAAGGTAATGTTTTCAAGTGGCTGTGGCAACCAAAAGGCACACACAAGCACACACACACACACACACACACACACACACACACACACACACACACACACACACACACACACACACAAACGCATGCACGTGTACGCACATCTGAGCACATGCATGCACACACACACGCATACATACAGGGAAGAGCGAGAGAGAGAGAGAGAGAGAGAGAGAGAGGGAGAGAGAGAGAGAGAGAGAGAGAGAGGGAGAGAGACAGAGAGAGAGACAGACAGACAGAGACAGAGGCAATGAGACGGAGACACACTGACACACACAT
>CM065731.1:50422903-50425403 GCA_033310375.1 Conus canariensis
TTGTAACAGGGGATCCCACCAAAGACGGTAAGCCCTACGGAGGGCGAACTATCTTTGACCCCACACACTGTAACTGAACTAGACCTGTAGTACTAACTAGTACTAACAGCACGTGCGGTGGACTGAACTAGCCTGTATAACAGCACGTGCGGTGGACTGAACTAGCCTGTAGTACTAACAGCACGTGCGGTGGACTGAACTAGCCTGTGACTACAGCACGTGCGGTGGACTGAACTAGCCTGTAGTACTAACAGCACGTGCGGTGGACTGAACTAGCCTGTAGTACTAACAGCAGTGTAGTACAACAGCACGTGCGGTGGACTGAACTAGCCTGTAGTACTAACAGCACGTGCGGTGGATGAACAGCTGAACTAACCAGTGTAGTACTAACAGCACGTGCGGTGGACTGAACTAGCCTGTAGTACTAACAGCACGTGCGGTGGACTGAACTAGCCTGTAGTACTAACAGCACGTGCGGTGGACTGAACTAGCCTGTAGTACTAACAGCACGTGCGGTGGACTGAACCAGCCTGTAGTACTAACAGCACGTGCGGTGGACTGAACTAGCCTGTAGTACTAACAGCACGTGCGGTGGACTGAACAGCCTGTAGTACTAACAGCACGTGCGGTGGACTGAACTAGCCTGTACTAACAGCAGTGCGGATGAACTAGCTGACACAGCACGTGCGGTGGACTGAACTAGCCTGTAGTACTAACAGCACGTGCGGTGGACTGTACTGTCTGACTGCTGGATGACTAGCCTGTAGTACTAACAGCACGTGCGGTGGACTGAACTAGCCTGTACTAACAGCACGTGCGGTGGACTGAACTAGCCTGTAGTACTAACAGCACGTGCGGTGGACTGAACTAGCCTGTAGTACTAACAGCACGTGCGGTGGACTGAACTAGCCTGTACTAACAGCACGTGCGGTGGACTGAACTAGCCTGTAGTACTAACAGCACGTGCGGTGGACTGAACTAGCCTGTACTAACAGCACGTGCGGTGAACCGAACCAGCCACCAAAGCCAACACGACCTGTCAGATACTGCGGTGGAGCCAGGGAGGTAGGTCATCTCCCCACCTTGCAGTCTAAAGAAGGACGTTCTTGAGCAATACAAGACGATGGGAAAGAAAGGGCAGAGACAGAGAGTGAAGGGAAGAGGGGAGGGGGGAGGGGGCACTAGCAGGACAGGGAAGCAGCGACAGGAGAGGGCAGGAAAGGAAAGGGAACGAGAATGAGTGGACAGTTCGGTTTGGGAAGGGTGGGGGTGGGAATGGTAGGGCTGGAGGAGTAGAGCGAAGTTTGTGAGAGCGCGGACAAAAAAGAAAAAAAAAAACTGGGGATCTGGGCAGTTAGAAAGTGTGATTGTTACAAAGAAACTCTAACATCCCCAGGGTACAGTCTTTTTCGATGTAAAAGTCTATTCAGACAGTTGGATGAATCAGCGTTTCACTCCATGTTTTTTTTTTTTTTTTGCTCTGGCCAACTCCACAAGTTTATGGAGACAACTCCTCAAGATTATAGTCACAACTTCACAAGTTTTTAAGTCGCAAGTCCAAACATTTATAGTCACAAGTCCGCAAGTTTATAGTCGCCATAAAAAGCCGATACTATGCCAATGGCCCTGCGCCACTCTTATATCCTTCCCATATCCATCTCCCAGCTCCTCACACACACACACACACACACACACACACACACACACACACACACACACACACACACACACACACACACAGATACACACTCACACACACACACACAACACACACACACACACACACACAGACAGAGACAGACAGACAGACAGACATAGAGAGAGAGAGAGAGAGAGACAGACAGACAGACAGACAGACAGATAGACAGAGAAAGAGAGAGACACAGACAGACAGACAGAAAGAGAGAAGAGAAGAGAAGAGACAGACAGACATCTAACATCACCGACAGATGAACATACAATAATTACATCACCAAACCTCTCACAAACAAAAACAAAAGGTGAGAGAGAGAGAGAGAGAGAGAGAGAGAGAGAGAGAGAGAGAGAGAGAGACAGACAGACAGACAGACAGACAGACAGACAGACAGACAGAAACAGAGAGAGAAAGAGAGACAGACGGACAGACAGATAGACAGAGACAGAGAAAGAGAGAGACACAGACAGACAGACAGAAAGAGAGAGAGAAAAGAAGAGAAGAGAAGAGACAGACAGACAGAAACATAGACAGACAGACAGAGAGAAAGGTGGTGAGGGTTATCGTACCATTAAGGACGTGATGACCTGTGCCAGAGAACACTAGTCTCTGGGAGGACGCTGCAAGGAACTGGGGGAGGAAACAGGCACACAAGATGCAATCCATCAGTCTAGAAACGTGGTTAGCCATATCAGCAGACAGGAGACGGTTCTTGACCTCCGGGAGGAAGGAAATGAAAGCAACACAAGGCGTGGCGGAGGAGTGGTAGCGTGGAAAGGAAGAGGAGGGTTGGAGGTGGAAAGGGTG
>CM065731.1:50427903-50462903 GCA_033310375.1 Conus canariensis
TAAACGAGTCTGCTCATGTAAAGTTATCAAACGATCAATGTTTTCGGTCTATTGCACCTGCTCAACTGACTGATCGACCGCTGCATAACATTAATTATCAGTAAGTGAAATCCAGCTGTACTGATACCGTTTGTTTCTTTTCATTTTAAAGATTGGGCAATACAGGGTAAGTGGTATTAAATCTGACCAAAACAAATATCTTCTTCATGTTAAGATTTCTTATGTGGGGGTTTCCTGTTCTCGTCTGCTGCGTGATTAGCAGACGAAGTAGAGTCACGTGTCTCTCAGAAGCACAGTTCATTGGCTTATGATGCGAAATACAAGAAATGTAGGTCTATCTTGCCAGGCAAGGGCACATCGCTTCGAAATCTATTTCAAACGAATGCTATCCCCTGAAATGATCCGTTTTTCAGTTGATATGTCATCTGCTTTGTCGGTCCTTAAACACAGTTTCTTTGTGTTTGCCATTTTGAGTACTTTGTTATTCAAACAATCCCAAAAAATAGGGTCAGCGAAAAAAACGTTTGAATCGGTCGGGTGGCCGGAAAACTACTTTTTGGGGGCCTAAGGCACATCACTGACCGCCATTCATCACTGGAACACACACGGCTACTCCTGTGAAACATCCCATTTCACTGGATGAACAGGCTGTAGTTTACTGGCTCTTAAGCGAACCGTCGACTACTTTCAACATGCCAAGTTCACGCGGGAGTGCATGACTGAAAAGCAAGAGCAAAGGACGAGTAAAGCTACAAGGACCTTGAACAGTGTGAACAGGCCTTAAAGCATGCAGAAAGGGCGGATAGAGTTGACAGTGAGACGGTGGGTGGATGATGGTGTCCTGGCAAATCATGCTGATAGACCTCAAACCTGTTGCACCTGCTCCAGCCGACGTCACAGAGAAGAAGATGAAAATCATACGGTGAAAATGATGGGAGCTCTCTGTTCGATCGATTGATGTGCTTGATGCCTTCCAGATTACACTTCCCTGCCCCCCTCTCCTTGTACCCTATCCCAACCCGTCTGCCCCCTATTTTTCCTTTCCTGTCCCCCTACCTAATTCCCCATCCTGTCTATGTGAAGCGCGGCCCCGTAAGCCCAGCAGCTCACATGAGAAATGACAGGTTCAATTCTTGCACTGTCCCTTTTCTTTTCTCACTCCATCCCCTGGACCACAACTGGTGGGCCAGGTAATCAGAGGTGGTCAGTGCGCTCATCGTCCGGTTCTGTTCAATCTGTTTAGATCGATTCCAGCCAGCAATAACAGAGGCCTTCTCAAAGTTGAAAACAACCGAAAATATTTGACGTTAGAACAAAAGATAAAGAAAAGAAGTCTAATATTAAAAGCACAACTGGCAGCCCTCAATCCACAGAAATCTTGAATTAATTTATGCATCAACTCTCGTGGGAAAAGATCTGTTTCTTTTCTGAAAATCACAGTTTGCCTTAGGTGGAACATCTCCAAAGAGTCAGAAGCGTTTCGGATGAAAGATATGTCGAGATTCTTTGCCTGCTATTTCCTCACTAATATACTGAAATTTAAACACACACACACACACACACACACACACACACACACACACACACACACACACACACACACACACTCTCACCATGACAATAAATAAGATTTCCTTGGCAAAAGTAAGCCTCATCAACTTTGAACGGAAAACAAATAAACATACACACAATGATAGTGATTGACCTGTGAGGATACTCTCTTCCCAAGAAAAGCAGCCCATATTTTACATTGAGATGCATGCGGTCTTCAGATCCTTTTCCACAATTCCGTTTTTTTCTCTCTCTTTTTTTTTACCTTCTCACATCTGTTCCTATTTTTTTTCCTTCTTCCATCTCCCTTTTCTACTTCTTTCTCCACATCAGTTCCTGGTTCTCTCTCGCTACAGTCATCATGTTCCCTACCTTCTCACTTTCGCTCCTTTTGCTGCTTCCCTGGCCTTTTCCTGCTTCTGCCCCATCTTTCTGCTGCCTACGTATTTCATATCTAAGCAGTCACTACAAAGCCTGGCCACATTTTGTGCGGTAAAAGCTACCTTACGGGAAACAAAACACTGCTGGTCACGCTAGTGCAGTTCTAAAGAGATTAATAGTCAGTTTTAAAACACGACTCTTCTTCAAATATCTCCTGACACGTTTACAGCATCAACTGCAACTGCACAAATACGACTCTTCTTCAAATATCTCCTGACACGTTTACAGCATCAACTGCAACTGCACAAATACGACTCTTCTTCAAATATCTCCTGACACGTTTACAGCATCAACTGCAACTGCACAAATACGACTCTTCTTCAAATATCTCCTGACACGTTTACAGCATCAACTGCAACTGCACAAATACGACTCTTCTTCAAATATCTCCTGACACGTTTACAGCATCAACTGCAACTGCACAAATACGACTCTTCTTCAAATATCTCCTGACACGTTTACAGCATCAACTGCAACTGCACAAATACCAAACACCACACACCGAGAGGACAGATGTCTTTGCCTTTCGCCAGTTAGTTTCATTGCACAAAAGCACGAAAGGCATTCATCACTTCTCTTAATCGCACTGGCTTTCTAGGTAGTACCACCTCCTGCTCGTGGCATGCTGTTTGTTCACCACACTTCGTCGCTGACTTTTTAACGTGGTGACAGCCCTGATGTGGCCCTTTGCGGTCGGCTGGACTATAAGCAACATTATCTTATCTTATCTTATCTTATCTCGTCGCTGACTGTGTTAAACTGCCAAGTCTGAAGCACACACGAGGTGGTCCGCTCCTGGGCACTGGCTACATACTAGGCTGACCTCGCTGAACAGTAGACAATGAAAAGTTCATATACGTGGTCACCTGAGACGGAAACTGAACAATCTTCTAGTGGTGGGCCGCGACTTTGGTACCTGGACGTGTTTAGTGTCTTGCAGAAGCAAACACAACACTTGTAAATGTTTTCATTATGAGAAACATGAATGTGGAAAATGAAATTACATCACTTGCAAGAAATATTCTTATAGGAGAAGGTATTATGAGAAATCTCTCTCTCTCTCTCTCTCTCTCTCTCTCTCTCTCTCTCTCTCTCTCTCTCTCTCTCTCTCTCTCTCTCAATCTGATAACTAGGGCTACGCAGTATAACATAAAGAACAGGGATGAAAGCTGAGGACAGTAGAAGCATGGTTGAGATATAAACTGAGGCGATTTCGATGGAAATGTTTTAATAACAATAAGACATCCAAGCACATGTTTGAATATGTATGAATAATAGTTATGTTTAATGTTAGGGGTAAAGGTGAAGATAGATAAAAAAGAAACAGGATATAAGATGAAAGAACACAATATATATATATATATATATATATATATATACACTCATCTGAATGAGCAGCAGCGCACTGCATCAGCAGATAAGACGTCGGATATTCCATTTGGTCCATGTTCATAGTCCGTTTGGGATTTGCAGTCATGAATGTCGAGTGGTGCTTTGCTCTGTGGGTCAGAGTATGTTTTCCTCAGATGCTGCTCAAGAACTCCTTTGTCCACACTTAGGGTCCCAGATTTTGGCTGCTCAAACAGTGTTCTGGCAAACTGGAAGGGGTCTCTGAAGAAGCGCTCTTGTGTCTTCTTCTTTTTGCTCTTCCTCTTCCTCGCAGATTCCGCTTTGCTGAGGGCACTGTGTTTTTCTTTCAGGTCTTTCCACAGTTTTTCCAAGCCTTGTTTTTCAGCTGGCAGTGCGGTCTTCATTTGCATCTTGAGGTTTTTCTTTTGGACCCTGATCTTGTCCATCTTTTCTTGGCGTCTGGATTTCTTTGGAGGTGTTTTCTCTTTGGGTAGTTTTGCTCCATAGGCGTCTCTACATGTGGCATACACAATGTCCCCATATGTGGCTAGTTTGTGTTCCAGGGTGCTTTTCCCTATCAGTGCATCGAGTCTTTGGACGATTTTTGCATCCAGTTTCTCCCAATCTTCAGTTTCGTTTGCTCGTGGCAAGTTGAGTTTCAGGCGCCTGGCATCGAGGGCCTGTGCAAATTCCTCATCCGAACCAACAGCGTGGATGTCCTTGGCACTGTGGTTTAAATCCTGGCCTTGGTCTTCCGACGTCTTATCTGCTGATGCAGTGCGCTGCTGCTCATTCAGATGAGTCTTCACACATCCCATCTTTGTTCTGTGGATCTTCATGCCACGGGTGGTAGCGAAACGCTTTCCACAGACACATGGATATTCCATTTGGTCCATGTTCATAGTCCGTTTGGGATTTGCAGTCATGATTGGTTGAGCACCGATGGATTCATCATTCTCTCCCCCTTTCGGTGAATCCTGGGAGCATCTTTTCCTTTTATTTTTAGTAGCCACATGTTTAAGGCAAAGTGGGGAGCCAGCCCACAGAGCCCTTGGTCCACAGAGCAAAGCACCACTCGACATTCAAGGTCTGGTGTGGCCAACCAACCCTGAGGAACAGTTCAATGGCAAGCCTCCAACGTTGGCGGAAATCAAGAAGGTGGTCGACAAAGCCAGAGCCAAATCATCACCAGGGCCAAACGGAATACCTTACCAGCTTTACAAGAAATGTCCCAAGGTGCTGGAGTGGCTCCACAGGCTGCTGCGATCGGCTTGGAGAAACCAGAAGATCAGCGGCCAGTGGATGACGGCAGATGGTGTGTACATCCCCAAAGAGCAAAACTCAAGTGACATTAGCCAGTTCAGGCCAATATCACTACTGAACGTCGAAGGGAAAATCTTCTTCTCTGTCATGGCAGCAAGGCTGACCAAGTACCTGATGGAAAACAAGTACTTGGATGTGTCAGTCCAGAAAGGTGGCATCCCAGGCGTGGCGGGCTGTGTAGAACACGCCACAATGATCTGGGACGCAATCCAAAAAGCAAAAACAGAAAAGAGAGACCTGGACGTAGTGTGGCTTGATCTGGCAAACGCATATGGATCTGTGCCCCATGAGATGATACAGTTGGCTCTTGAGATGTACCATGTGCCAAAGAACATCCGCGACATGCTCAAGAAGTACTTCAATGGCTTCTCAATGCGGTTCTCTACCAAGGAGTACACAACAGACTGGATCAACTTGGAAGTGGGTATCGCAATGGGCTGTGCAATTTCCCCAATACTGTTCGTGCTGGCAATGGAACTCATCTTGAAAGCAGCAACAAACAACGCGAGACAAACAGACCTTGGCGATGGATACAAGATGCCTCCTCTCAAGGCCTTCATGGATGACACTACAGTGATTTCATCCAGAGAAGACGAGACACGTCATGTGCTGGAGAGGCTGGACGACATAGTTGCCTCATCCAGAATGAAGTTCAAGCCAAAGAAATCACGGAGTCTCTCACTGAGGAAAGGAAAAGTGGCCGGATCTGTGGTCTTCAGTGTTGCCAACCAGGCCATTCCAACAGTCACAGAAGAACCAGTCAAGAGCCTTGGAAGATGGTATGATGATACGCTGAAAGACACACAAAGAGCAAAAGAAACCAAGCAGATGGCGGAGGAAGGCTTGGAGACCATTGACCAGTGTGGGCTCCCTGGCAAATACAAGGTCTGGTGTCTGCAGTTCATGCTGATACCAAAGCTGCTATGGCCTCTGATGATATACGACATCTGCACCAGCATAGTGGAGGCAATGGAAGCCAAAATCAACAAGTTCACAAGGAAATGGCTTGGTGTCCCACCCTGTCTGACTGACATAGCGCTGTACTGTCGCCAAGCAAAGCTGAAACTACCCCTGAAATCCATCCTGGAGGAATACAAAGCAGGGAAGATCAGACTTCAAAGCATGCTGGAGGACTCAGGAGACAAGGTGGTAGAAGCAATTAAGCCCCAGCTGAAGACAGGCAGAAAATGGAAAGTTCAAGAGGCGATGGATTCTGCAAAAGAAAGTCTCAAGATCAGAGAAATAACAGGACACACACAGACCAACAGACAGGGACTGGGGGTGACCAAAACTGAATGGTGGTCAAAGGCCAAAGGAAAAGCCAAAAGAGACATGATGATTCAGGAGATGAGAAAAGAAGAAGACCAAAAAAGACTCCAAAAAGCAGTCCAGCAGAGCCAGCAAGGGCAATGGACAACGTGGGAGAATGCACTCCAAAGAAGTCTCACTTGGAATGACATTTGGCACATGGCCCCTCTCAGGATCAGCTTCATTCTCAGATCTGCATATGACCTTCTGCCCTCAAATGCAAACCTGGTGAAGTGGGGGAAAACAGACGATCCTGCATGCCCCCTCTGCCATGAAAAACAAACAGTGGAGCATGTCCTAAGCTCATGTAAAGTAGCCCTGGCTCAAGGAAGGTACACATGGAGGCACAACCAAGTGCTCAAAGAAATTGTACAAGTAGTCTGGGCTAGTACCAACGCCACAAAAGGGAAAATCAGGACTCCAAAAGCACCCGCAACATTCTTCACGGCAGAAGGCAGCAAATCATGGCCAAGAACAACAGTGCCACTCGAAACATGCAGGCAGAGTCTGCTGGACGGGGCAGATGACTGGGAGTGCACTGCAGACCTCCCAGAATGGAAGAGTCACCCAGAGATCATCAGCAAGAGTGGCATGAGACCAGACATAATAGTCCACTCTAAGTCAACCAAGCAGCTGATCATGATCGAGCTCACGGTGCCATATGAGAACAGAATGGAGGCAGCTCAAATCTACAAGACTGAAAAGTATGCTGATCTGGCAAACAGCCTGAGGAGAGAAGGCTATCAGGTCAAAGTCCTCACTGCAGAAATTGGAGCTAGGGGTTTGTAGGAACGTCTGCATACAGCCTCATGAAACAGCTCTCAGTTGCAGGGAAGGAAAAAACCAGAGCCCTGAAAGCAATGGCAGAAGCGGCAGAGAGGTGTTCAAGCTGGATCTGGTCAAGGAGGAACAAAAGTGAACTTCATAAGGCTTAATTTCCCTACAAATATCAGGTGTCCCTGTGGCTCAGTGGTTAAAGCGCGAGTCATTAAGTGGAAAATGAGCATGTCCAGAGGGTCATGGGTTCGAATCCCAGCCATGGCTCGTCCCAAGATGGGAAAAAAAAGGGGCAGCAGAGGGACATCCGGAGTCATGAACCGGGTGTGGCCCAACCCCCCTAGAGTGTCAGGAGATAAGGGCCGAAACACTTGCTTGAAGGGGGCTTCTCTTCTGAGGACTCTCTGCTGCCACGCTCTCCACGAGTTTCTTTCTACTATATATATATATATATATATATATATATGTGTGTGTGTGTGTGTGTGTGTCGGCATATTAGTTTTAATCGAAATGAACAGATTCTTCGATTAAACTGATATATGTTTGACACTGAAGTTAATAGAAATATTATTGTTATACTTTGTCTTGCGTTTGTAGAGTGGTTTATTTTTTGTTCTATAAAACTGAAACTGACGCTGCAAACTCTTTGTGAATGGACCTTTGGCCCCACAATAAATGGCGCGGCGTTCAACGCGCGTCAAGTGTCAAGCGCGCGCGCGTGTGTGTGTGTGTGTGTGTGTGTGTGTGTGTCTCTCTCTCTCTCTCTCTCTCTCTCTCTCTCTCTCTCTCTCTCATAATTCTGTGAACAGTCAGTGGCCAATCGCTATCAAGAACAGTACACCAGATTCCTCAAGCTCTGTCAGTTGTGTGCCAAAGACTTGATATCCACGAAGAGTTGTTCTGCCCATTCCACAATGTCCATGGGATATTTATTTCTGCATTCCTCTCCGTCTACTTCCTGCAACAGTTACCTGGAGGGTTGTTTTGGCAAGACTCATTGGATCCTGATACATGGGCATGCCAGCGTAGTTTTCTTGACTGGTGCCAGTAAATGATATGGTCCAATGGTCTGCTGTATGACCTGGCTCACCTGTTCATATATGATATGATCAGTGTATCTAATGTTAAATATCTAGAGATGATTTAGTGTATTCATATTTTGTACAGTTATTGGAAGTGAGTTCAGACATATAGTCCAGAATATGCTAGGCTTGTTTGATATTGATCAATGCATAGAGAGAGAGAGAGAGAGAGAGAGAGAGAGAGAGAGAGAGAGAGAGAGAGAGAGAGAGAGAGAGCTGACACTTTCAACATTTTATTGTCATTACCCGGTAGGATCTTTTGGCAAATGTGTAAGGTAACATCGATTTGATATTAACATTATCAACAAGAATTATACGCTAAAAACTTCTTCATGAAATCGATGTAAGATTGAAAATAAGAAGAAGATCTACATTGTAGGCCTACTAACCATACCAACACAAAAATATCACACCACTTTAGAACAACAGAAGTAAAAATGCACACGCTATGAAATATCACACACATGCACACACACGCGCGCGCACACAACACACACACACACACACACACACACACACACACACACACACACACACACACATTTACTTAAGCATATGCACGTGCACTATGGGCTAAGGTTTGAAAAAGAGGGCCCTACACACTATAACAGAACCAGTCTGCTTGGACAGCACCGTGTGGCGGGCTGAACAAGCCATCACAGAAGATACAGTCTGTCGGATACTGGGGAGCCAGAGAGGTAATCACCCCAATTCTCACAGAAAGAAGGATATTCTTGAGAAAGACCAAGGAGAGAGGAAGAAGAGTAACCGGTTGGCAGTAGAGGCGAGGCGGGAATGGGAAAAAGGCGAATGGAGGAACAGGGGTTATGGTGGAACGGAGGGGAAAGCAGGGAAAGGGGGCAGAAGGGGGGTGGGGCTAAAGTGATGAGACAGTGGGATGAGGTGGAAGGTGGGGGTGGGGGTGGGGGGGGGGGCGGAAGGAGATGGAGTATAGGAAGTGCACGCAAGGAACATTGGGGACCTGGGCAGTTACAAAGAGTGACTGCCACAAAGTCGAACATCCCAAGGGCACAGTCTCTTTCGATTTAATTAAAGGTATATTCACATTCCATTTCCATTCTATTTCCATGCATGTGGTCTCATACTACACCATGCTTACACACACACACACACACACACACACACACACACACACATTAAACACATACACACACACATACACACACACATACACACACATATGCACGTGTGCTACAGGCTGAGGTGTGAACCAAAGGGCCCTTCAGACTGTGACAGACCTAGTCTGCATGGACAGCACGTGTGGTGGACTGAACAAGCCATAACAAGCCATCATAGCAGACACAGTCTGTCAGATACTGGGCAGCCTGAGGGGTAATGAAGAGAGAGAGAGAGAGAGAGAGAGAGAGGGCGGGAGGGATGGATGGCACAGGAGGAGTGGGGGGGGGGGGAGGCAACGGAGGGGAAAGCAGGGGAAGGGGGCAGAGAATAATGAGACTGCGGAACGAGGGGGAAGGTGGGGGAAGGAAAGGAAGGGGAAGGACCAGGGGGGGGGGGGGTGGAGAACACGCAAGGAACACTGGGGGATCTGGGCAGTTACGAAGAGTGATTACCACGAAGTCGAACATCCCAAGGGCACACATAGTCTCTTCTGGTTTAAAGGGCTGTTCACATTCCTTGTTGCATCAGAGTGAGCGAAAGATCGAGTCGTAGCTCTCGCACTCATGCATAGTCACTGATTGCACTAGTGCAAAGTCGCCCGCAAGTGAGCTGTTTCCATGCAAGTGATCTCGTGCCACATTATGCTCTCAAACACACACACACACACACACACACACACACACACACACACACACACACACACAAACACTCACGCACATACACACACACACAACACCACACACACAACACCAACACACACACACACACACACACACATACACACCCCCCAACACACACACACACATGCACACACTATTATGCATATGCACGTGCGCTATGGGCTGAGGTTTGAATAAGAGGACCCCACCACACTGTGACAGAACCAGTCTGCAAGACAGTACGTGTGATGCACTGAACAAGCCATCACAGTGGACACAGTCTGTCAGATGCTGGACAGCCAGAGAGGTGACTACCCCAAGTTTAGCAGAAAGAAGAACATTCTTAATTGAGCAGGACGATGGAGAGAGAGAGAGAGAGAGAGAGAGGGGGGAGGGGTGAATGGTGGTAGAGATGATGAGGAAAGGGGAAAGAAGAAGGAAGGGGAAACGGGGTGTGGTGGAATGGAGGGGGAAGCAGGGAAAGAGGGCAGAAGGGGGGGGGGGTGCTGACAGTGGTGAAACTAGGATAAGAGGGAAGGTGGGAGGGGGCAGTGGGGGTGGTGGTAGTACGTGCAAGGATAATTGGGGATCTGTGCACATAGAAAGAGTGATTGCCACTAAGTCGAAGATCCCAAGGGTACAGTGTCCTTCGATTTAAAGCCCTATTCACATTCCTTGATACGTCAAAGCGAGCGAAAGAACGAGTCCTAGCTCTTTCTTGCACTCGTTTTTATAGCCAACTCCACAAGTTAAAATCGCCCACAAGTGAGCTGATTCTATGCTACTGATCTTGCACCACACACACACACACACACACACACACGCTACAATGCAAATGCACGTGCGCTAGCCGCTGAGTTTTGAAAACAGAGGACTCCACACACTGTGACAGAACTAGTCTGCATGGACAGCACGTGCGATGAACTGAACAAGCCATCACAGAAGATGACAGTCTGTCAGATACTGGGAAACCAGAGAGGGTAATCACCCCGATTTTCACAGAAAGAAGTATATTCTTGAACTAGACGATAAAGAGAGAGCGGGAGTGGATGGCGGTAGAGATAGAAGGAAAAGGGAAGGAGAAGGAGGGGGCAGGGGGGCAGAGGGGAGGGACGCTGGAATGGAGGGGGGAGCAAGGAAAGGGGGCAGAAGGAGTGGGACGAGTGGACAGTGACGGACTGGGAGTGGGGGGGGGGGGGGGGAGGTGGCGGTGGTGTGGGTGGAGTGCGGTCAGTGGGGGTGCTCACAAGTAAATGGGGATGTGGGCAGTGAGAAAGAATGATTGCCACACAGTATGACACCCCCAAGGGCACAGTCTCTTTCGATATAAAGGCCTGTTCACATTCCTTGATGCGTCAAAGTGAGCGAAAGAACGAGTCGTAGATCTTGCACACGTTTTTTTTTTCATCGCCAACTCCACAAAACTCCACAAATTTAGAATCGTCCACAAGCAAACCGATTCTATGAAAATGGTCCAGAACCACACTATACTCTCCTCCAACACGCACGCGCGCGCGCCCACGCCCCCCCCCCCCCCCCCCACACACACATACACACACTCACACTCAAACACCTCCCATCCCCTGAAAATACCCCCCAAACACACGCACGCACACACACACACACACACACACACACACACACACACACACACTCACACACACACACACACACACACTCACGGACACAAAGAAGAGAGAGAGAGAGAGAGAGAGAGAGAGAGAGAGAATGAATGATTGAATGAATGAAAGAATGAATGCATGAATGAATGAATGAATGAATGAATGAATGAATGAATGAAAGGTTTATTATGAACAAGCTTTACAGAGACACATCAGAAAAAGAGAGGCGGTGGGGTGAACATTGTGTCTATTAACAAAACGTCCAGATAATAAAGAATCGATTCATCCAAACATCATGATATGGAATCCAAAATGCTCCGACAAAGTTAGCCAGAATCGGCATTTTACTGTTCTCTCTACGTTTATAAAAAAATATGATAAACACTTTACAAACATACATAATGTGTAGGATTATCTGTTTTTAACACTAATTTAGAAAACTTTTGAGACTTAAGTTTTTGCTTAATCCTTCGTTTTTCTTGATCGTCTTCAATAACATCATTTTCTTTCATACATTCATCAAATGCGTCTCTATCTTTCATGTGGAATAAAACCACTGTCTTTAATTGCTCTCTAAAGTCTTTTAAAACTGAGTTATATTTTTGGCTTAAAATCCATACACTTATCCCAGCATGTCTCCCACTAAAAGCTAGTCTTGACAAAGTATTTCTTTTTTTGACTATATCCTTTTCTGCCGAACAATCATCAATAATAAATAATGTTTGAGTTCCCTCAAACAATCTATAAAAGTGTTCTAAACACTCACTCAGTTTATTGCTGGGATCAACTAAATATATGTCATCATCCGTCCATATAAACCTTCTATCGTGATATGCTTTGTTCCATTTGAGTGTTGGACAGAAAATTACAATATGATCAAAATTATAACTATAAACTGTTTGTAATAGGTCGAGGACAAATATTGTTTTTCCACAACCAGTCTGTCCACAAATCAATGAACAATGAGGGGTTTTTGTCATAAAGTTTAACATCGGCATTGACACCAAAGTCGTCTGCTCCATAGTTTTAAAACAGAATTTAATCTAATCCAGTTATTGTTTTTATCATACTCTCTGTCAAAACTTGTTCAGTATAATAAAACCCTATAAGGCCCAAATGTGTAAGATTAATCCAGTTCAGTTCTGTAAGATCGTTTCTATTTAGACTAATATCAATTTTGTTGCTTGTTGTCATGACCTTAATATCCTCGCCATTGTAAAGAACGACGACAGTAACTTTAAGTTTGTCAACGTCTAAGTTTTGCCAGCTAATAAGAATTCCTTTCATAAGATTGTCACTGACGCCCAGAGCTCCATTTCTCGCCTCATCTTTTAAGACAGAAATTTTAAATATCATTGTGAACGTGTCTCCTAATTTTGTGCGTGGAATGAACTGTAATTTTGTAGAAGCTTTCTTTAAAACCGATTCTCTTCTGTGGAGGATGTACTGTTTGTCCCCAAACGGCTTTATTTCGATCTCTTTCCGACTGTTGTCCTCTGGCATAAGACTTACATGTAAAGGGCCAGAGTTCAATGCTTTTCTGAAACTTTTTTGACGGTCAAAAAATGTAAATGGGCTTAAGAATTCAAATTTTATGTCCCATTCTAAATATGGTTCTAAGTGCCATTTGTTGTCAGTTTTTCGAACTATTTTATATTCATACTGACCCGCATTATTTGCTTCTACATTGCGCAGTTGTTCTAGTTTAGGAAACCTTTTGCTGTCGCTAACCTCTTTGCGTTTATAATAACCATCTTTAGTGTACTCAAAACCATACAAAGTGCCTATCTCACCGTTTTGTTCAAAGTCCTCAACGTCTGCAAGGTCTTTTAATTCTAAAGTTACACACCTCTCAGGCGCTAATGTAACTCCTGATTCTTCTGGTCCACGTGACATTTTTTAAAACAACGTATTATTTTATTTCTAAAACAATGTGCAGGTTATCACATTTCACGACTTTCCCTGTTTTATCTGTGATCTTTATATTAAATGATCTGACCCTCCCACAAGCTAATCTTTTAAACTGTAAATTAGGGAATTGTATAATTTCATAATCGCAATATGCAGCTTTCCCTGATGGAAGAGCTCTTAAAACAGTTGAGGGCCTTCCATCATATAAGTTTTCATCAGTGCTCAGCTCGTCCAAATGAACATAGAGTAATGAATGTAATGCAAGATCGAGCGGATATTCTCCCTCATAAGTAGTTTCGTCTGGTGTAACTATAAAACTATGATTGTCAGTTGCAAAGCCTAACATTTTAGCTAGCTCTACATCAAAAAGGTAATGGTCTACTTCTTCTTCAGGTTTGAATGTCAACATTATTTTCAAATTTGCATTGTTAAGTTTGAGAGTAATGTCGAAGTTACTCATTGCTTCTTTTAGCCAGCAAAACCCGTAATAACCATCAGGTATGGTTAACTGGCTAACTAAGTTTCCTCTATTATCAAATTTTTTAATCTTATTATTCTCCTTGGATTCAGTTATATTAAACCATACGACTTTGTAAAAAATTTCATGGAGTGCGACCCTTTGGGTTCCGCAGTTATTATCAATAGCATATTCTAAAAACGAAGGACTGTCTTGAGTTGTTATTGTTACAAACATTTTTAAAACAAATTTAAAAATGAGTGCATTCAAATATACTAATGCAAAATATTCTGTCGGGCCGCACTACAATCTTAAAAATATAACAACTGACACCCTTGACATTTCTGTGACTCAGTCTGACGCCTTTCAAGTAAAGGTTAGTACTCCATTGGACAGATATCTTAACCCTCCTGTTAAAAAAGACCACATCGCGAAAGTGTGGTTTAGTCATCCGATGCAGTTTTATCAGAACCAGTTAAACTTTGCTGTGTTTTGCGCATCAACTGGGTGTGGAGTGTCGTATGCTGATCATTTAAATCATCCTGATCCTTTGGTGAGGTCAGTGTATAGATTTCATTTTTATTACACCTTCAGACGTATTTTGTCTGAACTGCAAGCGCCATTACCAAATGACAAAACGTTTAATCCATTCAGCAACAGAATAGATTACAAGGCTTTTGAAAGGATCTGTAACGAATTTGATATTGACCCAAAGACAGACTTTAGACAAAAGTTGGATCTTAATCATGGTTTAGGCACTCTTTATTATTGGGGAGTGCACAGAAAGTATAACTATGATTGGAATCCTCCTTACACATCTTTCTCTTCAGGCACAACTGTTCACCTCGGGTCCATAGAGCAAGAGCATAAAACAGCGTGGACTACATTTATTTTGGACGCTTCTAAGGGCCTAACAAAAGCGGGAATAGAAAGAATAAACGACTCTATTCGTACTTATGTTTGGTGTTTGCTAGGTTCGCAAGCACAAACGAGATCAAACATAATTGATCCTTCTACTGGCTTTGACGCCCAAAAACAGTATTTAGCAAATTTAGAGGATTCTATTAATTCTGCAATTGATTTGCCTTCAAGTATTAAAAGGTACCAAAATGTTTTGCAATACGCAAGATCGAAAGTAGACTTTGCTGTTGGCACTGGTTTATACATGCTGCCTTCTGACCTCAGACTCCAGATAGGAACAATAATAAACTACAATAATGAAATCCTTGTGGCTGGTAAAGAAGAGAAGGTCGGAAAAAACGACATAAATTCTAAGCCAGCAATAGCAATACAAAAAGAAGCCCCACCAATCCCCGAGCCCCCCAAACCCCCCTCAAAACCCCATCCAATCCCCGTGGCCTCAAAAAATAATGACCATGAATATGAAAAGACGGCACTTGTTATTGGATTAACTGCCCTAGGATTACTTGGTCTTTATCTTACTATAAAGTAACCCAACTATTAAGACAACTAATGTCCATAAGTGCTCAGCCATAAAGCCAACTACTTTACTTGCGGCAGACAAAAGCCAGCTAACGATCCCCCCTATTATACCAGGCAAAGAATCTATCGCCTTACTGGCTAATTTTTTTTAATAAACTTGCAAGATGATCAAGTTGTTTTTTTACCCATGATTTATCTGATGGTGGTCCTGGAGGCACTGCTCCCCCACCACCGCCGCCTGTAATAGCCAACACCAGTGTACTTATTGCAAATCCTAAGGCTGTTATAACGCTTGCTAATGTGACACCTTGCTCTCTAAACAGTGTTCTTATTCGTTCTGCTAACGTTGTGTCTTCATATAAAATTCTTTGGATAGTTTCTCTTATTCTGCTCACTTGAGTTCGTAATTGTTCTCGGTTATTAGACAACACTTCTAGTCTTGCTGATCTCTCTTGTTCAAGATCATGTAGTCTTTGGGTTATTCTTTCTTTAACATCATGGCCTAAGTTGTGGTCATCAGCCTCAACTAGTTTTTCTTTTTCTCTTTTTATATGCTCATCTAGTTCACCCAGTTTTGCTGAATTGTTTGTTAACTCACCCCTGATGCTTCTTAAAGCATGATCAAGGGCCACTATTTCTCGCATAGGTAGCGGCGGATCGTGCATAGTTTTTAATGCTGTTTCTTCTGAAAAACTGGTTTCTGCTTGTATTATTTTGTCTGCTGTTGGGCTTAAATCTTTAAGTTCCATGTTTTGTATTTGGTTATCTGTTGGGAGTTCTTGTAGTGTGTTTTGAAGTTTAGCAACTGCTTCCCTATCTAATTTTGGTTTAGTAATGCCAAGGCGACTTTGATCGTTCACACTGAGCCTTTGTCTAATTGTACTCTTTTTTAAAAACTTTGATGAGTCTGGTTTAGTTGTAAGCTGAACAAGTTGTCCTTCGTCGTTTCTCACAAACAAATGGTCATCTTTTGTTTCAAAATCATTAGGGTCTATAAATTCGGGAGGTTCTTGACCTAAACTTTGATAAAATGATTTGACCTTACTTTCTGTTAATTCATGTCGCAATGAGCGCAATGGATGTGTTAAAGGAGTCATTTCACTCATGTCGTCTCCAGGATCAAAAACATCATAATCTTCCATGTTTTAAAAATAATTAACTTTTTATTTTGTTTTATAAAAAAAAATGTCACAAGCATATGGCTCAATTCTTGACCCGCATAGAAGACTGAAAGAGCCCTTTGGCGTGAAGGGAAATAAACAGAATATTATTGTTCCAAATAATCCATCTACTATTGATTCAGATCAAATTCTTACTGTTAAATTTCCAGACCTAGGAGCAGATGAAGTGATTGTACCAGGCTCTGCACGGCTTACTTTCAAAATAGAACTTGATTCAGCAACAGACACAAGCAGGACAGTTGTACAGAATCTGGGACGGGCAATCGTTAAGAAAATTTCTATAAAACTTGAGGGGCAAGAAATATTTTCTTTACACAATGCAGACATATTTCTAATCTATTCTGATCTATGGCTAACCGATAATGAAAGGGCCGATCTTGCGTTTCAAGGAATCGAAAATAACGAAGCACTAAAACACAGAATAGACGCCGAAGATGCAAAAGACAGTAACAAGGCTGAAGCTGTAAGTTATGCGTTTGGAAATCGCTTTTCTATACCCTTAGATTTTGAGTTGTTAAAAGCGCATGCGCCATACTTTCAAGGAGCATTAAAAGACAGATTGTCATATGAACTAACTTTTAATGAATACAAATGTGTCATTAAATCTACAGACACTGACGCAAAGTACAGCATTTTCGACATCTCGTTAGAGTTTGACATTGTTAGCAACCCTAACTTAGCAAGGCTGATTGAGCAACAATATCAGTCAAAATTAGCAATATATTACGAAAGAGTGATTCATCATACTAAATATCCTAAAAGCAGGGCAGACACTATATGGAACTTTAGTTTTAGTGCCACAGCAAGATCCCTTAAAGGTATTTTATTGCTGTGTGAAGATGAAGAACCATTCAAAAGACAAAGTGAAAAGTTTATCAATCCTAAAATAACGAAAGTACAATGTTCAATTGAGGGTAGTCCTAACCAAGTCTACGGTAGTGGGCTTAAACCTTATCATCATTTTGATGAAATAAGAAAATTGTTTGGAGGCGGGAGGTCTAGAAGTCCAACAGTAGACCTTGTGTCTAAAGATCTACACCTTCACAGTGTTAGACTTGATGAATATTTAACAACGAAATACGGTTTATGGATTGACCTAAGGTCAACAGAGGATAATCAGTTGCATGGGAGTGGGAGAACAGTTAAAGACGTAATAAACATTCAAATTGATAAAGAAAAAGAGTGATAAACCACTTAATGTACATTTGTTTTTAATATATGATGCGCAGCTGAATATTCAAGATAACAGATTAAAAGATATCCAATACTAAATTATTTTTATTTTTTAAAAAAGCATGTCTGTTCAGGTTTATCCAAAAGTGCCCAAAGAAGAGATAGTAGGCAACTCTGTTGCTGTAGACATAAAAACTTTCAGATTAACAAACATAACACAAATGCAAACCCAACTAGAGCAGGACCTTTCAAAATACAGTAAAACCAAACGAAGGTATTCTGCTGCCTTTAATGCTGTTACATATGTTAATACTGGAGCATCGATCACTAGTGCTCTATCAGCAGGAACAAGTGTAGGTCTCTTAGCAACAGGCGTAGGTGCACCAGCAGCTTTACCTCTAGGCGGTTTGTCTTTAACTCTTGGCCTGTGTTCATTGGCTGTAAGTGCTGTCAGCAAAAAAATAAAAGCTAAACTCCAAAAGCACACAGCTATGGTTCAACTAATAACAGCTAAACTTAGTTCCTTCAAACTGATAATTGATAAAGCACTTGCTGACTCGAACATCACGGATGAAGAATTTAGTCGCCTACAGGCTGATTTTGAGGACTACAAAAGACAAAAGTTTGATCTTCAAAAAAAGGCTCGGGCAACTTTTTCTCAACAACCAGACACCGACCAGATAAAAAAGGAATGTTTAAAAAAAGTAAACGAGACATTAAACTCTGTTCTAAACAGATCACATTAACAACACCAAAGGGCGTTTATACTTTAGTTTATGAGTCTAAGCACAAAAAGACCTCTGATATTGATTAATTAATTTAAATAAATATTTTGAGTTAGAAAAGAAGCTCAACATGGATAAGATATATGACAGTTTTGACTCTTGGTTAGATGCAATGGAAGAGGAAGAGCGTTTGTCAAAAGCTTTAAATGAGGTCGTTTTAGAAGTTATTGATCCAACAAACGTACAGGCAAGCGTTGTACATGCTATTTCTCAAGTTCCAAGTAAACTAGCAATAAACCCGCCAGTTAAAGTAAGGTTAGTTGTTTTAATCGACTATATAACAATAAACGAAGAAAATCTAGAAGTCTGGGTCTCAACTAAACAGCAGACTATTCTTTCTTATAATGACTTAACACCCGGTTGGGCAGATCAACTTCTTACACAGTTTAATGAAGCCTCTGAAGCAGCTAAAATGAGAGGCTCTGGTTGGTCAGAGGGTGAAGTCCTAGACATCAGATTAAGACAGGTTAAGTATGAGCCGATTGTAGGCAAGTCTTACATTCCACTGCCTCCAACATTAGTTGCAAAGAGAGCAGTTCTGAACATAAAGAATTCAGACGACAAATGTTTTATGTGGTGCGTTCTTGCTAGGCTGCATCACGTTGCCAAAAATGCAGAGAGAGTATCTAACTATCAACCTTGGGTCAATGATCTTAACTTTGATGGACTCACCTTTCCTGTGGGTGTAGACAAAATTGATCAGTTTGAAGAACAGAATCCCCCAATAACTGTTAACGTATACACATGGACTGAAGAAACCAACCTTAGACCAATTAGAGTGTCTAAGAACAGTCCAACAATAGGCGAACCAACCAAAACTCATGTAGACTTACTCTTGATGCACAGCCCAACAGGATTGCATTACACGCTAATACGCACAATGAGTAGACTGTTGGTGCATACTACAAAAAATGGGCACAAACAAGAATTCTGTAGAAAATGTTTAACAAGAATTTCGTCTGTTCAAGCCGCGAGCGAACATGTAAAGCATTGTCTCAGTCCAGTGGACTGCAATACAGAACTAATTATGCCAAGAGAAGGTAGTAAGGTTAGTTTTAAAAATTACAAAAAACTCCAGAGGTCACCATATGTTGTTTACGCAGACTTCGAGTCGCTTATTGTACCATATGAAGGACCTGCTCCAAAACATTTACCAAAAACAGTTATAATGAATAACCACCAAATTTGTTCATATGCTTTTATTGTTGTTAGGTCAGATGGTGAACATTCAAAGCCAGAATTATACAGAGGACCACATGCAGCAAAACATTTCTTAAAACGCATGCAAGAAGTTCGTAATGTCTGTTCTAATAATCTAGTCCTATCCGATCTTAAGATGACCCCCGAAGATCAACAAAAATATGACTCAGCCACTCACTGTTGGATTTGTGGTTTAGAGCTAACACCTAAAAGTTTAAATCCAACAGTAAGAGACCATGATCACATTAGCGGAAAGTTCAGAGGAGCAGCACACAGTAAATGCAATCTTCAACTAAAGTTTGATCCTAGGACTTGGAGACTTCCTATATTCTTTCATAACTTGCGAGGTTACGACTCTCATCTTATATTGCAAGCAGTAACTAGCGCCTTTAGGGTAAAATGTATTGCACAGTCATCAGAAAAGTACATGTGTTTCACTTTAAATAATTTATCTTTTTATGACTCTATGCAACACCTGATGGGGAGTTTAGAATCACTAGCAGGATCTTTAAAGTCCTGCCCAATAACGGAAGAATATTTTGACCCAACGCTCGTTAGAAAGGGCGTTTACCCTTATGAGTACATGAACAGCTGGGAAAGGTTTGAAGAGACAGCCCTTCCGCCTAAAGGTGCGTTCTTTAGTAGTCTTAGAGGAAAGGACATCAGTGATTCTGATTATTCTTATGCTCAAGAAGCGTGGCAAAAATTAGACTCTAAAACAATGGGAGACTATCATGATTCCTATTTAATGGCGGATACTTGTTTGTTAGCAGATGTCTTTGAAAATTACAGAAAGACCTGCATGAAACATTATAGTCTAGATCCTGCGCATTATATTTCTGCGCCTGGGATGAGTTGGGATTCCTTTTTAAAATTTACTGGTGTACAGATTGACCTGTTGTCTGACCTACCAATGCTTCAGATGATTGAAAACGGATTGCGTGGCGGAATTAGTATGGCGTCTCACCATTACTGTAAAGCAAACAACAAATACCTAGACAACTATGATCCAAGTAAAACGTCTAACTATCTTATGTATTTAGATGCAAACAATCTGTATGGTTGGGCTATGAGTCAATCACTTCCATTACGTAACTTTAAAATGTACACAGGAGGTGTAAAAGACATTCAAAAGTTTTTAAAATGGCTTCAGAGTCTAGAAGCTGATCAACAACGGGGCTTTATTCTAGAAGTTGATTTAGAATATCCTCATGAACTTCATGACCTTCATAATGACTATCCATTAGCGGCAGAAACCCTAAAAGTGTCAATGACAGAACCGCCTAAACTTGTGCCTAATCTTCGTGACAAAAAAAATTATGTCTGTCATTACAGACTTCTCCAATTTTATTTAAGACATGGTTTAAAGTTAACAGCAGTTCATCGTATAATTGCATTTGATCAAGAACAGTTCATGAAACCATACATCATGAAGAACACTGATCTCAGAACTAAATCCGCAGATGCTTCAGAAAAAGACTTTTTCAAGTTGATGAACAACAGCTGTTTTGGAAAGACTATGGAAAATCCGCACAAGCGCAAAGATGTCAGATTGGTCACTAGAGAAAACGATGCAATTAAGCTGGTGTCAAAACCAAATTATCAAGACTTCAGAAGATTTCATGATCAGCTTTTTGGAATAATGATGAAAAAAAAGAAAGTCAAATTGGACAAACCTGTTTTTATTGGGTTTACTGTTTTAGAGCTGTCGAAGCTTTTGATGTTAGAATTTCTTTACGACTACTTTAAACCCTTGTATCCAGAGTCCAGAGTTCTGTACACAGATACAGATTCCTTTGTAATCGACATCCCTACTGAAGATTTTTACAAAGACATGGAATTAGAAGTAGCAAAAGAGCATGCCGGATGGTACGACACATCTGATTACCCTAAAGATTCACCTTTGCATTCAGTTATTAATAAGAAGGTTTTAGGTAAGATGAAGGATGAATTATCTGGAGGTGTGATCAAGGAGTTTATTGGTTTAAGGTCGAAAATGTACAGTCTTGCTTGTCAAACAGGCACTATTAAAAAAGCAAAGGGAATATCTCGTAGTGTTGTGCAATCAAACATATCACATGACAACTACAAAGAAGCATTGTTCAATAAAAAGACTTTTCATCATGACAATTACAAACTACGATCTAATCTGCATGAGATTAACACAACAGTTGTAACAAAACGGTCTCTTGACAGCACTAACACGAAAAGAGTATTTGTTAATCCAGAGTATTCATATGCAATTGGGCACTGGAGAATAGTATAATCATATGTCTTCATGGAGTTTCTGTTGGTCAAGTGTTATCAGAAGCTCAACTATATCATTATCCAGTATAGCCAAATCATTATTATTCATTACTGCTAAATGTGCTTCAATTTTTTTTATCATTTCAAGATTTTGATTTTTCCATATCAAAATATCAGAATCTAGGGATTGGGGTAGTAAGCGATTGTCTGGCATAAGATTGTCAATGTTCTTAAATATTTTTTGATAATAATATTATAAGCAGATAATTGACGTATTAATTTTGAAAACTCTTTTTTCTTTTGAGCTTCCATTTTAAACTCAAATGTATTTGCCTAAATTAACTAAGCGACTGGAACTGTGTCTGGTGGGATTATCTGCAGTTCTTCCTTCACAAAAGATCTTCGGGGGGCTGGTCGTTTTGTTGTGTCAGTTTCTCGTAAATAATACACGGGCGGATTCATTTTCACAATTTTTTTTTATCTCATATGGATCAACACTCCAAACTGGATCTGTTGCCCTGATGCGAGTGTCCCCTTCCGCTTCTCCCGGTGAATAAAGGTATCTCACTTTTAAACCAAATGGTAATAGTTTACTGGATGAGTCTTCAATAGCAACATTTATTCGTTTGGTTTTGATTGCTTGTACTGGTTTTAGCCCTTTAAATTCTTCATTATTCATTGCGCGCAAAACTGAGGGCAGTCTTTTTACCCATTCTGTGTTGCGAGAATTGTCAATCAGCTCTCTGTGATACTGGTAGGAGAAAAGTCTTTCAGATAACTGTTTGTTAAAGTTTTCAACCAAAGCCTGTGATCTGTGAACTCCTGGAATGCCTCTTTTAATGGTAACTCTATGTTTTAACAATAATTGATTCACTTGACCTTTAAATTCTTTTCCGTCATCGACTTGAATCATGCGAGGATAAGTTAAGGGTCCTCGTTGGTATATCAGCTGTATAGCAACAGCAACAGCAGAAGCACTCTTTTGTGTTAATGGTTCCGCATCTTTGTATCTTGAAGCTATATCAATGACTGTAAGTGCGTACTTAAATCTTTTTCGTCTAATCGTATCATGGGGTAAATATAGAAGATCCATTTGATGGGTGTCGTTTGGTGTTATATTCACAAAGTGTGGTCTCTGTATTCGTTTAGGCGCTGGTAGATAAATTTGCCAAATCGCTTGTTTAGATAACCATTCTTTTGCTGTTTGTTCACTGACTCCCGCTGCTTGGCTTAGCTTTTTAATTGCTGTGATTCCCTTCCAATATCCTTTTGGCGAATAATAGATCTTGTTCATTTTTATTCAGCTAATACTTTGTGCAACAAAATACACAGCGGTCATGCCAAAGACAATAAACAATATTTCTTGCATCTTTTGTTTTTCTGATGGTTGATAGTAATCGCTAAATTTTGGTGGGGGCAATGTTTCAACTTGTTTGCCTGTTACTAGAAAATATTCTTTTATTGCCTGGTCAACATCTTTAAATGTGTAAGCTGCATGTCCCTGTTGTTTAAGTCTGTCGTTAATAAAATCTAACTGCTCCATTCTTTGCTTTTCATAAGCATCTTGTGCAGTGGCTAGTTGCTCCATAGCTCTGTTATGTCTTTTTCTCTCATCATTATTTTGTAGTTTACTAAACGCGTAATTACTTCCGCTGAAAGCAAGCGCGTTGACCACTGCGCCGCCTATCATCATTACGAGTGAAGCCATTTTTATAAATGTTTTTTTTTTACATATTTATATTTTCTGGAATTATTCCTTGCTTAACTAGAAAATCTTTCGTAGCAAACGAAGCTGTAATGACAGCAATCAACTTTGCTGAGTCTTCAAAATCTAGCTTGCCAAGATCTGCTGGTTTTATTCTTAACAAGCTTTTACCAAGCATTGTGTATCCTACACTTAGACCTCCAATAACAGCAGAATGGTATACGAGGTTGGCAACAGTTTTTTCGGTGCTCATTTTTTAAAAATAAAATAAAATTTATTATTAATAAAACATGAACTGCGATGATTTACTTCCTGAACTTATAATTACAAATGATCAAGTTGATGACCAAGCTATTATGCCCAAAAGGAAAGGCTGTATTCTTTGGCAGCATGTGGAAAAACAAAACAGTACCTCGGAAATGAATTCAGCATAGAACAGATTCAACAGATGTCGCCGCAAGACATTGTAAAGTATCACAACAGGTATGAAGCGCAACTGGGGTCAAGAATGGTCAAAAGTGTCGGACAAACTGTTCTTAGTTTGTACACTAAACTCGTTAGTAGATTTGCGCCCATTGATTCTGAACAAGATTTTATGTATGATTTAACGCAGGATCCAGTTTTAACAAAGTCATTAGAGTCTCTAGGATGTGATCTATATTACAGATTTGGAACATTATTGTCGCCAGTAATTATGGGGTTAATTACGTTTAATCATATAGATTTTATTTCCCTTAAAAATGACCGAGCAGAAAACGTTGATGGAGAAAGTGACCCGTGAAAAGAATCCTGGGCGCGTTGAAGCAGGGAAAAAATTAGCAGAGTGGAACAAAAAAAGAAAATTAGAGTTACAACATATAACTCATAATGAAAAAACACCAGTTGTGCCAGAGCCACAACAAGAACAAGTTGTTTCAAGTCCCGCAACATCATCATGGATTATTTGGATTAAAAGAGTTAGCATTTTTGGCGTCATTGCTGTTGGTGGGGGTGGTTATTACGTTTATAAAACATATAAAGAAAGACAGCAAAAACCAAAGCAGTCAAAAAAAATCACAGCCACTAAATACAAAATCTGAACAAAAAAGAATACCAGAACTGCCAACAACAAAATCTCATTTTGATCCATTTGATATGCAGTAATATTTCAAGAACTTAATAAATAATTATAAGTGACTTGAATAAGAACTTGATAACGACTTAATGATGACTTCATGACGACTTGATAAAAACTTAAATAAGAACTTGATAAGAACTTGATGACGACTTGATAAGAACTTAATGACGACTTGAATAAAAACTTGAATAGAACTTGAATAAAAACTTGAATAAGAACTTGTTAAGAGCTTGACGATGACTTGAATAAGAACTTGAATAAAAACTTGTTAAGAACTTGAATAGAACTTGAATAAAAACTTGAATAAGAACTTGTTAAGAACTTGATGACGATTTTTTTCATAAAACACAATTAATTGTTACATTCTTTTCCGGGGAGACAACTCCTCTTCACTTCTGAAGGGTTTGCTGCCTTTATGTAGTACTCTACTAATTCTAGGTCACGGCTTACCCAACTGCATAATTGCCGAGTCGAAGCGTCGCACTGTTTGCTGGTTCGTGTCGAGTTACACATAACGGAGTAAGGGCGTCGTTTACTGCAGGCCGTCACGCGGCATTGTATAAATTTAGGCGGCTAAATTCCCCACCGGCGTCGTTTAGTGCAGGCGTTAGCCGTCACGCGGCATTGTATAAATTTAGGCGGCTAAATTCCCCACCCCAAATAATCTTTTTCCAATTTTATGTATTAAAATCTGCATTTAAATCTAAAAGCATTTAAAACAAATATTTATTAAAAAGTAGTGGCTAAAAAGTAATGTAAGATACACTTTGTTATTTAGCTTTTGGTGTTGTTTTAACAAAATAAAAAAACAACTTTACTCTAGGCAAGTAGACACCATGTAATTGTAAAGCGTTTGTTTGTGTACAGTATATATAAATCTTGAAGATAACAACATTGAGGATATGCCTGCGGTAGTTTTAAATACTTGGTTGTCATGGCATTGAAAAGTCTAAATTTGCCCTCTTCCCTGCCCTCAAGTGATCCTTCCCACTTTCGTATTGGGTCACTGGCGCGGCTATGAACGCCCGTAAACCCAAAATATGGTCACTGGCGCGGCTATGAACGCCCGTAAACCTAAAATGGTCGCCCTGGTGCGGCTATGGGAAGGACCACTAAAATGGGGGTGAGGGGATTGCCCAAATTAGACAAATAGAAAGCAGGCAAACAAGTATGAGAGGCATATCCTCAAAACTCTTCACATCTGGCCGTGTTATACGTGACCCTCTGGGTCTGACTTGGGGCCCTAGGGCGCCATAGGGTCTCAAGTAAGACCCAGAGGTGATCGGTAATGCGGCCAGATGTGAAGAGTTTTGCAGAAATTGATTTCACATTTGATGAATGTATGCGTGAAAATGATGTTATTGATCAAGAAAAACGAAGGATTAAGCAAAAACTTAAGTCTCAAAAGTTTTCTAAATTAGTGTTAAAAACAGATAATCCTACACATTATGTATGTTTGTAAAGTGTTTATCATATTTTTTTTATAAACGTAGAGAGAACAGTAAAATGCCGATTCTGGCTAACTTTGTCGGAGCAACAGCGGAGACAAAGTGAGCCAGAATCGGCATTTTACTGTTCTCTGAAGGTGTATGTATGTTAATCACATCATATTGAATAATTAGTGATTGTTGTTTCACATCCCTGTTTTATTGTGAGTGAATGAGTACACAATCATGATACGTCACCAAGAGTTTGGTTTTCAACAGCTGAACAGTTAGTGGGATTGTGTTTCACATCCCTTCTAGATGTTTTGGGTTCTCCTTGGGCTTTTATTCTGCAAAATCACTTACATCACCACAGTCAGTTTCTCAGTTTGAAATAATGTGGTTTTTTTCCAAGTTATGCTCTCTCTCTCTCTCTCTCTCTCTCTCTCTCTCTCTCTCTCTCTCTCTCTCTCTCTCTCCTCTCTTACACACTCAACAGTGTGAGTGAGCGAGTGTCTGTGTGTGTGTGTGTGTGTGTGTGTGTGTGTGTGTGTGTGTGTGTGTGTGTGAGGGAGAGAGAGAGAGAGAGAGAGAGAGAGAGAGAGAGAGAGAGAGAGAGAGAGAGAGAGAGAGAAAGAACTCTGAAATTAAAATGCTTTTTATTTTGAGAAACTGTCAGTGATGACGTCTGTGCTTTCCTATAATAAAAACACGAAAGAGAAAAAATAAAATATTACACGTAACTGAACACAAAGACAAACAGCTCACCGCAAAGTATGCTTGAAAACATTATTCATGTTGACATAATAAAACAGAACTTATTTGGAAAAATCACTCGATAGAGACACATCAGATCACGTTTGTGCACCAACTTACAAATAAAATTCCAGTAGAAAATACCTATACATCTCGTCCACATGTACACGCCAGCACACACATAATACAAGCACAAGATAGGTACCTATACATGGACAAGTGTATGCAGAGAGACAGGCACATTCAAGCATCAGCTGACAACTCTCATAACATGTTCAATTTTCAAAAACGGCAGCTCGCCGATTACAATTAAGTTATCTTAATTAAAATTCGACAGACCACAGGCGAGCATTGTTCAACACAGAAACAGAAAAAAAAGCATTGGATTTTGAGGTAACATAGTGTCTTCAAGAAGGTATAAGCTCATATCTGCTGGACTACTGTCTGTCCATTTGTCGTACTCATCATGACACATTCAGACCATTTTGTATAATTCTCATAATTTTGCAGCACACATTATCTAGTTTAATGATCAGATTCTTGTCGTTACATTCAAGCTGCAGAGAGAGAGAGAGAGAGAGGGAGAGAGAGAGAGAGAGAGGAGAGAGAGAGAGAGAGGACGAAGACGAGAGAGAAGGAGAGAGACAGACAGAGACAGACAGACAGCAACAGGACAGACAGAGCAGAACAGAGACAGCATTCGACATGACTGAACCTGATTCTGACAGACCAAGGACAGAACAGAACAGAACTGCCAGAGAAGGAACAGAAGTAAACTATGATCGGATCCTTGCTAGCCATGCGATTCAGTACCTAACAGGCTTGCACCATTATTACTGAGAGGAATGGAGCGGAGAACTGAGTAAACCAGCAGAACAAAATGCAATACAATCACGTCTAGAACCATAGCGATATCAGCAGAGAGAGGAGAGACAGCAATCAATCAGTCTCAGAACCATAGTGGATAGTCACCAGAAGAGGAGAACAGCAATCAATCAGTCTAGAACCATAGCGATATCAGCAGAGAGGAGACAGCAATCAACATCAGACCATAGGAATCACATGAGACGCATCATCATCCCTAGCGATATCAGCAGAGGAGACAGCAATCAATCAGTCTAGAACCATGAAGCGAAATCATCAGCAACATGGAAGAGAGGAGACAGCAATCAATCAGTCTAGAACCATAGCGATATCAGCAGAGAGGAGACAGTTCACGACCTTGGACCGGAAGGAAATGAGAGCACCAACAAGGAAGCGGGGGATAAAAGAGGGAAGCAGGGCGGAAAGGGCAACAGCGTGGGGAGAGCAGAGAAAGTGCCAAAGATCGTTCGCTGTGATGCTGCTGACAGGTGATATAGAAAAGACACCCGGTAGACATCATTAAGCTCACGTACTCTAATGATATAACCCTGCAACGAATGTGAAGAGCAAAAGAATGGACGCTGTGTGCTGGTCTATTCTGGACCTCCACTCCTCTCTTGTCTCCTTCAAGGAACATGTGTGAACAAACAATGCGCATAAGAAGCTTAAAAGCTCTGAGTTTAATTTAAGTCTCTCTTGGACTGATTTTTTACTTCCTTTCTGCAATGGTCTGGGAAGCACACTTTCATAGAATAATGATGTAAGGTAAAATGTGCTATATCATAGCCCACCAGAGCAATGAGCTATGTCAGCAGAATTTTGAAGACGACATGAATATAACAGACAGCTGTGAAAAAATCGTAATCTTCCTGTTAAGATCAGTCAGAATATAACAAATAAAAAAGTATCATTTCTGACAAAAAGAGTCGTAACACAGAACAGGTATGTTATAGATGCGTAAGCAAACGATTTAAGGATGTACACTCAACATTTACAAAAAAATGGCTACTTTACCATCGTGCTCAAGGCACATTGTTAGATTAATTCATAAATTAAGGCTCAATATATGGAACACTAAATATTCTCATGGCATTACTTGTGTCTGCAGAAAAAAAAACATTTCTGTGCATAATCTTTTGTTTGAATGCTCAGTGTTGACCTCGCTCTATCAGGAGAAAGGTGTTGAGATGAATAACTTTGATGATGTCAATACTGTTTTGTATGGTCCAAATGCTGCTGAAATTGCCATGGTTGTTTCGCAATCACAGGGTGCAAAATTTTTACAAAGATCAACAATTTTGTATACCACTAGACTATTTCACTTTCGTAAATATGCATAAGTCAGATGTGGGTTTGAAAGTACGTGCATGGATGATAAGTTGAGTGTGGATGTGTTGTCTTTCTTTTTATTTTATCTTTTTTTAAAGTGTCTAATATCATCTAACGATGAAAAGACATTAAATAACCACTGAACTGAACTGAACGACTGCTGAACTGAACATTATTTTAACATGTGGTTGCGCATTTGAAAATAGAAAAGAAGAGGGTGGAGTCAGAGCAAGGAGGGGGGAGGGGGAAGGAAGAGCAGAGAAGTAACAGGAAAACAAAAGGGAAAAAGAATAAGACGACGACAACGACTACGACTATAAAGAGAAAGAAAATGGAAGAAAGAAAGACAGAAAGACAGACAGACGAGAAAGAAAGAAAGAAAGAAAGAAAAAGAAAGAAAGAAAGAGAACTACATCAGACGCCTTTCAGATGAAAGACGTGATGAAATGGAACACAACGAAGACAATGGCAGTTTGCACTTTAAAGGGGAGGAGAGAGAGAGAGAGGAGAGAGAGAGAGGAGAGAGAGAGAGAGAGAGAGACGAACGGACAGAGAGACAGAGGACAGACAGAGAAGAGAGAGAGAGAGAGAGAGAGACAGAGACAGAGAGACAGAGACAGACAGAGACAGAGAGAGAGAGAGAGAGAGAGAGGGGAGGAGAGAGAGAGAGAGAGAACTGAAGGAACAGAAGGATATTATTCCAGACTTAATGACCTGGGCCACAGCACTGGGGCCTGCACTTGTCTAGGACGATGGAGCGGGAACTGAGAAAACCAGCAGACAAGCTGCAATCAATCAAGTCTACAACCATAGCGATATCAGCAGAGAGGACACAGTTCATGACCTTGAGCCTGGAGGAAACGAGAGCAACACAAGGAACCAGGATACAAGAAAGAGGTGGGTGGAGCGGAAAGGGAAAGAGAGAGGGTGGACAGAGTAGAGAGAGTGTGAAAGATCGTTAACAGTGATGCTGTTGACAGGTGATTTAGAAAGAAAAAAAAAGAGAGAGAAAAAAAAAAAACGCTGAGAGACCTCATTATGCTAGAGGACCCTTACCATTATAAGCCTGTTACAAAAGTGGAGAGCAAACATAACGAAAGGCTCTGAGCACTGCTATACACTAGTTCTTCTTCTCCTCGTTTATGGTGTAGCGTTCAGACAAAACAAACATTGCGCCACAGAACGTCTTAAGGCCTGAGTTCGAGCTTCTCTTGGAATGATTTTGCACTACTTCATTTCAATGGTCTGGGAAGCACACTTTCACACGAAATTGATAGTGAGGTAAAGTGCACTACACGATAACCCAGCGTAACCAAGAAGCATGTCAGGAAAATTCTGAGGATGCATCAGATTCATTGAGTAATAGCATACAGAAGAGAGAGAACATGTGAGAAACCGTAATCTTTCTGTTGGTACCAGTCAGAACATAACACGAAAAAGTATCAGTATTGACTAAAAGTGTCGTGCCATGGCACAAATAGCCTATAACTGCTTAAGCAAACGATCTAAGGTGAAATGACAGGATGTAACTGAATGTTGTTTTTAACTGTAAACAGAAAAAAAAGAAATCAAAGGAGGGGAAGAGAGTACGGAAGAAATAAGATAAGAAAAATAGGAATAGGACGATAACAACGAAGACAACTAAGAAAGAAAGAAAGAAAGAAAGGAAAGAGTCAGACTCATACGAGACCAAAGATAAGGCGAGACAGACAGACAGAAAAATAGACAGACAGACAGACATACAGAGACAGAGAGTGAGGGCGTATGTGTGTGAGGGAGAAAAAAACTAACAGTGCGTGCGTGCGTGCGTGCGTGCGTGCGTGCGTGCGTGCGTGTCGTGTGTGTGTGTGTGTGTGTGTGTGTGTGTGTGTGTGTGTGTGTGTGTGTGAGTTGATTCTTTGACATTTTATATTAATTAACCAGAAAAAAACATTCTTTGAAAAAGGTGTATGATAACAACAATTCAATATAAAACTTATCATAAGAGTGTACGATAACAACAATTCAATATTATCCCCATCACAGGTATGATACACACAAATTCATGTTTATCAAATTGATGAAAGATCGAAAGTAATAAGAATTCAGACAAACCATACACTTGTAACGCATCACATTTCATTCCCACCTCCCCCTCAAAAATCCACACACTGTGAAATAACACGGAGATGCACACACACACACACACACACACACACACACACACACACACACACACACACACACACACACACGAAGTTCACACATACATACACACGGCGCACACACACACACATACACACATGCACACGGGCACATTCATGCGCGCACATGCATGCAACACTCTCACTATTACCCATTTAAATCATGCAAAAGTGCTAAGGACTGAGGTGTGAATCAGTGGACCCCTTGCAATGTAACTGATCTTATCTGCACTGACAGCACCTTTGGAGCAAAGACAGTCGGATACACTCTCGTGAGCAAGATAAGTTATCACCCAGCTCGAGTCAGGGAAAGAATGTTCTCGATCAAGGCGATGGAGAAAGGGGGTGGGGCGGATAGGTGGTGGTGGACTGGGAAGGGGGGAGGGGCAGAGGTAGTGGACAGAATGGGGAGAAGCAGAGGATTTGGGATAGGAGGGGTGCCAAGACAGAGAGAGAGAGAGAGAGAGAGAGAGAGAGAGAGAGAGAGAGAGAGAGGAGAGAGAGAGAGAGGAGAGAGAGGAGAGAGAGAGTACCTGGGGGCCCAAGGGGAAAGCAGTGTGGAGTTGGAGAAAGCGAATTCTGTGAGAGCGCGTGAAAGCACAAACTAGGGATCTGGACAGCTTTAAAACAGTGATTGACACAAAAACTTTTCTACTATACAATCCCTTTCCCTTTAAAGGTCTGTTCACACTGACCGGCTTACCAAAGCGAGCGAAAGATCGGGTCAAAGTCGTTACATGTTTTTTTTTTTCTTTTCTTTTCACCTTACCCTACAGGGGTACCAACAAACAAGCTGATACCAGGCAGGTGGTTCCGCACACACATCTGTCCCAACCATCTCCATCTCCCTATCCTCTATTTCCCCACCTCTAACCGCTTCCCTCCAGCCCCTACACACATTACCTGATTACCCGGTCTGCTACATAATAAATATTCATTCGTCGTACACTTTACTGCTTTGGAAACGTTACTGTTTTAAAAACATCAACTGGATTATCAAGCGGAAACAATTTGACAAAATGTCCTAAACGACAAACTGACCATAACAGCCTTCAGATCCGGTCAGTGAGTGGCTCAAAGGCACGTCTGTGAACATCCTATGTTAACAGCAGCACCGTATCTTTACAGCAGTCTCAGACAGAGTATTTTGCGTTTGTTTTTGGCACTTCTGTCGATTAATCTGATATTGCAATTAATGCACTGGATCCTTGCAAAATGAAGCCTTATGCACTCTGGTATTGGTAAGACAATAAACACGTGCGCACAGGAAACACGTCAGACACGTGAGAGGCAATGTCCTGAGGAAACAGTTTCGTCATCCCTGGTGGAGCAGCCCGAATTATGGATAAAAAAGAGGCGTGTGCAGCCTGCAACGCCTTTTCCGAGATGCCCCGACCTCTTTCGTATGTTCTCACCTTCCGTACATCTTCCTATCTGCTCTTATTTGTCCGTACTTTTTCCAGGTTTTCCCCGAATTACTTTTCACTCCTTTTCAACTCTTTCTTCTATCATTTTTGAATGCCCACCCCCATCATCACCCCCACTCTTCTCCTATATTCGAATGTCAGCTCACATGATCAAAGCATGAAAGGCTACTGCACTTATAGACAACACCACAGACGAAGAAAGGAGAGAAGAAGCATATCAAAAAGATTTTGTCTTTCGCAGGTTGGAGTTCCATGGCACATTTTGAAGGCATTCATCCCATTCTGTTGAGCTGCATTCATTAATCTGGCTCTCTTGTTCAGGGGTTGGCAGTAGGGTCACCACAATTTTCTGGTGATTGTGTCGAAATGTCAAATTTGAAGCACACACAAGTAGGATCACGCACAGCCAAGTGCTCTGTGCAGGCAGTAGGCTGACCTCGCTGAACAGAGAACACTCAGAATCTGGCATATAATGGTTACCTGCGAGGGCAGTCTGGCCAACTGAACAATCCTGTCACAAGTGGTTACGGTGGTGCCTAGAACTAGTTACTAAACAGAGCAAGCAACATGATTATGACAAAGGTTCTTGACCGGCAAAAATCCCCCCCCCCCCCCCCCCCCCCCCGAGCATCTCATTTGAATGCCAAAGGCCAAATTTTACACAGTCTGATCACCCGGTGTCATGCTGAATTGAAACACACCTCGAGTACCCGATTACCCTTTTTTCAGGTTGCCCTTTCGCTACTTTAGTATTTCATCCTTCAATATTTCATTCCATGCTGAAGTGTGTAGCGTGATGCATTGATACTCCCAACGGAATTTTTCCCACTAACTTCCCCCTACCAGCAACTGGCTGAGCTAGCTCCAACGATTTATTACAGTCCCATGATAATAGATAGTATGGGTGTCGTGATAAACGCTCGGGCAGTCAGGTAAGTCACGTTTCCATAGTTACGTTTCTGACAATCCTTTGTATTCCCGACGAAGAGAGTTGATTCTGGCTTCACGGATAACTGCTCACGTGACAGATATACATTTATTCTCTCTCTCTCTCTCTCTCTCTCTCTCTCTCTCTCTCTCTCTCTCTCTCTGGTGAAAAATCTCTTGTGGAATTCATGAATGTCTGCGCTTTGTCAGTCCTCTTTCAATCTGATCCTAACACGTCATTGTGACACACGAAGCATTGTTTCATCGGTTTATTTTCAGATGGCTCTATGGTGTTCTAAACAGAGTGAGCGAATCTGTGTTTACATCGCAGGAATCGTGCAAATCGGAGTTAAATCATTCATGTAAAAAAACGTTATCATAACCCGGTAAAACCATTACGGGAATTGTTGGTAATGGGAACTGTCACGGCTGGACGAGGGGGTGGGGTTGGGTGGAAGGGGCTCTGGCGTTTCTGGACAACCCTTTCTCTCCCTTCTGACTGCCAACAATGGCATTTTTGGCACGTTGCTCCCTGCATCCCCACAGGGCAGATGACCCCTAGACTCCCCTTCGGCCAATATCAATGATCCGGCCTTGCTCGTCATAACGGAAAACGTGATGCACCAGGGCAGTCGTGTACCTCCACAACCGTCTGTTCTCTGGCGGCAGACTAGTGGTGTCGTGGAAGCAGTCCGTCCTTTCGAAATTCTATCGGGTTCTCCGATGTCCACCTTACTTCCACTGTACACTGTACAATGGTCTTGGACAGCCCAGTCGTGGCGAAATATACAACTCCATACTCACAAGGGATCAGACTTGGAACACATAGATAGAAGATAACATTAGGAAGAAGCTCTAGAGAATGATTAGATATTCATACCACGCATAGCTCAGCGGCGAGTGCACTGGGCTCAAGCAGTACGCTGGGTAACAATATATTATTGTTCATTTTATCCCCTTCCCATTTTATCTTCCGTCTATTTGTTTCAGATCTGATCTTTAGCGAGCGTTGAGTTGTATACTGCCCGTACCAAGCAACCTACGGAGCTTGACAACAAGGAGTTCGTGTTTGTCAATGGTATATGCTCGATCTCTAAGACAGGCATTGCTTCTATCATGAAGGCTTCACCAAACCGATATCAACGAACTCTGTGGAAAAGATCAGTTGTAACCCACGGATTTAACCCATTACAATTTGATAAGGATCCCTGCTGAGTATCCCGACTAACGGGCGGATGTGGCATCCATTCAACCAGATTACACAGAACTGCCGAACCGATTTCAAAGAAACTCAGTAAAAAGAAGGAAAACGGTCTAAGAACGACTCCATTCAGGAATCATTCAGTGTTAGTGTGTATCCTCAGTGCAGATATCTGACTCAAAGGGTTGATTAAGGGTCTATTCAGCAAGATGACATAAAACATACTAAATACCATTCTGAACGGAACGTGGGGGAAGAACGGAAAGTTACCCCAAAACGAATCCATCAAATGTCAGCGTTCATCCGTCGAGCGGATCCGTTCAGTTCGATCACGAAATCATCACCTCAGCGAGTTTTGTAAATCTCCGTGAAAAGACGGGATGTATCCCAATGGCGCATCCGTTAAAAATTCTGTGT
>CM065731.1:50472903-50475403 GCA_033310375.1 Conus canariensis
TCTCTTCTTCTTTTCGCCTAACCTCTCTTTCTTTTTTGGTTTATGCACCTCTCTCTCTCTCTCTCTCTCTCTCTCTCTCTCTCTCTCTCTCTCTTCTCTCTCTTCCTGCCTCTGTCTCTCTGGCTCTGTCTCTGTCTCTGTCTCTCTCTCTCTGTCTGTATGTCTATCTGTCTCTCACTCTCTCGTTCCGTCTATCTGTCTCACTCTCCCTGTCTCTGTCTCTCTGTGTCTGTTTCTGTGTCTCTCTTTTAATTTGTTCGTTTTCATTGTCTTTCCTGTTATTTCCCTCCATCCTTTAGGTTTTTCATTCTTCCTCCGCCTCTTCTCGTTGTATGTCCCCCCCCCCTCCCCTTTTTGCTCTCTTTTTCGTCCGATTCTTCTTCTTCTTCTGTGTATGCACTTCTTCTTTCCTTCTTTTTCTTTCTACGTTCGTTCCCAAGGCCTGTCTTTCCGACCTTGCCATGTCTAAAACCGCTGTCTAATTTGAGCTAACAACGGGTTAGTGCTATTCAGCCGTCATAATCTCGGCGGCTCTAACATGGACATCAACTATTTGGTAATACTCGAAAGTCATGACCTAATCTTGATGGATATTGAAAATATTCTTAGACAAGTTAAAATGATGGTCAGCAAATGCCAGTAGTCAGCAGCACTGAGTTTTGCCGAGTGGATTTCAGCCGAATGGACTTTTGAGTGGACTTTTGCCGTATGGACTTTTCCTGCAAGGGGTAATTTTGGCCAGTGAGGAAACCTCAGCTGTCATAAAAGATCTACTGAATAGATAGCTTCAGCCTTGATTTCACCAAGGAGGCGTCACTGCGTGCGGACTGGTCCAAATACGCTACACCACATCTGCTAAGTTTGGAGACGACTCTGGACGCGATTCACGCGGCTGATAGATAAATGAATTAACGACTAAGATGAGAGGATTTAACACGAAGGTCTCACGGATACTGCAGATGTCTGACCTGCGTCATTAGCCCAACGCGCTGGTCAGATCTTCGGTACCTACCTAACATTGTCTGCGCCACTAGCAGATGATACTATGCCAGACTTCTCTCGAGTTCACGAATTTGTTCAGTCATTAGGGTGGGCCAGAAAAATCCACCTTTCGCATCTATACCCGGACTTGATATAATCCTCGCCGAAAGTATGATACCCATTCGGCAGAAGTCCACTCGGCAAACATCTACTCGACGAAAGTGCACACCCCTAAGAGTCATCATTTTCCGTGGCTGGACGGCGAATTGACACATCCTGGACGGCGAGTTGACACCAGAGGGACGGCGAATTCACACTAGCTGGACGGCGAATTGACGCCAGACGGACGGTGAATTGACACATGCTAGATGGCGAATTGACGCCAGAGGGACGGCAATTCACACTAGCTGGACGGCGAATTGACGCCAGATGGACAACGAGTTAACGCCAGGTGGAAGGTGAATTGACACATGCTAGACGGCGAATTCACACCAGGTGGACGGCGAATTGATGCCAGTTGAGAGGGTAAATTAACACATGTTAGACGGCGAATTCACACTAGTGGACGGCGAACTGACGACAGTTCGACAATGAATGGACACATGCCAGACGGCGAATTCACACGAGGTGGACGGCGAATTCACACGAGGTGGATGGAGCGTTGATTACCAGCTAGACGGCGAGTTGACATTAACCGACATTTCCCTCCACCAACTAGCGCGCGTGGGCGTCTACTTCAAACGATACGGCTAATTGGAAAACGGGTTTCCAATTACCCAGCTATTGAAAGACCTCATCAGTATGGTCGACAGTAAAAAAAATGGACATTCCTATTTTTGGTGCGTAGCCAAAAATAATGACTCTACATGATTACAACGAAATTTTCTTTTTGACATTTAGCCCTTACAGACGATGCTGATCTTGTTTTCACCGAAGATGAAGCGGGTTTTAAAGGCCAAGAGGCTGGAAGTTGTTATCAAAGCTTCATCTTCGTTTGTCATCAAAGAGATGGTGCGGTGGAGGTTGGCTGGACAGACTGGGAGGTTGGCTGGACAGAGGATCGTGACCGTATGTAACCCGTATATCCAACATCAATCATCAGGTGGTCAGTGGTATGGTAGGTAGCAGAGCTAAAGTCTCTAGGCCAAGAACGGCGAATAAAAAAAAAGTCGAGAGAGAAAAAAAAAAAGAAAAATGAACGGGAGTATACGTCCACATTCTCTGGTATTTGGTTACTGTGTCCCACAATGTAATTCCTGTGTTTTGTGTGTGTGTGTGTGTGTGTGTGTGTGTGTGTGTGTGTGTTTTGTGTGTGTGCGTGCGTGCGTGCGTGCGTGTGTGTGTGTGTGTGTGTGTGTGTGTGTACGCACGCGCGAATACGCGCACGCGCGCGCGCGCGCGCGTGCGTGTGTGTGTGTGTGTGGGGGGGGGGGGTGCGTGCGTGCGTGCGTGCGTGCGTGCGTGCGTGCGTGCGTGTGTGTTGTGTGTGTGTGTGTGTCTGTGTGTCTGTGTGCACGCG
>CM065731.1:50500403-50505403 GCA_033310375.1 Conus canariensis
ATGGCGGATCCTGATTTTTTTTTCACATTCTTTAAACAACATCACCACAAAGGAATCTTTCAAAAATACTTTCTCTTATCTCTTTTCTTTGTGTGTGTGTGTGTGTGTGTGTGTGTGTGTGTGTGTGTGTGTGTGTGTGTGTGTGTGTGTGTTTGCGCTAACTTCTCAAGAAATAGTGCGTGCATCTCGATGGGGAAACAATCAGACTCGTTGCATGTAAAGGTATTTCTAGACATATACGATTCGTTGTAGATCCGGATTAAAATCTAGATCCAATGAGCCAAATAACGTTCCAAGGATGGATTGGGAAGGAGCAGGGGGCTGGGGGAGGGAGTGGGGATGGGAGCGGGGATGGGAGCGGGGAAGGGGGGGTGTATTGTTTGACCTTGACAGAGATTTTTTTCACTCTCCCGTACACACTTCCGTCTCTCTCTCTCTCTCTCTCTCTCTCTCTCTCTCTCTCTCTCTCTTCTCTCTCTCCCACCCTTTCTCTCTCTCTCTCTCTCCCTCTCCTTTCTCTCTCTCTCTCTCTCTCTCTCTCTCCTTTCTCTCTCTCTCTCTCTCTCTCTCTCTCTCCTTTCTCTCCCCCACCCTTTCTCTCTCTCTCTCTCTCTCTCTCTCTCTCTCTCTCTCTCTCTCTCTCTCTCTAACTCTGCGTAGTTGAATGAAAACGACAGAGTATGTGTGCTAGGACAAATGAACTCACTCATCATCTGATCATACCACCAAAAAAAAGGATTATCTACCTGCTGCGTCAAAACGCAGTTCAGACCTGTCTGATCATTGAAACCTGCTGCATTACCGACAATGGTAAATCCAGTAAAGGTCAATAAGGGCTAGGCGTTTAATACAGTCTGAATTTCACAATCTGAAAACAGTCGCATATCCCCCGCGGCTCGCGACACAGGAGTACGTTGCCGAATTTGACATGGTGTATACACAACCAGGTAGTTACTTACGTCTTCATTAAATTTCATTTCACTTTATAAGTATAATTTCCGAGTATTCCTAACGTGTACGGACACCTTTGGGCGGAACGGTTTACTACTTCGTCATTCCCTCGTTCACTCCGCCAACAGCATTATAACAATAAGACAGGGGACAGCGCCAACAACAAACAGGACACAGAAAGGAGACAGGAAGAGTGGAATATAGAAACAAAGACATCCGAAGAAATGAAAACAAAGACAGACAGAGAGCCAGTCTTGGAAGAAAGAAAGAAAGAAAATGCAAACAACAACAACAATAACAACAACAACAACAACAACAACAACAACAACAACACACACACACACACACACACACACACACACACACACACACACACACACACACAAACCACACTTACACACACACTTACACACACACTTACACACACACACACACACACACACACACACACACACACACATACAGATGCAAACAACCTACACTGTCTCCACTGTGAATGTTATTGTTGGTTGATTACAATAATGACGATGACAACGACAACGACAATGAGGATGGCGAAACAGATACGCCGCTTATATATCGGCAGTAGCAGGGGGGCGGAGCAGCAGCAAGTACAGCAGCAAGTACAGCAGCAAGTACAGCAGCAGCAACAGCAGCAGCTACAGCAGCAACTACAGCAGCAACTACAGCAGCAGCTACAGCAGCAACCACAACAGCAAGTCTCAGCGGTAGCAAAGTAATCGAAACAAGATAGCAGTGACAACAGCAGAAGCAGCAGCAATACTCCTTGGTTGCAGCATCACTGAGCAGCAGCTGCTGGAGCTGTAGTAATGACATTAGAAATTGTATTACCAGCAGCAGCGTAGCAGCAAGAGAATAGAGGCAACAGCAGCAGCAGCAGCAGCAACGGCAGCAACAGCAACACCGATAGCAACAGAAGCAATAGCGATAGCAATAGCAACAGCAGCAGCAGCAGCAGTAGCAGTAGTAGTAGTAGTAGTAGCAGTAGTAGCAGTAGTAGTAGCAGAATAGTAGTAGTAGTCGTAGCAGCAGTAGCAGCAGCATTAGTAGAAGTCGTAGTGGTGGTGGTGGTGGTGGTGGTGGTTGTGGTGGTGGTGGTGGTGGTGGTGGTTGTGGTGGTGGTGGTGGTCGTCGTAATCGTAGCCGTCGCCGTAGTAGTATTAGTGGTGGTGGTGATGGTGGTGGTGGTAGTAGTAGTACTAGTAGTGGTAGTAGTAGCAGCAGCGGTAGCAAAAGCAGCAGCAGCAGCAGTACTAGTAGTAGTAACAGTAGTAGTGTAGCAACAGCAGTAGTATTAGCAGTAGCAGTAGCAGCAGTAGCAGTAGTAGAGTAGTGGTAGCAGTAGTAGGTGCGGTTGTTTTGGCAAGAAAGGGTGAAAAGAAGACACAAGCGGAGGAGAAGATGGAGGAAGGGTATCAATGACAATTATGACGAAGAGAAGTGAACAACAAAACTGGCGATAACAGCACACACAACAATGTGACACTACAGTGAATACGCACGCGCTGCAAACACACACACACACACACACACACACACACACACACACACACACACAACACAGCACAACACAAACACACACATCATACTCTCTCTCACACACACACACACATACACACACACACACACACACACACACACACACACCGTTTCTTCGCCTCAGACCAACCGACCTGTGGAACGGTTCGTTCTTCCAGTCACAGGCCTGTCAACAAGTCTGGCGCCGTGAGTACTGTTTCAGAGCTGAAAAGCGTGATAGAAATGCTATGCGATCGCATTTCTGGCTTAGAAGAAACTATACGAAATCAAAATGAAAAAATTGACATGATCCTAAATAAGAACTGGACGACGACGAAGATCAGCATTGCCACCCAGACTGCCGAACTGCCAGCATACACATCATACGCTGAAGCGGTCAGCTCGGGGCCAGTGCCATCGCCCGCGGAGCAGCAGAAGAGAGGCCCTCCACAAAAAAAAAACGACCAAAAAACCCAAAGACAAAGAAAGCGCCGATCCATTGAAAAATAGAACTCAACAAAAACAGCGAATTGACGTAAAAAACCATTACGTCAAACAGACAACAACACGTCACGATTCTGCATCTAGAGGAAAGAAGAAAGAAGAAAGAACTGAATCTGATCTCCCCCGTCTCCTTGTTTTACACGATTCTGTGACCAGCAAAGTCAATGATGAGAGACTTGGAGATTCCTTAGGATTCCAAGCAGAATCGTGGAAAAATTTCAAGATTAAGGACATCCAAAAGACATTTGAATCGGCATACTGAAGACACGATGCACTACTGATCCACTGTGGAGTAAATGATCTAAAGTCAACATCTCCCATGGACTGCAGTAAAGATCTGGTGCAGTGTGTCAGACACATCAAGAAAGAAAATCCTGGTCTAAAAATAATTGTTAGTAAAGCAGCACCAGTCACAGATACTCAGCTCAACATCAAGAGAGATCTGTTCAACGCCCTCCTGACATCGGAGCTAAATGAAGACAAGGACGTCAGCCTGATCAGCCATAACAACCTCCGCACTAGCTCCTGGCATCTCCGTGACGGCCTCCACCCCACCTACAGTGGTGCCAGCGTCCTGGCCAGGAACATCGGGCGCCACGTGAGAGACCTGCTGTGGAGCCGACCCAGGAAGACCCGACGATCGAGGCACCAGCCACCCAGGTACTACCAGCCCTATCCGGATCCTCTGCTCTACAGTCTGGGCCCCAGGAGCAACAGGTTCAGCGTGCTTGGTGACTGGTGAAAGTAGAACTTTGTCAAATTCCAGCACCACTTGTGACTATAGTGTAACTCACGCTAATATTTCAATTGCAGCATACGAAAATCATCATCCATTTTGTATTGACTCAGACATTCATTAACTGTATTTGTTGTTAACTTTATCTAAATATCGTTTGTATTAACTTACAGATAAGTTAAAATTCTGGTCATAAGTTAAAATTCTGATGTTAAAAGACAGCCCTTTTAAGGTATTTCAGTGGAACTGTCGATCTATTATAACTTCCATTGACCAGTTAACACAAAAACTTGCAGAAGAAAACTACAGTGTGTTGGCCTTACAATCCCTAAACACACATAGAAATAAGTTACCTAAACTCGCTGGCTATTATTTCCCCCCAATTGTTCAACAGGGGAACACTAATGATAAAATCAACGCAGCCATTTACATCAAGGAAGGAGAGAACTACATCTCCTGTGCAAGTCCCGTTCCACCAGACACACCTGATTCCTATTCTTGCGCAGTCAGGGTTCAGGTAAATACTAACATCGTTTTAACTGTTGTGTCCGTCTATCTACCACGGGGACCTCACGAGCACAATTCTGAATGGTTACGATCTTTTCATTTAAGACCAGATGAAAACAATAGATATCTTATAACTGGAGATTTTAATGCTCATTCCCCGTTTTGGGAAAAGGATTGTCAGTTGATTACTAGTAACCGTTTTATTGAAAATCTCGTCGACTCGTCCTTATATCTTTTGAATGACGGGAGAATAACACGCGTTCCTGACAACCCTAAGCACAAGCCAAGTGCAATAGATCTAACTTTGATATCTCCAGATCTAGCACCACTTTGTGATTGGCAAACCCTCGATGACACACTCAATAGTGATCATATTCCAGTCATTACTACCTTCGAAACTAAAAGGCTTGAACCAATAGATTTGACAAAGGAAAAAGTCCCAAAATATAATTATAAATTAGCAAACTGGGGTAAATTCACGGACTTGCTAAAAACTTTCTTCGTCGACACAAAAGAACTTGATACAAAAACTATTGACGACCTATACGATCGGTTTCAGAATGCTATGCTTTCTGCCGCGAATCAGTCAATACCTATGATAAAACATGTTAAATCAAGTTCGAAAAAGCACACAGGTAATGTCTGGTGGAATGAGACGTGTGAAAAAGAGAAAAAGAAGAAGAACATCAAACTGAGAGAATATTTACGAAGTAAAGGAGAAGAGCGCGCTGAAAAGCTTCTTGAGAAAAAAAGAGCCAAAAAT
>CM065731.1:50510403-50517903 GCA_033310375.1 Conus canariensis
AAACAGGGACACCAAACCTTCTGTGACAATACAAAAACAGGGACACCAAGCCTTCTGTGACAATACAAAAACAGGGACACCAAGCCTTCTGTGACAATACAAAAACAGGGACACCAAGCCTTCTGTGACAATACAAAAACAGGGACACCAAGCCTTCTGTGATATTACAAAAACAGGGACACCAAACCTTCTGTGATATTACAAAAACAGGGACACCAAACCTTCTGTCACAATACAAAAACAGGGACACCAAGCCTTCTGTGACAATACAAAAACCGGGACACCAAACCTTCTGTGACAATACAAAAACAGGGACACCAAACCTTCTGTGACAATACAAAAACAGGGACACCACAAACCTTCTGTGACAATACAAAAACAGGGACACCAAACCTTCTGTGACAATACAAAAACAGGGACACCAAACCTTCTGTGACAATACAAAAACAGGAACACCAAACCTTCTGTGACTATACGAAAACAGGGACACCGAACCTTCTGTCACAATACAAAAACAGGGACACCAAACCTTCTGTGACAATACAAAAACAGGGACACCAAACCTTCTGTCACAATACAAAAACAGGGACACCAAACCTTCTGTCACAATACAAAAACAGGGACACCAAACCTTCTGTCACAATACAAAAACAGGGACACCGAACCTTCTGTCACAATACAAAAACAGGGACACCAAACCTTCTGTGACAATACGAAAACAGGACACCAAACCTTCTGTGATATTACAAAAACAGGGACACCAAACCTGTGACAATACAAAAACAGGGACACCAAACCTGTGACAATACAAAAACAGGGACACCAAACCTTCTGTGACAATACAAAAACAGGAACACCAAACCTTCTGTGACTATACGAAAACAGGGACACCGAACCTTCTGTCACAATACAAAAACAGGGACACCAAACCTTCTGTGACAATACGAAAACAGGGACACCAAACCTTCTGTGATATTACAAAAACAGGGACACCAAACCTGTGACAATACTAAAACAGGGACACCAAACCTTCTGTGACAATACAAAAACAGGGACACCAAGCCTTCTGTGACAATACAAAAACAGGGACACCAAACCTTCTGTGACAATACTAAAACAGGGACACCAAACCTTCTGTGACAATACTAAAACAGGGACACCAAACCTTCTGTGACAATACAAAAACAGGGACACCAAGCCTTCTGTGACAATACGAAAACAGGGACACCAAACCTTCTGTGACAATACGAAAACAGGGACACCAAACCTTCTGTGATATTACAAAAACAGGGACACCAAACCTTCTGTGTTATTACAAAAACAGGGACACCAAACCTTCTGTGACAGTACAAAAACAGGGACACCAAACCTTCTGTGATATTACAAAAACAGGGACACCAAACCTTCTGTGACAATACGAAAACAGGGACACCAAACCTTCTGTGTTATTACAAAAACAGGGACACCAAACCTTCTGTGATATTACAAAAACAGGGACACCAAACCTTCTGTGATATTACAAAAACAGGGACACCAAACCTTCTGTGACAGTACAAAAACAGGAACACCAAACCTTCTGTGACAGTACAAAAACAGGGACACCAAACCTTCTGTGACAATACAAAAACAGGGACACCAAACCTTCTGTGACAGTACAAAAACAGGGACACCAAACCTTCTGTGACAGTACAAAAACAGGGACACCAAACCTTCTGTGTTATTACAAAAACAGGAACACCAAACCTTCTGTGACAGTACAAAAACAGGGACACCAAACCTTCTGTGTTATTACAAAAACAGGAACACCAAACCTGTGACAATACAAAAACAGGGACACCAAGCCTTCTGTGACAATACAAAAACAGGGACACCAAACCTTCTGTGACAATACAAAAACAGGGACACCAAACCTTCTGTGACAGTACAAAAACAGGGACACCAAACCTTCTGTGTTATTACAAAAACAGGGACACCAAACCTTCTGTGTTATTACAAAAACAGGGACACCAAACCTGTGACAATACTAAAACAGGGACACCAAGCCTTCTGTGACAATACTAAAACAGGGACACCAAACCTTCTGTCACAATACTAAAACAGGGACACCAAACCTTCTGTGACAATACAAAAACAGGGACACCAAACCTTCTGTGATATTACAAAAACAGGGACACCAAACCTTCTGTGATATTACAAAAACAGGGACACCAAACCTTCTGTGACAGTACAAAAACAGGGACACCAAACCTTCTGTGACAGTATGAGTGAAAACGAGAGACGAAACTAAGACCAGCACTGGATAAGCTTAAAGTCCATCCACACCGTGGAGAAACTGGAACACAGCAAACTCAATAGGAGAAATAGACCGAAACCCTCACCTTTCACAAGGAAGATAAAGAGGGCATCAACAGCCGAGTCAGACCGTAAACTATGGGCACCTAGGGGAACACGATTTTCGGATGAACCAACTCTTAATCCCCATTATCTAACCTTTAAATCACAGAGTCCAAACCCACAGCCCACGGTCAGTCACAGCGGTCAGAACTCGGGGACAACAGCAGCCAGAAACTCCAGGACTGATTCCCTCAAGTCCCTGACTCTCCGGGGACACAGGGATGAATCTCTCATTGTCCGCCACAGTGCTGGAACCAGCGCGATTTCTCCCCGTGACAAGGACCAGCTCTCATCCTCAGGCCGACGGAACCCAGCGCTGCTGCCCAACAATACCTTCCACACGCACACAGCCTGAGAGTCTGCAAATTAGAATGGTATCGATTAACCATTCGTTTGGGAGTGTCTATGTCATTAATGACGGGAACAGTCTGCCATCTGTCACAGAAGATGCCAGTGTTATTCAATCAGCCGAATGTATGCCGGCCAGTGGAGGCAGAGAGAGAGAGAGAGAGAGAGAGAGTTGTTTGCTGTACCTTTGTCGTCAGCTTGCCTGTTCCAAGCCGATGCTGATGCTGCATGCTGTTTCTATGGATCTGCTTAAGTCCCTCATTCGCGCCGCACGCATTACCTAATTACATCGAATGAAGGGAAAACAAAATACCTATACTTTGCAACATTTTTCTGTGGATCAGGCAGAAGAAACAGAACATCGTGGTCGTGGATTTAAAAATATACCTAACAATATTTTCTGTGCATCACACAGAACACATTGTGGTCGTGGATTTTATTCTCAATTACAAGTAAATGCTAACATTTTAATGGAGTGAGTCAGAAAAGATACAATTTATGGAAGGCCTATTCAAACTAACACTATATCCTCTACTTTTATGGGGTCAGAAAGATACAATTTATGGTAGGCCTATTCAAACTAACACTATATCCTCTACTTTTAAGTGGTCAGAAAAGATACAATTTATGATAGGCCTATTCAAACTAACACTATATCCTCTACTTTTAAGTACATTAAGGTATAGCTCTAAAATATTGTTACATTAAGAACTTAATACAGATTCCAACCGAGTGTGACTAGGGACAAACTATCTTCAAGTCCGAACGAATCGGACATCAAGCGCTGGATCGACTCTAATACGTTAATAATGGCGAAAATGACCCAGACTCCTACAGATTGCGGGCATCAGCTAGATTATATGGAGACTGACTGAGAAGGGAGAGACCGAGTCTCTCCAAACTGATGATGCTTGATGATGCAAAATCGTGAGGTTTTCTGTCTAATGCAAGAAGATTCTGTCCTGTCAGTGGTTCTTTTGCTGTGTGAGGTAGTCCACTGTTTCTAGCACGGCAAACGGTGTGGTTTCACCACAGACATTCAGCACACACACTGACCGCCTACTGCTATGATTAAGGAAAAGGACAAGAGACACACAGTCCTTTCTTCTGGTTTCCCTCGCGCCCTCCCCTCTTCATACACACACACACGCACGCACGCACGCAGCGCACACACACACACACACACACACACACACACACGCACGCACGCACGCACGCACGCACGCACGCACGCACGCACACACACACACACACACACACACACACACACACACAGAGGCACGCACAGCGGCTATTTATCATGACCACTGACCACAACTGAACAATCTCTATCAGTGGTCACCATCCATGCCAGTGAAACTTCAAAGAGGACGGCATCTTACCATGTGTATGGTCATCAGTTACACGGCGAACTCTCCACAGTGCGAAAAACACCACCACACACTTCCAGCTTCCATCGTGTGATACACCTCAGCTTTCACTGTTCACTTCCAGACATCGTCAGGCACGATTCTTGTTCCTCACTGACCATCATGATAACTCGCGAATATGGACATGCCCAAACGTAGAGAGAACCAAGAACCGATACTTCCTCGAAGAGTTAGTAACTCCAGGTCAGAGCAGTTCAGACCGGGCAGAGCCAGAGGCGACTGAAGATCCATCCGTGCTGGCATTCTTACTGTCTCTTCCTCCCTCCAGCCTTGTCACCGATGCCGGGGAGTCAGTTTGCAGATACACCATGTGAACGCACATTCCCAGAGCGGCGACGTGCTGAGACCCGGACACAGGAGGAGGACACAAACACAGCAAGCGGACAAAGAGATAGGAGAGACAAAGAGTGGGAGAGAGCGCTGGCACTCATGTCTCAAACCACGTGCTGTTTGTCTGTTGGCCAGCCCGCCGCCGGCTGCTGGAGAGATGCCGCTGTGTGGGAAGAAGCAGCAGGGAGAACTGTTGAGCTCCGTGTGGCCCGTGCGCTTGACTCCCGCTACCGGCGCTCTTTGTGTGTGTGTATGTGTGTGTGCCGGCGTGCCGTAGATTTGGGGATGGGGCGTGGGGGGAGGGGGGGGGGGACGGGGGAGGGGGGGCAGTTGTGTGAAGGAAGGCTGGGATGTACTCGTGGGAAGGGAGGAGGAGGAGGGCAGGGGTGGGGAGGGAAGGGGAGGGGGGGGGCTGTTCCTCCCCTTGTTCCTCTGCCGTTATCAAACCAGCTGGTCGCTATGTTTCTGCACCGGTGCATTTTTCCTCGTGATAAGTTCCGAAGTGAGTGATGAGCAGACAGTTCGGACCTGCCAAGGGCCTGAGGCCTACTTCACTAACGTCGGTTTATATTAATTAACCTTTCACCATACACCGTCATCCATCATTTATTCGTCTGTCTCGCATTGAACGCGCATACACATTTATGAAGAAGATTTGTCTGTGTGTCCTACTTCTCACAGACACAGATGCTGTGCTGCAATTAGAAAGTTCACATACTGTGCCAAAACAACAACAGAAACTAAATAAATCTAGACTTAAATGTAAGTGTCGCAGAGCGCAACTGATAAGGAACATTGTTACAGGCACTTACATGCATGCCATTTTCAGGGGTACCAACTCACGACGAATGTGTCGTGCAAAGTAAATGATGCCTCTATAGGCAAGTGTCACCCCAAGTTTAAAAAAAATGTCTTTTTAGGAATAAACCTGAACTTTGGTTATTGATTTCTGTCTTTCTTTCGGTGGGAAAATATACTGTTAAAGTGGATGGTGATATTTTTGTATGTAAGGGGTGACTGTATGTGTGTGTGTGTGTGTGTGTGTGTGTGTGTGTGTGTGTGTGTGTGTGTGTGTGGTGCGTCGTGCGTGCGTGCGTGCGTGCGTGCGTGCGTGTGTGTGTGTGTGTGTGTGTGTGTGTGTGTGTGTGTGTGTGTATGTGTGTGTGCGCATGTGTGTGCGCATGTGTGTGTGCGCACGTGTGTGTGTGCGAGTGTGTGTGTGTGTGTGTGTGTGTGTGCATGCGCGAGTGTGTGTGTGTGTGTGTGTGTGTGTGTGTGTGTGTGTGTGGGAGGAAACTAAGGGAAGGGGGTTGCAGTCATGGAGGAGTGGCTTGTATGTACTCAGGGGAAGGGAGAAGGGTGTGGAGTGGGAGGGGGGGGGGGGGGGCTGTTTCTCCCCTTCCCCTGTTGTCATCAAACTAGCCAGCTGCACGCTGAATTTCAGCACCAGTGCATTTTTCTCGTGATACGTTCTGAACTGTGTGATGGGCAGACAGTTCGGCCCCGAGACACATTTAGCTCTGTTTCTATCCACCTTCAGACCCGCTCTGTTTCTATCCACCTTCAGACCCACTTAGCTCTGTTTCTATCCACCTTCAGACCCACTTAGCTCTGTTTCTATCCACCTTCAGACCCACTTAGCTCTGTTTCTATTCACCTTCAGACCCACTTAGCTCTGTTTCTATCCACCTTCAGACCCACTTAGCTCTGTTTCTATTCACCTTCAGACCCACTTAGCTCTGTTTCTATCCACCTTCAGACCCACTTAGCTCTGTTTCTATCAACCTTCATCCTTCGTCGTCATATCCTGTGTCCTGCATCTGAAGCACACACTCATTTATGAGAAGATTAGTAGAACACTGTGTGTATGTCCGGCATCTGAAGCACACACTCATTTATGAGAAGATCAATAGAACACTGTTGTGTGTATGTCCTGCTTCTCTCAGACAAACATATGTTGAGTCGTAATTAGAAAGTTCACATGTTGTTCTAAAACAACAAACATGAAATAAATAATTCCAGAAACAAACGTAAGATCTGCAGAATAAACCGTTGAAAGTACACTATTACAAGCTTTCACATGCGCATAATTTTCGGATGTACCAACTGACATTTCAGTTTCAGTTTCATTAATTAAGGTGACACTGCGTGCTGACCAGCACTATATGTACTTACACCTCATCTGTGCACGATTTACACCTGATTAAGGCTGTGTCAGACCAACTGACATAGGCTAGAACACCAAGGCTACATCAAAATGTTGTTATGCTCTGCATAGTTATGCGGGGATTGTCTTCAGTTGTGACAAGCTCCTAGCATAACATTATCAGTCTCCAAAATCCCCCGAAGTCGGAGTGTGGCTGCCCACGTGGCGGGGGTAATCAAAAACGGTCACACACGTAATGTTCTCATCCCCAGCTGATACATTTGTACCATAGTGTTCAAGTACTTTGGCTGTTTGGATGATCCCTGGAGTCTTTTAGCCAGGGTACGACGACGACGCGACAACAACAACAACAACAACAACAACAACAACAACAACAACAACAACAACAACAACACAACAACCTGATGGATAAATGAATTGATGACTGAAATGAGAGCATGGCTGCGAATTAGCAGATGTCTGATCTGAGCATTAGCCCAACGCGCTGGTCAGACCTTGGGTATCTATCTACCTGGCATTGTCTAACGCTCAACAACTGATGACGAATTGATGTCTGTGGGGCAAAATGGAGGCAGCTTCCGTAGGGATGTGACGAGTGTCACTCCAAACCAACATGTGTGTGTGTGTGTGTGTGTGTGTGTGTGTGTGTGTGTGTGTGTGTGTGTGTGTGTGTGTGTGTGTGTGCGTGTGTGTGTGAGCGCGCGTGGGCGTGTTTCTGTCTCTCCTCTCTCACGCTCACCACTCCCGCCCCCTTCGTCACACCCTCTTTCACTACCATCCTCCCCTTCTCTTTCTCTCTTCCTCTCTTCTTTCTTTTCTTTCTTCTGTCTG
>CM065731.1:50520403-50525403 GCA_033310375.1 Conus canariensis
GGGGTTACGTCTATCCTTAACTGGACGCATCTTCTCTCTCTCTCTCTCTCTCTCTCTCTCTCTCTCTCTCTCTCTCTCTCTCTCTCTCTCTCTCTCTCTCTCTCTCTCTCATGCACAGTTCAGGCTTCTAACCCTTTATGTCAGAACACATACGTCTATGTTTGCATGTCGTATATAAGCGTGAATATGTATGAGTGAGAACATTAGTGTGTTTATGCTGCAGATTTGCCGTACTCGCTGACATAATGCATTACATTTGCAACTGTAACTTGAAGGCGGCTATTTTGATCTCTGTGTATACCTAAACACGTGGGTTTAGATTTGTAGATATTTTCAGAACATTTGATAGCATACTTTGCATCATTCTTTATTTTCTTGATCTGTTTACGTGCTTTATACTTGATTGCTTCTTTTGTGGTAATTAGTGGGGTTGCTATCTGATAATTTGATTTTCATTTGAGGTTTTTTTTGTTATTGGATTATTTCTTTTTTCTTCATCTTCTTTTGTCTGTGAGTCTAATTGTGTCTTGCAACTGTGCTACCCAGTTTTTGCGTTACGTTGCTATCTTCCTTTTCGTGCATTCCTATCAAGATTCTCGGGTTAGTTGCATACATTGCACGTGTTTCCATTTACGCTGGCTGAACCAGATACTAGTTGTCCTTGAAGCTGCAACCTGTATCATTTGGCTGTGATCACCACTCAGTCGTAATGCCCACGGTGAATGCGTGGCCTTCTAGGGACGGCCTCCGAGTAGGGTTTTTAAATATCAACCATGTTCTCAACAAATTAAATCAGTTATCTTCCATTATATTAACTCAGGCCGACAGTTTCACGTATTTTGTTGTGCTGAATCACGTTTATCGAAGAATATATCTGATGCAGATGTATCTATTCCAGGTTACAATACGGTGAGACTTGATCCCATTCTACCAAAACAAACTGGTTTAATCCTATATATCAGCCAGTCCGTTACGTATAAACGTATCATATCGTTTGAAAAACACAATGTAGAATGTATATGGGTCGAAATCAATCTAAAAAGAAACAAGCCATTATTCATTGGATTCATTTACAGAAACCCCGCCGAACATATAGAATGGGTCAACAAATTTAATGATATGCTTGAAGATGTAACACTCAATACAATGAAATCATCCTTCTCGGTGATTTTAACATTGATCTTTTAAAGCCCAATCATCGATGGATCCAAACAGTTGAGAATTTGGACTTCATCAATTAATTGAAACGCCCACTAGAATTACTCCGCTTTCTGAAACACTGATTGATCACATTTATAGCAACACACAACAAAACATTGTTGAGGTGTGTTCTCCACATTGCGGCTGCAGTGATCACCTACCTGTTTGCCTTACTTGGTTCAGGAAAGGCACAAAAATTCCCAAGCCTGGACACAAAGTTATTACTTATAGATCTTTTGCTAACTTTGATAAAGACGCATTTCTTTTCGACTTAGCTCATTCATCTTTACCAAACGTGTATCAGTTCACTGATCCTGATGAAGCATTTCAATTCTGGCACAAGTCATTTACTTATATCTATGACAAACATGCTCCATTTATAACCAAAAGAGTAAAACATTCCCCCAAGCCTCCTTGGTTGACTGATGTCATCCAGGATGCGATGCGTGAAAGAGACATGCTGTTAAAAGCAAAACAATTTCAAGATTTCCTAAAACAACGAAATAAAGTTACGGCAATGTTACGTTCAGCGAAAAAGAAATACTTCCGAGATCTTGTATTGGAAGGTTCTAATAATTCTAAGTCGATTTGGAAAGCTATTAACATTCTCACAAAAAAGAAAGTCGATAAAATGTCTGCCTCTATTAAAGGGCTTTCAACTGATGATTTAAATTACCATTTTTCTAATATATCTTCCTCAACCATAACAATTGATAGGTCCCTCTGTAAATAATCTTGAGTTACTTAAAGAATTTTGTTATTCTAAAAATATAACATCGGACGCTGTCGTTCCTCCTATTACGGTGTTTGACGTTTACGTTCATCTTACACATCTCAAGCAGACAGGCACACGTGGCCTTGATAATTTAGATGGTAAGATTCTTAAATCATGTGCTCCTATCATCACAGACTCTTTAACTTATTTGTACAATCTCTGCATTGACAAAAGCTATTTTCCTTATATTCTTAAGCAAGCCAAAATTGTTCCTATCTATAAATCTGGAGATGAAACTAACCCATCAAATTACAGACCTATTTCAATATTACCGGTCCTGTCGAAACCTTTGGAAAAACATGTCTATAAACATCTAATGTCACATGTTTCGGAGAACAATTTGCTTCATTCCCAATCAATCAGGATTTAGAGAAAACCATTCATGCCACACTGCTTTAACTAACCTCGTCGAGGATTGGCTCGTTAATATCAATGATAACAAATTCACGGGAGTATTGTTCGTTGACTTTGCAAAAGCTTTCGACGTCATTGACCATAATGTTGCTGCTACGTAAGCTAGCCTTATATAGACTTTCCGACCAAACTCTTTCTCTTCTTACATCTTTTCTTTCTAACCGTCATCACAAGGTTTTCTTGGATAACCAACAATCCAAATTCCACACACAAAAATTTGGTGTTCCCCAAGGATCCGTTCTTGGTCCTCTACTTTTTTCTCTCTATATTAATGGTCTTCCCTTATACGTTACAGGAGGCGTATGTGAACTGTTTGCAGATGATACGCCTATTCATTCGAGCCATTCTAATTTGAAGCAATTATCCACAACTCTGCAGAACAATGTTAGTAACTTAATTGATTGGACTGAGCTGAACCACATGTCTTTGAACGACCAAAAAACTAAATACATGATAATAACTTCGCGACCAAAACGGCAAAAAATAACCTTCAGTCTGCCTTCTATGCACATAGGTAGTACAGTCATTCATGAAGTTGATACTCACAAAGTTCTAGGTGTTACTATCGACAATAATCTTTCCTGGTCACCCCATATCGATAGTTTATGCAAACGTATTTCCCAAAGGTTATTTCAACTTTCAAACATTAAGAATTTCCTCGATGTTACAGCTCGAAAGAAATTCTTTCATGCATTTATTTCATCATCTATCGATTATGCATCAACACTCTATGATCAATGCAGTGCAAACACATTAAGATATCTAAACAGGATCTATAAACGCTCTCTGAAGTTAGTACTTTTAAAAACTACTAGTTTGACGACTGAAGACTACTTAGCGCTGGAGATCCTTCCATTATCGTATAAACTACAGTTTAACAAAGCCATTGTAATGTATCGAATAATGAACGAATTTGCTCCTTGTACACTAACCACACGATTTCCGCGAAATCAATCAAGATACACGAATAATCTATCCTACTCAAGAGACTCAAGGTTACTTTTGGATTTGACAATATGGTTCTCAAATGGTTCACATCATACCTTTCTGACAGGACACAGACGGTAATCGTTAATGGTGCTAAATCATCCCCTTCTCCTGTTCTGTATGGTGTTCCCCAGGGCTCTGTCCTTGGACCAGTTCTTTTTACCCTTTATTCTCAGCCCTTATCTGACGTTATTTCTGCCCATGGCTGTGACTTCCACAAGTTCGCAGATGACACTGAACTCTCTAAGAGCGCAACCACCAGCGATTTTCAAGGTGCTCAATCAGATATTACCGCATGTTTTAGGGACGTAAAAGTCTGGATGACCAGCAACAAACTCAAGCTGAATAGTGACAAAACCGAGATCATGGCTGTTGGTACCTCCTCTCGTGTCAAGATGGTTAAAGCTGAGTCGGCAGAAATTGATGGTGTTGTTTTACCTTTCAAAGAGTCAGTGAAATATTTAGGTGTTAGCATTGATCAAACGCTCTCTATGCAGAACCAAATATCTAATGTTTGTCGTGCATGCTTCCTGGAATTGCGACGTATTGCTTCTATCCGGTCTTACCTCTCCACACAGGCAACAATCAGACTCATCACCGCCATGGTAATGCCCCGACTAGACTACTGTAACTCTGTGTTAGCAGGACTTCCTTCAGAACAGCTTGCACGATTACAAAGGGTGCAAAACAGTGCAGCTCGGCTTGTTCTCAAAAAGCGTAAAAATGAGCATATTACACCTTTGTTACGTGAACTCCACTGGCTTCCCATCAAATATCGATGGCAGTTCAAAATCGCAGTTTTTGCCTATCGTTTCTTTGATGGGACACTCCCACAGTATCTTTCTGCTTCTCTGTCCACCTATCAAACTTCTCGGTCTCTTCGCTCATCTTCTCAAAAACTTCTGAAAATTCCTAGGCGCTCGTTAAAGACAGTCGGTGAGAGAGCATTTAGCTTTAGTGCGCCCACTCTTTGGAATTCTCTTCCTGACAGCTTACGTGACCTGCCTACAGTATCTAAATTCAAGTCAGAGTTAAAGACCCACTCTTTGGAATCTCTTCTGACAGCTTACACCCTACAGTACTAAATTCAAGTCAGAGAAAACATACTTCTTTAGGAAACCCTCACCATAATATCTGAATGCTGTGTCTATTAATATGACCTGACTTTTATGTACTGCATGCATAACTGTATTGTTTACGCTTGAACCGATGAACTTGATAAGTGCGCCTGTGTCGGTAGGTGTGTGTGTGTGTGTGTGTGTGTGTGTGTGTGTGTGTGTGTGTGTGTGTGTGTGTGTGTGTGTGTGTGAACACATGTTAGTGCGAGTGTTTGAGTGTGTGTGCTGAGCGCAATGAGTTGATCCCAAGAATTGCGCTATATAAAATCCATACATTATTATTATTATTATTAATATTGTAATGAGAAAACCCAGAATTGATCTTTTTAAAACAAGCCTCGCCTATTCAGGAGGGGTCCTTTGGAACTCCTTACCAAATTACGTGAAAGATAAAAAAAAAAAAAGCATTAGCTCATTTAAATCAGCTTACAAAGCATTTCTCTTTCAAGCACTAAAAACTTTTTTAAAAGTACACTACATATTTTAGACATGATATTCCTCTTCAT
>CM065731.1:50530403-50532903 GCA_033310375.1 Conus canariensis
ATATGGTCCCTCTGTGTTGTCTCGCAGATCATGACAACAAACTGTCCATATGGTCCCTCTGTGTTGTCTCGCAGATCATGACAACAAACTGTCCATAATATGGTCCCTATGTGTTGTCTCGCAGATCATGACAACAAATTATCCATATGGTCCCTCTGTGTTGTCTCGCAGATCATGACAACAAACTGTCCATATCGTCCCTCTGTGTGTTGCCTCGTGGAGTATGACAACAAACTGTCCACATGGTCCTCTGTGTTGTCTTGCGATCATGACAACAAACTGTCCATATTGTCCCTCTGTGTCGTCTCGCAGATCACGACAACAAATCTTGTGCAAGATTTATGGGCAGGATTGTGGGAATGGGGTGGGGGGTGGGGAGTAGGGGGTGGGGTGGGGACGTCAAGAAATGGGAGAAGTGTCTCCAAAGTTTCTTTCTTTCTTTCTTTGGAATATTCCTGTCCCATCTTCAGAGCGACTCCAGTGACATTGTTCCCACGCAGCTCATGCCGACCCCTTGTCCACAGCCACAGTGCGGCCCAGTCCGCCACAGCCATGGTACTGACAACCCACAGCGAGCAATCAATGTTAGGTCGCCATGAGGTAACCTACCAGAGGAGACACTGCACTGCTGCCGAGTTTGCCCTGGTGGTGTTCAGTGGCGCCTGTTCTGATCCAACACACGAAAGACATCACCTACTCAGCCCCCTACTGATGACAATAAATGCTTAGTCGTGAAGCCGGTTTGAGTGAAAATCGCCTCCAGAGGGCGCCACCATGTCCACGACGGTTCAACGACAGTCTCCATGAATTTGCCGATACCGGTGACCCCGGCAGAATCAAATCAAGGCCACGGCGTGGAGAGGCAATCCAAAGTGAGGTCACCATGAGAGCAGGGCATGAAGGGCCGATCAATTTGAGACTTTTTTTTTTATAGCTGATCGATGAAGATGAGGATGATGAAGATGATGCTACGGATTTCTACTCTGGTCTTGACGGCATGACAGGGCTGTTCTTCGCGCTTGCTTTCATAACATATCCTAGCATCAACCAGGTCCGTGAGACACATACACCTTGCAGTGTTGATTAGGAAATCTGAGCAACACTTCCAGAGGCGCATCCATTAAGTGGATGAACTAGACTGCGCAGTCCCAGTCTTTCCAACTAGGCTCATAGCAAACTGAACTTGCGTAGGAGCCGGTCGAGGCAGAAAAATCCCACAAATAATGATTCTGATGGGATCGAACCCACGACGTCCCAGCCGGGAATCCGCGACGCTACCTACATCGCCAGGCGGCTGGTGCGTGTCTCCATATGTTCATGCATCCTCATCCCACCCCCCATCCCATCAACATCGCAGCATCCACTCAGGGCTGAGGGGGTAGGGGCTGGGGATAGGAAGAAAGGGGGGCGGGGGGGGGGGGGGGGCGCACTCAGCTGAGCATGACATTTGTACTCCAACAATTTCTAGAGGAAAGGAAGGGAGGAAACAGGGATGTGTGGGTGGGGGCAGGAGGAAGGAGGGGTGGTGGTGTGGTGGAGGGAGGGAGATGAGTTTCATGAAGGGAGGGACAGGAAGATGGGGAGGGGGGGGGGGGGGGCACGATGACGGGGCTAGGAAGTGCACGATGGAATAATATAAAACAAAATCATATTGTTTAGAACACACACATGTATTGCACATGCGCGCTTGCACACACACACACACACACACACACACACACACACCACACACACACACACACACACACACACACACACATCCACACACACATTGCAATTACACATGATGCGCGTGCACATACACACACACTGCGCACGCGCGCGGCACACACACACACCACACACACACACACACACACACACACACACACACACACACACACACACACACATGCACACACACACACACGCACACTGACTAACTGACTGAAACCATTTACTGCCAGATTAACATATTGTTGTACTAACAACAACACACACACACACACACACACACACACACACACACACACACACACACACACACACACACACACAGGCACACATATAACGTAAGTACACGCACATGCTCATTTAGCGCAAATGAGAGAGAGAGAGAGAGAGAGAGAGAGAGAGAGAGAGAGAGAGAGAGAGAGAGAGACAGAGAAGAGACAGAGAGACAGAGACAGAGACAGAGAGAGACAGAGAGAGAGAAGGCTACAGTTCTATCGCCAGCAGCCCATCACTACTTAATTCCCACAGTATACATGATGATGACGATTGTAAACGAATCTCACGCTCTGTCTCGCCCACATCGTAAACAAACCCTCACAGTAGACAAACCCACCTGCTGGTCTTCCGACCGACTTGTTCTGCCTTGTCCGCCGGCCCTCGTGTTTATGACAGTGCAGATTGTTCAAACCCTCACTCGAAACAGAACTGCCACTTGTCAGGCCAGGTGAAATATCTGGATAGCTATCGTGTTCTATTTCCGCTTGAAGATTCTGCCCGATACAAGACG
>CM065731.1:50537903-50540403 GCA_033310375.1 Conus canariensis
GAGAGAGAGAGAGAGAGAGGAGAGAGAGAGAGAGAGAGAGAGAGAGAGAGAGAGAGAATGGCATTATCCGCCAATACAAGGGTACATAAGCATGCACAAACACACAAACAGAAATGTGCAAGCCCAGCTAACCAACACCTACATTACGCACAGTGAGACAAAGACAGACAGACAGACAGACAGACAGAGAAACGAAAGGTCATATAAATCCTTCAAGGCAGCCCATCAAGGCGTACCCCTACGGGTAAGGAATGGAAACGAATCTCACACTTCATCTCGCCCACGTACACAATCAAATCCCCACAGTAGATAAACACACATGACCACCCATCCTGATTTCCCCTGATTCCACCCCCCAACACTTTGGCATTACAGGACACTATGAAGAGGCACATATCCTAAATCACCTTACTGAGTTAGTTCATGAATGAAAAAACAATGTTCTAGCCAAACTACGTAATAGTAGGTAGTGACCGAAAGAATTATTCCCAATGTACTTTAAAAAAAACTGGATGTGGAATATTCACAATTTCAACGTTGATATCATTAGGAAGTTTTAATATTCCATGAAATATGTTTCTTTATAGATGCTTTTCAGTTCGTGACAATGTCTGCAAAGTGTTTGTATCCGTTGATCTTCGATTATTTTTTTTTCCGGCCCGGCCTTTCCCCATCACGTTTCGTTAAGACTGGTTCATAGCTTTTGTGCAATTCTGCCGAGAGACAGACATGCAGCTGAAAAACAAACCGAGGGACGTGGAAGTACCTACAACCAGCTTGTTGAAGGTAACAAGCTTTGCAGTGGAACACACAGCCAATGTCGGGCCAGAAAGAAATATTTATCGACATGTCATTTCCTACTGCGTGTTGAACATTTGCCTCAATATTAGACAAGTGCCTAACGGAAGAAGTTCGTGGAAGCCAAACACCACTCAGTGTTGTCAATTGATCCCCAACAATTTTGATTCAACATGGAAAACGGCGTGATTGGCTGTGAGCAAGCGAGCGAAAAACATAACCTCCACACCGTTCATTCTGGCTCCCAAATACAAAACTATATCCACGTGGGGTCCAATCGTAGCCCCAGCGCCAACAGTCCGCAAGGAGCAATAATCGTCCAGCTGTCATGAGGAAACCTACCAAAGGGGGCACTGCAATGCTGCTGAGATTAGCGGGAAGTGTTGAGCGGTTCTTTTCAGATCCAGCAAACGCAGGGCACTGCATAACATGCTCCCTACTGACAACAAGAATTCCTCAGTTATGAAGCGTGAATGAGCGAGCGTCCTCTTCTGGAGTGTCCCGCTTCATCCAACCAACGACAGTCCCCAGTACCTCGCCGATACCGGCATCTTCATCCAGCCAACGACAGTCCCCAATAACTCGCCGATACCGGCAACTTCATCCAACCAACGACAGTCCCCAATAACTCGCCGATACCGGCAACTTCATCCAACCAACGACAGTCCCCAATAACTCGCCGATACCGGCAACTTCATCCAACCAACGACAGTCCCCAGTAACTCGCCGATACCGGCATCTTCATCCAACCAACGACAGTCCCCAGTAACTTGCCGATACCGGCATCTTCATCCAACCAACGACAGTCCCCAGTAACTAGCCGATACCGGCAACTTCATCCAACCAACGACAGTCCCCAATAACTCGCCGATACCGGCAACTTCATCCAACCAACGACAGTCCCCAATAACTCGCCGATACCGGCATCTTCATCCAACCAACGACAGTCCCCAATAACTCGCCGATACCGGCAACTTCATCCAACCAACGACAGTCCCCAATAACTCGCCGATACCGGCAACTTCATCCAACCAACGACAGTCCCCAATAACTCGCCGATACCGGCAACTTCATCCAACCAACGACAGTCCCCAATAACTCGCCGATACCGGCAACTTCATCCAACCAACGACAGTCCCCAATAACTCGCCGATACCGGCAACTTCATCCAACCAACGACAGTCCCCAAGAACTCGCCGATACCGGCAACTTTGAAGAACTCACCACGGGCATACAAATGGAGAGGTCATCAACACTGAAGTGACAAGGAGGCCAGGGGATGAAGGATCAGCGAACTGGAGACTTACTGTCGATGATTAGCGGTGAGAACCAGGATGCTAAAGATGATGCTATGATGGGGTTCCATTCTGCTCAAAGACTGAATGAAAAGGTTCTAGTCTAATCTAATCCTCCTTTCATACCATGTCCAGGTGTCATGCGGTCCCGAGAGAAACAGACACCTGCAGCGTTGGCTTGGAAATTTGAGCAACAGAAACACGTGGTTTCTGTCTTCTCACATGAGCTCATAACAGACTCAACTCTGGCTAGGAGAGAGCCGTGGCTGAAAAATGCGCCTATAAATGTCTGTGATAGGAATCGACCTCACAACTTCCTAGCCTGCAAGTTCGCGACACTGACGACCGCACCATAGACGCTGGCTATTCCTAACACTTTGTGGGGGCTACGTCGACAGACCATCACT
>CM065731.1:50542903-50555403 GCA_033310375.1 Conus canariensis
CTTGCTATCTGTCTTTTGTTCCATCACTTGCTGTCTGTCTTTTGATCCACCACTTGCTATCTGTCTTTTGATCCATCACTTGCTATCTGTCTTTTGATCCATCACTTGCTGTCTGTCTTTTGTTCCATCACTTGCTATCTGTCTTTTGATCCATCACTTGCTGTCTGTCTTTTGATCCATCACTTGCTGTCTGTCTTTTGATCCATCACTTGCTGTCTGTCTTTTGATCCACCACTTGCTATCTGTCTTTTGATCCATCACTTGCTATCTGTCTTTTGTTCGATAACGGTCCAAAGAAATGGCATCGAGCTGGAATGTGACAGAGGAGGGGAGTTTCCATTCTGAATTCAGATTATGACAGCATCCTAGCGTCTAAAGCGGATAATACCAGTTTTCCTCAGGAAGACAGTTATGATGCTGGAGGAACATAGTAAAAAGTGACACAAAAGCCATTATCCTGAGGATCATATCTATTTTCCTAGAAACACCTTTAAAAAGTGTTGATAATAACTCCGCCAAACAACATGGACAAACGAATCACAAGACAAAACACTATGCGTTTCCATCTCTTAGAGTCTTCTTCAGGAAAGATAAACAACACTCAGGACAGCGAAAATGAACGAGCAATCATTAATGTTCGGCGCAAGATGCGCGTTGAATGCCATTATCTTTGAAAAAAAAATGAAATGTTATCCCTGAAGATGAAAACTGTTTTCTATAGAATAATAGCTGTTTTCCTGCGCGCGCGCATACACACACACATACACACATCAAGGCACGAGGGTGCAGACATCAACAGCTTGGAGGAGGTAAACAAGCTTTGCCACAGAACGGATTACTATTATCCAGTCAGATCAGGAAAATGTGTATCTCTATGTCATTTTTCTATTGCGTGTTTGACATTTAGCCCGGCGTGTGTGTGTGCGTGGCCCGGCATCAGACCAGCGCACATTGGAAAAAGCACGACGAAACCAACCAAACACTGCCCGTTGCTGTCAGAGAATCTCAGACAATCTTGGCAGGACAAGGAGATCAGCATTACAGTTAAGGGGTAAGGGGTAACAGTTTTTTTTTTAATTCTTGGGCGAGTATGCGCCTGTGAGAAGCACATCTTAGAAATGGGGATATTCTTTTGACTGTATCATAATTGATCTACGGCCACTAAAACTTAGCTGCGTCCGAATTAAAGAAATACACAAAATGTCCCTATGCATTGTATAGCAGTTTAGCATAGGCGTCATCTGTCCGCTCTGCTTGACTTGGGCCGCGTCATAAAGCTGGGTTTGTTTTTTCCTTTTTCTTTTTTTTTTCTTCTGTGGGTCTGGCGACTCATGTGGCAGCCATGACCACGTGTGTATGTCACTGTATCTCTCTGTCTGTCTCTGTTTGTCTGTCTGTTTGTCTGTTTGTCTGTATGTTATGTATGTATGTATGTATAATATACATAATACACATACGCACTCAAACATACATACATACACACGCATATACGTGTGTGCGCGCGTGCGTCCGTGCATGCGTGCGTGCGTGCGTGTGTGTGTGCGTGCGTGCGCGCACGCGCGTATGTGTGTGTGTGTGTGTGTGTGTGTGTGTGTGTGTGTGGTATGTGTGTGTGTGTGTGTGCGCGCGCGCACACACACACACACATACCACAAACTTCACCACGAATCAAACTGTCCATGTCAGCCCTTGGTGCTGACCCGCCGTGTGTGACGTGCTGTTCTGTGCAGGGTGGGAGAAGAATTGGGGGAATGGGGTGAGGTGAGGAAAGGGGGTGGGGAAGTCAAGAAAGAGGAGACGAGTCACTATTGACCCATCGCTTCCCCCACCGTGCACCTCCCTCCCACATCCATCACCACCTACACACCTACAACACCACACCACACACACCACCCCCACACCCCCACCACACACCCACCACACACACACACACCACCACACACACACACACACACCACCACACACACTACCACCACACACACACACACACATACACACACACACACACACACACACACACACACACACACACACAACACACCACGCACACACACAACACACCACTCACACTACACAACACACACACACACACACACACACACACACACACACACACACACACACACACACCACAAACAACCACACACACACAAACACACTACTCACACTACACACACACACACACACACACACACACACACACACACACGCACACACACACAAACACACTAACTACACTGACACACACACACAACACACACACACACACACACACACCTACACACACACATCACACACACACACACACACACACACACACACACTCACCACACCACACACACACACACACACACACACACACACCACACCACACACAAACACACTCACACACACACACAACACACACCACACACACACACACACACACACACACAACACACACACACACACACACACACACACACACGTCCGTTTCGCCCCTCAGCGCTGTCTCGCTGTAAATGTCGACATGGACCATGCAGGATGGAACAACAGTGGAGAAGGTTGAGGGAAATGAGGGGGTAGGGGTGAGGGTGGGGGGGGGGGGGGGGGGGGGGGGGAGCGAACAAGTCGAAACATGGGAAAGGAGCCGCTGCAGGCTCGTTGTTTTCTTCCCTATGCACAGAATCCCAGAAAATCAGGAAGCAGAGATCAAGGACAGAAATGGTGGTCGAGTGAGAGGAATGTGGCAGAGAGTTGAAGAGGAGGGGGAGAGGGGGAGGGAGTCCACATAGGGGCTGAGAGCGACATCTTAAAAGCCTTACAATTTCAGCTGAATGGGGAGGGATGGAAGAAAAAGAAGAGTTCAGGGCACAGAAGAAGAAAAGTAGGTGGGCTTGAACAGAGGAGAGGGCTCAACGAGTAAAGGACTATAAGATTTTGGAAATGCATGCTGGAACGACGTGCAAAACCATTGCTAAAAAACGCCCACATGAGCACATACTCGCAAAAAAAAGATGGTTGTGTCCTAATTCACACACTCACCCACATGTACGCAGACACATGCGTCTTGCACAGAGAGATCAATAAAGATAGACGGGACACACAGAGGCAAACAGAGAAAAGGCCACGGGTCTGTCACAGACAGGCCAGCGTCATTTCCCTCACGGGTAACGAACGGAAACGAATCTCACAGTCTATTACGCCCACGTTCACAAACAGATCCTCACAGCAGATGAACCTGCCTCGCACTTCCGTCCTAACTTTTACCGGACTCAGCCTTCGTCCCACCCCTACCCCCTACACTCTGGCATTACACAACAGCACCCAGGAGAGGGGGTGACGTCCACCAAAGACAATCAGATGCGGGATCCACTCTTTGAATCAGTTGATGAGGGAAAACCAATTTTGTTTTCTGCCTGAGTAAAATCACTTTAATCATTGGAAAGAGAAGAACTGCTTCCCTTACACTTGTTTTTTTTTTATATTAGAATATGGAATATACATACTATCATCATTGATTTCACCGAGAGGGTTCTACATTTTATGAAAGTACCCCTCAAAACTTGGATTATTGAATGTACAAAATATCATCGTTTGTGTCACTTGGAAGTTTTTACATTTAATGAAAACATCTCTCAAAATTTGGAACTTCTCTCTCTCTCTCTCTCTCTCTCTCTCTCTCTCTCTCTCTCTCTCTCTCACACACACACACACACATACACACACACACACACACACACACACACACACACACACACACACACACACACACACACACACACATGCGCGCGCACAGACAGTATGAATACATTTGTGTTTCAAATCTTTTAAAGACTGACAGAACCGCCTTTCTGAACATTTTGTCTCTGTAGAATACAATTTTCAAATGAAGTATGCTCTTCAATGAACATTCGCCTGCAAACACTGTTTTGAAGGCATTCGTAAGTTCACTCTGTGTGTGTGCGTGTGTGCGTGCGTGCGCGCGCGCGCGCGCGCGCGTGTGTGTGTGTGTGTGTGCACGCGCGCTTAAGATTCTCTGAGAGTATGTATCATGTCATAGACCAGTTCGCGACTCTAGCTTTATAGTGTTCAGGTTCTGTAGGAAATGTAATCCTCTTGTTGAATCTATCCAGGATCCATCCTGATACACAACAGATGTGCACCACTGATGTGCACCAAAGTTGAATGGCATCGTCTTTGGGCACCATTCTATTTTCCTCCCAACTTTGCTTAAAATTGATTCGGAAGTTCTTGCGTAGCCTTGTGGAAAGACACACACGCGTACTCTCTCTCTCTCTCTCTCTCTCTCTCTCACACACACACACACACACACCACACACACACACACACACACACACACACACACACACACACACACACACACACACCGTCAAGGGACGAGGGTGCAAACATATACAGCTTGCAAGAGGTAACAAGCTCTGCCACAGATCAGAGTCCCACTGTCGATATCTACATGTCGATTTCCATTACGTGCTGAAGATGTAGCGCAGTATTAAACTTGTGCATTATGGAAGAACGAGGTGGAAGCTAAACAACATTTGGCGCTATCAATCCCTGAATATTTCTACAGGACAAGGAGAACGGCGTGATAAGTAATGCGAGCAAAAACCAGTTTGTGATATCCACTTCCCAACATGTTTTGTCTGCTGTCTCATCATCCGCCATGTTCACAAAGGCATCACTGACACACTGCTCATCCAGTCCCTCCCATTGACAACAACATCCAGGTGTGCCTGGTTGCAGCCCCAGCACCAAAACTCCACAGAAACCAATCAAAACAATGTCGTCCTTGTGTACCTTACCCAGAGAAGACACTGCGCTGTTTGCGAGTCAGTTGCGTAGCATTCACTGTTGCCTGTTCAGGTTCAACATACGCAGGAAATCACATGTTAAGTTTCTTACTGAGGAGAGTAATAGTTGCTTAGTGATGGAGCGTGATAGAGTAGGCGTCCTATTCTGAGCTGTCTTGTCACGTTCATCCAAAGACCGTCTCCATGAACTTGCCAATTCTATCCAATGACTTTTCCCCATGAACTTGCCAATTCTATCCAATGACATTTCCCCATGAACTTGCCAATCCTATCCAATGACATTTCCCCATGAACTTGCCAATCCTATCCAATGACTTTTCTCCATGAACTTGCCAATCCTATCCAATGACCCGTCCCCATGAACTTGCCAACCCTATCCAATGACTTTTCCCCATGAACTTGCCAATTCTATCCAATGACTTTTCCCATGAACTTGCCAATCCTATACAATGACATTTCCCCATGAACTTGCCAATCCTATCCAGTGACATTTCCCCATGAACTTGCCAATCCTATCCAATGAAATCCTATCCAATGACATTTCCCCATGAACTTGACAATCCGATCCAATGACTTTTCCTCATGAACTTGCCAGTCCTATCCAATGACCCGTCCCCATGAACGTGCCAATCCTATCATATGACCGTCCCCATGAACTTGCCAATTCTATCCAATGACATTTCCCCATGAACTTGCCAATCCTATCCAATGACATTTCCCCATGAACTTGCCAATCCTATCCAATGACTTTTCTCCATGAACTTGTCAATCCTATCCAATGACCCGTCCCCATGAACTTGCCAACCCTATCCAATGACTTTTCCCCATGAACTTGCCAATTCTATCCAATGACTTTTCCCCATGAACTTGCCAATCCTATACAATGACATTTCCCCATGAACTTGCCAATCCTATCCAATGACTTTCCCCCATGAACTTGCCAATCCTATCCAATGACTTTTCCCCATGAACTTGCCAATCCTATACAATGACATTTCCCCATGAACTTGCCAATCCTATCATATGACTTTCCCCCATGAACTTGCCAATCCTATCGAATGACTTTCTCCCATGAACTTGCCAATCCTATCCAATGACTTTCCCCCATGAACTTGCCAATCCTATCCAATGACTTTTCCCCATGAACTTGCCAATCCTATCCAATGACTTTTCCCCATGAACTTGCCAATCCTATCCAATGACTTTACCCCATGAACTTGCCAACCCTATCCAATGACTTTTCCCCATGAACTTGCCAATCCTATCCAATGACTTTTCCCCATGAACTTGCCAATCCTATCCAATGACTTTTCCCCATGAACTCGCTGATACCCCATCCAAACACAGACATTGTGAACTTGCCGACAGCTGTAACTTTACCAAACTCATCACGGTCATAGAACTGGACAGGAAATCAACACTGAGGTGTGAAGGGACACTGAATTTGAACCTTATCTTTCACGATGATCAGTCAGAGGGAGCTTATGAAGATGAAGCTACAGAGTTTCATTCTGGTCAAAGACTACAGGCCGGGGCTCTACTTGACGCTTCCTTTCATAATGTTTTTCCCCGTTTTCATCCAGACCCGAGGGACATACATATCTTGCAAAGCTGGTCAGGAAATTTCAGCCACGTTCTTAGAGAGACGCCTGGTTCCAAATTTCCCTGCAAGTAAATGTCTCCGAAGGGAACTGAATGCACAGCTTTCGCCTCCTAGCCCGCAAGCCGGTGACGCTAACTACTGCACCATGGTGGCTGGCTATGGTGATGCTAACTACTGCACCATGGTGGCTGGCTATGGTGACGCTAACTACTACACCATGGTGGCTGGCTATGGTGACGCTAACTACGGCACCATGGTGGCTGGCTATGGTGACGCTAACTACTGCACCATGGTGGCTGGCTATGGTGACGCTAACTACTGCACCATGGTGGCTGGCTATGGTGACGCTAACTACTGCACCATGGTGGCTGCTATGGGACGCTAACTACTGCACCATGGTGGCTGGCTATGGTGACGCTAACTACTGCACCATGGTGGCTGGCTATGGTGACGCTAACTACTGCACCATGGTGGCTGGCTATGACGCGAACTACTGCACCATGGTGGCTGGCTATGGTGACGCTAACTACTGCACCATGGTGGCTGGCTATGGTGACGTTAACTACTGCACCATGGTGGCTGGCTATGGTGTCGCTAACTAGTGGACCATGGTGTCTGGCTATTCTCAACATGTTATGGGGATTACGAATACAGGACGTTATTTGTTACTAATACTTGGTTCATCATCAGTCAGTGGAAATGTTTGATGTGGGAGCTGATGGGTGGAGTGTTAGCATTCTAAAAGAAAATATGTAACTTGTGTGTGTGTGTGTGTGTGTGTGTGTGTGTGTGTGTGTGTGTGTGTGTGTGTGTGTGTGTGTGTGTGTGTGTGTGTGTGTGTGTGTGTGCTCGTCACGCTTGTACCTTTTTTTTTCGGTAGATGCGTACAGCTTTGCAGACGTTCCTTAATTTAATCCAGAGTTTTGGTTCACACCCGGTGACACGTCCTTGGGGAAGCTGAACCTACATCAGACTGTCTGTGTCATCCCTCGCTGCTGCATCGCAGTGTGACCAGACATGCATGTTGCACGAGAGCACATCATTATTGGAAGATGGGGAGGGGGGGGGGGGTCATGAAAAGGGAAACAGTTCCCTGCAGGGTCCTTGTTTACTCCTCAATGAGCGAGGATCTGGAGCAGGAGACAGGAAGCAGAAATAAATGGGAGGTGGGTCAGAGCCAGCGCATTTATACACGAATACAATAGTGCACATATGCACACATACACGTAGATTAAACACACACACACACACACACACACACACACACACACACACACACACACACGAGAGAGAGAGGAGAGAGAGAGAGAGAGAGAGAGAGGAGAGAGATGTGAACTAAAGATTTAGGCCAACCGCCTCTTTCACGACATTTGCAGTATCTCATGGAATACAGAGACGAGAAACAGACCGGCAAACAGAAGGCTGAAATCATAATTATAGCTAACAGCCCAATCACGACTTCCTTCACACTGTACACTATGACGACTGCAAACGGCTCTCACACTTTATTTCATCTACATACACAGATAAACCCTCGCAGTAGCCAAACTCATGTCGTTTTCTGATAAACCTTTCACTTGCCCGTTTGCCTACACTTTAACAAGACAGTTTACGTGTCGAACAGAACTGCCGGTGTGAGTGGCCGGGAGAAACATCTAAACAGATATCGTTTTCCACTGCATCTTGACGATTCCACCCGACACTAGACAAAAAAAATGAACACTGGAAAAGATCGGAAACGGACGAGCATGGCAGCCAAACACCACTTGACGCTACCAAAAGAAAAATGTTCCCAAAGAGTTTTGATGGAGCAAAGAGACAGCGCACAGCCAGGGAGGCGTAAACGTGTGAGAGATTACCCTGCACCCAATGTTAATTCCCAACAGTTTGGGGAATAGGGGGTTTGGGGGGATACGTGTGAGGGAGGGGTCGATGGGTGGTGGGGGTAGTGATGGTGGTACAGACACAGGCTGCCACTTGTTATTTGCATGTTGCTCCTAATCTGTCAACAGAAATGGCATGGGGCTGGACGCGTCAGCGGAAAAGAGTTCACATTCTGGAATCAGATGCCAGGTTTGGCTTCATCCCTCCCTCCCTCCCTCCTCTCTCTGTGTGTCCTTCTGCCTCCTGTCTGTCTGTCTGTCTGCCTACCTGTCTGCCTGTTCCTCCCCCCCTCCCCTCTCTCTCTCTCTCTCTCCCTGTGTGTGTGTGTTGTGTGTGTGTGTGTGTGTGTGTGTGTGGTGGTGTGTGTGTGTGTGTGTGTGTGTGTGTGTCCGCGCACGCGCACACACATTTGCGCATGAGTACATCTCTCTCTCTCTCTCTCTCTCTCTCTCTCTCTCTCTCTCTCTCTCTCTCTCTCTGTGTGAAAGTGCGTAAGTATGCACATACACACGTGTGTGTGTGTGTGTGTGTGGTTGTGGTGTGCGTGTGTGTGTGTGTGTGTGTGTGTGTGTGTGTGTGTGTGTGTGTGTGTGTGTGTGTGCGTGCGTGCGTGTTGTGTATGTGTGTGTGTGTGTGTGTGTGCGTGCGCGCGCGCGCGCGCGCGCGCGCGTGTGTGTGTGTGAATACATGTGTGTTTGCACACTCCTTCTATACAGCCTTATGGTTTGAACAATGTCATGTCCACAGACATCCACTCTACACTCAATGATGCTTTCAGGGGGATACTGGGCTGTGTGCGAATGGGGCAGGGAGGGTAGAGGGGGCCGGTAGAAGCAGGGTGAAAGGAAGTGGTGGGGATGGGGGGAGAGGCAAGTCAAGAAATGGGGAAGGAGTCCCTGCATGCGCCTTGCTTCCTTCGCCATGCACAGGGCCCCATGTCAGAAAGGAGGCAGAGATCAACTGAGGAAGTGGTGAATGTTTTGGGAGGGGGGAGGTGTGTGTGTGTGTGTGTGTGTGTGTGTGTGTGTGTGTGTGTGTGTGTGTGTGTGTGTGTGTGTTGCGTGCGTGCGTGCGTGCGCGCGTGTGTGTGTGTGTGTGTGTGTGTGTGTGTGTGTGTGTGTGTGTGTGTGTGTGTGTGTGTGTGTGTGTGATTTAAGATGTACTGGGTTCAGAACAGTATTTTAAAAGTCTGACAGGTTCTGGTGAACTGGGAAGGAGGAAGGACAGGAGGGTGCGGGATGAGGAGAAGAAGAAGATGATGATGAGGTTTAGAAAACACATGTTTGGATGACATGCAAAAGCATCATCAACGAACACATACATGGGCAACGTCCAGCCCGATAAAGGCACAAACTCATCCACAAACACACACAAACAGAAACACAGGCACCCAAATGCACGCACACGCATGTATGCATACATGTGACGCATTTCCCACAGAGAGAGACAAATAAAGACAGATACACAGACATAGATACAAAAGGTCACAATTCTGTTGCAGGCAGCCCAGCGCCATTTCCCCCACGGGTAACGAACGGAAACTAATCTCACGTTCCGTGACGCCCACATATACAAGCAGACCCTGCCAGTAGATGAACCCACCTCGTCCTCCGTCCCGACTTTTCCTGACTCGTCCCTCGCGCCCCCCCCCTCCCCCCTCCTTCCCACCCCAACCCCCCAACCCTTCCGTCCCTATTTTTTAGGCATTACAGAATGGCACTCAGGAGTGGGCTGACGTTCGCTAAAATTGAACGTATTGCTAAATTCGCCATTTGAGTCTGTTCTTGAGTTAAAAACAAAATTATTTTTCCTGCCAGGAGAAGCAGTGGTAGGAATAGACTTAAAGAGTTATTTCCCACTTTTTTTTATGGAATTAACTCAAAGAGTTACTTCAATGGAAATTGTTTTCATTATCATTAAGTAGAGCAATCCCATTTCATCGTTGGTATCACTGGAAACGTTTTAGATTTCTTGACAATGCATCTCTTAAAATTCATTAAGGGTATTTCTTTTTGCTGCTTCGCAACAGTAAGTGTGAATATAATCCAGTAATCGAAATCTTTTAAAAACAGAAAAAAAATGGCCGCCACTGTGCATTTTTCTGTCAAGGATTCATGCGTAAGTGAGGCATGCTGTGCCACATGTGTGTGCCTGTAAACCACTCTCCTTTGGGAGAATTTGTGTGTGTGTGTGTGTGTGTGTGTGTGTGTGTGTGTGTGTGTGTGTGTGTGTGTGTGTGTGTGTGTGTGTGTGTGTGTGTGTGTGTAATTGCTATTTTGTTTTCATTGCATCCTTTGCCATCTTTGAGGGCTGGATATTGCTTCATTAACAGTTAGTTATCAATTCATGACACTAACTTTAAAGAGTTCATGTTCTGCAGAAAATGTGTAATAACTTTGTCAGATGGATCCTGGACTCAGTGGATTATCTGGATCTGCACCAAAGTTGGACGAATTTGTCTTCAGGCCACATTCTGCCCCCTTCCCCACAACTTCGAAATCATATTGGTAGATTTTGCGCGCACGCACGCACGCACACACACACACACACACACACACACACACACACACACACACACACACACACAACACGCACGCACGCACGCACGCACACACACACAGAGACACGCACGCACGCACGCACGCACACACACACACACACACACACACACACACACACACATATACGAGGGTGCAATCTTAAACAGGTCGTTGGAGGTATCATGCCCTGCCGAAGAACATAGTGCTATTGTCAGGCCAGGAAATGTGTATCCGTGTCGTTTTCTATTGCGTGTTGAAGACTTGGCCTCATATCAGACAAGTGCAACATGGAAGAAGCTCTTTGAAGCCAAACACTACTTGACGCTCTGTCAGATAATTCCAGACCATGTTGATAGGAGAAGGAGACTGACCTGATGACAATGGCTGAGCGGAAGCAAACATCCACTTTTGACGTCAAACGTTCCCTCATCTTCAAGTCCTTATTATCCTACGTGCCCTACCCCCACCCCCACCCCAATGGTATTTCTCCTGCACCACTCACTCTGACTCCCCCGTTCACAGCCACACCCAGATGTGTTTGCTCGCAGCCCATGCACCAACAGTCCATGAGAAGCAATCAACAGAAAGTCGTTATAGGGCAACACACAAAAGGAGACGTTGCACTGCTGCCGAGGTCACCTGGAAATGTTCAGCGGTCCCTGTTCATATCCAGCACAGCCAGTACACAACCTGTTAAGCTCCCTACGGACTTCTTCTTCTTCTGCGTTCCCTGGTCATGCTGGTCAGATACAAAGTCCGGTAGCTTGGGCAAAGTCAGCGGTCCGTCGGAGTGAGTCCGCCGTTCCCCACAGCTTTTCTTGGAGTTCCACTGCACCTGGCCAAAACTCACGCCGCAGGCTGTCGAAAGTGGGACAGGACTGAAGTAAGTGGGCTGGGTTTTGTGGGCCAGTACCACATGGGCACTCATCTGTGTGCGATATATTTAGCCGATAGAGGTGGGAGAGCAACTGACAGTGTCCAGTTCTTAGTCTGAAGATGGCGACTTGTTGGGCACGCTCAAGATGGTGGATGTCATCCTTCTCTACCTCCACCTGTAGTCTTTCTCTCCATGCTGTCCTGAACTGGCTACGGATGATGGTCTTCGCCTCTCTATAGGATACAGCATAGGCTATTTGGTCTTGTTGGCTGCCCGCCTTGGAGAGTTTGTCTGCCTCTTCAATTCCTGCTCCCTATGGACAACAGTAATTGCTCAATAATTGCTGAGTTATGGAGCCACAATGAGTGAGTATCCTCTTCAGGAGAAGCCATCACGTCCATCGGATACTGTGACAACATCACCACGGGCACGAGTATCGTGAGGACATCGAAACTGATATTACCACGACAGCAGGGCAAAAAAAAAGGCTAGAGAATTTGAGGCTGTTTAATGCTGATCGATGAAAACGAGGATCATGAACAGGGAAGTCCAATCCATTCTGGTCAAAATATTAAAGACAGAGTTCTGCTCTATACTCGCTTTCATTTTAACCACATCTCAGTGTCATCAAGACCTGAGAAGTACAGATACCTGTAGTCTCGGTCAGAACACTTGAGCAACAGAGACTCCAGTCTTCCCTTCTGAGCCCAGAGCAGAGTCACAGTTCGGTAGGGGTGAGCGGTGGGGGAAAAAATCCCACAAATAAATGGCTCTGATAGGAA
>CM065731.1:50560403-50565403 GCA_033310375.1 Conus canariensis
CTATGCTCCCATCCACTATGCCCCATCCATTATGACCCGTTGTGCTCTGTCCGCTGTGCACCATCCACTATGCACCATTTAGAATGCCATGTCCACTATGCGCTGTCCACTATGCCATGTCCACTATGCACTGTCAACTATGCCATGTTTACTATGTACTTTCCACTATGCACTGTCCACTATGCAAATCCACTATGCCATGTCCACTATGACATGTTCACTACACATTGTCCACTACCCCATGCCCACTATGTAATGTCCACTATGACATGTTCACCATGCCATGTCCACTACACACTGTCTACTACCCATGCCCACTATGCACTGCGCACTATGCACTGTCCACTATGCACTGCCCACTATGCACTGTCCACTATGCACTGCCCACTATGCACTGCGCACTATGCACTGTCCACTATGCACTGCCCACTATGCACTGTCCACTATGCACTGTCCACTATGCACTGTCCACTATGCACTGTCCACTATGCACTGCCCACTATGCACTGTCCACTATGCACTGCCCACTATGCACTGCGCACTATGCACTGTCCACTATGCACTGTCCACTATGCACTGTCCACTATGCACTGTCCACAATGCACTGCCCACTATGCACTGCGCACTATGCACTGCGCACTATGCACTGCCCACTATGCACTGTCCACTATGCACTGCCCACTAAGCACTGCCCACTATACACTGTCCACTATACACTGTCGACTATGCACTGTCCACTATGCACTGCCCACTATGCACTGCCCACTATGCACTGTCCACTATGCACTGCCCACTATGCACTGCCCACTATGCACTGTCCACTATGCACTGTCCACTATGCATCACGCAGTATGTTCTGTCAACTATGCCCCATTCGGTCTGCCCTGTTCACTCATTATACACCGGGCGTCAACCAGTCAGGAAAAAGGGAAAGACAAACGGGGCACGGGGCAGGAAAGGATGCACAGGGCTCAGTGCGACATGTCAGTTAAAAGGCTAGCTATTCCTGGAGAATGGGGAGGGAGGAGAGAGGAGACTAGGGGCCGTGAAGGGAAGAAAGTGCGCTGGACAGAGGAGGGAAGGAGAAGGTGAAGATGATGATGTGTTTTAGGAAATGCATGTTGGAACATACACAACTGTTGCCAAAGAATCACCAATAGATATTGTACACACACACACACACACACACACCACACACACACACACACACACACACACACACACACACACACACACAGATGCGCATTTTTGCACACAGAAGTTCACGAACACTACACAGAGGTATACACGTGAACGCATTTCGTACAGAGCCATGGATTTACCCGGACAGACAGAGAGACATTGAGCCACAATGTAACTGCATGCGTCCTGCACACGCCTCCACACTCTCTTAACGCCTGTTTACTGCAAAACGAATCTTGCACTCTATCACGCCCACGTGCACAAAGAAATCATCCCAGCAGATAAACCCAGCCCACACACCGCCCCTACTTTTACCTGTACTCTCACATTACAGATGTACCTAACGTCTGCCGTAGAACGAACTTTGTAAGCGACAAAAACAATGTCGGAAAATAAAAACGACAACACGAAGACTCAGCTGATCTGGAATGGTGTAGATGGTATGTAAAATAGTAAGTAAGTAATGTTGCTTATAGCCCAGCCGACTGCAAAGGCTATATCAGGGCTGTCACCGCGTTCAAGTCGACTCACAAGTCATTAAAAAAAACAACAACACTCACACAACCCTTTAAAACACACCTAAAAACACACCGGAACCTTCGTTAAAAATCTTTCGTCCGTAAAATCTTAGATCAGATGAAAAATGTTCATCTCTTTCAGAAATTCAAAGATCACATCAGGTGAGACATCTCTGAACAAGGTTTTCACGGAGTCTGCTGTAAAATGTTTATGTCACATCACTATAAAAGAACATGTTTTACTGTGGTCCTTAATGGAGATGGATCGTGCAACGCACCAAATACAAGATGCAAAGCATATAAACGTACTCCCAGTAAGTAGTAGTACAAAAAAAAAAAAAAAAAAAAAAATATATATATATATATAATATATAATATATCAGTCACTATAGCACTTTCTCCCCTTTTGGTGGTAGAAATTTTGTAAGAGAAAAGAAAAAACAAAAGCCTGCTCTCCCCGGCAGGGAATTGAACTCGGGTCTCTCGCGCGACAGGCGGGGACACTATCCACTCTACTACCGAGGCGCTTATAACCCGTTATTGCTTAAACTGTACATTACAAAAATCATTTACAGCCGTTAGTAACGGCTATTCTGGTAAAATAAAATATTGGGCATCATCCGTGACCCATAATGAACACATCTACAAATTTTCAGTTTTGTCTGGAGCGAGTGGAACACATTTTGACCACGGACAGACAGACAGACAGACAGACAGCATTTCTTCGTTCCCACTGCAAAATACTCCCTGTTCTATAAGAACTGGGAGTACAAAAATGGTCACCATGTATTTAACTACTAGGGGACTAATGATTATATTATGTATCATACGCCAGTAATTGGAATTTATTCGGCATGTGTGCCCGTGTAAAAGATTTTTTAAATTATAGATTTAAAAAAAGCATGTATATATGTTTGCGTTAAATATGTGCCACCGTGTATTAAAGTATGGATTTATGTATGTTGGTTATCGTAGTTGAATTGCATGTTTGGACAATAAAAAAACAAACAAACATGTTTCACTGTGAGTGGTACATGACATGGAATGCACCATGGAGCTCCTTCAACTTTTAAAAGATAAGAATGGGTGTAAAAGGAGTGGCCTGTATATAAACAGCACAAAACCGTTTCTTCTTTATGGCCGCCTCGAGAACATGGTTAACATTCTTTCGTAAAAGAGTAGAAAATATGACGTAGTCATCTATCTGCCCTGTGTGGTATGTATTGAAAATGGGAATGGAAACAGAAGAAAAGAGATTGACAGGTGAAACAGTCGAGGGAAAAAACACACTAAAACCAACCAGATGATGAAATGCATATTTTGGCAAAATAAAGACCTAGATACCTTGATCTTTACTTACGCTGATACAATACAACTCGCTGTGACCTAGAGATATGTGTGTCAGGCTGCTCGATACACTGAATCTGTATATTTTCACGAGACTGGTGTAAACTTAGTGCAGCGTATGCTAGCTGCGAAAATATAAAGGACTGGACCAAAATGACCATGCCAGATCTCCTCACGACAGCTACAAACAGAAGAGCCTGGAGAGAAACGGCGGCTGCCTCATCACGTCCCCCCAACGACCCCAGCAGTCAGGGGAATGACTGACTGACTGATGCTAGCTGAAGGTAAAACCAGAGAATCTACTTTGTCCTTATTACACAAAGCGTGTTTTGATCTGCCCTTACAGCAAAACTGTCACTAAAGCAAAAAGGACTAAAATGGATGCTGATTTTTTTTTCACTGTGTCTTATGATGTTACCACAAACTCCAACTAAAAAGACACGTACCTTTTCTGGTAAAATCTTAAGACACAGTAAAACATCAACATCCATTTTCGTACGTTATCCTGTTTGCTTTAAAGGCTAAATCAGAAAAATAGCACTGTTGATGATACTTCTCTTTGAGGTCGGTATACTTCTGGTCCTCCGTTTACCCCCCTTCTTCACCTATCCCTTGACATCGTCTGTTGTCGTTCGGGCACCCCAGATGATTTGGCCACCACTCTCCTCCATCCGTCCCTGCCCTCCACCGCTCGCTGAGATTCTGCTAGGCTCATTCCAGTCCACTCTCGGATATTGTCCTCCCACCTCTGCCTTTGTCTTCCTCTATTTCGGCTTCCTCTGACTGTTCCTTGCAGGACTGTCTTTGCAAGGCCTGCTGAACGTGACACATGTCCGTACCACTTCATTTTCCGCTTCTTGACGACTGTGAGTAGGTCTTCATGGGGTCCAGTTGCTTGTTGAATTATTCTACGGACTTCTTCATTTGTCACGTGGTCTGTGTAATGGAGGCCCAAGATCTTTCTGTGGCATCTCATTTCATTTGCCAGAATTCTTCTTTGTAACTCTGCTGTGAGTGTCTAAGTTGCACATGCATACAGACAAACTGCGTCCTCAGTTACTCTCAGAAAAGGGACGATAGACGGACTCAGCCACCTGCGTCTGTTTGTCCCTGTCCGAGTGTATTTATTTTTGTGAAGCTCAGAGCAGATTTGTAGGGTCAAAGCTGCTTACTGAACACCGGCAAGTATTCTCTAATATGCGCGTATGTCATCCTTTATCCTACCCTCTCTGCCTCTTTCTTGTTATCTGTGTGTGTATGCGTGTGTGTATGCGTTTGTGTGCGTATGTGTGCGCATGTGTGCGTGCGTGCGTATGTGTGTGTGTGTGTGTGTGTGTGTGTGTGTGTGTGTGTGTGTGTGTGTGTGTGTGTTGTGTGTGAAAGAGAGACAAAGAGAGAGAGAGAAGAGAGAGTGAGAGAGAGAGAGAGAGGGAGAATACCTGTGCGTGCGTGCGTGCGTGTGTGTGTGTGTGTGTGTGTGTGTGTGTGTGTGTGTGTGTGTGTGTGTGTGTGTGTGTGTGCATTTATGTCTAATTCTGCGCGTATTCTTCAGCACAGACTTACAGTTTTGCAGATGTCCTGCACATGGACATAGCTCACAAATTAACATGCAGTAACACCTCCTTGGGGAACAAAAATCTGAATCTGACAGTTCATCCCATCCTGCAGGTGTTCTCTCACTGTATCTTAACATTGTCTGGGCGATTGTGGGCGGAGAGGTAAGGAGTCCCTAAAGACACAACCTTTGCTTCCAGCACAAAGCATCAGGACCTGGAGCTGCGGGAAGGGAAGCAGAAGCAGAAATAAATGGGGAAGGTTTATGAGGTGGAATTCACCAGGCTGAAAACTGTATCATTAGACTCTTAACAGTTCTTGATGGAGTGACGCTACCAAACTGGCTGAGGACCGTGCACAGTGGAGCGCCTTGACTGCCTCATGCGTCGCAAGACGCGG
>CM065731.1:50570403-50572903 GCA_033310375.1 Conus canariensis
GAGGAGGAGGAGAGAGGAGGAGGAGGAGGAGGAGAGAGAGAGAGAGAGAGAGAGAGAGAGAGAGAGAGAGAGAGAGAGAGAGAGAGAGAGAGAGAGAGAGAGAGAGAGAGAGAGAGAGAACCAGACAGACAGACAGACAGACAGAAAGTGACGAAGCCATCACAGACATCTCGTCACCACTTTCTCCACGCATAACGAATGGAAACGGTAGACAACCCCACCACCTTGCCGTCTGCTTCCATTGTTCCCTGACTCCCCCGACCCCCTACACTTTCCCCACACAGAGATACACAACCTCTGCAGAGTGCCAGACTGTCACTGTTTTCTACTGCGTGTCAAAGACTTCGCTACATAACAGACAAGTGCATGAATGAAGAAGAGGATGGAAAACGCGTGAGTGTGCAAGCCGAACACTGCTTTATTCTGTCAGATAATCCCGAAATGATTTTGATGGACAAGCTGCAATATCTATCGTTAGCGTGATGGGCACCGTGTGAACATGTGAAAAAAAAATCTGCTGGCGATATGGAATATTTCCAACATTGTGTATCTGTGAGGGAGTGACAGATGGGGGAGGAGGGGAGCGAGTTGTGAATAAATGCCTTAATTGGGTTTTTTTGTTGTAATTTGTTCCTCATCTGTCAATAGAGCTGTTCAGCATGGAAGCTTGGGGTGGTAGTGGAAGGTTAGCACAGCAGAAACCAAATGCAGGATTCTCTCTCTCTCTCTCTCTCTCTCTCTCTCTCTCTCTCTCTCTCTCTCTCTCTCTCTCATGGCTCTTATAGTTGACAATGCCATGAAGAATATGGCTTGGTCCTTACCTCCCTGACGTTCTCCCTCTCTTCACCTCTCTGTCTCCCGTTTTCCGTGTGTGAGTGTGTGCATGTGTGTTTATATGAACGGGCGTGTACGTGTGTGTGTGTGTGTGTGTGTGTGTGTGTGTGTGTGTGTGTGTGTGTGTGTGTGTGTACGTGCGTGCGTGTGTGTGCGTGCGTGCGTGCGCGCGCGCCTCTGTGTGTGTGTGTGTGTGTGTGTGTGTGTGTGTGTGTGTGTGTGTGTGTGTGTGTGTGTGTGTGTGTGTGGTGTGTGTGTGTGTGTGTGTGTGTGTGTGTGTGTGTGTGTGTGTGTGTGTGTGTGTGTGTGTGTGTGTGTGTGTGTGTGTGTGTGCGTGCGTTTGTGCGCGCGCGCGCGCGCGCGTGTGTGTGTGTGTGTGTGTGTACGCGCGCGCGCACGCGCGTGTGTATCTGTATGTCTGTGTGCCTTTGTGCGTGCGCGCATACAAGCTCATGAGTGTGTGGTCTTCCATATGTCAGACTTCAAACTTCACAGATGTCTGGACGACACAGATCTCCGTGACGCCTCCTAGGAGATGCACACCCTGGTCTGACTGTCCATGTCGTCCTCACTGTTTGAGAACTGGGGATGCACACCCTGGTCTGACTCCATGTCGTCCTCACTGTCAGAGAACTGGGGATGCACACCCTGGTCTGACTGTCCATGTCGTCCTCACTGCCAGAGAACTGGGGATGCACACCCTGGTCTGACTGTCCATGTCGTCCTCACTGCCAGAGAACTGGGGATGCACACCCTGGTCTGACTGTCCATGTCGTCCTCACTGCCAAAGAACTGGGGATGCACACCCTGGTCTGACTGTCCATGTCGTCCTCACTGTCTGAGAACTGGGGATGTCGTCCTCACTGTCAGAGAACTGGGGATGTCGTCCTCACTGTCAGAGAACTGGGGATGTCGTCCTCACTGTCAGAGAACTGGGGATGCACACCCTGTCTGACTGTCCATGTCGTCCTCACTGTCAGAGAACTGGGGATGCACACCCTGGTCTGACTGTCCATGTCGTCCTGGTCTGACTGTCCATGTCGTCCTCACTGTCAGAGAACTGGGGATGCACACCCTGGTCTGACTGTCCATGTCGTCCTGGTCTGACTGTCCATGTCGTCCTCACTGTCAGAGAACTGGGGATGCACACCCTGGTCTGACTGTCCATGTCGTCCTGGTCTGACTGTCCATGTCGTCCTCACTGTTTGAGAACTGGGGATGCACACCCTGGTCTGACTGTCCATGTCGTCCTCACTGTCAGAGAACTGGGGATGTACACCCTGGTCTGACCGTCCATGTCGTCCTGGTCTGACTGTCCATGTCGTCCTCACTGTCAGAGAACTGGGGATGCACACCCTGGTCTGACCGTCCATGTCGTCCTGGTCTGACTGTCCATGCCGTCCTCACTGTCAGAGAACTGGGGATGCACATCCTGGTCTACGGTTCATGTCGTCCTGGTCTGACTGTCCATGTCGTCCTCACTGTCAGAGAACTGGGGATGCACACCCTGGTCTGACGGTTCATGTCGTCCTGGTCTGACTGTCCATGTCGTCCTCACTGTCAGAGAGCTGGGAGGAGAACTTCCCCCCTCTCTGCTCGCTGTGTGTCTTGACACGTTCGTGCAAGAGAGGAGGGAGAGGGGTGATAAGGAGGGGTAGTGGGGTGC
>CM065731.1:50575403-50577903 GCA_033310375.1 Conus canariensis
TTAGTCACAGAATCAATTTGATGGGCAAGGGAAGGGGAAGAAAGAACTGCTATTGACAGGTGAAGAGGGTTGTTTTAAGAGATGCCTTGAAGGAAGACAGAGAGTTTGAACTACGCAAAGATATTGGGAGTTTATTCCAAGAAACCGGACCCGAAAAGAAAAACATACTACTACGTAACTCCGCCAAGCAGTGTCCATTTTCTTCTTCATCTGTGTTTTTGTCCTTCAGCAGTATCAAGCAAAAACCAGTGAGCCTACTGTTGGCAACTGACAAAACCAACAAACAACACTTTCTTGAAGGAAAATAGAATACATATCATTTCAGCAAGAAAAAAGTTGCAATTCACTGGTATCGAACTGTATCAGCATTGATGAGTATGACACGAAACACAATTTTTGAAGTCACTTAAAATCACAAGCAGCAACTAAGAACAGACATTGTGGCAGGCTGGACTGGTGTGACGTTTCTAAATGACCAACTGTTTGTTTAATGACCAGAAGGCCTTCTCCAGCAAGGCAACTGCTGCCGATCTTATTTGAGTAAGAAAGGCTTGTGCTCGTAAACAAATTTGCATGAAATTTTGCAAACAATCACAAAACTGTAAAATATTGCACCAGATTAAATTAAGAAAGAAAAACAAAACAAAACGCCAAAACGTACCGTTTAGATTCTGACAGGTTGCTGGCGTGAAGAAATCATCGTTGCTGTCTCAAAGAAATCTCAAGTTACTAGCAAATTAGACATGCAGGCAAACTGTGTCCTAGTACGTCAATTAGAAACGTGACACAAATTATTTGTGAGGAACGAGGCAAAAAAACAAACGAACCCACAAATCAAGTCGCAAAGTAACGCACTTTTGATAGATAACACGAAACGACAGGTGAATGTCGACAAATGTGTCTTCTTTACACGTTTTACAAACACTGAATACTACACTGATCGCAGGCAGCATGGGAAAGAGGAAAGGTTTACTTTTATGGCAACTGCTTGCTGCTCATATGGAATGCCGTCACTGCTAGTGCACGCGCCGACAGGCAGTGGCAACCGTGAGATTGTCACGCACCTGGTATTTTGACATTTACCAACAGACAGAGTGTAGCCGAGGGACGAAGCAATCAAATTTCGGAGCGAATACATGGCGCTGATATAGATCAACCTGCACGTCGTGCATCATTCTGTATCATTATCATATGTTTCAACCTGCATTACAAAGAACAGTATAACAACATGTCTACAAGTGTATGGTGATCAATTATGTAAAATGATTCACGCCATTTTAGAATATGGTAATATCATTTGAAGTAGTCTTTGGATGGCCTTCTCCTTCTTCTCCTTCCTCTTCTTCTCCTCTTCTTCTTCTTCTTCTTCCCTTAACTGCATGGGGAGTGATTGAAGCGCCACACTGAAGAACATTTTACCAGGTTTCTCCAGTTCTGTTGGTTGCTTGTCACGAGAAGAAAAAGATATACCCTGAGGTTGCCAGTGGGACCCAGACAAATACAATCCTCAACGGCCAAACACACCAGTCGGGAGCAATACTGCAGCACCTTTGGAAGCCTCTGCCGTGTTGACATTGGGTGCGGGCACCGCACTGCATTCCGTTCAGACGTCACAGGGCATAGCTACTTCCTGACTGATACCTTTGTTGATGGCCATCTGACAAGACACAACAGAACCATGCGCATACCAGCCCGTATTTCATGACTGCAAAGCCCACCAGCAAAGAAAACGCCACAACCGAGCAAACTGCTTCGCGTATCGCGCAGCCCAACTTGTTGCTAATTCGTTGAACAACTCCGGACACAGCCAAGCTTTCGTCATACGTTCTTACATGCCCAGTGAAGAAGATTCCGGGTTGCAGTCTTTCGCGCTGTCAAAAGCACTTCTCCTGTGGTCTATGTAAATGGTTGCCCTTGTCCATTTTCCAATGTCGTCAGTTCCTGTCCTCTCCTCCGTCTCTCTGTTTCAGCAAGGCCATTGGGTCTTGTCAAATGACCATACCATCGTAGATTTCTTTTCCTAAGTGACGTCAGTAGATCTTCACAATGCCTGATGTGCTGCTTGACAGTTTGACGCACTTTTTCATATTGGGATGACCAGTATGTCTGAATTCTTCTTTCCAGAACCGCAGTGAGGGTTCATGTCTCACGTGCGTAGAGGAAGAGACAATAAACCAGTGCGCACAGGAGCCTCACTTTAGAAGTGAAGTTTCTTTAAAGCGAATGTTTTTGGTCTTCATTGATCTCTGTGTACATCTGTATGCAAACAGTCGTGTTCGACCATGGTACAGGTCTGTGGTCTCCAAAGGGCGCTTCTAGCTTTATGCATCATCTCAAAAAGCTTGACGTCAGAGCTGAAGAACTACAGTGAAGGGTTTGCAGTTTAGAAATCAAATGCAATGTTCGTTTGACTGAATGCATCATTTTTAGCCTCTCTCTCTCTCTCTCTCTCTCTCTCTCTCTCTCTCTCTCTCTCTCTCTCTCTCTCCAAGTCAGTTTA
>CM065731.1:50582903-50592903 GCA_033310375.1 Conus canariensis
GTAATTGTAAAATAGATAAATCCGGGAAACGTAACTGTGAAATAGATAAATCCGGGAAACGTAATTGTAAAATAGATCAATCCAGGAAATATAAATGTAAAATAGAAAAATTCAGGAAATGTAATTGTAAAATAGATAAATCCAGGAAATATAAATGTAAAATAGATAAATTCAGGAAATGTAACTGTGGAATAGATAAATCCAGGAAACGTAACTGTAAAATAGGTAAATCGGGGGAATGTAACTGTGAGTGGTACATCCCCATTTGATAGCAACCATTCGAGTTCTGCTGATGAGTCCTAGCCAGGGGCCGAAAGTGGACTGTGGACAGGCGGTGCCAGTGACTGTGTTTTCAAATCAGAACGTCATGGTCCTCGCACGCAGCTACATACTGCTTGTGAAGGGTTTAGCTTTAATATCGTGGCACCCTCTTCTTTGTCTCCGTTTTACTTTCTATACCCTCTTTTCTTCTTGTCTGTTTGCTTTCTCTACCCTATAATATTTAGCAAAGTCATTTTCTTAAGAAGATGAGGAAAAAAAGGCTGGTGAAACAGTTTCTCCATCAATAAGAGAATAGCTAGGCGAAGCCTTTTTAGACAAAGAAAATGTGTGAAGAAGAGACAGAAGGTGGAGTTGAAAAAAGTGTCAAAGTGTAAATATCAGGTATTTGACTAGCACTATACTCGGACCATCAAAGTCTGTCTGGATAACAAACAGAACCATCTGTACCACCTGTCAAGAGGTCACTTTCATCCCCTGGCTATCACTCATCATGATGTTATGCTCTGCATAGTTAGGCGGGGATTGTCTTCAGTCGTGACAAGCTCCTAGCATGATATGATCAGTCTCCAAAATCCCCCGGAGTCGGAGTGTGGCTGCCCACGTGGCGGGGTAATCAAAAACGGTCACACACGTAATGTTCTCATCCCCAGCTGATGCATTTGTACCACAGTGTTCAAGAGCTTCGGTTGTTCGGATGATCCCTGGAGTCTTTTAGCCAGGGTACGACGACAACGACAACAACAACAACAACAACAACAACAACAACAACAACAACTCATCAGTGGGAGACAGCTGATCGTGTTAGTACATCGATGGAATCAAATGGGCATATATGCCACCTACAGGTTTGTGGTGTTTTTCCTGTGGTGTGCCTCTCTCTCTCCCTCTCTCTCTCTCTTTCTTTCACACACACACAACACACACACACACAACACACACATACACACACATACGCGCGCGCGCGAACGCAGACAAACACACACACACACACTGAATATCAATTAAATAGCAGAACACTAAAATACTCAGACGCTGTACACACTCGCATTTGACTGTACAATCAAACAAAACTAATCCAGACATCTATCAGCTTTTGAAACAAACAAACAAACAAACAAAACATACACATTAGAGCTACAATCAACCCAGACACACGAAAACAAGTTTTTGTCCATTGGTGAAAGATCAGCCTGATTTGCAATGACGGATCAGTACGTACGTGTTTGTCCATGAACCGGGGAAAAGGTGAACGATTGAAGGGGAAAAAACTAAAAGGAAAAACAACTGTCTGTGAGCAGGGAAAAGGAACAAAAGAACGGGCATCTCTCTCTCTCTCTCTCTCTCTCTCTCTCTCTCTCTCTCTCTCTCTCTCTCTCTCTCTTCCCCCCACCCCTTCTCTCTCTCTCTCTCTCTCTCTCTCTCTCTCTCTCTCTCTCTCTCTCTCTTCTTTTCTTTACCTATGAAGAAGGCAGATGCGGCACAAATGAAGGTCTTTCGACACTCAGACATCCACGCAAGCATCTGAAGCCCAAATCATGCAGAGAACACACTGTTTAAAGTTTGAAACGTACAAGTCCCATAGCCCAGTAGACGCACACAGGGGCAGCAGTCTATTTCGTCATTTGGTTTAAACGAGTGTAATAATTCAAGCGACGGTTGGTACTCTGACCACAAGTACAGCTTATCTACCTTCAGAATGTCATTACCTTAGATGTTACTCTCTGCATTGTATTAGTGAAAATAATTCTAACATGAATTTTGTTGCTGCGCTTATTTTTTGGCTGAAGTTTTCTGACAGCCCGCAAGCGGCCCTGTATGGTCGACTGGACGATTGTATAGTAATACTGATATAATTTTTGAGGGGTGCAGTTTGAACATGAAAATTATAATTTTGACCACTTACACACCATTTATCTATCGAGCAGTGTGCCAAAAGGTAAAAGAAGTAGTATTCCTGCGATGAGCGCTTCATTTCAGCAGTTTCGTTTGTACTGGTTCTGGTAATTTGTAAAAGGGGGCGCACTGTACAGTCCTATCGTGTAGTCTCAAAACAAAATGGAACTCCATCTTTCTCATCCTCATGCCAACTAATCACCACAAAAAGAACACGTCTTAGGTTATGTGGCTGATCATGCTGTGCTCCCTCTCACCCCAAACAACAACAACAACAACAACAACAACAACAGCAGCAACAACAACAACAAAACCTTCATCTGCAGTGGCTGTATTTCTTCTTCTTCTTCTTCTTCTTCTTCTTCTTCTTCTCTCTCACGTTCTCTCCCCTCCATTACCCTGCCCCCCCTTCTCTCTCTCTCTCTCTCTCTCTCTCTCTCTCTCTCTCTCTCTCTCTCTCTCTCTCTCTCTCTCCGTCGTCTTCTTCTTCTGCTTCTTCTTTCTCTTTCTCCTTCTCCCCTTCTTCTTCTTCTTCTTCTTTCTCTCTCTCTCCTTCTCCCCTTCTTCTTCTTCCTCTTCTTCTTCTTCTTCTTCTTCTTCTCCTCCTCCTCCTCCTCCGTCGTCGTCGTCGTCGTCGTCTTCTTGTTCTTGTTCTTCTTGTTCTTCTTGTTCTTCTTCTTTGCTGTTAATCTTCCAAGGGCAGCACTCTGACACACCTTATTCCCACCATCCCATACACAACAGAACCCAGATCTGTCCTTTTTACAGACCTAGAATCGGCAGTCCCCGAGGAACATTTATTATCAGGTCGTCGAGAGACAGCCCACGGGAGGACACTCTGCGCCTGCCGATGACCTATTTCGGTGGCGTTCAGCGGTGCCTGTTCTCGCGCACGAGTAGAAAGAGGACCCTATCGCCTGCTCCCTGACCCAGCGAGAGTCCGTTCCCCCTTACGCCTGCATCTGACTTGGCCGATATTATGATCGGTGAAGTCTTGTCCTTGTGTTGCCTAGTTGTTATTCAGTCAGAGTTCATATGCAGATCAGTATGAGTGTTCTCTGTTTCTGTCTCTGTCTGTCTGTCTGTCTCTCTCTCTCTGTCTCTGTCTGTCTGTCTGTCTCTCTCTCTCTGTCTCTGTCTGTTTGTCTCTCTCTCTCTCTCTCTCTCTCTCTCTCTCTCTCTTCCCCCCCCCCTCTCTCTCTCTTCTTCTTCCTCCTGCTTCGCCTGCTCCTATGCCCTGTTCTCTCTACTCTCTCTCACTTTCACACACACACACACACACACACACACACACACACACACACACACACACGCACACACACATACACACACGCACACACACACACACGCACACACACACACATACACACACACGCACACACACATACACACACGCACACATACACACACACATACACACACGCAACACACACACACACACACACACACACACATACACACACGCACACACACACACACACACACACACACACACACACACACACACACATGCACACATGCACACACACACAGCACTCGCACACGTAGAGAGATATATATATATATAGAGAGAGAGGGGGGGGGTAGTTCTCTCCCCCCCCTCCCCCACGATTTTATGTTGTTGCAGGAAGCAATACATTCTACATGAAAAAAGAAAAAGAAACCGAACTCCATGTTGCAACTCGTTTCAAAACTTTGACGGGATTAAGCTGAAGTAGTAAGTGGGATGTAGACATCATGCCCAAACTGAGTTCGTTGTTCGCCTTCAAAGAACTCCGTGGAGTCCAGACAATACTCGTAAAACTTCTATGGTTGAATCAGGTTTGATTGCCTGCCTCTATTCTGCTCCGAATTTAGGCAGGTGATGTGGGAGTCCAAATGACCAGTCAGTTTCAGGACGCAAATAGATTGAATGAGTTTGGGTGGAAATAGGAGAAGGGTCTGAAGAGAGAGAGAGAGAGAGAGAGAGAGAGAGAGAGAGGAGAGAGAGGAGAGCGAGAGGGAGAAAAGAGGCAGAGGGGGAGAGAGAGAGAGAGAGAGAGAGAGAGAGAGAGGAGAGAGAGAGAGAGAGGAGGAGAGAGAGAGAAAAATGAGAAGTGAGAGAGAGAGAGAGGGAGAGAGGGGGAGTGAGAGAGAGAGAGAGAGGGGAGAGAGAGAGTGAGGAGTGAGAGAGAGGGAGGGAGAGTGTGAAGAGATGAGAGAGAGAGGATAGAGAGGAGAGAGAGAGGTGAGAGAGAGAGAGAGTGAGAGAGAGAGAGAGGAGAAAAGGAGTGAAGAGAGAGAGAGAGAGGGAGGAGAGAGAGTGAGAGTGAGAGGAGTGAGAGAAGAGAAAGCTGTGTGTAATCCACCCGTTTGTGCATTTTTACCATTCTATGATTTATGCTGAACAATTAATGATTTATGTTCTGCTTTTCACATGGGATATAGAAAAACACACACACACACACACACACACACACACACACACACACACACACACACACACACACACACACACACACTGACACGGACACGGACACACACTGATTTATTTCTGGTTGGTGGAGGTGGTGGTAGTCAAAACATACAGGCACACCAATAATCTTTATTTTTGTGTCCAAATTTCATAATAGCTCCACCAAGCATCTGGCACATGAAAGTCTTGTATGCCTTATATCCAAATAATGAACGTGTAAAGAACACAAAAACATCCTCAATTTGCGGCAACTCTGTCACTCAGTTCTATGAGTCCATACCAAATTGTCCACGTGGAATTTTAAATGTCCAGTACTAACTGCCAATGTATGCCGATTGGCTCTGGGGGGTTAGATAATTTCTTTCTTTCTTTCTGCGTACGCAGGCTGATATTCCTGCGGATACTGCCTGTATAGACAGGCAGTGGAGTTTTGTGTGTATGACCGTTTTTTTATCCCGCCATTAAGGCAGCCATACTCCATCTTTGAGGAAGTTTAGGTAATGAATCCGAGCATTTTAAGTGGCTGAGAACATCTGCGTTATGAACTACAGTAATCTGATCGATAAACTCCACCTCACAACATTCAACATGGGCTCCGGCATTAACAGCTGTTTGATGTGTGTATTTTTCTTGGTACAGTAGTTATACTGAGCTAGCTTCCGTTGTCTTAGATCAGTATCATTAATGTCGTTGTTGTTGTCATTGGTTGCGGACGATCAGTATCATTTGTCGTTGTTGTTGTCGTTGGTTGCGGACGATCAGTATCATTTGTTGTTGTTGTCATTGGTTGCGGACGATCAGTATCATTTGTTGTTGTTGTCGTTGGTTGCGGACGATCAGTATCATTTGTCGTTGTTGTTGTCGTTGGCTGCGGACGTTCAGTTAGAACTAAGTCAGTCTTACATATGAAAGTGATCGAAGCGGGTTGACGGACAATGCACGTGGGCGAGGGAGAGGTAAGGAGGGATGGGACTGGGGCAGGGGGGGGGGGGGCGGTCAGAAAAGGTTTGTTTAGCTGTGTTTTGGGGGGTTGTACTTTAGGCGAGGGAGGGGGGGGGTACAGCCTGTACTCTCAGAGAGGTAAGGGGGGGGGGAGGGGTAGAGGGAAGGAGGGACTTGCCGGTTGGCGCGTATTTAAAGCAGACGGCTTCAAGCAGAAGACATAATTCATATAGAAGACATTCTTCTTGTAGAAGACACCATTCATGAAGATGACAATATTCGTGTGAAAGACAGACTTCATGTAGAAGAGAAGACAATGTTGTAGCTCAGCCATTTTACTACGAAACGTCCATGCTTTGGTTTGATGATTCTACAGGTTTCATGTAGAAGACAATGTTGTAGCTCAGCCATTTTACTACGAAACGTCCATGCTTTGTTCTGATGGTTCTACAGGTTTCATGTAGAAGACAATGTTGTAGCTCAGCCATTTTACTACGAAACGTCCATGCTCTGTTTTGATGGTTCTACAGGTTTCATGTAGAAGACAATGTTGTAGCTCAGCCATTTTACTATGAAACGTCCATGCTCTGTTTTGATGGTTCTACAGGTTTCATGTAGAAGACAATGTTGTAGCTCAGCCATTTTACTACGAAACATCCATGCTCTGTTTTGATGGTTCTACAGGTTTCATGTAGAAGACAATGTTGTAGCTCAGCCATTTTACTACGAAACATCCATGCTCTGTTTTGATGGTTCTACAGGTTTCATGTAGAAGACAATGTTGTAGCTCAGCCATTTTACTACGAAACGTCCATGCTCTGTTTTGATGGTTCTACAGGTTTCATGTAGAAGACAATGTTGTAGCTCAGCCATTTTACTACGAAACATCCATGCTCTGTTTTGATGGTTCTACAGGTTTCATGTAGAAGACAATGTTGTAGCTCAGCCATTTTACTACGAAACATCCATGCTCTGTTTTGATGGTTCTACAGGTTTCATGTAGAAGACAATGTTGTAGCTCAGCCATTTTACTACGAAACGTCCATGCTCTGTTTTGATGGTTCTACAGGTTTCATGTAGAAGACAATGTTGTAGCTCAGCCATTTTACTACGAAACGTCCATGCTCTGTTTTGATGATTCTACAGGTTTCATGTAGAAGACAATGTTGTAGCTCAGCCATTTTACTACGAAACGTCCATGCTTTGGTTTGATGATTCTTCAAGATTTTTTCTCGCCGGATTAACACGCTGCTACACTCTGAGGTCCTTAGAGTTGTACTGTTTGAAATGACTGTTGCCATTTGACACAGCCTGACCGTGTCCTCGTGAAGCGCAATACTGTCTGCCAGTCACCTGCTGTGGGAGCGGAAATTAAACCCCGATTACATCTCGTCAAACTTGGTATCTGACAGCCTGAACTGATGAGCGAACGCGCGACAACTGTCCGTTGGAACTTTAGCTGCAGGTCAACAGGAGACCTGGTCCAGATTTGAAGGCTGAAGATTGTCTTCTTTCGTCCATCGGGTATTCCGCACGACGATTTATTTGTTAGACGTTTTGCTCTTTTTGTGGCTAAGTATGTTGTTGTTGCTCTTCACTGCCTAGTTTTGCTACTGATCAACTCATTTGCCCAATGAGCAGTTGTCTTTTACCCCAGGGCGATTGGAAGTGTGCTAGATTTTCAACTGCACTGACATCCGTTTGTCCGTCTCTCTCTCTCTCTCTCTCTCTCTCTCTCTCTCTCTCTCTCTCTCTCTCTCTCTCTCTCTCTCTCTCTTATCTACCTACCAACCAACCGACCGACCCTATCTATCTGTCTGTCTATCTGCCTTGTTCTGCTGAGGACTCCCGACAGGTGAATGAAAGTCAGCCCCAGACTGGCGTTACAGTTCATTCCCTGTTCAAAGCAGACATGGATGGTCTTCATTTGCTGCTTATTTAGATGACATGTTGATATATTGCAGCTCCTCTTTTTCATTCCCAATGTCGATCTCTCTGTCCTCAACTCTATACATCTTTTCTCTATAGATCTTTGTTAACTCAACGCTGTATTGAACGAAGTATTGTCAGCCTGCAGTTATTTTCCCTCACTACTCAATTGTTTCCCTGTGTGTACACACACACGCGCGCGCGCGCAAATTTCTCTCTCTTTCTCTCTATATATTGAACAACTTCTTTTTTTTGTGGGGCTCCAACCGGACCATGGACAACGGTCATACAGACCTTTTTTTCTTTTTTTTATTAGGAAAAGTTAATTCTCTCTCGCTCTCTCTTCCCCCTAACCGCTCAACCCCTCACTATACTGAACAACTTAATACTGGGAGATAAGAAGTGCATACTAACAATTTCTCCGTCATCATATTAATGACTTGGCAAAGATTTAAATTTAGAGAAAGAAACGGAGGGAGGGAAGCAAAACAAATGAAAAATTAGGGAAACGATGTATTTCAAATATAAACTCTTTCACTAGCAGAATATGAGGACCATCATAACCCATCTCAAAGACAGAATCGCTGTCCTGGGCCTTTCACCCACTTGATCGGACTCGTCAGGGAGACACGGCTGACTGTGTCTGTGTTCCCTCAGACTCAAACAGACACATCACAGTGTGGAATTCTGTGGAATTCTGTGGTATTCTCACCACCAAGGGTTCAAAAACCGAATCCAACAGCACCCCAAAACAGCCAGCGAAGGTAGAGAAGGAAAAACAAGAAGACAGAGTGGTAAGAAAATGAGTTGCTGACAAACAAAAATCATGAAGTAAACAGTATAAATGGAGGGGATTATCTTTGAGTCTATGCTTGAGGATCGATTCAAGGATGCAAGGGAGATCATATATATATAATATATATAATATATACTATATATATATATATATATTATATATATATATAGATATATATGCATTCTCCTTTCATTAACACATATCTATGTATCGATCTATCTATCTATATATATATAAACATATTGAGAGAGAGAGAGAGAGAGAGAGAGAGAGAGAGAGAGAGAGAGAGAGAGAGAGAGAGAGAAAACAGCAACAACAACAACGGAGGGGAAACAAACAAACAAACAAGAAACAACAAATGTTAAACAACTTAGTCATCAGATTTATCTTCTTTCTGTTTCGGCTTCATCCTCAGAAAGAATAAGATGAAACTGGTCTCAAAAGAGGATGGCAAGAGCATATTTTCATATTATAAACCATCATTAATCCCCCCCCCCCCTACACCGTACAAAGAAATGTCGTTTAATTGGCAGTCGTTCTGTGAGCAAATTCATTATCCTCTGTGTTAAAAGAAAAGATGGAGAAGGTATGGTCTACACATACAGACGAAGATGTATCTCCGTTTTGTTCATTAACTGTTCCAAACAAAAGAGAACAGCGTAGCTGTGTAAAGGTTTCTAAGACAACTTGTTTCCATTTCAGATGTTGCTTTTAGTTCCTGGGTGTTGGCCACTTTGTGGAGTTCAGGGCATTACAGAACTAAAAGAAGAATCCTCAGTGGCCAAAGGATTGGTTCACCCGTGCTTACTGTCTTTCCGTTTTCTGTAATGCTTTCTATATATGGACAAGTCGAGGCAGACACTTCAAGCTGTTTTGACTGGGCGACTTGGTCTGGTACACGATCCATTCGTGCGTGGGATCGAACGTCCTCCCCCAACCCGGTTGAGAAGCCTGGTGTAGGAAGACCTTCATAGTAGCTAAAAGCAGCCTGTTCTCAGTCGCTGTACAAGCCACGGGTGTCGGCTTGCTTGTGAAATGAAACCTTGAGCTTCTGTGTAGTTTCTGATAACGAAGACGAAAATAACGATTACGATAATCGTGACCTAAAAAGTCGCTGTCAGGCAAAGTGATCGTATGTTCGCCGGGTAAACATGTGCAGCAGTTCGTTATCCATAAATGGTAATACGCATTGTCAGTTCGTCTGCACTCTGTCTGTCTGTATGTCTGTCTGCCTACCTCTCTCTCTCTCTCTCTCTCTCTCTCTCTCTCTCTCTCTCTCTCTCTCTCTCACATACATTCACACATACACATGCACTTACAGAGAGAGAGAGACAGAGACAGAGAGAGAGAGAGACAGACAGAGAGAGACAGAGACAGAGAGATCGAATTTGGAACTCATGTGGCTTATTTATGCTAAGGCCTTTGCCCTTATAATGAGGTCTGTGAAGTACATAATAACAGTACAGTTATTGTAAAGAAAATAGGAACTTATCATGAGATCATAATGGATCCAACGGGAGGAGGGGGGGGGGGGCGGCAGGGGGGGAGAGACGACAGCAGAGGGAAAGAGAGTGGGGATGATATGGAACGGGGGCTGTGCAAGTGACATCAGATCATGGCTTGAGTTGGCCTTGGTATAAAACAAGTGACATCAGATCATGGCTTGAGTTGGCCTTGGTATAAAACAAGTGACATCAGTTTGT
>CM065731.1:50597903-50605403 GCA_033310375.1 Conus canariensis
TGTGTGTGTCTGCATGTGTGTGTGTGTGTGTGTGTGTGTGTGTGTGTGTGTGTGTGTGTGTGTGTGTGTGTGTGTGTGTCTCCATCTCTCCCCCTGCTTGTCTCTGTCTCCCTGCACTTGTCAGTAATCGTGTTTGTTTCTATATCACGACATCTCTCTCTCTCCCTCTATCTCTCCCCCCCCCCCCCCCTCTCTCTCTCTCTCTCTCTGTATGTGCCAGCAGACAAAGTACTACTTAGCTCTCTCGAACCCCGTTCTCCTGTAACATTACGTCACAAAAGTTACCTGTGACGTCTATGCCAAGGGACCCTACCTGCACTTCTAACTTTTCTTGTCGGAGGAGGAGGAGGAACGAGATGATCGCCGTCGGCAACGATCCCGCTCGCCGTTGACCGTCACGAACGGCAGACTGACTGCTTCCTCTGATGTCGCCATCAAGGTGGCATCACGCCGTTGACCGTCACGAACGGCAGACTGACCGCTTCCTCTGATGTCGCCATCAAGGTGGCATCACGCCGTTGACCGTCACGAACAGCAGACTGACTGCTTCCTCTGATGTCGCCATCAAGGTGGCATCACGCCGTTGACCGTCACGAACGGCAGACTGACTGCTTCCTCTGATGTCGCCATCAAGGTGGCATCACGCCGTTGACCGTCACGAACAGCAGACTGACCGCTTCCTCTGATGTCGCCATCAAGGTGGCGTCACGCCGTTGACCGTCACGAACGGCAGACTGACTGCTTCCTCTGATGTCGCCATCAAGGAGGCATCACTGCTGAAAGATACTCTCGTGTCCTTAAAACGTCACTTGTCACTGTCCACGTGCGTTTGGTGTTCAGCACATGCTGCTGCGACCTAGGGAGGGAGTAGCATGCTGATAGGAAAGAAACGCGAAAGAAGGGGAGGGGGGGGGGGTGAGGTGGGGGTACAAAAGGGAGCGAGAGATTGAGGAAGAGGAGGGACAGATCCAGAGACAAAGGAGGTTTGGAAAGAGTGTGGGAAGACACGATGGGAGGAGGGGGAGGGGGGGGGGCGGTTAAAGGAATACGGACTGAAGAATGTGTTTGGGAAACACCGACTCTAGTGGGACAGATGCAGTGCAAGCAAATACACAGTAGAACAGCGCACGCGGGTAGAAGGTGCGGGACAGGGAAAGAGACAGAGACAGGTATACCCGTCAGAGAGAGAGAGAGAGAGAGAGAGAGAGAGAGAGAGGTGGGGGATGGGTGGGGAGACAGAAGTGGGAAAAGACAGATACAGAGGGAGGAGAGACAGAAAGAAAGAGAGAAGGGGAGACCAAATGGCAGAGACACAAACAAGGTGTCTGACGACGACAAAAAGTCAGAGATAATGGGCAAGAAGAGGAAAAACAAGAGGTGGAGTAACAAAGGGGGGGGGGGGATGCAGACAGAGATATAGGGAGGATAAGGATGAGAATAAGGAGGAGAGGGGAGACAGAGAGAGAGAGAGAGAGAGAGAGAGAGAGAGAGAGGGAGGAAAATCTTTATTCTCAAGGGTAACACATAACCTAAAAGATGCTTTTTTTCCCCTTTTTTATCTAGCCCTTGTCCCTTCAGGCTGTACAAACTTAATTTACTACATCCAAGGAAATTTTGATATAACTTCCCATCCTCAGTGAGAACAAATAGCTAAACAGTACCATAGCTGCCCGAATTGTGTAAATCATGCTGCTAGGGAAAATCAGAAAGCCTTCAGTTCCACAAATCAGGCGGCCAGCCCCCCCCCCCCTCACCCCCCCCTCCCCATCCCCAACCCCTTCCTCCTCTCCGACGTACCTCTCTCTCCCTTTCAAATCCCTGGCTACAGCACCACACAAACATTCCTTAACACACCGCATACATCTCCTCCTTCACCTCCGATACTAATACCCATCCTCACCTCCCCCATGTTGTTTCCTTTCAGTATAGAGTAGCTTCGATGTCTAACTGATGTACAGTGGTGTATATTGAGATGTCTAACTGATGTACAGTGGTGTATATTGAGATGTCTAACTGATGTACAGTGGTGTATATTGAGATGTCTAACTGATGTACAGTGGTGTATATTGAGATGTCTAACTGATGTACAGTGGTGTATATTGAGATGTCTAACTGATGTACAGTGGTGTATATTGAGATGTCTAACTGATGTACAGTGGTGTATATTGAGATGTCTAACTGATGTACAGTGGTGTATATTGAGATGTCTAACTGATGTACAGTGGTGTATATTGAGATGTCTAAACCCTGTGACAAAATCGGCAAGCCTTCAGTTCAACCAATCGGTTCGATAGACAGATCAGGTCACCTTCCCCTCCCCCTCCCTCTCCTTCTCTAGCTCCTGGTCTTTCCCTTTCCCATCCTCAGCCACCACATCACACACACACACACACAACACACCACACACACACACACACACACACACACACACACACACACACATCCCTCATACATTGCATACATCACCTCCTCCCCGCCTGCGTGCGTACCTTCGTGCTTGTGTGTATGCGCGCGTGCATGCGTGTGTGTGTGGTTTTGTGTGTGTGTGTGTGCATGTGTGTGTGTGTGTGTGTGTGTGTGCGTGTGCGTGCGCGCGCGCGCGCGCGCGCGCGCGCGTGTGTGTGTGTGTGTGTGGTGTGTGTGTGTGTGTGTGCGTGAGCGCGTTTATAAGCGCGCGTGCGCATCTCTGTGTGTGTGTGTGTGTGTGTGTGTATGTGTGCGCGCGCGCGCGCGTGCGCGCGCGTGTGTGTGTACATACGTACATACATTCCTACATGAGTGTGCGTGTGTATGTGTGCATGTGTATGTGTACATGTGTATGTGTGCATGTGTTATGTGTACATGTGTATGTGTGCATGTGTATGTGTACATGTGTATGTGTGCATGTGTATGTGTACATGTGTATGTGTGCAAGGTTGTATTTCATGTGTGTGTCTTCACATCAAAGGATAAGTGTCATATGACATTTCTCACACCTGAATTTCATGATAATCGAGTTTCGGCCAGCTTACATGGTAAGAAAGAATCACAGCACCACGAAACCACAGCTGAACTCATATAGTTAACATAGAGCACTCTCTCTCCTCTCTCTCTCTCTCTCTCTCTCTCTCTCTCTCTCTCTCTCTCTCTCTCTCTCTCTCAGACGGTCGACATTGATCTGTCTCAGTGGTCTTTGACAAAAGAACCAACGATTCTACCTAATGCTTAAGGGGCCTTTGCGTGTAGAAGGCTTCCAGACCCATGTAGACCGAGAGTATTATCAGATTTCGTGCTCCCCCGGGGTATGCTGAGTGGTGTGGACAGACTTTGTCTGTCTCCATTACTTCCCTGTGTTTGGTCAGAGACACAAATCTCTGTGGGGTGTTAGGCTACTGGTCAGAGACACAGATCTCTGTGGGGTGTTAGGCTACTGGTCAGAGACACAGACCTCTGTGGGGTGTTAGGCTACTGGTCAGAGACACAGATCTCTGTGGGGTGTTAGGCTACTGGTCAGAGACACAGATCACTGTGGGGTGTTAGGCTACTGGTCAGAGACGCAGACCTCTGTGGGGTGTTAGGCTACTGGAGGTGGATGGTACAGCGGGTAAGACGGTGAAGTTCTGTGAAGTCTGGAATCTTGTAAAGTGCAGCTCTTCCTTAAGAAAAAAAAAAAAAGCTACCATCACAGAATGGTGAAGACCTCCTGAAACTGTTACATCTCTGTCGCTATCTGTTTCTCTCTATCTGCCTTTCTGTCTGTCTGTCTGTCTGTCTCCTCCCTCCTCTCTCTCTCTCTCTCTCTCTCTCTCTCTCTCTCTCTCTCTCTCTCTTTTCCAGTCTTACCTGGATCGGAAATGAAATGAGGCAGGGAACAGTAAACGATAAACAGTAAACAAGTTGGGTATTTTTTGCTCCCATAAGAAAACCTAACACAGAGTAACTTTTATTCAAGACTGGCACAGCCTTTAAACTTGAATAAAGTCAGACAAATACATAGACGAACAATCTAATAGTGGGGGAAAAAACAAGCGCAGTGGTTAATCCCCCTACATCATGTCCCACACAATTTTCAGTTCTCTCCTACGCCCTTCTCTGTCTCCACTTCGTCTCTTACGCTCCCTCTATCTCCCCCTCCACCCCCCACCCCCCTTCCTCTCTCTCTCTTCTCTTAAACCTCTTTTCTCTTGCCCGCTCTCCCTTTCTCTTATCCCTATCTCTCCACTCCTCTCTCTCTCTCTCTCTCTCTCTCTCTCTCTCTCTCTCTCTCTCTCTCTCTCTCTCTCCCACCTTTGCTTATAACGAAAAGACGTTCCTTCTACAGCACATTTTAATGTTCCTTACGTGTAGCGCTGTATCTGCACTAGTCTAAACATCTTGGGGCAGAACATGTTTCCTTCCTTTCAGATCAGGGATTTGACCTTTAAGGATCTACAGCTAGTGTTTCGCTCACAACACTTGTGAACGGAGATGCGATTGCCCTTTCGGTAAATACCTCGCGCAAACATCTACTGGATAGATATCAGGATTTAGAGAACTGAACATCGCAAAAGAGAAGTTCAATCGACCCGCAAGTTTAAAACTTTCCACTTTCATTTGTAAAACAAAGGTCAAGTTGTTTGAATAAGACTTGCTGCTTATGTTACACAGACTTTTATATAAAGTTGTATGAACAAGACTTCGTAGTTATATTTACATAGCCTTTAAGATTAGAAGCGAATGGACTGCCCAGAATGGTTTTTTTTTTTTTTTAGCGTACTTCTCTGTTGATATTGGTTTGTGGTCTAATCCATAATTATGGTCTAATCCATCATTCGTTAAGAATGTTCAGTTTATTATCTATGTCAGTCTGATTTTGGAAGCGATCAAAGCAGAAGGGTGGACAATGCAAGTGGGTGAGGGAGAGGTGAAGGTGGGGTGGGGGCGGGGGGGTGGGGGGGGGTGGGGGGGGGGGGGGCAGATCAGAAAAGGCTTCCAGTCTGACTGTCTTGAGGGAGATGTTTTAGGTGGCAGAGGGGTCAGCATAGCCACGCTGTCCTCTCAGAAAGGGAAGAGGGTTATGGGAGTGAACGAATATTCCACACGACGATTTATTTGTTTAAGACCCTTATTAGACGCTTTGCTCTTTTTGTGGCTAAGTATGTTGTTGTCGTTGTTGTTGTTGTTGGTGTTGTTGTGTTGTTGTTGTTGTTGTTGGTGTGTGTGTTGTTGTTGTTGTTGTCTTTACTGCCTAGTTTTTCGACAGATAAACTCATTTGTCCAGTGCGCAGTTGCCTTTTACCCCAGGGTGATTGGAATTGTGTTGGATTTTCAACTGCACTGAGGTCCATCTGTCTGTCTGTCTGTCTGTCTATCTATCTGTCTGACCCATCCCATCCATCTACCTATGCTACCTATCTGCCTACCTATCTGCCTACCTACCCACCTGTCTATCTATCTGTCTACCTATCTACTCACCTATATCTATCTATCTATCTACCTACCCACCCACCTATCTATATGCCTATCTATCTATCTACCTATCTGTCTGTCTGTCTGTCTATCTATCTATCTTCTATCTATCTATCCTCATCTATCTATCTGTCATTGTCTGATGTTCTCTTCTATCATCCGTCGATCTATTCTATCTATCATTGATCATCGTGATCCTACCTATCTATCCACCCATGTATCTATCTATCCTATATCATCTATCTATCGATCGATCTACCTACTGTCTATCTATCTGTCTATGTATGTATCTATCTACGTTTCATTCTACTTATAGGACTTATCTACCTAATAATTTATCTAATAAATCATGATCGATCGATCATCTAGTCGATCTTGTTCGCTCAGACTCCCCAACAGGTGAATGAAAATCATCTCCAGATGGGCGATACAGTGTATCGTGAATGAAAATCCAATAGGTGAATGAAAATCATCTCCAGATGGGCGATACAGTTGTATCGGTGAATGAAAATCCAATAGGTGAATGAAAGTCATCTCCAGATGGCGTCGTATCATGATTTCCAAAGTTAAATTCAGATGATAATCACATCATGCTGGTATATTTCAGCTTCCTCTTTTTCACACACACACACACACACACACACACACACACACACACACACACACACACACACACACATGCACGAATACGCAACGTCTCTTTTCTCTCTGTGTCTCTCTTCTCTTCTCTCTCTGTCTCTATATATGGTATTATATATATATATTCTTTAATTCATACATACACATATATGCATATGTTAAAGGAGAGAGAGAGAGAGAGAGAGAGAGAGAGAGAGAGAGAGAGAGAGAGAGAGAGAGAGAGAGAACGGCAACAGCAACAACCGACGGAAAACAAACAAACAAACAAACAAACAAGCAAACAACAACAATTTAACAACTTTAGTGATCTGATTCATTTTCTTTCAGTGTAATGTCTGCTTCATCCTTAGTAAGAATGAGATAAAAGTCGTCTTAAAGGGCTTGATCACGGAAAGGACATATTTTCTTATGATAAACCTTACTCAATGTCTTCCGCATGCACCTTACAAAGTAATGTGGCTTAACTGGCAGTCATTCTGTCAGCAAATTCATTTATCCTTATCTTAATAATAACAATGAATACTTATATAGCGCCTATTCTCGGCTAGAGACCAAGCTCTAAGCGCTTTACAATCAGCACTCGTTTACACAAGGGGCTGCCTATCTGGGTAGTGCCGACTGAAGAGCTGCCAGCTGGCGCTTTATTCAGTCGTTTCCCGTGTCATCCAGTCAGTATCGTTCAATATCGTTCACTCAATTTCCTTCCTTCCTTCATTCTTTCCATTTCTCACGCAGGGTGCATGCTATGTGTAACGTGTCATCCATACCAACGGCCAGACTGGCCTACTCTTCCGAAAGTTGGTGATGGGATTTTACGTGTGTGCAAGATATTATGCGTGCGTTCATACACGGAACCACGGTTTATAGTCGCATTCGAAGGACTGTATGGGAATATTAATTAACAGGAAAGCTGGGGGAAGTATGGTCTACACATGAAGCCAAAGACGTTTCTCCTTTTTGCTCATCGACTGTTCTAAACAAAAAAACACCAGAGCTGTGTAAAAGGTTTGTTAGACATTTTGTTTCTATTTCAGATGTTGTTTTTAGTTCCTGGGTTGTTACCCACTTTGTGTAGGTCATGTGTTACAGAACTAAAAGAAGAGTACTCACTGATGAAAGGATTGGTTCACCCGTTCATACTGCCTTTCTATTTTCTTTAACGATTTCTATATATGGAGAGAACGAGACAGACACATCAAAACTTTGTTTTGACTGGGTGACTAGTGTGGTACACGATCCATTTGGATGTGGGTTCGAACGTATTCTCCGAACTGGTTAAGAAGACTGGCATACGCTGCTAAAAGCAGACGTTCTCGGTCGCTGTACAAGTTACTTGTGAAGGGTTGCATGGGAAAGGTGGCTTGCTTGCAAAATGAAACCTTGAGCTCCAGTGTAGTCTCTGACAACGAAGACAAAAATAACGGTTACGATAGT
>CM065731.1:50610403-50620403 GCA_033310375.1 Conus canariensis
AGTATTATCAGATTTCGTGCTTCCCCGGGGTATGCTGAGTGGTGCGGACAGACTTTGTCTGTCTCCATTACTTCCCTGTGTTTGGTCAGAGACACAGATCTCTGTGCGAGATCAGGCCACTGGAGGTGGGTGGTACGGCCGGTAGGACTCTGTGAAGTTCGTGAAGGCTGGAATCCTGTGAAATACAGCAACTCTCTAAGAAAACAAAACGCTACCATTACAGAATTGTATGGACTTCTTGCAACTGTTAAAATCTGTCTGTCTGTCTGTCTGTCTGTCTGTCTGTCTGTCTGTCTGTCTCCTCTCTCTCTCTCTCCTCTCTCTCTCTCTCTCTCTCTCTCTCTCTCTCTCAGAAGGCTGGATGTAAAAAAGTATTCATGCTTAGTCCACTACCCTCTTAAAATAAAATTTGTTCGTTCGTTCGTTCGTTCGTTCTTCGTCTCTCTCTCTCTCTCTCTCTCTCTCTCTCTCTCTCTCTCTCTCTCTCTCTCTCTCTCCCCCCACTCTTACCTGAAGTTCAACCCTTCTCCATCATATCCCACACAATTTTCAGTTCTCCCCCACATCCTTCTCTGTATATCTTTGTCTCTTTTGCTCTCTCTCACTTTTCACACACACACACACACACACACACACACACACACACACACACACACACACACACACACACACACACACACAACCCTCCCTCTCCTCCCCCCCCCCCTCTCTCTCTCTCTTCTATTCTGGCTTGAAACGAAACGAAGAATGTCCATTTCAGGGTACATTTTAATCCACCTCACTTTTAGCGCTGTATCTGTTACACCAGTCTGAACATCTAGGGGCAGACCGATTTTTCCCTTCCTTTCAGATCAGGGATTTGACCTTTAAGGATCAACAGACAGTGTTTCGCTCACAACATCTGTGAAAGGAGATGAGATTTTACTTTCTCTAAAGAAATTTTAAATATCAATGTCAGCGCACCGCCAACAACACACACACACACACACACACACACCCACACACACACACACACACACACCACGCACACACACATACCGCGCGCACGCACGCACGCACGCGCGCACGCACGCACACACACACACACACACACGTGGACAAACGAATCACAAGACAAAACACGACGCGTTTTGACCTCTTAGGTCTTCTTCAGGCAAGAAAGAAAACGACCAGGACAACGAAAATAAATGAGCAATCACTTATCGTCATCCATTTCAGCGCAAGGTAGGCAAGATAGATTCAACGCCTATCTGTCTTGCGCTGAAGTGGATGAAGATAAATGCTCATTCATTTTCGCTGTCTTGGTCGTTTCGTTTCTTGCCTGAAGAAGACCTAAGGGGTCGAAACGCGTCGTGTTTTGTCTTGTGATTCGTTTGTCTACGTTTTCGTGGCGGTGCGCTATTAACTACATTTAAAATTTGTTTCAGATTTCCGCCTGCAGTCGCCTCCCTTTGCAATTAGATTGTTCAGATTTCCGCCTGCAGTCGCCTCACTTTGCAGTTAGATTTGACTTTCTGTAAAGGTCATGCACAAACGTCTACTGGATAGATAGCAGGAAATCAGAGAAGTGAACATCGTTTAAAAGTTGTTCAATCCACCAGCGAGTTTCAAAGTTTATCTTTCATTTATAAAACAATGGTAAGTTGTATGGATAAGATTTTGCTGCTTATATTCCACAGGTTTGTACATAAAGTTGTATAAACAAGACTTCATGGTTATACTTATGTTACCTTTAAGATTAGAAACGGATGGACTGCCAAAAATGGTATTTTTAGTGTACTTCTCTGTTGACGTTGGGTTGTGGTCTAATCTGTAAGACATGTCAGTGTCACCCTGTCTATCTGTCCGTCTGTCTGTCTGTCTCTCTGTTTCTCTCTGTCTGTCTCTCTCTCTGTCTCTGTCTCTCTGTCTGTCTCTCTGTCTGTCTGTCTCCCTCTGGCACTCCATACCTGAGCTCTCTCTGTCTCTGTCTGTCTCTCTGTCTGTCTGTCTGTCTCCTTCTGGCAGTACACACCTGAGCCTTGAGTTTCACGGCTTCAGGCAGGCAGACTTGTTTTAACCTGATTTGTTCCAATGGACTCTGGTCCAACCGCACACTTTGAACACAACCTGACGTATATCCAGGCTGTGGGAACGTTCTTTGTGTCCATGACATCAAACGCCCCTGATACCACTCTGTCTTCTATAGTCTATGACTACGCGTGTTTGTGTGTGCAAGTACGCCCACGCTGGGAGTGGAAAGGTGGGTGGTTATGGGGGACAGGGTAGTTAGTGTAAGGGTGCATGGTTGTAGTGGTGATGATGTTGGAGGTGGGGGTGGGGGGTGGTGGTGGGGGTGGGGATGGGGTTATATGAAGGAAGGGGAAGTAGAGAGTCAGAGACGAAGGTATCAGAAAAAAAGCCAAAGAGGAGAAGGGAGAGAGAAGGGGGGGGGAGGGGGGAGGGGGGAGGGGGAGGGGGGGCAGTGTGAAAAATAGAGATGTCAATGGAAGGGTCCAGAGGCAAATTAAAGAAAGGCAAAGGAGAACAGAATAGCAGAGAGAGAGAGAGAGAGAGAGAGAGGAGAGAGAGAGAGAGAGAGAGAGAGAGAGAGAGAGAGAAAGAGAGAGAGAGTGTATGCAAATCGTGTGTCAGCCATCTAACATGGTAAGGAAACGGGAATACACAAAACCTGAGCTGAATTCTTTCACCTAATATCGAGATGTTTCCCCTCAGACATATCTCTCTCTGTCTCTCTCTCCTGTTCTCTCTCTCTCTCTCTGTCTCTGTCTCTCTGTCTGTCTGTCTGTCTGTCTGTCTGTCTGTCTGTCTGTCTGTCTCTCTCTCTGTATTTTGGTAATTGTTTCTCTCTCGGTTCCCCCCCCTCCCTATCTCTCTTAATTTCCTTCTCTCTTGCTTTCTCTTTGTCCATACCATCCTTTCTGTTCTTCTGTCCTTTCTTTACTCTCTCTCTCTCTCCCTCTCTCTTTCCTTCAGATGCCTTCCATCCTTTAAACCCCCTTCTCCCTTCCTCCTTCTCTTAATCTCTCTCACTCTCCCTTTTACCGTCTGTCTGTCTGCATCTCCTCTCTCTCTCTCTCTCTCTCTCTCTCTCTCTCTCTCTCTCTCTCTCTCTCTCCCTCTCTCTTTCCTTCAGATGCCTTCCATCCTTTAAATCCCCCTTCTCCCTTCCTCCTTCTCTTAATCTCTCTCACTCTCCCTTTTACCGTCTGTCTGTCTGCATCTCTCTCTCTCTCTCTCTCTCTCTCTCTCTCTCTCTCTCTCTCTCTCTCTCTCTCTCAGATGACTGACATTGATCAGCCTCAGGAGTGATCACAAAGAAAAGAACGAACGATTCCACCCCTACTGCCCTCAGGGCCTTTCAGTGTAGAGAACTTCCAGACCCATGCAGACAGAGAGCATTACGAGATTTGGTGCTCACCCTCAGACTTGTTACGCTGTTTGGAGAGAAAATCGCCCATCTCTTGTTACTCGCCGGTGTGAGGTAAACACTACGTGTCTGTGTCTGGCTGGAGCTTCTGGAGTTGAGTGATTCCGTACAGCAGGTAAGACGGGTTGTCTGATTGGATAGATAATTAGCTAGTTGGCTGGATGACTGGTAAAGTGGTCGATTGGTCAGTTGTCCAGTTCTTTGGGTGGTTGGCTGGTTTGTTGGTTGGTTGGTTAAATAATTGATTGGTTGATTGATTGGCTGGCTGGCTGGTTGGTTGGTTGGATGGTTGTTTGAATGAATGGTTGATTGATCGATTGATTGGTTATCCAGTGTGGTGGTTGGATGGATGGCAGGCTGGATCAATGGTTGATTATCGATTGATGGACTGACTGGTTTGGTTGGTTGGCTGGATGATTGAATGGTTGGTGGTGTAAATTGGCGCGTGGTTGATGAGACAGTTGGGTGGCTGGTTGGATGAAATACTTCAAAACAGATTCTCCCCTCCCCCGCCTCCTCCCTCCTCCTCAGCTCCTCGAGACGAAGACTGGAATTCAGTAAAGTAAACCTTCTCCTGGACAGAAAACACAATTACAGAATATTGCAGATCTTGCACGATTGTGTTTCTCCTCCCTCCCTTCCTCCCCCACCCCTCTCTCCCTCCCTCCCTCTCTCCTCTCCTCTCTCTCTCTCTCTCTCTCTTCCCTTCAGTTGACATTGATCTTTTTAACGCTGGTCTTTGAGAAACCTATGGACAATTCCACTCCTAATATCCTCGGAGCGTTTGCGAGTTGAAAACTTCCAGACGCACACAGCAGAGAGTGTTATGAGATTTCTTGCTCATCCTGGGACCTGCCATGATGTTTCAAGAGAAATGTGCCATTCTCTATCACTTGCATGTGTTGGATTTAGCATTACGTACCTTGTGTGGCTGGAGGCTATTTCGGCTGAGTGATTTGTAAAGAAAGTGACATCGATGGTAGGGTTGGCTAGATGGTTGGCAGGTGGGTTTGAAGAATGGGTGATTGATTGATTGATTGGTTGGCTGGTAAGATGGTCGGATGAAATGTTTTGAGAGAAGTTTTGCCCAGTGTCAGGAGATGCCGGAACAAGATGGCTGTGTTTTGAGAGAAGTTTTGCCAGTGTAAGGAGATGCCGGAACAAGATGGCTGTGGTTTGAGAGAAGTTTTGCCCAGTGTAAGGAGATGCCGGAACAAGATGGCTGTGTTTTGAGAGAAGTTTTGCCCAGTGTAAGGAGATGCCGGAACAAGATGGCTGTGTTTTGAGAGAAGTTTTGCCCAGTGTAAGGAGATGCCGGAACAAGATGGCTGTGTTTTGAGAGAAGTTTTGCCCAGTGTAAGGAGATGCCGGAACAAGATGGCTGTGTTTTGAGAGAAGTTTTGCCCAATGTAAGGAGGTGCCGGAACAAGATGGCTGTGTTTTGAGAGAAGTTTTGCCCAGTGTAAGGAGATGCCGGAACAAGATGGCTGTGTTTTGAGAGAAGTTTTGCCCAGTGTAAGGAGATGCCGGAACAAGATGGCTGTGTTTTGAGAGAAGTTTTGCCCAGTGTAAGGAGATGCCGGAACAAGATGGCTGTGTTTTGAGAGACGTTTTGCCCAGTGTAAGGAGATGCCGGAACAAGATGGCTGTGTTTTGAGAGAAGTTTTGCCCAGTGTAAGGAGATGCCGGAACAAGATGGCTGTGTTTTGAGAGAAGTTTTGCCCAGTGTAAGGAGATGCCGGAACAAGATGGCTGTGTTTTGAGAGAAGTTTTGCCCAGTGTAAGGAGATGCCGGAACAAGATGACATGTTTTGAGAGGAAGTTTTGCCCAATGTAAGGAGATGCCGGAACAAGATGGCTGTGTTTTGAGAGACGTTTTGCCCAGTGTAAGGAGATGCCGGAGACAAGATGGCTGTGTTTTGAGAGAAGTTTTGCCCAGTGTAAGAGATGCCGGAACAAGATGGCTGTGTTTTGAGAGACGTTTTGCCCAGTGTAAGGAGGTGCCGGAACAAGATGGCTGTGTTTTGAGAGACGTTTTGCCCAGTGTAAGGAGGTGCCGGAACAAGATGGCTGTGTTTTGAGAGACGTTTTGCCCAGTGTAAGGAGATGCCGGAACAAGATGGCTGGAATACACTGAAATACACGCCAACACCTTGAAAGAAAATACCTCCACAGAACAGACTGCAGGACTGTTTTTCATCTCTGTTCTGTCTGTCTGTCTGTCTGTTGTCGTCGTCGTTGTCTGTCTGTCCGTCTGTCTGTCTGTCTGTCGCCGTCTGTCGTCTGTCTGTCTGTCCGTCTGTCTGTCCGTCTGTCTGTCTGTCTGTCTGTCTCTGTCTGTCTGTCTGTCTGTCTGTCTGTCTCGCTCTCTCTCTCTGTGTTACATTATCTCTTTTTTCAACCCCCTCTCTATCTATCTATACAGACAAATTAAGAGAACTGTATCTCATGATAAAGAATGATAGTGCAGTCTGATATTAAATACACAAACGCACTAAAACACCACAAATGAACACTTTTTCCCCATGAAGAGCATCACACAACAAAGTTTTGAAGTGTACAGAATTGTAAATTCATACACTAACTGGTGAGAATTTTTCAACTGTGAAGTACACAAAGACCATTCTCCCAGAAAACTTGTCGTTTTCACGTATCTACGAATGAGAACAGCTCGAATTTTTTAACGTGGATTTGTGTTGAGTTCCAACAAAAATGAAACTTCTACAGATGAAAGATTATCTGTTTATCGGTTTACCTATCCTTCGGTCGGTCCATGCATCTGTATATCTTCTCTCCTGGATATGTACTTGCCTGCTTATCCGTATACCTACGCATCTCTTTCTGGGTCGTTCTGCACTCTGCACTCTGCAGTGGATCTTATTCTCAACAGATGATGTTTAGAAATACTTCCCCTCGGCCTCGCCGTCCCCCTCTTCCTCCCTACCCTCTGTCTCTGTTTCTCTCTCTGTGTTTCTGTCTCTCTCTCCCTCTCTCTCTCTCTCTCCTCTCTCTCTCTCTCTCTCTCTCTCTCTCTCTCTGACTTGGTAATCATCTTAATATCAGATGATAATAGTATTATTTCATCTGTCGGAAAAACGCATCTGTAGCGGGAATCATACGACGAACGCAAACAGTTGAAGGCACGATGCCTAAACCAATATCTACACACACGACCTTGAGTTGTTTTTCATCTGTGATTGAACGTTTTTTTTCCTGCGAACGTGAACAACTTGTTTGGCAACCCCCAAAACGTGACTTACGCCCGGCTTACGATGTGGTTCCTGTGGCAACATGGAACGACATAATTAAAAGGGGATGGGATGGGGATGGGGGGGGGAAGGGGGGGGGGGCGCGGAGAGGAGAGGAGAAGGGGGTGCGGACAAAAGGAAAAAGGAGACTAGACAATTTTCTGTAATCCCTCCCTCCCTTTGTAGATTCCAGATGAAAGTGGACATACGAAACGTGTCTTTTCTTCTCCGTTGTCAATGCTTCTAACCCAGTTGATGAGCAAACAGACACTTTCAGTTTGACGTCGCCACACATTCATCTGGTTCCGCCCCTTTTTTTGTGGTCAGCTTGAAATGGAGGATTGTTTGAATTTCTTGTTCAAATCTGCTCTCATTCGTGGTCAATTATGGAGACTTACTTGTTTCAAAAGTCATAATTACTAGTTTTGGTGACGAAAACAACATTCACCATCAATTAAACAGTGATAATTACTGTTATCAGGCAGAAACCGACTTTTTTTGTTAAGAAAACGGTAGTTTTGGCGTCAAAAGAGAAGTGTCCACGTGAAAAAAAGCAGAGAATAAAAAAGAAAGCAGCATCAGTGAAATTAGATGTACATACCAACACTATGTAGCAAGCGACGCTTATCTAATACACAATAGGAAACAGACGCGCAAGGTTTCGACACATTTGTTTTCTTCAGACAGTATGAACAAGAGACATTAGAAATGAACAAGACAACACTCCACAGATTGCAGTCCCAATGAGAATCAGTTAACATGTCTGGTACTGTGTGTTGAACAAGCGTTACTATTAGTTAACGTGTCTGGTACTGTGTGTTGAACAAGCGTTACATATTAGTCTAGACGTGTTCGCGTACTAGTACGTGTTGATGTTGAACAAGCGTTACTATTAGTTAACGTGTCTGGTACTGTGTGTTAAACAAGCGTTACTATTAGTTAACTTGTCTGGGACTGTGTGTTAAACAACCATTACCTGGCATCTTTTTACATGTTCGTTTGTATATCGCCGTTGAAACATTTAATTTTGCCTATTTCGACGCTGTTAAACCTTCAGAAAATGAGTCCAAAGAAGAGACAGAGAGAGAGAGAGAGAGAGAGAGAGAGAGAGAGAGAGAGAGAAGAAGAGAGAGAGGACACACAGACAGACAGACAGATAGAGACAGAGACAGAGATACAGGAGAGAGAGAGAGAGAGAGAGACAGACAGAGAGACAGAGATACAGAGAGAGAGAGAGACAGCTTTTCCTTGTGACCCAAGAAAGCCAAAGAGCAGTGAAAACAGTGAATAATGGCAGGCCATACCTGGCTTTACAGGCATTCTGCACCTTCGTAGGGAGTGTTTTGGACTATAGGCGCAAGAAGATAGATGATACCAATGCGCCTGCATATGAATCATAATTCATTGTTTTGTTGAATCATAACTATGTTCATGGCTTTTAACTGTTTGTAGTCACGATGGTCACGTTTAATATACACCAACTCAAACAAAAAGGAAAAAAAGAAAAGAAAGAAAAGAAAAAGAAAAAAAAAGAAAAAGAAAAAAGAAAAAGAAAAGACGAAAAAAATATCGTCAGCAGTGATTATTTGTCCACGTAACAAAAACAACAATCACTGTTTTCTGTTAACACCCGTGTTTTGGGGGATGAAGACATTGTTACGGGGTTTTGAATCAAGTATTCTTTCATAGTTATTGTCTTACCCACGACAACGAGGCGCTTAAGTAGAAACTGATTGTATCTGTGAATGCATGTCTGATGTTTGTTTGTTTTTGTTTGGTGCGCAGTTGTCTTTGTGATGCTTGTTCTTTTCTTTCTTTCTTTGAGAGCGAGGCACATCTTTGCCCCTTCCTCTTCTCTCTCTCTCTCTCTCTCTCTCTCTCTCTCTCTGTCTCTGCTCTTCTCTCTCTCTCTCTCTCTCTCTCTCTCTCTCTCTCTCTCTCTCTCTCAAACCCACAGATGGAAAAGTGCGTACGTATGCTATGAAACGTTTTCTTCGATACCATTCATTCGTCTAACACTCTTTTAACGGAGAGATCGGCTGGTACCTCTTTATCTAAGATCTTCTGTGAAATGTGTCGGTATTGGTTGAAAATGTTAAAGCTTCCACAGTCACGTTTCTGCAGACAAACTTGTGACATGATGCTGTTACAAATGGAACAGGCAAGGCTAACTGGGCTAATAATGTAAAGAAAGTGCTATCAGAACAGGGTTCTGGAATAGTGTGGATAACTCAGGCGTGGGAAACGAACAGCAGTTTATTACAGAATCTAAAGATAGACTTACTTGTTCATTTAAACGGAACTGGCATTCAAATATGGGAATGTAAAGAAAAGCATCGTTGGTTCTTCTCTTTTAAGAATATATTCCACTCAGAAAAGTTTCTCAATGTCACTACAGATAAATGGCATAGAATGCATTATGCAAGATTTAGGTTGCGAACTTTAGGTTTCATGCAAACAAAAGATGGTTCGAGTGTAGAGCGTCCACAGAATTACCATGCCCTTCATGTGGATACACTACTGACAACGAAAAACGCTTTTTATTTCCATGCCCCGCATACAGTGAGTGTGTGTAAAATGTTCATTTTTGCGCTTTAAATGTTTATGAAAGGCAAGATGTTGCTTCTTTGTTATCATCTGATGACGATGTGTAATCAAATCAGTTGCTAAATTCATGGCAGAAGCAATGAAAATTAGACAGAAACATTTATAGTGATATGTGTTGAAAAAGGACCTAATCCTGGAAAACACAAATTAAAAGCATGTGAAGGGGTTCAGTAATATAGTCATCGCTTGACTGAGTGAATGGTCGGATCAATTTATAATATTACAGTTTCCTTTGTATGTGTTGTTGTTATTGTTGTTGATGTTGTTGATGTTATGTTGTTGTTGTTGTTGTTTTGTTGTTGTGCTTTGTTGTTGTCGTTGTTGTTGTTTTGTTCTGTTGTAATGTTTGAAGAGTACTCGTGTCTGTGACGATATCCGAAAGTTCTTTTTTCTTTTCCTACATGTTTGCTTGTTTTTATTCGATTGATCATTGCTTTTAGGAATAACTGTGTACTACTTTTTGTAGTGAAAGGAAGAGAAATGCGTCATTACCCTGTTGCCCTCGTTGTCATAAGATCTTTTGGTAATGACAACAAAATATCAAAGTGTCAAAGTGTCTCTGTCTCTGTCTGTCTGTCTGTGTGTGTCTCTATCTCTTTCTCTCTCTGCGTGCGTGCGTGCATGCGTGCGTACGTGGGTGCGTGTGTGTGTATGTTGTGTGTGTGTGTGTGTTGTGTGTGTGTGTGTGTGTGTGTGTGTAAGAGAGAGAGAGAGA
>CM065731.1:50630403-50632903 GCA_033310375.1 Conus canariensis
CAGAGAGAGAGAGAAAGAGAGAGAGAGAGGGGGGGAGAGGGAGAGAGAGAGAGAGAGAGAGAGAGAGAGAGAGAGAGAGGGAGAGAGAGTTTCTGCTGATTTCTTTCCAAAGCACGCTTATTTCTTGTTGCAAGAAGTTCTTTTCTTAATGATGCCTGTCAACGGCTTGCTTGGCAGCAAGTAAACATATGCACACAGACACATATGCATACCCATATGTATGTATGTAAACAACCTCAAACAGAGAGAAAGAGAGACAAACAGACAGACAGACAGACGGACAGACAGACAGGCAGACAGACAGACGGACAGGCAGACAGACAGACAGATAGACACAGGCAGAGTAAGAGACAGCATGAAGATCGACAGAGAGACAGACAGGATCGAACACAAAACACCAGGATCTATCACTGATGAATCCCTTGCAAGAAGGTAAGCCGACAGTATGTCTACCATTGATTTTACCGACCATCAGGCCATACACGTGGCAGCCGCCAGCATCAGAAGAGATTGCTGATGCTGGTATTACGTAAAATGGCTGAGGGCCGATGCCAGACGATTCTTACTGTCTATATACCACGAACACTGAAATCGGTACATATGACCTGGTCGATTACGCCATGGTAAGTAGTGGAGACAAATCTTGTCAATACTGGAACAGCGCAGGAAATTGCCCGCATATAGGGATCACAAGTGCGTGGTCGATCACATCTCAGAGAGAGAGAGAGAGAGAGAGAGAGAGAGAGAGAGAGAGAGAGAAGAGAGAGAGAGAGAAGAAGAGAGAGAGAGAGAGATTCTGACTGTTTTCCTCATCCCCCTCCCCCTCTCCCTCTCGCTGTCTTCGCATCTCATCTCATCTCTCCTCTCTCTCTCTCTCTCTCTCTCTCTTCTGTCTGTCTGTCTGTCTGTCTGTCTGTCTGTCTGTCTCTCTCTCTCTCTCTCTCTTCATTTCTGCAAATTCATTTGTGTGTGTGTGTGTGTGTGTGTGTGTGTGTGTGTGTGTGTGTGGTGTATGTGAGTGAGTGTGTGTGTTTATGTGTGTGTGTGTGTGTGTGTGGTGTGAGTGTGTGTGTGTGTGCGTGTGTATGCATTTGTGTGTGTGTGTGTGTGTGTGTGTGTGTGTGTTTGTGTGTGTGTGTGTGTGTGTGTTAATTTTTCTCTCTCTTATGCTGGCATGTGCGCATGAGCACACAAAGACACAATAACTCACAGAGGAGTGCATGTATGTAAAAACACGCACTAATATTCACACATACGCAATGCACATGTAATGGAAACACTGCGCCCTGGCAACCTCTTGCCTATCTCCCACCTAGGAAATTTGAGTCATTCAGATATCAGCAACACCTTGGGACGATGTTAAATGAATAAAGCGTTAATGTACCTGCTTATATATGCGCGCAAACACGTATTCATAACACTCACAAATTCTACCTATGTTGTTAAGGAACGTCTTGATTTGGAGAACACATTGTATTATAGCGTAGTGTATTGTGTGGTATTGTACAATTTCCTCATTAGAACATATATCTCTACAGCGAATTCAGGTTGATCCTCTCATAGAGAGCGCTTGGCCATAGTATACCATTATTCTGGTTTGTTTATTTGGTTTGCAAATATTATTCAATACCTATCAATGTGGCCTTTTCAATCAGATTTTGCCAACGACAATTCACTTGTTGCCGTGACTTCTTTGACGTGTGCAAACTGTACATGGGGCCTTAAGTTATCATTTCATCCTAAGAATGTACTATAATTATTAGCATAAGCACATGACTGATCTTAGGCATGAAATGACCATCACTGCTGTCGACACATAATGTCTCATTTCTAGGTAGCTCAAGAGTGTTTTTCCCCCATAATTTCATCTAGGACTGAAATTCAAGTATACAATTATGTATCTAAATATGTGTCTGTCTTTCGAGTACTCACAAAATACAGATTTACACGGGCAAAACATAGAGAATCGGTTCATGTTTTAGTCAGTATTGTTCAAAATAATTATCTAGTTCTCTTTTGGGGTCACATCTCATTTATGTTTATTATTTTGTATCATTAACAATACAATTTGTCTTCCCTGAGTAGCCTCTTTCGTCTCTATGGTTAATGTTCAAATCTAGCTGCCAACAAAATCTTTTGTTGTTTCAGATCCTTTCACCATCTCAGACTTCATCATAAGGGTCCAGTTTACGAGTTGATTAGTTCGTTTCTCTCCATCAGTCTCTAGTGTGACAGGAACATCAAACTGTACACGCAAGGTCGCTCAGTCATTGTGAATGTATGGCGACTTTGCGTGACGTACTCCACTGGGAATTCCCTCCTTACATTCACTGCGCAGTTTAGCTGTCGGCTTGGTCTTCGTAACACACACAGGCTTTTCAGCGTATGAAGGGCTGCAACTGTCCCACAGTGCATGTCAATAAGAAGAATATGGTGGGTCGCTTGCTTATGTTTCTTTATATGTCAGGGCTAGGAGGCAATCAGTTTTTACTTTCTAATC
>CM065731.1:50637903-50640403 GCA_033310375.1 Conus canariensis
TTGCTCTTCTCAAGGAAAGCGCTTGGCCATAGTATATCCAACACTCTGGGTTTTCCATACCTATCATTGGGGCTTCCCAATCAGATTTTGTCACGAACAATTCACTTGTTGCCATGACCTTTTTTACGTGTGCCAACTGTACATGGGGCCTTAACTTCTCATTTCATCCAAACGACTTTACTATATTAGCATAAGCAAATACTAATCATAAGAATGAAAGGACGTACCCAAGAGTGGTTTCCCCACAATGTTATCGGTCACTGGAATTACAGTATACAACCATATATCTCAATACGTTTGAGTCAATTACAGTATACAACCATATATCTCAATATCTTTGTGTCTTTCATGTACTCACAAAATACAAAACGTTCACTGTAATCCAAAATTATTATCTAGTTCAATTTTGGGGGTGAAATCTCATGTAGGATCATTGTTTCGTTTTATTTACAACATGAATTGTCTCCCCTCAGAAGCCTTTTTCATCTCTGTGGTTAATTTTCCAAATCCAGCTGCTAAGAAAGCCTTTTGTTGTTTGAGATGCTTTCGCCATCTCAGACTTCATCATTAGGGTTCCTTTTACGTGTTAATTAGTTCGTTTCCCTCCATCAGTCTCTGGTGTGACAGGAAAATCAAACTGTACACGCAAGGTCGCTTAGTCATTGTGAATGCATGACGACTTTGCGTGACGTATTCCACTGGGAATTCCCTCCTTACATTCACTGCACAGTTTAACGGTCGACTTGGTCTTCGTAACACAGGCTTTTTACAATATAAAGGGCGGTAACTTTCCGCAGGTGCGTGTCAGTAGGAAGAGTACGGGGGTTCGCTTGCTTATGTTTCTTTATATGCCTGTGTTATCAGGCAGCCAGTCCATCCTTTCTAATCACCACCACTCCTGTGGGGCAAAGACGCTGAGGGAACAGAACAAGTATCTTGCCTCACTTTCCCACTGCTCGCCTTTGTTGTTGTCCTGTCTGTTTGTGCAGGTCACTTACCACTTCCGTCAGCACGTGTCATGACACACTTGTTCAACTGTCTGTGCCGCCCTCTCAGGTGGCCAGGTATGGCAGCTTGTTGCTGTCAGCTGTTCCTCAAGGTCGGCCCACCACCTGTCCGTGGCCTCTGCCCAGGCGTGCTTACCACAGTGTGCTTGTGTTCAACAACTTGACACCCTAAACGCCGAACTGTGTGGCTAGAAGACAGGCTATCTGTGAACGATGAGCCAGCCAGTCAGATCATCAGAAAGTCGTGAATGCCTTCAACATGTGCAATAGAACTCCAACTGGAGTAAGGCGAAGATTCTTCTCCTCCCGCTCTATTTCTCTGTCTGAGGCTATTGTATCTCCCCTCCCTCTCCCCATACAACCCCTTCCAAACACAGGGTGAGAAAATTGAGGTGGGGGTATGGGTGGTGGGAAGGCAAGCGGAGGTGGCGAGGGGAGGCGGGGGTGGGGGGTGGAGGTGGGGGTGATGACAGAGAGGGCCGGGGATGGAAAAGGAATGAGTATAATGCTCCGATCAATGACCGATTTTATCTCACGACATCCCGACAGGGACAGGACAGATGGGATGGCAATGTGTTTCACCAAAAATGACCCGGGGGGGGGGGGGGGGGGGGGGGGGGGGGAGGGGGGGACGGAAATGTTGGCATCGATTAAAACACAGATACTATCAGACAACGAAATGGACAGACACAGAGATGTGCGACCAAGATCAGGAAGAAGAGGGGGGGGAAAGGGGGAAAAGGAAACGAGGAAGTAGATGAGGAGGAGGATGGAAAAGAAGAAGAAGAAGAAGAACACACACACACACACACACACACACACACACACACACACACACACACACACACACACACACACTACACACACACACACACACCACGCACACACGCGCAGAGGCAGAGACATAGGATCGAATGATGCGTCAATAGCTTCCACTGATGAACACGGGAAGAAAGTAGCCTCCTGGTGATTCTGCCATCGATCTTCACCAACGCGATGGACCCCTGTTAGCATCATGTGACACTGCTTACTGATGACGGGCCTGTGGTCAGAGCTGGACGGGCACAGACTGGAGACGGTCCTCTCTTCAGTTGGCCAGCTAAGCGGTCAGTGTTGAAGATCAAGTTTTCAAATACATCACAATGGAAACATCCTTGCACAATCATGGACATGTTTTCACGTACAAGTGCGCGGGCCCATCCCTCCCTCCCGCCCTCCCCCTCCCTCCCCCCACACACACTCAGTACACATAGTCACACACACACCACACACACACACACACACACACACACACACACACACACACACACACACACACAAACACTGAAAGAGAGAGAGTGAGAGAGAGAGACAGACAGACAGACAGACAGACAGACAGACAGAGACAGAGAGACAGAGAGAGAGAAGACAACAGACAGACAGACAAACAGACAGAGAGAGACGGAGAGAGAGAAGGCAGAGAGACAGAGAGAAAGAGAGAGAAAGAGAGAGAG
>CM065731.1:50645403-50647903 GCA_033310375.1 Conus canariensis
GGTCCACGTCAATGTTTCTAAACAATTAGATGCTTTTTCACCATGTTTCTGTCCAGTGAGTTTTGGGGTACATAATACCCTATCACTAGCAGAAGAACGCGTCTCTCAGACATTTTGTTTTCTTTTTTCTTTAAACATTCTAAAAGACAAAATCGAGCCAACCATTACACGGGCAACTGCACAGCTTCCCGGAGCTTACCCCTCCGGCTTTCCGCTTGTAATTCCTCCTTCTGGGTCTGAGTGCACGGACGAACACCTTTTCCATCCAGACGTGATGTGAACGACAGGGGTAGGATACAACCAAAAATGTAACAATGCAGCATTGTTCTAGAAAAAAAGTAACAATGTGACAATTTCCGTGTGGGTTACTCACAAGGAGTGTTGCTTTGTTACGCCTTTTGTACGTAACGCAAAAAAGGAATGTTATATTTTTCAAGAATCATGCGCACAAATGTAACAAATTGTTTCTTTTTTTCTGTAAAGATTCCTGCACAAAGTATCTGTGGGCAGTAAAGCGCAAAGGAGACCTACTGCCTGTAAATTTCATTACCCTGAAGAGTTCAAATGGATAAAAAACAATGTATTACCCATTAACAACAATAGATTTCGCTCAATATTCCATCTAGTTCACTTTTTATCAAACGGAAAAAAAGAAGAAATCAGTAGTGTCTACCAAGAAACAAAGAACAAAAAATGTGAGAGCTGTTACATTGTTTGTATATCCTGAAAGAAACACGCAGCTATTGTTACCATTTTCGTGCATCGGGCATGGAAATTGAGAAAGGTGCTATATGCATTGTCCAGACAGCTGCATTTTCACAGTTTGAAAGGAAATGGCTGCTTTCTTACGTTTTAAGTTGTATTAAAGGTCTGTGATAAGCTACTGAAATTTTATGGGTCAGTATGTTAGGGGAAACATGACTTTTCCTCGGACCGGAAGTCCTATGAACTGGGCTGGGAGAGGAAGTCCCAAAGGTAGTGAGCGCTAGCTATGATCAACATTCTCCCCTCTCCCCCTCCCTCTCTCTGTAAAAATGTACATGTGTGAGTCTCTCTATGTGCACATCTCTCTCTCTCTCTTCTCTCTCTCTCTCTCTCTCTCTCTCTCTCTCTCTCTCCTGTTCCTTTTTTGCACTTCCTAGTTCATCATTCTATGATATTTACATATTCCTACATGCCACTAGTGAAATTTTAGAGGGAATAAAACAAACCAAAAAGAAAGGAAACCCAGAAAGGAAGAAGGGAGGAACAATTAAAACCATAAAAAGAAAGAAATAACGAAAGAAAGAAAGAAAGAAAGAAAATACTAATACTGAAAACAGTATCTTACCACTTTATCGTATTGACTTTAGAGAAAGAAAATAAACAATACCAGCGGTTATGACGAAGTGGTTAGCGTCATGGACTCTCGGGTGGGGGGTCGTGTGTTCGATTCCTATCAGAGCCATTTATTTGTGGGATTTTTCGGCCACGACCGCTTCTCACCACTAGTAGAGTTTGCTATGGGCTCAGCTGGGAAAACTGGGACCACAAAGCCTAGTTGTATCCACTTAATGGACACGTCTCTGAAAGCGTTGCTCAAATGTCCTGACCGACACAGCAGGTGTCTGTTTCTGTCGGGCCTGGTTAACGCCAGGATAGACCATGAAACTAAGCGTCAAGTACAGCCCTGTGGTGCAGTTTCAGACCAGAATGGAAACCTGCACTATGGTCTTCTTTATCCTCATCCACACTGATCAACATTGAAAATGTCTGAAATTCTGTCCTGCTCTCATGTGTTTCATATCCTCTCCACAACTATGCCCTTGATGAGGTTCTGTCGGGGTTACCATTATCGGCAAATTCAGTGGAATTGTCGCTGGACAGACGTAACGCATCCCTCCCCTCGCCCCCTGTTACCCCCCCCCCCCCTCCCCATTTTCCCGCAGGAGGACCGCTCACTCATGCTGGCTCCAGGACTAAGTCATTTTTGTTGTCAGTGGAAGGAATAGTAGATGGTGTCTACGTATGTTGCAACAGAACAGGCACCACTGAACACCGCCGAAGTGACTCGGCTGTAGTGCAGTGACTCCTCTGGTGGGTTGCCCTACGACGATTTGACATTGACTGCTCGCTGTGGATTACTCATGCCAGAGCTGTAGCGGGATAAGCCAGGCTGTGGCTGTGGACAGCAGCTGGAATGAGCAGGTGGGTGTGTCACCACTGCCATGGCACAGACCATAAGACAGCTCCTAAAAAAACACAACCCAAAATCAATAAACAAACAACAGCTATAAAATAATCATTTCCGTCTCGGCCATTCAAAGACCGAACTGAAGGACACACCGCCTCATGGTATATCTGTGTTTGTAATTACTTTCTCACTCTTGCTCTCCAGAAATAGACCTTCATGTTGTGATGCACTGCTCGTTTTGACGATAAACACACTCACTCGTAATTAGTGCTTTCCAACCATGTACAGATATGTTGAATCGTCCGAAGGTCATTGCTGCCATTCTGG
>CM065731.1:50652903-50660403 GCA_033310375.1 Conus canariensis
CCAAAATAAAAATGACAAAGTACGCCTCCTTCCCCAAGTGTGTGTGTGTGTGGTGTGTGTGTGTGTGTGTGTGTGTGTGTGTGTGTGTGTGTTCTGTTGTGTGTGTGTTGTGTTCTGTGTGTGTGTGTGGTGTGTGTTGTGTGTCTGTGTGTTGGTGTGCGTGTGTGTGTGTGTGGTGTGTTGTGTGTGTGTGTGTGTGCGCGCGCGCGCGCGCGTGTGCGTGTGCGTGCGTGTGTATGTAGGCCCCAGTGATTTGATTAATTCTGTAAACTGTCCAGTGGTAGAATCTTTTGAAAAAATCGGCGAATCACACCTGTTGGAATGTCCTTTTAAAAAAAGGTCTGAACAAGACTCCACGTTAGCAGACAGTTTCGTTGTAACTAAAACCTAGCAGACTAAACATGCAAAAGTTTGTCTTCAATTTCACTTTCAAATGTACACTCAGTGTTACAGTATAGCCCAGCTGATCCATACACGAAAAAAATCCGCATCAATATCCACTTTTACACATAGTTTTACAGTCATCATCAAGACCAACCGACTATACAGGGAACAATCTGCATAAACACCCACTGTAACAGGCAAGCACTAATGACACTGCAAAGCCAAGACCCCATCTGCACTGAGATCAAAGAGACAAATGATTGTTCTTCCTTTGTCTTGAATGCTATTTGTCTGGCCTGAAGGGACCAATAGGTCGAAACGTGTTGTATTTTGCTTCTTTTCCATCGTTTAACGGCCCAGTAATTCTACTTTGTTTGTTATTTACAAAGGGAGTTTCAAAGTCACTATCAGGCCCATACGACCGACCACTCGGGGGTGGGGGGGGGGGGGGAGTCTGTATTATTATCCACTTTAACAGGTAGTCTCAGCCAGCCACACAGAGAAACAACTGTATTAACATCCACTTAAACAGGTAGTTTGAGTCTCACTATTCAGCAGATCACACAGTAATCAAAATGTCTATTAGCCTTCATGTTAACAGTGACTTTCAGTGTCACTGTCAAGATCAACTGAGCACACAGGGAAACGTCTGTATTATCTACTTTAACAGATTAGTTTCACAGTCACCCTATGGACTAGCCAACCCCACTGTGAAATACCTGTATGTCTTCACTGCATCAGTCTGTTTCAGTGTCACTCTCAAGCCCAGTCGACCGCACAGACACTCTTTTATGGCGGTCAAAACATTAAAAAAAAAAGATCAGAGAAGTCCTGGGTACATCAGTGCCACACGCACCCACACACACACACACACACACACACACACACACACCACCACGGGTGTGTGCGCGCACGCACACCCACAACAACACGCACACACACACATACACACACACACACACACAACACACACACACACACACACACACACACACACACACACACACCACACACACACAACACACACAATACGTACACACACGCCACAGCACAGACTAAAAAAAATGGTGGCACCATACTTATGGTGACATGACATCCCCGGGAGAACAACCCTACTATCATACGACGATATCTGCTTTGAACACACACACACACACACACACACACACACACACACACACACACACACACACACACACACACACACACACACTACACACACACACACACACTCTCTCTCTCTCTCTCTCTCTCTCTCTCTCTCTCTCTCTCTCCCTCTGTTAATACTAGCCATGATCTAAAAGGTGCCAGAGGGCAGATCTGGTGTAGGGGAGTTTTTGGACCAGTCCGGGAAGCACCAGAGAAACTCTGTCTCTGCGCCCTGCAGAGATCTGTGACTGAAACAAATTGCCATCCTTCCACCTGTCTCCTTTGCAGCTTAATCTCTCTCTCTCTCTCTCTCTCTCTCTCTCTCTCTCTCTCTCTCTCTCTCTCTCTCTATGGTACTACTTAACCTACGGCGCTCACGCAGATCATGATTTATCATGTTCTCTGTGCAGAAACTCAAAAGAAGACGAAGTACATTTTTTTGCAGTATGTTCGGGTATTCAGAATGTAAGAGAAAGGTTTGTTCCTGAAAACAAATATATCAGCAGCCTTGTTTGCGTTTTTTGTTTCACTTCTGTAGGCTGATGGACTGAACCAATAAACAGATAGTCAAAAAGGCTGTTACTCTATTACGCCTTAAAGATTCGATCTAACAAAGTTTGATTTTGATGGATGTTTGCGGATATCTATCTATCCATCTATAATATATATATATATATATATATTTTTTTTTTTTTTTTTTCGCTTATTTTCTTTCGCTTCTTAGGTGGCACCTTTGGTTGGTTTTTTGAAAACTCAACAAACATACTACGGTATTGCACACCAGTCTTTTTCTGGGATAGCATTCTTCTTAAAACCGAAAAGGCAGAGGAGTCAAATTACCACTTTCCGCGGTCACTGAGGAGAAACAATCAGGTTTCGAAATATCGGTATCTGACCAGGAGTTATATGTTAGTGAGTTTCCTCCCCATTGGAGATTGCTCTCTCCCCCTTGGAGATTATAAGCTTGCTGAAGGCTCATTTTGAGAAGCATTTATTATTCCCCATTCACCCACTCAAGCACATGCTGTTAGTTAGGTGGAATTATCTACCACTGCAGATATGAATGCTTATCTCCCCCTATTTCTTCAATCTAAGACATAAGAGCAAGCTTTGTTTATAATTGAATATATATATATATATATATATATATATATATATAATTTGTTTTCAAAGTTTCAATATGTCACACTTCACTTCATACACGGGTCATGGCCTGTATTTGAAAAAAATCATTTTCATTTTCTCTCTTTGGCATAAGGTTTGCTATAGCAGAAATATATTTGTATGAGTTTCTGCTAGAATATCTCTCTCTCTCTCTCTCTCTCTCTCTCTCTCTCTCGTGTGTGTGTGTGTGTGTGTGTGTGTGTGTGTGTATGCATGCGTGCGTGCAGCGCGCGCGGATAGAGACAGAAACAGAGACAGAGAGAGAGAGAGAGACACACACACACACACACACACAGACAGAGACAGAGACAGACAAAGAGAGAATGTGGCTTTATTTTCACTACACCTCTCTCTAACACATGCACAAGAAGAAGAAAATCAAAAGACGAAACAGAAGACGTAGACATCTGATCGTCTCTCGAGGTTTAGTTACAAGGGGTCCCGCTGCTCAGAACAGCCAACATACCAGAGAAAGATAACGCGGTGAGCTACGCATGTCCGACGTGTGTCTGTCAGAATAGCCTCCCTTGATGTTTGGCGCCGTCTGGTGGCGGCGGAGTCTGAAGGCGGTGAGTGCGTGCAACCACTGAAGTCAACACGGGACTCGGTGACTGAAGTCAGAACTCGATAGGTTCGCTGCGTGCATGGGTTTATTTAAAAAGCCATTAGTACTGGAACCTCCTTCGCCATTCCCCAAGCCAACCAAGCGAGGACACCAAAGGTTAAATCACTCATGTTCAGGCAGTATCAGTCCCTTAACCCAAGGATCGCGGAGGCATCACTCGAGTTGACAATCCTCCTCCATCATCGTCTCTCCTCTGGCTCTCTCTGGGAATAGCCAAGGGTCAGGCCTGTCCATTTCTGGATGTTGTCCCCCTCCCGCACCCCCCATCTTTGCCTGTTTACCCCTTCTTCTGCTTCCTGGTACAGTTCCCCAGCGAGATGGTGCATACAGGCCCAGATGATTGAGAGATGTGACAACGCCATTTCAGTTTTCCTTCCTTTACTGTTGTCAGTGAGGTCTTAAGGGGGACCAATGGCTATCACGATTCTTTGGCGCTCTTCTTCATTGGTGACAAGGTCTTTGTAGCAGATGGGTAGAGATTCTGTGGTAGGATCTCCACTCAACTGCTTGGGAATCTTCTTTGTAGATCATATTTGCCCCCGCGGTTTTGTTCACAAAAGCTGTTTGTGACTCACATGTTGTAGCGAACGAGGAGCATGACCCCATTCACCGCTACATCTCTCTCTCTCTCTCTCTCTCTCTGTCTCTCTCTGTCTCTCTCTCTCTCTCTCTCTCTCTGTTTCTTCCTGCCTCTGTCTCTGTCTGTCTGTCTCTCTCTCACTCTCTCTCTCTTCCTCCCTCTCTCTCTCTCTCCCTCTCTCTCTCCACACACACACACACACACACACACACACACACACACACACACACACACACACACAGAGGAAGAGTGAGAGACTGAATGAAAGTATTTGTAAACGAAGAGTAATACAGGGCTGGAACTGGATAGTGGGGCGGGGGGCGGGAGGGGAGGGGGAGGGAGGAAGGGCCAAGGATAGAATGAAGTCCGGGAGGGTTGAAGAACGAGGGTCGGAAGTCTTTCAGTGGGATTTCATGGCAGAATTCTGAGGGGGTAGGGGTGGGGAAGGATGGTTGGAAGTCTCCCCCCCCCCCTTTCCCCAATCTTCATGCTGAAGAATCTTATTGTGAAAAGGTGACATTTTAATCCTATCGTAAGGGATAAAAGAGAGGAGTGGGAGGGGGACGGGAGATGAGTGTCCAGAACCCAGGCATCCCCGACCTCATCCCCCCACCCCACCCCTTTGGTCTGGCCCTGTAGTTAAAGAATTAATACCATTTAATTTACAAGTGAGAAAGCACTGATCAACTGACAAATCTGTCCTGTCTCATCCGCTTTAGGACAACAACAAAAGGATCACATATGCATAATATGAAGCGTGCAAAGGAGATTACTGAACAACAGCGACAACAAACCAGTTGGCAAAGGAATGGGGGTGAATGAGTATGGGTGAGCTGAAACCAGAACAGGGACACGTAGGTTCCACCGGGTATCCAATATGTTCAAGACAACTGTGGGCTAATGTTGGTAGGGGAAAATTTACTTCTCTCAAAATATCGACTTTCTGTCTGTGAAATCGGAAACTGCTTGTGTGTAAGTTCAATATGCCTGGGGGGATCTAGCCTTGTCATTCTTGGCTGCACGACCCAGACGGCGGCAAACAAAGATATCCGCTTCCATGGAATACTAGACAAAGAAGAAAAGAGAAACAGACGGACGCACTGTTACGGAAAATGTATTAGCTGCTAAAAAAAAAAAAAGTCTCAGTCGTCCTTAAATCATTGGTCAGTCCAACTTGAATCTTTACTCTGGCCAATCAGAACACAGCTTCGTAGAGTAAACTCTGTTACTAGAACCATAACTCATTCAGTGAATACTGTGTGCATTTTTCCCCTTTATTGAATAAGTTAATCAATCGCATCGACATCTGAAGAAAAATATGTTTGTCGAAAACGCACTTGTCTCTTTTAGCATTGTATGTAGAAAACGTTGTTCGGCACCGTTTGTGTGTATTTATGTGTGTTTTAGTTTCTTTTCAGTGACACTGCGGTCTGTTTTGCTCTTCTCATAATTTTACGTAAGATTGTTATCACACCACACACACACACACACACACACACACACACACACACACACACACACACACACACACACACACACACAACATGACATGTTTTGGAAAGACAACATGTATCAATATTTCACAAATGAGTATAAGTTGAATATGTCTTCGTATTCTTAATTTACAAGTACTTTTACTCAAGCTTAGAAAAAGTTAGTTTCTTCATCCAGATATGAATTTCAAGTCAAGAGATCATGAAGCTTCTCCCTGCAGAAAGAAAACGTAGATAAAACAGTCAAGTTCGCCATAGCCAACCAAGCCATTCCAACAGTAACAGAACAACCAGTCAAGGATATGGGAGGTAGTGTGATGACTCCTTAAAAGACACGAAGAGGGGAAAGGAAACCAGGCAAATGAAATGAAACCCGGCAAAAGAAAGCCTGCAGATAATAGACCAATGTGGGCTCCCCAGAAAACACAAGGTCCATGCTGATCCCGGAGCTTCTTCCCTATCCTCACCTGATAGACAATATCAGCCTCGGCAGAATGGAGTCCAATACACAAGGAAATGGCTTGGTGTCCCACTTGGTCTCATTGACGTTGCACTTTACTATCGCTAAACAAAACTGAAGCTTCCTCTAAAAATCCGTCTTTGAGGAGTTCAAAGCGGGTAAAGCAAGCTTACTAAGCATGCTTGAGGACTCCGAAGACAAGGTCGTGTGATCAACCCAGCCCAAACCAAAGACTGGCAGAAAACGGAAAGTTCTGGAGGCAGCGGACGTAGCAAAGGAAAGCCTTTAGATCAGGGAAAAGGCAGGTCACACAGTCCAACAGATGTTGGCAGGGGTCGACAGAAATGATGCGGTGGACAAAGACAGAGGGGAAAGCAAAGAGGGACATGAAGAAAGAAGAGGATGCCAAGAGAATCCTCAAGGCAGCCCAGCAAGGCCAACAAGGGCAGTGGACTACCAGGGAAAAGGCACTCCAGAGAAGTCTCAGCTATAATGACATAAGGCGCGTGGCACCTCTTAGAGTCAGCTTCGTTCTCAGATCTTCATAAAGCCTCCTGCCCTCGACTTCAAGCCTGGAAAAATGGGAGAATAAGATGATCCCATGTGTCCACTCTGTCATGGCAAGCAAACAGTGGAACATGTCTAGAGTTCATGCAAAGAAGTGCTGACTCAAGGAAGGTACACATGGGGCAGGACCAAGTGCTCAAGGAGAGCGCACATGCGGTTAGCACTGCACCAAGACACATTACACCACTATAGGTTCCAGCAACGACTTTCTACACGGTAGAAGGCAAAAAATCATGGTCTTGAACAACTGTGATAGTAAGAGTGCGGAAGCATGGTTTATTGGATGGCGTGGATGATTTGGAGTGCACAGCAGACATTCCAGAATGGAAAACTATCCAGAGATCACAAGAAAGAGTGGAATAATACCAGATATTCTTCTCCACACAGGTTCATCAGATACATGATTCTGATTGAACTGACTGTGCTATACGAAAGCAGAATGGAGCAAGCTCACATCTACAAGAGTAAGAAGCATGCCAGTCAAGTCAAGACAGCGGGTGAAGGACACTTGGTTTTTGAACCAAAGTCCTCGCAGACTGGAGCAGGGGGATTTGTAAGCTCATAAGCCTATGACCTCATGAAAAGTTCAGGATTTCTGGTAAGAAGAGGACCCAAACCCTACAGACAATGGCAGAGCCAACTGAAAAGTGTTCTGATCGAAAAGGAACGAAAGCAAACGTTATTCTAGCTTCGAACAGATGTCCGATAGCGACGTGGGTAAGAAATCGGTTTAAAGAGAAGCCCGTTCGAATATCAGCAGCACCTAGATAAAAAAGACGAAGGGGGGGGGGGGGGGGGCAGCAGCAGAGCATCAGGGCATGACTTGGATGGGGTCCAGCACCCTTAAAACATATGGAGCTCAGTCTTGGGGGGGAGAGTGGGGAGAGTCTTCTCTGAAGACCTTCTGCTGTCAAGCTCTCCCTAGAGTTTTTTTCCCCTATTTCTGTCAGCGAGATGGTCAACACACACTCCATACTGGAAATTTTATAACCGGGAGTAAACTTCAAAACACTTGTTATAACAGCTCAGTCCAAGAGTTCACATAGGCTCAATGAAGCGTGCCTACCACAGCTGGCCT
>CM065731.1:50667903-50700403 GCA_033310375.1 Conus canariensis
CTTAATTATCAATGTTACAATTCTGATGATGATGATGATGATGATGATGATGATGGTGATGACGACAACGACGATGATGACGATAATTTGAAAGAGGAGGAGGAGGAGAGAAGGAGGAAATGCATTTATTTTTTATTAGCATGTTTATCATCGGATTTGTCATAAGTTTTCGTAATGGCAATGAAAATGATCATGACATATTCCTCTGCTTCTGTTATCCACTGGACAGATAGGCAATGCTGATCTGTCTCTCAGCCCTGTTCGTTGTACATCAAAAGTGCTCCTTTATTACTGTGTCCAAGATCTTGCAAACAGCTGAGTTGAGGTTACATCTCAGTTGCGATTTGAGACAAAAAATACTCCTCTCTCTCTCTCTCTCTCTCTCTCTCTCTCTCTCTCTCTCTCTCTCTCTCTCTCTCTATCTCCGAGTGTACGCATGCGACTGACTGTGTACATATGTACGTATTCACGGGCATGCACGCGCCCGAGCGCGTGCGTATGTGTATGTGTGTGCATGTGTGTGTGTCCGTGTGATTTTTATGACTGTTGTTGATGTTGCTGCTATTGTTGCTGCTGTTGTTGTTGTTGTTGTTGGATTTTTTTTCTTTGACATTTTGTGGCGTGTTTTGTTGCTCTTAAATCATATTATTTTGTGTCGGTTATGAAGTTTACGAAACATAGTGTGGCAAATGTTTCTTAACATTTTACCGCTCCTCTGGAGTGAACAGCATCTTCGAAAAAGTATTGGACAGTGGCTAGGGTTGAAATTTATATAGACATCCAACCGTCTCATACATTGATGGAAAGAACACGACTAGTGTGACACACAAAATGTAATGATATCAATGGCAATGATTTTTCACATTGCGTTAATTTTAAGTATCTTGACGTAACCCTTTGAACAAACGGTTTCTAGTTTCTGTTTATACTTGTAGGAAATGGCTCTCTAATTTTTTCACAGAGAAGGTAGTTTTCAGGTGAGAACGTGACTGGTCATTATACTACTACTGTAATTCAAAAACGATGGCGTTAATGGTATTCTGAGGTCACAAGCTGTCTTCTCATAATTAGCAACAGTGGCTGAACACATTTTAAAGACTGCTGTACATCATTTATTTCTTGGAGGTGTGCCAGTTATCACTTAGCTCGGTCCCAATACACATCAGTGCTCAGCTACACTTTGCACTGTACATCTGGAACACCATACATCAGTGCTCAGCTACACCTTGCACTGTATATCTGGAACACCATACATCAGTGCTCAGCTACACCTTGCACTGTACATCTGGAACACCATACATCAGTGCTCAGCTACACCTTGCACTGTACATCTGGAACACCATACATTAGTGCTCAGCTACACCTTGCACTGTACATCTGGAACACCATACATCAGTGCTCAGCTACACCTTGCACTGTACATCTGGAACACCATACATCAGTACTCAGCTACACCTTGCACTGTACATCTGGAACACCATAAAAACATGCGACATACACTAGTAGGAAACTCGTTTCCCCTAACTTCTGTTGTAATTTTTTTAACGCAAGCATTAAACAAAGAGTTCATATAATTATGAACACATTATTTGAAAATTAATCAGACGATAATGGGCAGGGATGAAGGGAGACAATATGCAGCAGATGAATGTAGGAACTGTGCATACGAAGAACAGAACTTTAGTTCCACTCAACATTCGGTCACTGACACGTCTTTGGTCTCATTTGCTCCGTAAACATTAGATGAGAAAGACTGCAGGCATCATACATTCATCTGCCGTAATATGATGACGGTCACTGCAATGAACACAGAAGTTCCACCATAAAATTTACGCTTGGAGAATTCCGACGGAAGTTGTTATAAATATTTTCAAAAGATTAATAGTGATCTATAGAAATTTACCCAAATAGTTTGCGTCAGCTATGTGTTCAGTGTATAATGTTGATAAAGGAACAACTTTCGTACTGGTGGCAATCAAATAATGTACCCCAAATATGACCACATAAACGACTAGAATAACAAGTATGGTAGTTTGTAGGATTTTCTAGCTTTAACTGGACTGACAAACATCATTTATCTTTAGATGGCGAGCAAAGTAAACATGAAAACAGAAATATGAATAAAGTGAGCCAGCAAATGAATTATGATGTTTGAGCACAGTAAATGACTTTTCAGAGAGATGATCATGATTTTTGCTAAAAGTCTGTCCAGTTTTAATTCAAAACAAATTTCCGTAATAATTATATCCTATAGTACAAGAACAACAAGCACCAATTGATTCGTTCTTTGATTGCATGCATGTGAAAGGGAATCGACCTGAAAGCGATTCAGAGAGGAGAGCAGATAAACAACTATGTTAACACCGGCATGTCGGCCCTCCATTTTATGAGTCGTTCAGCAATGTTGGATACGGCGTCTTCAGCCTCATTCTCTAGTGTAATATTTGACTGATCCCTCAGGACATGCCCATGTTTTGTTTATGTTCATTGCTTCGGAATCTCCAAAAAGTCGTGTTTTGTTGCTTTGCTGTTTTGTACTTGAAAAGTGTAGTCACAAATGAAAATTGTTATCAACGTTAACTCTAACCATATCAGTAACAGAAAAGTAGTGGTATTTGTATCAACAGCAGCCGTAGCAGTAGCATTAGTAGCCACAGTTGCTGGAATTGACTGACAGCAGCAGCAATGGTACACAGCTGTAAGACATTGGTTGTCATCCCTTTGGCATATTTTTAAATTTGTTCGATATTTTTCACTGAGTTATTTCAACCGGGCTGTGATCCCATTTGGGGCGACGCCTCAGACTGTTGGGAAAAGCCTGTTTGTGTGTGAGCTGTATTTCTACCGGGTTGTGATCCCATTTGGCGACGGCTCAGCTGTGGGATAGCCTGTTTGTTGTGTGAGCTGTATTTTCTACCGGGTTGTGATCCCATTTGGCGACGCTCAGCTGTGGGACAGCCTGTTTGTGTGTGAGCTGTATTTCTACCGCGCCTGTTGATCCCAGTTGGCGACGCTCAGCTGTGGGATAGCCTGTTTGTGTGTGAAACTGTATTTCAAACCGTGCTGTGATCCCATTTGGCGACGCTCAGCTGTGGGACAGCCTGTTTGTGTGTGAGCTGTACGAGGGCCAAGCATCATGGCACTCCCCAGCTGTTGACTTTAACTGGTCAGTCGAATCAATGACGGATGTGTTGGTGTATGGGGAACGGCCTTTAGCATTTTGGGGGAAATTCAAAATTCCACATAATCCTGGCAGGATTTGGCATCGTATTAATATGTAGTGCTTACAAACGAGGTTAACAGTGGCCAGTTCTTGTGCAATTTCTAATATTTTAGCAAACGGTAATGTCAATTGAAAATACTTCAAGTGTTTATGTGCATTTTTGTGTGTGTTTCAAGTAGATACGTTATATGTCAGATGGCATGGTTGTGTTGTACACCAGTGCTAAACTACACTACTGATTATCCTTGGTTGAAAATCTGAAGCACCAAGAAAACTTCTGTTGCACACTCATGCGAAACTTGGTCCCTAAGAAATAGTAAACAAAGAAATTAAAGGAAGAGTTGACATGTGAGCAGAGCTGTTGCACACTTATTAGGAGATAAAAAGTGTTGTAATACTTCCCACTGAGGCTAAGGTCAGGAATAAATGGAAGTGATGTGCGGATGATTAATGCAGGGACCGTGCATATCAAGAAGAGAATGTTGGTTCCTATCAACATTCGTGTCAAGGCCACGTCTTTATCCCCACTGTAAACACTGGCAGAAGATGACGTTTTTCGCCAAACTTTCATCTGACGCAGTTTGATCACTGTTATCACGGTGGACACAGACACCCCTACCACAAAAAGTCCTGGCAGGAGAATTCCAAAGAGCATTCCGTCCAAGGCATCAATGTGAACTTTGTTATTCTGGTAAAATTCACTGGCATAGTATGTGTCAACTGAACGTCCTGTTTGAGGGTTGTACATACACACGACTTTCCACTTGCTGACTATGAGGGAAAACACCCCAATGATGACCACATGAGCAGCTGCAATGACTATGGCAGTGGTTCTTGTTCGCAGCATACTCTGAGCTTTGAGTGGACTGACAACACACATACAACGTTCGATAGCAATTAAAGTAGACAGGAAACCAGAAATATAAATAAAGCAGACCAAAGAATGAATCATGTTGTTTGCACTGTACTTAGCAATGAATAGTTTGAAAGACGTATTCATTATTGTCGCATATATTCTGTCCAAATTCATGTTGAAATTAATGGTTAAAACCAAAACATCTGACAGTGACAAGAAAAACAAACACAAATTGATTCTTTCCTTGATTCCGTGCTCCCAGAAGACAGTCATGCTGATCACGTTCAGCGGAACACAAATGATGAACAACGGAGTCAAAACATACACGCCGGCAAGCTCTCTGAATTTTTGTTGAGTAACGTGGGAAATGGGGTCTTCAGGCTGATTCCACGGAGTGAAATTAGACAATGGGGAGAGCTGACATCCTTCTGGAATTGTCCCAAAGTTGCTTACATTCATTACGTTGGTAGCCGTGAACATGATTTGTAGGTTTCTTTTCAGTAATTGATAGGTGTGGTAGGAACTGAAGAATTTAGTAAACAGCAACTGAATTGTCCAGGAGATTTGGTCAACACCAGATCAAACGTTTGAGCTTTAGTGTAGATATGCACGTTAGTAGTAGTAACTGTTATGATACAGGAACAACAGCAATAACTATGAATAGAGCATTTTTTAAAGTTGATTTGTTTGTTCACATCATCATCATCATCATCATCATCATCATCATCATCATCATCATTATCATTGTTATTATTATTGTTGTTGTTGTTGTTGTTATTATTATGATTATTATTGTTATCATTAGCATCATTATTATCATATTATCATTATTATTACTATTACCATTACTATCATTTTATTATTATTATTATTATTATTATTATTATTATCATTTTTATTATTATATTATTATTATTATCGTCATCGTCATCATCATCATCATCATCATCATATGATGATGATGATGATGATGATGATGATGATATTGTGTATTATTTTTGTTGTTGTTGTTGTTGTTGTTATATTATTATTATTATTATTATTTTATTATTATGATCGTTATTATTATTACTATTATCATTATCATCATTGTCGTTGTAAATATTATTAACATCATTATGTCTTCATCATCATTATTACTATTACTATTATTGTTATCATCATCATTGTCATCATTATCAGTAGTAGTAGCAAGTAGTAGTTAGTAGTAGTAGTTTGTTGTTGTTGTTGTGTTGATGATGATGCGATGATGTGGCTGTATTATTAATATCTGGTAGTAAAAGCGCAAGCACACAAGGTCTGGGCTATGCAATCTATATTCCCACAAAGATAATACTTCACGAGATACAATAACTTGACAAAATACCACTAGCATTATATGATTAAGTTAAAACACGGTAAAATGGTCATATATCCGTCACGCTACTTGTTTTGTCAAACTGAACGCAGAATACATATTCCAGTGTTTTAGGACACAATCCCAAAACAGATGACAAAAGAACTGAAATAACATCACTTTAATCATATTATGACGTTACAGCTACAGACAGTGTTCTGGACATTTGGGGGACGTCACTGATACACGAATTTTCGTTCTAATTGAACACAAAATGAGATGAAATCATGTTTGGCATGACAGCATTGTTTTGGGAGAATGGACAGCTAATCTTGTGACATCATTAATTTGCTTCAAACCTAGAGGCTGATGGTTTTGGAAAACCGATAAAACATGTCACTATTCTATTTAAGGACAGATATAGAATATTATATGCACTGAAGAATTGCATATGTTTAAAAAAAAAATCAATATTTAGGGGGAAAAAAGCAACGGAAGGATATAAAAAGAGATGCACAATGAAGGTTCAGATTGCTACAGGAAAAAAAGTAATTCTAGTTTCTGAATAATTTTCCGACACAAAATAGGTGTTATAAACCCTAAAGACATGACCCCCCCCCCCCCCCCCGTCCCCCTCAAAAAAAAAAAAATTAAAAAAAAAAAACGAAACGAAAAAAAAAAGACCTGGAGAAATGTAATAAACTAAAGAATGTACTGCTTCGTGCAATTTCTTTCTTCAGTGGGCGGTGATGGATTGATTGTCGAGTGTACGAAGATTTTTTAACATTATGATAACAACATTGACCTCCTGCTATAAATAGTCATCTGAAAAAGGAGATATTTTACATACCTAAACCCACGCAACCACATCCACACTTATCCCCGCTCCCCCAAACACACACACACACACACACACACACACACACACACACAGACACAGACACACACACACACACACACACACACACACACACACGCACACCACACACACACACACACACACACACACACACACACACACACACATACCACAATGGCGTAATAACTGTGTTGTATGGAGGGAACGAGTCATTGATTAATCAGTCAAGCTACTTGAGACCAAGTACACTTTCAAACACTAACAACGACATGTAAGCATACATTCTAGCAGCAAAACAATGTGAAGTATTTAGATAAATAGAGATCATATCAGTTCTCTCTCTCTCTCTCTCTCTCTCTCTCTCTCTCTCTCTCTCTCTCTCTCTCTCTCTCTCTCTCTCTCTCTCGCGGAGTACATCAACAGTCACCAAAAGAATAGTCAATGTCATTTGATACTTAAATTAAACAAACAAAACTGGATGTATTTCGTACATTAGCTTTTAACTCAGTATCACACATACCTTTAAGCTAAACGCATTGAACATTTTGTGGTATCGCTAGAAAGTTCATGAAAGCTTTTAATTACAATACTTCTTATAGCATTAACTTTGGACGGTGGGTACCCAATCACTTACGGTGCAAATAGTATCAGGCAAGGATTCTGATCATCTTCCTAAGCGTGTATGCAGTCGAGTTGCCAGCAACTAACATTAGGTGTATAAGCATAAGCATAAGTGTATAAGCAAGTGCATAAGTGGTGAAGCGTAAGTGGAATAAGGGCACCAAAGTAGATTCGTTATAGACAACTAACTGAACATCCGAAATTCCAGCAACTTGCTGACAATACGATTTTTGACATTAAAAGTTTGTGAAAATGTTTCTTCCGTTCATACAGAATTTTCTGAATTTTTCTTTGCATCTTTGCTATGTATTGAAAATCGTGTATTTGGAATATGGAGAAAATGTACCGTTCGGTCTAACCAGACATAGTCAGACATTTGGTAATAATAAAGCTCAGTGCATGAAGTGAACTGAAAACGAATACTGGATAAAGTGCTAAATAAAATCATGAAACAGCAGAGCTCTTGGATTGCTCGCAATACACTCGTAATGAAAATAGAACTGTCAGTGTACTAGTTCGTATTTGTAATTCAGTCAGTTGGACTACCAGAAGAAAAATTCTTTCTTATATAAACCAAACCAACATACATTCATTTTGCAAATGAGATAGTAAAAAATGAAAAGATAGAAAAAAAAGTGGTGAACAACAGTTCTTAATATGGTGGACTAAAATAATAAATATCACTTCAACAGAATTCAGTAGTTTACTCAGTGATTCAAATGAGTGTAACAGAGGAATCCACGAACAACACTCTTCAACCATTGAGGATCAAGACTGCACACCTGTTGAAACTGAAAATCATTCGAGAGTGGACAGGGGATTTCTGGAAGACAAGCCTTCAGAAGAGACGGAAATCAGTTCAGTATTGGACCAGTCTCTGGACTGCGACAAGGGATTTCTAGAAGATGTCTCTTCAAGAGAGGCTGAAATCTCAGGATTGGATAAGTCTCTGGTTTGCGACAGGGGATTTCTAGACGATGAGCCTCCAGAAAAGACTGAAATACATTCATCCGAACCTGAAGCTGTTCAAGGGTGCCAAATTGTGTCTCATGGCTCAGTTACACAGGGCAATACTCACACACACCTACTTATCAGCCAAAGCACTAAAGACAGTTCTCCCACTCCCATCCATAAGTACGGACCTCAAATTCCTCCAGATTTTAGGACAAACCAACGCTCATTCACGTCAAATAGACGGAATCGCCATTTCCGAAGACGTATTACTGTGTTAGAGCCTGAACCCAACCAGGTGATAAATTTATCATCCGTACAACTCTCTGCAGAGCAACGTTATGTGCTGTCACTGGGCTCTAAATTTTGCCCCAAACCAACTTCTGTCAATGAGGCAGAATTGCTATAGGACATAAAAGAAGGAGAAAGAAGGCTGGTCTCAGAGAGTTCTTCCATCGTGACGATGAACCTGCACAAATCCCCAAGACAATGAAATTCTACAAGAAGAAAATGTGGTGCCCACCAGAGGGACGAAATAAGGGCTTAGACGCCTATTGTGATACCATCACTTCCATGGCAGCAGGACACATTCCTCCCCAAGTGAAGAAACGTAATTTGAACAGGAACTGTCGACATGCATTGTCTGAGCTTCGAGACATGGTTCAGAATCGTCAGATCAGAATCTCTAAAGCAGACAAAGGAGGAGCTACGGTAGTGCAAGACTGCAGTGACTACGAAGCAGAAGCACTCAGACAACTGAACAACACAGACAACTACCAGCGCCTCTCTCATGATCCGACAGCATCCATTGCTCACGAGTCGAATAACATTGTGGAGGCGCTCCACAACAGAGGGTTTGTTGATGACGACTGCTTCAGATGGGCCCGACTCACTTTTGATGAAACGAAAACGAGCATTTTCTATCACTTGCCAAAGGTCAACAAGTGGAAAGAGAAACCACCAGGGAGGCCCATCGTGTCAGGATGTGGAGGAGCCACTGAAAAGCTGTCTAAATTAGTGCACTTTTGGTTGCAACTATTGGTACAAAGCCTTCCATCCTATCTGAAAGATACCACCCATTTTCTTCAAACAGTGGAGAACTGGAAAGAGAAATACCAACCACTGCCACCTGAAGCACTGATCGTCACAACAGATGATGTGGGGCTCTACAGTAACATTCCTCACGATGGTCTCTGTGTCATTGTCAGACACTTTTTCTGCCGATCTTGCACCAGACTGCCCACCGATTGGAGTGATCCTAAGAATAATTGATCACATTCTGAAAAACAATGTTTTCAGTTTCAATCTACCACCAGATGTTCGGTACTGCCATGGGTACCCCCATGGCGCCTTCCATAGCGAACATTTTCATGGGGTGGTTGGAGAGGAGGTTCATCAGCACTTGCCCATGGAACATAGAATCAGATACCTGGAAGCGTTTCATCGATGATGTGACCATGCTCTGGCTGCATGGAGAAGATGAACCGCACAGATTCATCACTTGGTTGAATGAACAGCATCCCACAATAAAGTTCATTGCAAACGTTGGGAGAAAGGACGTGCCATTCCTTGACGTGAGCATGAGCATTACAGAAGATGGTACACTGACGACGGATCTGCACATCAAAGACACAGATGCATCCATGATCCTACCGTTCAGCTCATGTCACCCACGCCACTGCGTTCGGAGCATACCGTACAGCCAGTGCCTACGCTACCGACGAATCTGTTCGGAGGAAACAGACTTCAAACGGAGATGTCAGGATCTCAAAGGCAAATTGAGGAAAAGGGGATACCCAGCCAAACTGATAGATAATGCTGTCAGTGCAGTGTCTTCAAAACAACGTGTCACCGCTTTGGATTACCACAAGGACAAAACCAGTGTGACCAGAGTACCGTTTGTGATCAGACACAATCCCAGGAATCCACCTCTGTCACAATGGCTGAAGACGTACATGCCAGTTCTTCACACCAGCAGCAGGATGAGGAAGGCTGTTCCCGAACTTCCTGTTGTTGGGGAAAGGAACTGCAAGAACATCAGAGACATACTTATGCCATCAAAGCTGCCGAAAACTACTGAGACTGTGGGGGGAACAAAAGCTGTTACAAGTGTGTGGGTTGTGTCCTGTGCAACAGTCACCTCAAAGAAACCACAACTGTTGAGTGTTGTGACTGGGGAAACATTCCAGATCAGAGACAGCGTCACTTGCAGGTCCTCCAATATTGTATACCTGATAGACTGTGAAAAATGCAGAGAGCAACAGTATGTGGGGGAGACAGAAATGTCTGTTCGGAAGAGGTTCTACAACCACAGGTACAACATTCTGTGTACAACTGAAAACGAGAACAAACTCCCCCTGGTTGCAAGACACTTCCGACAGCCAGATCACAGTCTACAAGACATGAGGTGCACTGTTATAGAACAGGTCCACTCAGAAAATCCAGAGATCAGGAGGGGGAGGGAGAGGTTCTGGAGGTGGAAGCTGCGCACCAACTACCCCAATGGTCTGAATGTTTTTGACTAATCCCTTTGGGGTGGTTGGTGTTGATTGCCTCTTCTGGTATCTGTCCTTCGTCTTCCTGTATCAGTAGTGGCCCCCTTGAATACCGGGAGGACTTGGAGGAAAGACAGTTCTTCATTGCAAAAGCACTCACCCGATCATTCTCTCCCTCTCCTCCCCCCCCCTTCTCCTTCTCTCTCCCCTCCCCCTTCTCTCTCCCTCTCTCTATTCCTCCCTCTTGACCTCCCTCTCTCTCCCTTCTTTCCCTCCCTCCCTCTCTCCCTCTTTCACACTCTCCTTCCTTCTCTCCCTCCCTCCAAACCTCTCCCTCTCCCCCAGCACCAACCTCCCTTTCTCCCTCTCTCCCTCTCGGGTATCATGACTTTTTTTTCTGACTTTGTGCCGTGACTTTTTTTCATTGTTCTTTCTTTTATCTGTGACGTTGTGCCGTGACGTTTTTTTCATCCTTCGTTTATCTGTGACGTTGTGCCGTGACGTTTTTTCATCCTTCGTTTATCTGTGACGTTGTGCCGTGACGTTTTTTTCATCCTTCGTTTATCTGTGACGTTGTGCCGTGACGTTTTTTTGTCATCCTTCGTTTATCTGTGACGTTGTGCCGTGACGTTTTTTTGTCATCCTTCGTTTATCTGTGACGTTGTGCCGTGACGTTTTTTTGTCATCCTTCGTTTATCTGTGACGTTGTGCCGTGACTTTTTTTTCATCCTTCGTTTATCTGTGACGTTGTGCCGTGACGGGTTTTTCCATCCTTCGTTTATCTGTGACGTTGTGCCGTGACGGGTTTTTTCACCATTGACAAATAAAAATGACTGCTGAAGAAGGAGCATCAGAGCTCCGAAAGCTCAAAATGGTGTTTCCGTGTTTCTTTTGGATCATATATCGAATATCAATAATTTACAAGAGTGTTTTTTTGTTCCCTACAGTGGATAGGACGACTGTGTAATTCCAATGATGACATCTGGAATTTCATTGAAATCCTGTTTCTAGGAGGAAAAGCGAGCGGCAATAACATCGATGATATAAATTGCTGATCAAAGAAAATCCTGAAAGCCTTTTCGCGCACACATAAAAAAAGGGAAAAAATGGAATATCAGATACCTTGGAAAATGTATTTAGGTAACTGTTTAAAGAATGGAATATCAGGCACATACAATATAAGAAAGGAATTCATATTCCCTACGCATAGAAAGACCCTGAAATCAATTGAATTAAACATTTGATACGTTCACCTGAATCTTCCCTTCGTGACATGGAAGAACGTCAACATAAAATCAATGAAATCACGCCCTTACAATATTTGGATATAACGCACTTGCGAACGCTCTTCCCAGACAATGGAAAAAGCGATCAGTCAAAGGAAATGTCAAATGCTGAATATGCAGAACAATGTGTAAATTACAATAACTACATTAAGCGGAGGCACAGACGGCAGATTTCCATAGAAAACAACTGGACTAGAAGTAATAAAATCCCGTGCCGTCAGTTTTCAGAAACGAAGAAAGTACACTTGAAAAATAACAAAAAAACAACATGTGGAAAACATGCTCCTGCTGTAACGATGACAGTGCAGATAAAGGAACTCCAGTGATAAACAATGCACTGCATAAATATATCCTGAGTGTACACTACTTTACGGTGAAGCAAGTTGATAATCGATGTGCCTTTTGTCCGGACGGGATGGATTTTTATTAAACATTTCATTATTGTACATGTATTCAGGCGAAACAAAGGAAAACAAATGAAACTTACATCTTAGGCCTTGCTAGTATTCAGATGAAACTGTCATTACGTGACTTGCTGACTGTTGCACACACACACACACACACACACACACACACACACACACGCACACACACACACGCACGCACGCACGCACGCACGCACGCACACAGCGCGCGCGCTAAAAAAAAATCCCCAGAATAACCATGCCTTGTTTCTAACCTGCAGTTTTATCTATTTAAGTATCATTCACTATCATCACACCGGCATCATCTAAAATATCTCCTTATTATAAATCTGATGATGGTGATGATGATGATGATGATGATGATGTGATGACGACGACGACGAGGAGGAGGGGGGGGGAGCAGGAAGAGGGGGATTTATTTACTTACATGTTTATCATCGGATTAGTCATATTTTTTGTGATAGAAATGAAAATCATCAGGCCACATTCTTCTGTTTTGGCTAGTTACTGGCTTAATAGAATATACGTCGTCATCTTCTCTGATGCACTGTCAGTACTGCAGGCTGTACAGAACCCAAAGAACAAGGACCTCAACCCCCTTGTCTCTGCCCTTGCCAGACTGCAGCAGGCCACTGAACTAACCGTCATTCAGTGGATACCCTCACACTGCAACATAGCAGGCAATGAGGAGGCAGACCGACTGGCGAAGGAAGGAGGACAGCAGCCACAAGAGGAACAGGAAATCTCCTATGAAGAGGCCAAGACGATCATCAAGGAGAAGCAGAGGAAAAGATGGCTTCAGCTACATCCAGATTACAACCGGACAGATGCCTACTACCTCCTACCCAGACCAGACCAAGTAAACATTGTGAGGCTGAGGACGGGTCACTCCAGGCTACACCATCACATGTTCACAAGGTTCCGCATTGGCGAGTCTGCAGTGTGCCCCTGCGGTACAGCCCCAATGATAGTGGAGCACTTTCTACAGGACTGTCCAACACACCATAACCTGAGAGCAGAGACCTGGCCTGCTGACCAACCGATGAGGGAGAAACTCTACGGATCTCTGGAGGGCCTCCGCCGGACAGCAGCCTTCGTCAGTGCATCGGGGGTACCTGTCTGAGCGAACGACGACGACGACGACGAAGAAGAATATACTGATCTGCCGGTGAACTCTGTTCTTTATATATCCTTCTTCCTCTTTTATGATTGTGTCCTTGTGTCTGTATACAGCTGACTGGAGGCTACATTTCTGTGTCTGTTTAGGGCAATAGAATGTTTTCTCTGTCTGTCTGTCTGTCTGTCCGTCCGTCCGTCCGTCCGTCCGTCCGTCCGTCTGTCTGTCTGTCTGTCTGTCTGTCTGTCTGTCTGTTGTTGTCTTTGTTGTTGTTGTTGTTCTTACTACTTTCGCCGGATTTTTACTCCGACATTTCGTGGCGTGTTTTTGCGGCTTAATTGCTCCCTAAGTTCGTATCTTTTCGTGTTGTTTATAGCGTTTTATGGAAACATCGTTTGCCAAATGTCTTAAACATTGTACCACTCTTTTGAAGAGAATAGCATCTTCAAAAAAGAAACCTATTTGAAGGCGGTAAGGGATGAAACCGATACAGACATCTGAACGTCTAAGCCGTGAATGGAATGAACATAAAATGTAGTCATTTTATCAATGACAATAACTTAGTTGCTTTTTTCACATAGCGTTAATTCTAAATATCCCGAAGTAAACCTTTGACCAAACGGTTTCTTTTTTCTGTTTATCATTGAAGGAAATGGTTCCCTTTCTCACACAGATGCTCGTGTTCATGTAAGAAAGTGAGTGGTCATCATACCACTATTGTGACACACAAACGATGGCGTTAATGGTATTCAGATGTTACAACCTGTATTGTGACAATAAATAGCATTGGCTGAACACATTTCGAAGATTCCTAAACATCATTCATTTCTTGGAGGTGTGCCAGTTATCACTTGGCTCTTTCAGAATACACGTCAGTACAGAACTCTGTCTCCCACTGTCTTGAGCACCATCAAAACATGCGACAAACACTGGCAGAATACTCGTTCTCCCCAAATTGTTATAAACAACGACAATAAGCAAAGTGTGTGTGCGTGTATGAACAGATTATTTTATATGTAATCAGACAATACTTGGCAGGGATGAAGGGAACCAATGAGCAGTTGACGTTTGTAGGGACTGTGCATACTAAGAAAAGAACGTTGGTTCCAGACAGCCTTCGGTCTTGTCTTTGATCTCATGTGCACTGTAGCACTGGAGAAGAAAGATCATATGCATCATTCATTCATCTACTGTAATTACTACAATGAATACAAACAATACCGCCATGAATATTTATGTTTGTAGAATTCCGATGAGAATTCTTTTAAATGCTTTGAAAATAGTCATGGTGAACTGTAAAAAAAATTACCAGGTCACTATACATCAGCTATGTGTTAATGTATAACATTTACAAATGTATGCTATCAAACAATCTACCCCCAATTTACCACACGAACGAGCGGAATAACACGTGGGGTAGTTTGTAGGATTATCTGAGGTTTAACTGGACCGACCAAAATATTTCTCGTTAGATGGCGATCAAAGTAGACATTGAAAAAGAAATATAAAGAAAGTGAGGCAGCAAATGAATTACGATGCTTGATCTGTAATTTTCAAATGCTTTTCTGAGAGATGCGTTCGTGATCGTTGCGAAAAGTCTGCCCAGTTTGAACTTACAACGAATTTCTATAGCAATATAGCAGACTGAATCTTCAGGCCAATTCTATGCAGCACCATTTGACTGATCCTTCTGGGAATGCCCATAGTTTGCCTATAATCAGTGATTCAGTATATCCAGGTGCCAAGTTTTGTGCCTTGACTTTTTTGCTTTTAAAAACCGTAGTCACAATGGAGACGTATGCCTATAATCAGTGATTCAGTATATCCAGGTGCCAAGTTTTGTGCCTTGACTTTTTTGCTTTTAAAAACCGTAGTCACAATGGAGATTGACGTAATCGTTATTTTGCAAAACAAAAAAATGGGTGATATAGAAAAACAAAAAAATGGGTGATATAGAAACTAGATATTATTAACTTTCTCTCTCCATAGCATAAAAATCATTATTAAAAAGTGCAAAACTCTTCGCATCTGGCCACATTACTGATCACCTCTGGGTCTAACTTGAGACCCTATGGCGTCCTAGGGCCCCAAGCCAGACCCAGAGGGTCACGCATAATGTGGCCAAGATGTGAAGAGTTTTGGGAATATGCCTCTAATAGTGGTATTTTCTTATACTTGGTTGTCTACTTTCAATTTGCCTAATTTGGGGCAATTCTCTCACCCCCTTTGTAGTGACTCTTCCTAGGATACACATTGTGGTTTACGGGCGTTTATAGCCTCGCCAGTGACCACATTTGGGTTTACGGGCGTTTATAGCTTCGCCAGTGACCCAGACAGACAAACACAAACGAAAATTGGAAGAGTCACTAGTGGGCAGAGAATAGGGCCAAATTTGGACTTTCAAAATGCCATGACAAACAAGTACAAAACCACCGCAGGCATATTCCCAGCTTTACACTTTAGGATTAATATATATACTGTACACACTGAAAGCTCTCATAATTTTATGGTGTTTATGCATAAGCGTGACTGTTGTTAAAATTGTTTTTTATTCAAGCAGAATATTTTTTAAAGGTTAACAACAACTGTACGTTAAAGTACTTTTTAGTTACTACTTTGTACAATATTCATATTAAAAGCTTTAGCAAATTAAACACAAAACACAACTTTTAATAATCAAATCTCTCTCATTAATCTATAAATAGATAATTAATTCAGGGAAGACAATTACTTTTATGCATAATTAAAGGGAGACAAATCACTTTCATTATTATTATTATTTTTTCTTATTATGTTTTATTGCTTTTAAAAATGGATTGCAACGAGCTATTAAAGTGTGAGGAGGCAGCAGACCTCTGTCATAAAGAAAGATTATACTCGCTGGCTGCGTGCGGGAAAACCAGGCAGTATTTAGGCGTTGAACTAAGTATCGAACAGATTCAGCAATTGTCTACATCAGACGTTGAGAAGTATTACGCTAGGTACGAAGCACAGCTAGGATCAAAAATGGTTAGATCGGTGGGACAGACAATGATTAGTTTATATGCTAAGTTAGTAGGCAAGATAGCGCCGATTGATTCAGAAGAAGATTTAAAATATGACTTAACACAAGATCCGGTTTTAACCAAGTCCCTAGAATCTCTTGCATGTGACATGTATTATAGATTTGGGACGTTGTTATGTCCATTCATCATGGGATTAATTACTTTCAATCATATTAATTTTAATCATATTAATTTTAATCAGACTAAAAAAAAATGAGCGAGCAGGAGAAGAAGACTCCACAGGAGCAGAATGCCCCACAAGTGGATTTACAGGCGAGTGCCCCACAAGTGAATCCACAACTGAGTGTCCCGCAGGTGAGTAGTGTTACTAAAGCTAAAAATTCTGGCCGTGTTGAGGCCGGTCGTAAACTAGCTGAATGGAACAGACTGCAAAAAGCAAACCAAGCAGCAAAACAAAAATTATTAGATAGTAATACAACAACAGCACCAGCACCAACACCGCCACCAACAACAACACAATCAAACTATAAGATGTATTATTATGTACTGGGAGGTATTGTTGTTGGTGGAGGGCTTTTAGCATACAAGCGCCTAAAGCCATACTTAGCAACAAAGTCACAAATCCCCACAAAAACAGTAAAAGAACCAGCTTCTGCAAAAAAAGTACAACCTCCTGCTGTAGACCCATTTTTAATAAATTAGTTTTTTAAATGTGTTGTTAAGTACTGGCTAAGTACAAGCTAAGTACTGGTTAAGTCAGTTATAACAAGTTAAGTGCAAGTAAAGCGCAAGTTAAGTGCAAGTCATGTTAAGTACTAGTTAAGATCTTAAGTTAAGTACTAGTTAAGATCTTAAGTTAAGTACTAGTTAAGTACTAGTTAAGATCTTAAGTTAAGTACTAGTTAAGATCTTAAGTTAAGTCGGACAAGTCAGTTCTCCGGGGGCCTATAGCGTATGAAAACTCGGGGCTAACGGAAGTTCGCTTGCTATTGTTAGAGTCTAGTGACTTCTTATTAACAGCAGTTGTGTTTACTTGATGAAGAGTAGAGCGCAGATTAACATTTGTGTGATAAAATACTTCGCGTTCAAAGAGAGCCTGCTTGTAGTTGTTGTGACTTATTTCTTTTTTTACAACTTCTTTATCTATGCCCTTAGCTTTCTTTGTTACAGAAGTCTGGGTAGCAACGCTATACATCTTCGACCGCAGGCCAACATATTCTTGTATAACCGTCCCATTAAATTCATCCTTCATCTTTCCAATCACTTTCTTGTTTACGGTTGAATGTAAAGGCGAATCTTTTGGGTAGTCGCATGTGTCATACCATCCGCCAGCTCCTTTAGCTACCTCCGCCTCTAAATCCTTATAGAAGTCTTCAGTTGGGATGTCTAGAATAAAACTATCAGTGTCTGTGTAAACGACATTTGATTCTGGGTACAGCGGTTTAAAGTAGTCGTATAGAAATTCAAGCATTAATAACTTTGACAACTCTAGCACGGCAAACCCGATAAACACCGGCTTGTCAAACTTCACAGTCTGTTTCTTCATCATAACTCCAACCAGGTCATCGCTAAATATTCTAAAGTCGTGGTAGTTAGGTTTAGAGGCCAGCTTAATTGCTTGGTTTTCTTTTGTAACTAATCTTACGTCTTTACGATTGTGTGGATTCTCTATGGTTTTGTCAAAACAACCGTCGTTCATCAACTTAAAGAAGTCTTTTTCTGAAGCGTCGGTGGCCGCAGTCCTAAGGTCGGTGTTCTTCATGATGTATGGTCTCATGAAAGGCTCTTGGTCACAGGTAATTATTCTGTGAACGGCGTAAGTTTCAACCCGTGCCTTAAGTAAAATTGTAACAGCCTATAATGACAGACATATTTAGTCTTGTGTCGAAGATTAGGCACGAGCTTGGGCGGTTCTGTGGGACTCATCTTTAATCTTTCTGCGGCTAAGGGGAAATCGTTATGAAGGTCGTGCAATTCTTTAGGATAATCTAAGTCTACTTCTAAGATTAATCCTATTGGATTATCGGGTGTAAGATCTGACAATAGTCCTACCACCCGATCAACCTCATGAGGCCCGTTTATCATTTTAAAGTTTCTTAATGGCAGTGCCTGGCTCATGGCCCATCCATACAGATTGTTGGCGTCTAAGTACATCAGATAGTTGGACGGTTTGGTGGGATCATAATCGTCTAAATACTTGTTGTTGGCTCTGCGGTAAGGATGACAGGCCATGCTAATGCCTCCCCTCAGCCCATCTTCAATCATCTGGAGTGTATCCAGATCCGAGATTAAGTCAATCTCAATATTTGTAGACTTCAAGAATGCGTCCCAAGACAACCCCGGGGCAGAGATGTACTGTGACGAATCTAGACCGTAATGTTTCATGCAAGTAGCTCTGTAATTCTGAAAGACGTTTGTCAATAAACACACGTCGGCCAATAAATATTGATCGTGATAATCGCCCATCGTTCGACAGTGTAATTCTGTCCAGGCTTTCTGTGCGTATTCATAGTCGGCGTCAGATATGTCCTTTCTTCTAAGACGGCTGTAAAAGTCTTCCTTTGCTGGCAGCGCTGGCTCATCAAACCTCTCCCACGAGTCCATGTATTCATAAGGATAGACGCCTTTACGGACTAAAGAGGGGTCGAAATATTGTTTAGTGATTGGATAGTCTTGTAGAGATTCTGCCAATTTATCCAAACTCCCCATCAGGTGCTGGGCAGAGTCATAAAAGGATAAACAGTCAATAGTAAAGGTCATGTACTTTTCTGATGACTGTGCAATACAGCTAACCCTCTTACATTCAGAAGTTATTGCTTGCATGATAAAGTGAGAATCGCAGCCCCGTAAGTTATGAAAGAAGATTGGCAGTTTCCATGTCTTGGGATCAACCTTGAGTTGAAGATTACAGCTATTATGCGCTGCCCCTCTGAATTTGCCAGTAATGTGATCATGGTCCCTTACAGCATCGCCTGATAATTCTCTGTTGCATATCCAGCAGTGGGTAGCTGATTTGTAGCGCCTTCGGTCTTCAGGAGTCATCTTAATGCCTGAAAGGTTCAGCTGATTAGAGAATTGATTGCGAAGGTGCTTCATCTGCTCCAAAAATCGGCCAGCTGCGTCGGGACCTCTGTAAATCTCTGGCTGTGTGTGTCCACCGTCTGACCTAACAACGACAAAAGCATAAGAACAGATCTGATGACGAGATAATAAGGTTGTTTTTTGTTGTGTCCGTTCTTGAGGGCCGTAGTACCGTAGCAAGATTGCTTCAAAGTCAGCATAAACTACGTATGGGCTCATCTGCATTTTGCGTACATTCTTAAACCTGACTTTAGACCCCGGTTTTGGTGTAAGAAGTTCGATTTTACAGTCTACAAAACTTTTACAATGTTTTTTATGACTGACGGCGGCCTCTACAGTTGGGATCCTGACTAAACACCTTCTACAAAGCCCCTGTTTAGCAGGATCCTTTGACGTATAAGCCATAAGTCTGCTCATTGTTCTAATTAATACATAATGGCTCTTGGAACCATCTGCAAACAGAATCAAGTCGACATGATTCTCAAGTGAATCGCCAAAAGTGGGAGCGTTGGGAGAAATCCTTAGAGGGACCAGATTGTCTACTGAATTCCATGTGTATACGCTTACGGTTCTTGGTTTGTTTTGCTCTTCAAACTGAGATATACTTTCTACGCTCACTGGAACGGTTATGTTATTAAAGTTCAGACTATCTTTATACTGCCTATAATTAGAAACTCTGTCTGGGTGCTTTTTAACAGGATGTAAATGTGCCAAAATACACCACATGAAACACAAGTTGTCTGAATTATGTATGTTTAGGACTGCTCGTTTAAGAACTAACTCTCTCGGGAGAGGAAGGTAAGAATTGCCGACAATAGGAGAGTATTTGGTTTGTCTTAATTTGATTTCAAGGACTGTTCCTTCAGACCAGCCGGAGCCGCGTAACTTTGCTTCTTCACTTGCATGGTTAAACTGTGTAAGCATGTAATCAGCCCAGCCAGGTGTAAAGTCGTAATAGCTGATTACTTCTTTCTGTCTAGTTGAAACCCAGACTTGCATACTACTATCATCAGGGGTTATATATTTAATCAGAATGGCCAACAACACTTTTGCTGGCGGGTTAATTTGAAGAGATTCTGGGATTTTAGAAATAGCATGTGTTACGCTTTTTTGAACGTTTGTGGGGTTAATGATGTCCATGTCTAATTCAATGAACATATTGCCTAATGATTTGTTACTACCTTTTAACTGTACGTTGTTGAACAGTATTTCATACTCGGGCTCACTTGTGGGGTTCATTTTTAAGCCACAATATTTACGCAAATTAAAAAAAAATAAAAGTAAGTAAAAGTAAGTAAACGCGTTTTTATTCTTCTCCCAAGCGTTGCAATACTTCAAGACACCTCAATTTTACACGAACGACTGCCAATGCTTTAGCTTTTTTTTAATCACTACAGCCAATGTTTAACTCTTTGATTGCTTCGTTAGATAGTTCACTATGATTTTTGATTAAAATGTTTACATCATTCTCAAGCCAAGTGTCTAACACTTTCACCGCTTTGTCAAATAGTTCATTACAATTTTCTACTAAAATCATTAGATCAGATTCGCTGTGTTTGGCCGCCATTTTTTAAAGCCCTTTTTAAAAGCAATAAAAAAATAAAACCATGAGTTTAACGCTGGTTAATTATGCAGTGCCTATTGTTGGCGTTATAGTTTACTCAACCCTAGCAAAATGTTTGTTAAGAATAAAACCGCCCAACATGGGAAAGATAGAAGATTCGCCGAAACTAGTCACAGCCTTATTTTTAGCTCTAGCAACAAAAGATTATCTGATTAAAAAGCACATAGGCAGTCTTTCATATTATGATTATTTTAATTATTTTTTTAGTTAATAAAAAATATGAGCACTGCAAAGATCATCAATACGATTTACCACTCTGCTGTAATCGGCGCCCTTAGTATAGGATATAGCATGTTAGCAAAAAACATGTTTAAAATGAGGCCAGCTGATCTAGGAAGGTTAGACATTGAGGATGTTGTTAAGGTTATAGCTGTAATAACGGCGGGGATTGCCTCAAAAGACTTTCTTGTTGCACAGGGGATTATCCCAGAAAACATCAATGCATAAAAAGATTAATGCATTTAAGCAGATTGATTTATAAAAAAATATTCATTCTAAAAAAGATTCATTCATTTATAAAAAGATGTCCGGATTAGTTCTGATGGTGGGCGGGGCTATTGTTAATGCATTGGCTTTCTCTGGCAGCAATTATATGTTTAGTAAATTGCGGTCTGATGAAGAAAGAGAACGCCATAACAAGGCAATGGAAGATTTAGCTAAGGCAAGAGACGCTTACGAGAAAAGTAGAATTGCTCACTTAGACTTTATTAATAAAAAGTTAAGAGAACAGGGACATGCGGAGCACACATTTACAGACATTGATGATGCAATGAATGAATATTACTTAGTGACAGGAAAGAAGTTTCTAACATCGTCACCGCCAGAACTGTCTGACTTTTATGAACCATCTGAGGATCAGAAAATGGTAGAAATAGGCTTTATTATAGGTGCTATGGGAGCAATCTTTCTTCTTGCATATTCAATCTAAAAACATAGTTAAAAATGTAATAAAAACAGCCCCTTCTTATGGACGATACGAAGTACAAAATATATTATTCTCCTGGAGGGTATTGGAAAGGAAAGGCCGCTATTGATAAACTGAGTAAAGCTGCTAGGGTGTCTGAATCAGAAGCGAAAGACTGGCTTTCAAAACAAGCGATCTGGCAAATATATCTGCCTGCCCCAAAAAGAATAATAAGACCTCGATTTGTTAACTCAGTTCCTAATGACACCCACCAGATGGACTTGTTGTACCTTCCACATGACAAAGTTAGAAGAAAAAAGTTTAAGTATGCCCTGACTGTTGTTGACATGGCTTCAAGGTATAAAGACGCTGAACCTTTAACAGATAAAAGCTCAACTGCTGTGGCTGTGGCTTTACAACAAATATACATGCGAGGTTCATTAAAGTATCCTAGGTTGATCCAGGTTGATGATGGGAAAGAGTTTAAAGGAGCCGTAAACCAACTGTTTTTAAGACATCGGGTTACAGTTAAGAGAGGAATTCCGGGCAACCATCGCTCCCAGGCCCTAGTAGAAAACTTTAATAAGATGGATGAAAACAGCTACCTGTGCTGCGTGACAGTCAAAAGCTCCGTAGACCGGACTCTGGCGTGGAGATCATCAGGAGAGAATGCGTCGCTGTTTCGGGCTCTTCCTCTCGACAGCTGTAATGACGCACCGAGCCCCCTCACCGATGTGAGGTCTCCTTGCCAGTTTGACTGTATGCCTTTTCTGTCAACCGTCAGGACTCGCACCAGCTTGTGTCCTCTCTCTTCAGCCAGATCCAATGACTTGCTTTCTCAACAGTCTCCTGTAGGGCTTTTGACATGGCATTCCCTTTCTTCGGACCAAGTCCAGCCACTCTCATCCACTTTCTGACGCTAGTCGCGATGAAACCTCTGCAGCCGACTTCAACTGGGAAATGGGTTGCTTTCCATCCCGCCTCCTTGCATTCTTCAACAAGAGTCTCATAGCGATTTTCTTTCCGCTCGTGTGCCTCGCTGATATTGTCTTCGTGAGGCACAGTGAGTTCCACCAGGTGTACCTCTTTCTCTTCCTCACTCCATATCACCAGGTCTGGCTTCTTCGTTGTTGGGATGGGGAAGAATCTCTTGCAGCCCTCTAGGTCTGCTGCTACCTCCCATTGACCATCGCTCTGACCTTCTGTGGCTTCACTCGCCTTCTTTCTCTCAGGAACCTTGCCTCCTTGCGGCACAAATTCGATCATGCCCAGTCCGTGTTTCTGTGGCCTAGGAGCGTATTTTCCCTCTTCCGCCTGCTCCTTCGCCATCTTGGTGAACACTTTGAGCACTTCGTTGTGTCTCCAGGTGTATCTGTTCAGAGCCAGGTGGCAGTTTGAGAGGATGTGCTTCATGGTTCCTCGTTTGCCGCACCTACACTTGTCATCTTCCTGGACCTTCCATCTGACTAGGTTCACTGGCGAAGGCAGAACGTCATAGGTGGACCGGAGAAGGAAGCTGAGTCTCGATGTGTTCCACTTCCAGATCTCACTCCATCCAATCTTTCTTTCAACTACATGCTCTTCCCACCCGGTCACCTGTCCTTGCTGGGCACACTGGATGAGATGAACTTCTCGCTTTTCAGCCTCAATCTTTCGTACCTGCCCTGTTGCAGCTGTTCTTCTGTCCCGCTGAGACATTTTCCTGAAAGGTCTGAAGTCACCGTTGCCAAGCCCCGCCCTGTCAGCCTGTACTGGCCCGACAATGTCGCCATGTTCCAATGAAGAGATGATCTCGTCGGTTGCATCCTCTGCCTTCCACTTTCTTGCTGTTTTGACATCCGGTGGCTTGCCACTGATCTCTTGGTCCCTCGACTCCCTCAGCATCATCACTGTCCTGACCTTTCCTGCCTTGTAGATCTCCACGATGGATGTGAGGGGTAGCTGCAGCGCGCCTTTCTGCCTGTACAGGGCTGATGTGTTGATTGTGCGAGGTAGCCCAAGCCACTTCCTGATGTAGGTATTGCAAGTTCTCTCAATCATCTCAACTCTCGACAAGGCGACTTCGTACATTGTCAGCGGCCATGCCAGTCGCGGGTAGAGGGCAAACTGTAGACACCATATCTTATGCTTTCCTGGCAGTTTTGTCTGGTCAATCGCTTTCAGCCCATCTTCAGCCTGCCTCATGATCGCCACGCCTCGGCTCCTGTCAGACAGAGTTCCCGCGTACCACCGCCCCAAACTTTTCACAGGTTCATCTTTTACTGTAGGCATCTGTTCCCCTGCAATTGTGAACTTCTGTTGTTTCTGCTTCCCTTTGTGAAAAGTCAGGCTTCTAGATTTCTTGGCTTTGAACTTCATCCTGGACCAAGTGATCAGCTCATCCAACCGGGTCAAAACATTCTGCATTGTGTCCACTTCTCTTGTCAGTAGGGTCACATCATCCATGAAGGCTTTCTTCGGTGATCTCACTTTTGCTTTTTCCTCAGAGCAGTCTGCAGATCTCAGCAGCATCTCCATCACCAAGATGAACCAGATGACAGATATAGTGCAGCCAGCTGCAATCCCAATCTCCAGTCGGTGCCACTCAGTTGTGAAGTCTTCGGTTGAGAATCGCATCTGGAAGTTGCCGTAGTATTCTCTCATGATGCCTTGCACCTCGTGTGGGATGTAAAAGAACTCCATTGCTTTCATCAGCAGTTCATGGGGTACGGATCCGTAGGCATTCGCCAGATCCAACCAGACCACATTTAGGCTTTCTTTGGTTTTCTTGGCCTCCTGGATTGCATCCCAAATGGAGAAAGCATGTTCGATGCATCCTGGGATCCCTGGTATACCGGCTTTCTGCACGCTCTCATCCACATAGCCGTTGCTTTGCAGATATGCCACCGTCCTTTTCGCAAGTATTCCCATGAAGATCTTGCACGCCACGTTGATGATGGAGATAGGTCGAAACTGCCCTATGTTCTCTGCATTTTGTTCCTTTGGTAGGTACACACCTTCAGCTCTGCACCAATCTTCGACAAGCTCCTTGTCATCCCACAACTCACTCAGCATCGTGAAAAGGATGTACCTTAGCTTGTCACAGTACTTGAACACCTTGTAGGACACGCCATCTGCTCCAGGTGCACTTTTGGCTCTTGCTTTTCTGACAAACTCATCCACTTCTTTCTCTCTGAATGGTCCGAGCTGGAAGCTCACGCCAGGGGCAGTTGGACGCTTGGGGCCTCTCATGTCTGGCAGTGGCTCCTCCCTTTTTGGATCGCTGTACGTCTGTTTAACATGAGTGTCCAGCTCCTCTTTCGTACACTTCAACTTCCCACTCCGCGCCTCTACGAACAATTTCTTAGCTGCTTCATATGGATTCTTCAGAAATTGCTCACGTGCTCTTCTGCTTTCTTTTCTTCTGGTACACCTTCTCTCTTGCCTCTGCAGGTCTCTGCTCTTTTTCTTTAGGTCTTCAAACAAGGTTTTCAGGCCTTCTTCCTCTTCTGGTGGTGCACTTTTTCTCTGCTTCTTCAGGTCTCGTTTCTGTTTTCTTAGTTCTGCTAGCGCTCTCTGCCTTCTGCTCAGCCCCCCTTTCTTCGCTGGTGCTTTCTTCTTTCCCTCACCGCTGCCAGACTCTTCGATTGCTGACTCGTAGATGTTCTTTGCAAACTCACCCAACATCTCTTTAGCATCACTTCTGCTGGCCTTCTCCTCAGCTTCTTTCAGTTTCTTCTGGACTTTTTCTTCCAGTGCCTTGTACTTTGCCTTCTCATTGGCAGCAGGCCACAGAATTCTCGGCTTCCTTGCCCCTGGCTCCTGAGTTTGCTGATCCGCAACACTCTGGGTCGGGGTAGAAGGAGAGTCGACTGAAACACTAATCGATCCACTGTGGTTATCATCCTGGGATGATTTGCTTCGCGTCTTACGATCTGTCGATCTGCACTGTCTTCTCTCCCTCATACATGCCTTCCCCTGGTGCACTCTCAACCCCCGCCAGGTGCCGAACTTTCTGCTGCACTGTCCGCAAGTGAAGCTGTTTTCTCGTTGATCTTGATTCGTTGTCCTGTCCATGCCTGGGTCGTTGTCCGTTGAATAAATCCTTGTGGATCCATTCTCTACTCCCCCCTCTCGGTGGATCCTGGGGCTGTCTCTTCTGTTTGTTGACGTAACTAATGGCTACAGCAGCATGGGTAGTTAGCCCCTGCCACCGTCGGTCTTTCCCGATGTCCTCAGTCTTTCCCGATGTCCACCCGTCTTTCCGAGTTGTCGTCCTGTCTTTCCAGGATGTCAGTGGCACAAACCTGCCACAGCTGAGCGTCTGTTTACCTATCAATATCATAGAGACCTTATGCACAGAACACGCAACACAGAATGGGTTAGGAGATTGCCAGCAGTCTTACGCGCCATGAACAATGAAGAATTTAAAGCAACGGGTCTTAAGCCAGTGAACGCGATCAAATTAAAAAAAATTAGCATTACTGAAGACATCCAAGGTAATCAAAAACTCTTACCTTTTGGACTAAAAGTAAGATACTTGTATGCGCCTGGAGAAGCAGAGGGCGATGTTAGAATTAGAGCCACAGACCCCATATGGAGCGTAGACGTATATGAAGTTGAAAGAATTATGAAAACAACCCCTCCCGTGTATTATTTAAGAGAGACTCTTTCTTCTAGCGGTGCTACTACGTCTAAAAAGCCCGTCCCTAAAAGATCGTTTGTTCGCGAAGAGTTGCAAGTTGTCCCACCAAACACGGTGCCGATTAGTTAAAAAAAAAAATAGTCTTTATTTTTTGTTAAACTTATGATTTTTTTTTTTGTGTGTGTTAAACTTATGATTTATTTATTTATTTTAGTTCACATCTTATTTTTTAGTCTATTTTTTGGGTTTAACTGATTGTTTGCTTGCTTTTCAATGTTCTGTTTGATTGTCTCAGTGTCTACCTGTTGCGAAGTAAAAGTCTTTCTCCACTCCTTTTGAAGTTCAGTTTTTTGTCGCCTGTAATCCTCGCCATCAGCCATAAGATGCTCAAATTCTTCAGCTGTAATGTTTTCATCCTGCAATGCTTTGCTTATTCTCAGCCTTAATGAACAAAGTTTTGCTAATGCTAGTGCCACAATGGCAGTGTGCTTTTGTAGTTTAGGTGTTAATTTTTTTAAAACAGCACTCACAATCATAGACATAGCACCTAAACCCAAACCAATGCTCCCTAATGCTAAAGAGGCTGGCGCTCCGGTCCCAGTAGCTAAAAGAGCAACGCCGGACCCAGTACTTACGCTCGCTACAGCTGATGAGCCGGTGATTATATAAGAAAGAGTATTTAAAACTTTAGCATATTTCTTTCTAGTAACCCTATACTTATTCAAGTCACTTTCTATTTCTTCTTGAAGTTCAGTTATTTGCTCTAACCTAAACTTTTGAGCCTGATCATCCATTTTTTAATTAAGATTAATTTTTTAATTAAGATTAATCTTGTACATATTTTCTTATTAACCCTTCTGGCAGCACTTCATCAACAGAGTAAAACGCAATAAAATCAACATACTTAATGAAAGTAAAATCAAGCACTGTTAGTTTAGTATTGTCAACCATCACAGTGACTTTGTCAGATGATACAGAAGTGTTTATTTCATCCCCGTTTTTAGTAATAGCAATAACAAGCCTAAGAGGCCCGCCCAAGTTTTCAGACTTTATTTGTACACCTCTGATTAACGTATGCTCTGGCAAACTAGGATCAGACTCCCTTGGAGTGATAAATAAGCGAAAAAGCATCGTCATTTTTCTAGGCAGTGATTCTAGTTTTGGGTTAAACTCTAAGCCGACGGTGTCGCCCCCCACTTCAGCTAAGGACTTCTTTCTCCGCAGCATATATACAGAGCCCTGCCTGGTTATTTCAATCTGCTTTTTCTGTTGTGTTCCTGGGACTAGGCTAGCAAGAAGGCGTCCTTCATTCAAAGCTTTTCTAAAATTGTATTTCTTATCAAAGTATACATGGGGGCTTCGTAGTTCAAACTTTAAATCCCAGTTAATGTCAGGAAGCAACGCCCAGGCATTCTCTCGTTTATGAAGTTTGTATTCGTGTTTGCCAAAATCGTTTGCCCTTAGATTTCTTATCTCTTCCAGGGTAGGATATTGCTGTCGTTTTTTATCTTCAATTTCTATTCGTTTGTAAACACCATCGTCGGTGTATTCAAATCCATAAACATTTCCTGCCACTCCTATTAGATCAAAGTCAGTTGTATCTGCTAGATCTTTTAGCTCTACTGCAACGCATTTAGGAGCTAACTCTGCTTTTGATTCTGGTCCCCTAGACATTCTTTTTATTATAAACAATTTATTATAAGTAATCTATAATAAACAATCTGTAATAAACAATCTATAGTAAACAATCTATAATGAGCAATCTATAATGAGCAATCTATAATGAGCAATCTATAATAAGCAAACGTATTGAACTGGCGGGTCAGTCCGTAAGCATAGTTTAGCGTGCTTAGATTTTTCTAACTGCTCTTTTATTTTTTTTAGTTCATCCTTGTCCCTGATTATATAGTTTTCACTTAAACATTCTTCAAAACTGTCCCGGTCCTTAGTATAGAATAAGATGACTGATTTTAACTGCGATCTAAAGTCTTTTAAGACAGCATTGTATTTTTGAGTTAAGAGCCAAACAGAAACTAATGCGTGTCTTCCGCTAAAGGCTAGCTTAGACAGAGTCCTTCTTTTTTTAACAATGTCTTGTTCGGCTGAACAGTCATCAATAATAAACAGCGTTTCAGTTCCCTCAAACAGCCTATAGTAATGTTCTAAACAGTCGCTTAGCTTGTCAGTAGGATCAACTAAAAATATATTCTCGTCTGTCCAAACAAACTGCCTTTCTTTGTAAGACTTGTTGTGCTTAATGGTTGTGCAGAATATAACAATGTACTCGTAATGAAACCAGTAGATTGTTTGTAACAAATCAAGCACGAAGACAGTTTTCCCACACCCAGTAATCCCGCAAATAAGCGAACAGTGCGGGTCTTTAGGTAAAAAGTTCAAACTATCCATCTGTTTTAATAGGCTATTTCTTTCAGTCTATTTTCTTCAATGTTCAGCTGGGCGTCATAAACCACAAAAACGTGCATTTGTATCTGGCCATTCTCCTCCTCTTCCTTATTAATCTGTATGAGTATGCCATCTGACCCTACCCTTCTTCCGCTCCTGTGCAGTCTGTTGTCATACGTGGATCTAAAATCCAACCATAGTCCATATTTGTCCGTTAGATAATCTTCGAGTCTTACATCGTGAAGGTGAAGTTTTTTACACACATGATCGGCTATGGGACTTGTCTGTCTGCCTCCAGCAAACAGTTTTCTTATTTCATCAAAGTGTTGGTCGGGTAAAAGTCCAGCCGAATACAACTGAAAAGGCTTGCCATCTACTGTGCAAGACAACTGCTCAATTTTTGGGTTGTAAAACACCTCAGATTCTCTCTGAAAAGGAGCTGAGGGTTCAGTAAATAGCAAGAGAACCCCCTTTAGGGACCTTAAAGAATTGCTTATAGCTATTTCCCAGACAGTGTCTTGCTTGTTTTTAATCGCTAGACTGTGGTGTAAAACTCTTTCAAAGTAAACAACCGCCCTACTTTTATACTGGTTTAAGATTATTCTAGCTAGTTCAGGGTTAGTAACAACGTCAAAATTAAGAGAGATGTTGCTGACAGTGTATCTAGCTGTTGGGTCATCTGATAGAATAACAGACCCGCTGTCATTGAATGTCAGTTCGTAAGTAAGTTTGTCTCTTAGTGCGCCTTGGTAATATGGCTGATGGGTTTTTAACAGTTCAAAATCTAGAGGGATGCAAAATCTGTTCTTAAATGCTCGCGCTATTGCCTGGTCTCCCCCGTCTTCCTTTGCATCTGCGGCATTAAGCCTGTGCTTAAGGCCGTTTGGGCTCTGGATTCCCTGAAAGATTTTGTCTTTCCTTTCTGTTCTGGGTAGCCACAGATCAGAATAGAGATTAAAAATGTCTGCGCTACTCAGTGAGAAGACTTCTCTACCCTCCAGTTTAATTACCATATTTTTAATGATGGCCCTGCCCAGGTTAGCAACGACAGTAGCATTAGGATCCGCCGACTCAATATCTATTTTGAATGACAGCCTGGCAGTGCCTGGCATTATAACATCGTCAGGCCCAAGGTCACTAAATCTTACTGTTAATATTTCATTGGGCTCAATTGTTGATGGATTATTTACAACCCGCACAGTCTGTCTTATGCCTTTTATGCCGTGGGGTTCCTTCGCTTTTCTGAATGGATCAAGGTCGCAGCCGTATGGGTTCATTTTTTATAAAACAAAAAATTATAAATATATAAATATGGCTGATGAAGATTTTGGCGCGATTGAATCTATTGAAGAAGAAGAAGAAGACGATTTTGGCGCGATTGATTCTATTGAAGAGCCGGGTCCTTCATTGCAAGAAGAACTTGAAGCAGCAGCAGCAGGCCAAGGAGTAGGATTAAGTCAAATACGAATGTTAGATAGAATTGAATCATTATATAGCCATATGGGGCGAGAGCGACCAGAAGCACTTAAGGTCTCCAATTTTTCAACAGATAAAAATAATCATTTGTATGTAAGAACTAGTAAAGGAAACCTTGTACGGCTTACTACAAAACCAGACCCAACCCAGTTTTTAAGCAGGAGCACAATTCTTAGAGAGCTCCCTATTTCTGACCAAAGGCAGTTAAACTTTATTGGCAATCTAAGGTCTGAGGCTGTTAGTCTTTTACAAAGCATAGTGCAAGAGTTGCCATCGCAATCTGAAATGCAAAACATCCCTCTTCACGAATTAAGTCAAAGAGCAGATGAACTAATAGCAGAAATTGAGACGAGTTTTAATGAGGAGACACAGTTAAAAACAATTGCTGGTTCTCAATTGCCTAGTCAAAGAGAAGGTGAGCTGAGTCCTGATGAAGAAACGGCTTTAAAAAACAATTGATGATCGCCCATTGCCTGAGCGCGAACACGAGGTTCTTAAAGCTAGAATCAAGGATCTTAAAGCTGAACTGCGTGACCTCAGGTCTACTAAGTCCGCTTTAACAACTATAAACGAAGAACTAAAAAACAATTTGGCAAAATTTAATATACTAGAGAGAGAGATAGACGAAGAAAAAAATAAACTGGCTGATGCAGATGATAACAATTTAGAGCCGGAAGAAAAGGCTAAAATACAGGCGAAAATACAGGATTTAATGGAAGATAAAAAAAACAGGTTAGCAGCGTTGTATATTAACAGAGAAAAAATAGATACCCAAATAAGCAGAATCAGAGAAACTATAAACAAAATGCTTCATGAAAATACCACGCTAGCAGAAAGAATAAGGACTCTGTTCAGAGAGCAGGGGATTACAATAGTTAGTATATTGACGGCTGTTGGGTTTGCTATCTCTACGCTGGTTTATGCATTAACCGGCAGTGCGCCAACAGGGCCAGTAGCGCCTCCAACGCCTCAGCCTGGTAAAAGTTGGATTAGAAAACAACTGCACCATCTAGCAAACTTATTAAAGAAGTTAGCTGCCAAAGCGCTTGATGCTCTGCCTGGCATAATAGGCAGTGTTGTTAGTTGGGTTTTGTCTACTATAGGCAAAGTGGCTGGTTATATGGCTGACCATCTGTGGACGTTAGGAGTGCTGGCTGCTGGTTTAATTTTTAGTGAAATAAAGTATGGCTAATCCAGTAAAAGTTAAAAAACACAACAAGGGCTGTCTTTTCGCTAGTGTGTTTGTCGGGGTGAGGTACATCAACAGGCGGTGGGTCGCTTTCTGGGCTGCTTATAGCCGGTGGGGGGTCGCTTTCTGGGCTAGATACTTTTTTTAAAATGGCTGGCGCGGGCCTTGTGTTTAAGCCTTGATTGTGTCCTAAGTTTTGATCGTCTCCGGCTATGAGAATTTCATTATTATAATTCTGTATCATGCCAATCTGCAGTCTAAGGTCAGAAGGCAGCATGTATAATCCATGGCCCACAACAAAGTCAACCTTTGACCTAGCATGTGAAAGAACGTTTTGGTACCTTTGTATGCTGGAAGGCAAATCAACAGCAGAGTTAATAGCATCTTCTAAATTGGCTAGAAATTGTTTTCTGGCGTCAAAGCCTGTAGATTGATCCACTATGCTAGACTTGGTCTGTGCTTGCGCTCCTAATAGACACCAAACGTACGTGCGTATGGAGTCATTGAGCCTTTGCACTCCTGGCATTGTTAGGCCTTTACTTTCATCTAAGATAAATGTTGCCCAAGCATTGGGGTGTTTTTGCTCTATTGATCCCAATCTAACTTGGGAGTTTGACTTAAAAGAGGTGTGGCCGGGCCAGTAGTCAAAATTATATTCTCTACGCTGACCCCACAAATACAATGTGCCTAACCCGTGATTGCGGTCTAACTTTTGTCTAAAGTTATTTGAAGGGTTAATGTTAAATTCGTTGCAGATTCTTTCATATGCATTATTGTCCATTGGGCTGTTAAATGGATTAAACGCGTTGTCGTTGGGGAGGCGTACTTGTAGTTCAGTTAGTATGCGCCTATACTGATAATAAACATGAAAGTTATATACTGACCTTACTAAGAGGTTGGGGTGGTTTAAATGGTTTGCATATGAAACACCGCAGCCAGTAGTTGAGCAGTAAATGGCAAAATTTAACTGATTCTGGTAAAAAGCCATAGGGTTGGATGACCATGCTGATGGCACTCTATCACTC
>CM065731.1:50705403-50707903 GCA_033310375.1 Conus canariensis
AAGAAGAAGAAGAAGAAGAAGAAGAAATCGAACAAAATAAGGCAAGACAACGATATCAAAGGCATAAAGATAGAAAACACAGAATTTAAGATAAATCAGTTTGCAGACGACACCACCTTTACGTTAGAAGGAGATAAGAAATCATATGAAAAGTTATTTACAAACCTTTATGAATTTGAGCAAATAACAGGACTGAAATTGAACTATGAAAAAACGTTTAATGTTTGGTTAGGTATAGATAAAAACTCTACGAAAACATATTTACCCCACAAAAAAATGGAATGGAACCCCTCAAAATTCAAAATTCTAGGACTGTGGTTTACGAATAGGCTATTGGATATGACGGAAATTAATATGAAAGATAAATTCTCAGAAGTCCAAACCTTGTTCAAAATATGGACGAAAAGAATAATAACACCATTAGGTAGAGTAGCTGTGCTCAAATCATTAGTGCTATCAAAACTGGTGTACTTATGGATTCTTCTACCGAATCCTCCTGATTCCCAGATTGCTTTATTGCAGAATATGTGTTTCAAATTTGTTTGGAACAACAAAAATGATAAAATTAAAAGAAAATACTCAGTACATAATATACAGAAGGGAGGGATAGGTATACCCGAACTGAAAATGTACACCAGCTCCTTGAAAATCGCCTGGATAAGGAAAGCGTACATGTACAATAATAAGTGGAAAATAATATTACATTCATTATGTCCCGAAGTAAGTAATATTGATGCATATGGTCCTAATAGATTTACTGAAAACAATGTTATTAACAAATTTTGGAAAGGAGTTTTTCAAGCGTATCAAAGGTTCTGCAAACAGGTAGAGTTATACGAAAGTACAGATTTAGCCACTGAACCTATTTTTTGTAATGAGAAATTTAAAGTTGGAGAACAACCATTCTTTTACAAGAAATGGATGCAGAAAAATATATTTTTAGTTAAACATTTACTCAGTGAGGATGGTGATTTTGTAAACCACAACGAATTGTCAGAAAAAATGGGATTTCAGGTCAATTTTCTAAATTATGTAAGCTGCGTGCGTTCGATCAAAGCTTATGCAAAGAAAAGAAGACTGATATTAAATAGTAACATTAGTAATGATAAAACTTTAGCACTTCAAAAAATTTGTAGTGTTACTAAGGGAACACGTACTTATTACGATATTATGGTAGAAGCCAATGAAGTTCTTAACATAAGCGCCTTTGTCAAGTGGGAGCAACGTCTTGATATACCTATTGACTGGATAGAGGTACTGAAAAGGATTAAGAAAATCAAAGAAACAAAACTGAAATGGTTCCAAATTAGAATATGCCACAGAATTTTGGTAACAAATAGTGTGCTTAAAAGTATGCAGATTGTTGATAGCGACAAATGTAATTTCTGTAATAGAGAAAAAGACTCAATTAATCATTACCTGTGGGAATGTGAGTTTACACACGCTTTCTGGAAAGACCTTGAAAGAGCTCTAAAAGTAAATTGTTCACACTGTGAAAGATTATCCCTTAATGTGGAGATTATATTATTTGGTACGGATGAGAAAACAAAAACTGATGATATGCTAGACCTGATAATTTTAATGGGAAAATATTTCATCTATAAATGTAGAATTAACAAAACAAAACCCAATATAAACATGTTTTTGAAGGAGCTGAACTACAGATATAAAATGGAGAAATATATGTCCTTGATGGAGATGAATCATGCCACCTACCAAGAAAAATGGTCACCATATATTAAACTACTAGAGGACTAATGGTCATATTATGTACTATATATACATGTGTATGTATGTATGGTGATTGCATGAAGGTATGTTCAAAATAAGCGCTGTATATTTTTTTTTTCTTTTTTCGTTTTTAAATTTTTTTTTTTTTACTATTTAAAGTCATCCGTGACCTTGGAGCCTCGAGAAAATAATCGTCAATTAAAGTGTGTCTGTACAATTTAACTTCTTCGAATGCCATACTTCGATGGAGTCTATGATTTAAGTAATACGTTTTATAACCCTGCATTATGTTTGTGTACCTTATTCGTTTTGTGTGCCCGTTTAAAAGATAAATATTCTAGATTAGGGGAAAAACCCTACGGTAGCAAGATTGTACTCTATAATTATTTGAATAGTTGGTATTAGAGTTCTAATTCAAATGACATGCAGATTTTTTTTTTTTTTTTTTTTTTTGGGGGGGGGGGGGGGGGGACATGGAGGGGAAATTTTTGGTGTATTTGTTCTATGTGATCATTGTAACTGTTTGAAATGAAATAAAAGAGCTCTTTTCAAAAAAAAAAAGAAGAAGAAGAAGAAGAAGAAAAAGAAGAAGTAATTATAATAATAGTAACGATTAAAATTGTGATAAACTAATAATAATAACAACAATGATAACAACGATGATAATAATAATCATAACAAAAATAATAGCAACAACAACAACAATAATAATAATGATGACAGTTATAATTAAAATGATAACACTACTACAATAATAAAAACGATCAAT
>CM065731.1:50710403-50715403 GCA_033310375.1 Conus canariensis
TACCATACTGCCACATGCAGGCATTCATACAGACAGACAGTCCATGTGAAATGGAAAAGATAAAACAACCTTTTTTCTTCGTGTATTGAAATACAAATGCAATTTCACGAGCCTCGTATAACATAATCTAGATGTTGACATGGAGAAAAACACGCAAGAAAACATAACCTGCAAACACCCAAAAGCGTCACATTGTGAAGCTGGATGCAAAACAGATCTTTTCGTAAACTGGAAAAGAACCCTGACACAATTAAATGAAGGAAATGCGAGTGGACGATGCTATTCATGGTATGGCAGTGTGGCGCATCTTCCGTCTTTTTGACGCGAATAGTGCGCAACACTAATGCACACCCCGATTGTCATGACGTCAACTCCCCCCCCCCCCCCCCCCCTCCCCAATGGCAATAGTACTGGTATAAGTTCAAATTCGACCTGTCAACAAAATCTCTTTGTTTCGTTGACTTGTTAATGGGTTAAAGGGAATAGATTTGATTGAAAAAAATATTTCTGAGCACTTGAACCTGCCAACTGCTGCTGGGACGATTCGCACTGAAGTGAGGAGCGACCTGTCTCTGATAAGGCCACGTGGATGCTGCAGTTTGTTGCGCAGTTGGACAATGTGACCACTCACACCCAGTTAGGTGTAGGTGAAATGACACGATTCACAGCAAAAGAAGGAAACTGTTGAACGGATGTGCTGACAGAGGCAATACCGCCTGCAACGACACAGGCAATTGCTTACTCCAAAAAATAATGAGTGCTGCCTGCAACACCTCATTCCCCATCTTCCCCCTCTGTCCACATAAATACCACTGAAATGTAATCATGATGCAATATTCAAACCAGAAACATTATTTTTAGATATTAGGGCTTTACAGTAATATGTCCGGGGTTTTCGAAAATGAAATTGGTTCGACTAGATACGCCTTGGTGTATGTTCCAAATGTTTTTGATGGAAAATATCTCAAATCTTGTTATAACTTAAATGTGAATCGATCATAGAGATTTGTTCTCTGAAAAAGAAAATGTACAACAGCAGCACCTGGAATATTTGAAAAGCCCATTGTGTTCGGTAAATATTTTGTTGTATTTCTAAGCCAAACGTTCTAAATATGATAAAAGAAAATAAACGCTGTGAGGAAAACGGCTGCCCTTGACTGCACCTTTGTTTGATTATAATGGTGATTTCCCTCTGTGCATCATCATATACAATATTTTGTGTTTTGTATGGATATTCACTTATGTAAGTTTCCCACTCACCTAAAGTCACTCAGAAATGATATATGTTTGTTAAATAATAGAACTGAATGCCTGCACGACATCTATCAAGACAAACACACAAACGAAAAGGTGAATAATTTCTGACTTTTTAAATAAATAAAAAATGACAAAGAATGCATTTTCTCGCTTTACCTTCATGTCATGCACCTGCTGAGGTAGGAATGTATGTTGCAAGGCATTTCTGGACTTATTACATTCTCATTCCTGTCCAACAATGTTGATTGTGTTCTTTTCCTGTTTTCGAATTACTCTCCTCTCCCAAGTAATTTTGAAACCTCGAAACTTCACATACTCAAAATCCCAGACCACTTAAACATACTATGCACACACACACACACACACACACACACACACACACACACACACACACACACACACACACACACACACGTCCATGTGTTTCATAAACTTTCTGGCGATTGGTAAACGAACGAACAAATCAACAGACTGTCCTTGCGAGAAGTCTGCAATACCATCCACTTTAACAGACAGTTTCTCTACCCTGTATCGCCCATCCGTACAGGACCCTTTTCAGAGCTGTAGCCGGGTTAATTCAAGAACATGTGAATAGATGTTGTTGTTGTCGTACCCTGGCTAAAAGGCTTCAGGGACCATCCGAACAGCCAAAGTACTTGAACACTATGGTACAAATGCATCAGCTGGGGATGAGAGCATTACGTGTGTGACCGTTTTTTATTACCCCGCCACGTGGGCAGCCACACTCCGACTTCGGGGAATTTTGGACACTGATAATATTATGCTAGGAGCTTGTCACAACTGAAGACAATCCCCGCATAACTACGCAGAGCATAACAACATTTTGATGTAGCCTTGGTGTTCTAGCCTATGTCAATTGGCCTGATACAGCCTTAAGCCAAGGCGGACATGTGAATAGTCACAAGGACATCATTAACACAAACAAACATGATTATGAGGACAGAGAAGAAAGCTGGCACCCAGTGGTAGGGACACGGTCTCTCCGGGGAGATCAGCCACAATACCACACCAAGAGATCTCCTGTGATCAAAAGCAAACACAACAACAGCAGAATGATACCGCAGTAGCTATGATCTAAAACGTGCCTGTGGGCAGCCCTGATGTAGGGTAGGGGTAGGGGTGGGGGTGGGGGGAGATTTTCGACCGGTTCTGATAGTACCAGATCAATTCTGTCCTGTAAAAGATCGGACTGAAACAAGCTGCTATCCAATCACCTGCTTCCTCTGCAACCTCTCTCTCTCTCTGTCTGTCTCTGTCTGTCTGTCTGTCTGTCTGTCTGTCGTCTCTCTCTCTCTCTCTCTCCCTCTCTCTCTCTCTCTCTCTCTCTCTCTCTCTCTCTCTCTGCCCCCCCCCCCTCTCTCTCTCTCTCTCTCAGCCACTATTCTTCTCAACAGAAAACCCCTCCCTAAAAATGCAAATCCTCTGATATCACCAGTTTCCTCTCGCACATAACCTTTTGCCTCTGTTTCTCTGTCTGTCTGTCTGTCTGTCCCCCCTCCCTCCCTCTCTCTCTCTCTCTCTCTCTCTCTCAATCGGCCCACACCAGTAGCACAGAATCTTTGATCAATGCATCTAAGGATAAATGAAAGATTTCTTGGATAGCTATAAAAATTGGATTTCATGTATTCTAAGTCTGATTCATTCTGAACGTCTTGAGTGGAGGGATTCCATGGCTAATTTCCTCGGAATAAGCGAAAATCGATTTCAGAGAGAGAGAGAGAGAGAGAGAGAGAGAGGAGAGAGAGAGAGAGGGGGGGGGACAGAGACAGGGACAGACAGAGACAGAGACAGACAGACAGAAAGACAGAAAGACAAACAGACGGACAAATGGACAAATGGACAGACAGACAGACAGACAGACATGCGCAAAGAAATACAGATAAAGACAGACAAAAAGGCAGAGAAAGAAACAGAAACCGAGAGACTTGACAAAGAGGCAGAGAGAGAGAGAGGGGAGAGAGAGAGAGAGAGAGAGAGAGAGAGAGAGAGAGAGAGAGAGAGACAGACAGACAGACAGACAGACAGACAGACAGACAGACGGACAGACATACACAGAGAGAGAGAGCGAGAGAGAGAGAGAGAGCAAGAGAGAGAGAGAGAAGCGAGAGAGTGAGAGAGAGCGAGAGAGAGAGAGAGAGAGAGAGAGAGAGAGAGAGAGCGAGAGAGCGAGAGAGAGAGAGAGAGAGACGCTTGACGCTTGACGCTTGACGCGCGCTTTCACGCCGCGCCATTTATTGTGGGGCCCTCGGCCCGTCCACAGGAGTACGCAACTTACATTTCAACATGACAAAGGCAGAGAAAGATAAGAAAGATAAAAAGGCAGAGAAAGAAACCGAAACCGAGAGACTTGACAAAGAGAGAGAGAGAGAGAGAGAGAGAGAGAGAGAGAGAGAGAGAGAGGAGAGAGAGAGCAAGAGAGAGAGCGAGAGAGAGAGCAGAGAGAGAGACAGAGAGCAGAGAGACAGAGAGAGCGAGAGAGCGAGAGAGCGATAGAGAGAGACAGAGAGAGAGAGAGAGAGAGAGAGAGAGAGAGAGAGAGAGAGAGAGAGAGAGAGAGAGATTATCTCGACAAAATTTAGATTCCAGAGTGGTACACGGGCAACGCTTCCTCATAATCAGGTAAAAACACGCACAACCACCAAACAAATGTTAATACCCATCCCGTAGAGAATACAGAGGAGGGGAAAAGCATGTGTTGGTGCAGCTAACTAATCTGTTTCTCACACCACCAGAATGGCAGCACCTCATGCTAATATTTACGTCAGGCGCTGGGATTCAACCCTAATAACTGTGAGAACACAAGCTGTGTGTTACGACAAACTGGGCTTTTCAGCTGCCTCACTCCGCAGAGACTCCTGTTAATTAAGAGAGTGGCAAATCATGCGGGCACGAGACACACGGGACATGCCAGAAAAGACCGTTAATTAATCCCGAGAGAGATAAAAAGAAAAAAAGAGGCAGATGGACTGGCAGAAACAGAAACAGACATACAGAGAGAAAGAAGGGCTAACAGAACCTTTCTCTCTCTCTCTCAGTACTTCAGTGACCAACGCCAACGCGCAGAGCACCGGTCCCCAACCACTGCCCACGTACGGCACCGCTATTCCCGCCACGGTGCCTCCCTCCACCCCCACTAATCCTCTACAGGCCATTGCTGAAGCAGTGCGACTGCTACAGGCAGCCTGTGGCCTTTCTTCAGTGTGAAGACTGTAAGAATCATCCCTTCCACACCCACCAGCCCCACAAAAACTGTGGGGAACTAGACGTGTGTTATACGTACAAGTCCTTGATATAAGTGTGTGTGTGTGTGTGTGTGTGTGTGTGTGTGTGTGTGTGTGTGTGTGTGTGTGTGTGTGTGTGTGTGACTTTCATCCTTCCTTGCCAGACTGAGAACTAATCCTCGGATACTACTTGTGCGTGTCATTATGTTCTTTGCAATAATAACTATCTTTTTCACATCGGCATCTATTGTTGATAGTGATCACCGTAGGCTGTGCTGAAACATTTTGTGTTCTCATTTACTGTCGAGACCACTCGTGTTACTAAAGACATTTCGCCCCATGTTTCAGAAATGACTGAACTGTGTGGCTCATGAATCATATGTACCTTCACTGAATGTCAGACTAAATTTGTGTTTCTTATACCTGCGTTCGGTGGATGTGACTGATTGGAGAGCGCTCCATAAATGCAACGCATTTGTGCCAAACAGACTTGGACCTATA
>CM065731.1:50722903-50730403 GCA_033310375.1 Conus canariensis
AATTGACGCGCTACCAAAGGCAATACCATAGTGTGAAATGGTTTCGTGAGCTTATACAGGAGAGAGAGAGAGAGAGAGAGAGAGAGAGAGAGAGAGAGAGAGAGAGAGAGAGAGAGAGAGAGAAGAGAGAGAGATTTCAGATAGCAACAGTCCAACGTGCAGGCTGTTGGTGGTAATGGACTAGGTCTTCTAAAATCACTTCATTTGACACAGAGCACGCAGACGACGGTTGACAGTGGCCCTGAGAGACTTAATTTCACAGAAAGAGAGAGAGAGAGAGAGAGAGAGAGAGAGAGAGAGAGAGAGAGGGGGGAGAGAGAGGAGAGAGAGAGGGCAGAGAAAGAGAGAGAAGACCCAGACGGACAGACAGACAGACACAGACACAGGCAGTTTGTGACAGACAGGAGAAAGACAACGAGAGAGACAGACAGAAAAAAAAAGAGAGAGAGAGAGAGAGAGAGAGAGAGGAGAGAGAGAGAGAGAGAGAGAGAGAATTACAGAAACAGACGGAGATTCAGTCTGACAACGAGGAAAGGAAAAAGAAAGAAGATACCCTCAATATGCAGACAAGGGAGAGAATTCAGACAGGATCACGGCGGCGTCCAGACTTCCCTTAATGGACGGTGTGGCCACGTGAGACACGGAGCACGCGATCGACCACTGACGGTGGTCCAAAGAGGCAGAGAAGTGGCCCACCTACCTCTTTGTCTGCCCATGGGTTTGGTTCTGGGGCATTCAAGTATATTCCAGTGAAGCTTGCAACGTTATTGTCCAAAGACTGCTACGCAATATAAACTATTTTCAATACTAACTAAACAAAGAACTTCACAACAAAATTATTTTGAATGGTACCAAAAAATACACGCTGAAGAAAATAAAACTAATTAGTGTGTTACAAACGCAGTAGTATAGTCTAAACTTGTTTTGTAAACTTATCAAACACACTATATGAAAAAAAACTGATCTGTATGTCATCGAACACCGAGATATGAAATAAGAATAGGAAAGCCTTTGTTGTATTTTATTAACTACTTCATAAGAACATAAAATTAATTCGTGTTCTACGCTACTAATCACTATAATTTTCGAAAAGTAGTGTTTTTGTGTGTCTGCATACGCACTACAACAATTTCAAACCATTTAATAATGAATAAAATGTTGCGTACAGAAATTAAAAATACTTCTTGACATACAATCAATTATGGCCCAGGAAACTTCAAGTAATTTCTGGATGTTATGGGAAAAAGGCAGCATCACAAACTATCTTGTTGTATATTATCAAGCACGCCATACAAGCACTGTTGGCATATTACCAAAAACAGGATGAGAAAACTTAACAATGGGAGATAGCATTCAATAAAATATAAATGAATGATAGTTTGAAGTGAACCAACAAACGAAACGTAAAGAAATGTAAAAAGAAAACTACACATCATAGAGGGGCCCGTGGCCCAACGGTACAAGCGTTAGGCTTTGGAGCTGACGGCCGTGAGTTCGATCCAGTCATGGGGTCGGTTTCTTTTCTGCTTGAAAACCCTCTCTGCCCACCCAGCAATAAATGGAGACCTGATTCGGTTCAGGGAAGGTGAAGGTGGCGGAAGGTGAGGGATGGCGACGTCTTCCATAATGTCGTGCTCTGGGCACCGTGAATTTTTAACCGTTCACCACCCCTTGCAGCTATAGGACATGGGTCTTAACCTATCACAACATAACACATATCATTACTTTGTACATTATCAATCTTGAACGCAATAGAATTTTATTTAAATATTTTAAAGTGAATAGTTTTAGAATATGAAAGAGAGCATACAACAAACACTTTTTTGGGGGGGGTGGGGTGGGGGGGGGGGGGAAGGATGTGATTTTATTTACTTTAAAAAAAAAATTATCCAACACTTTTCTCCCGTCAAGTCCGAGTTACTCAAAACGTAAAACGATGAACCGACATTTAAGATGCTAAACATTTCTACGAACGAGAGGTGGATAGACAACGTTGCTGAGTGAACCGGGAAGAGCTTTGTCGCCACAACGGTACTGCCCCCAAGACTGTCCAAAGGGACAGTGTTTGTCATTGCAGTGCTCTGCCCTATGACTGTCCAAAGGGGGGCGACTCGTACAGTGTTTGTCATTGCAGTGCTCTGCCCTATGACTGTCCAAAGGGGGGCGACTCGTGCAGTGTTTGTCATTGCAGTGCTCTGCCCTATGACTGTCCAAAGGGGGGCGACTCGTGCAGTGTTTGTCATTGCAGTGCTCTGCCCTATGACTGTCCAAAGGGGGGCGACTCGTGCAGTGTTTGTCATTGCAGTGCTCTGCTCTATGACTGTCCAGAGGGGGGCGACTCGTGCAGTGTTTGTCACTGCAGTGCTCTGCCCTATGACTGTCCAAAGGGGGGCGACTCGTACAGTGTTTGTCATTGCAGTGCTCTGCCCTATGGCTGTCCAAAGGGGGGCGACTCGTGCAGTGTTTGTCACTGCAGTGCACTGCCCCATGACTGTCCAAAGGGGGGCGACTCGTACAGTGTTTGCCATTGCAGTCCTATGACTGTCCAAAGGGGGGCGACTCGTGCAGTGTTTGTCACTGTAGTGCACTGCCCTATGACTGTCCAAAGGGGGGCGATTCGTACAGTGTTTGTCACTGCAGTGCTCTGCCCTATGACTGTCCAAAGGGGGGCGACTCGTACAGTGTTTGTCACTGCAGTGCTCTGCCCTATGACTGTCCAAAGGGGGGCGACTCGTACAGTGTTTGTCACTGCAGTGCTCCGCCCTATGACTGTCCAAAGGGGGGCGACTCGTACAGTGTTTGTCATCGCAGTGCTCCAGTGGCACTGCTTGTGACCAGTCACAGTAACTAGCCTTTGCAACGCCATTTCCGTATTTGTCATCTTTTAAATTTAAACATGCCTTTTAAATTTAAACAAGAAAATCAGCTGTTCTGTAATGTTCTGGTGTTATTTTGTGGATGCTAGAAATCCCTGATATTTTCCTGTAAACGTCAGCGTGTGAGAAATATGTTTAAAGATTGACGTCTCAGGGCTCTTTGAATTTAGAACGACTTGCGCGCCCCTGATGATTTTCATTAGGTGTCTTTAGCGCGCGCGGTGTGTGTGTATGTGTGTGTGTGGTGTGTGTGTGTGTGTGTGTGTGTGTGTGTGTGTGTGTGTGTGTGTGTGTGTCGTGCGTGTGTGTGCGTGTGCGTGAGTGCGTTTGTGAGTGCTTGTATTTTCTCAGGATGTAAAAGCATTCGAATAATCAAACTTGCCAGAATAATCAATACCATTAACCCCTTTCCGGCCATTCCGTACGATTAACATTTTCAGCAATATTTTTCAACATTACAACACCGATATGTTTTCATCCATTGTGATCACCTGCCACCGTTGTTTTATACACAGAGATAAAGGCCATGATAAGTAATATCATATTCAAATCTTGTTCCAAGTATTAGTTTAAATTCTATCAGATCACAAATTTTCATGCATTATTTATCAGGTAGATGTGGAGATATAGCTATATCTTTATTACTAATGACAGAGCCAACGCAGACCACGTTTATATTTTATCCTGCTAAACGCAACCAAGTAAGACGAGATGGCTGAATGATTTATGGAGTATGAAGTAAGTGAAATGAAATGAAAACACCAGCTGACGTAGCCTGCTTGTTTTAACAATAACAGATCTTCACAAATCATTCGGAATGCATCGTAAATTTCATGTTATTTCCAAACGATAGAAAGGAGGCACCGATCGTGAGAAAATCCAATTTAGCTGCATCAGCTAAAACATTACGTCTTGGAAGCTTCGTAAACTATGACGTCGTATGTTCCAAACTGAAATGACTGAATGTGGAAATTGAAACAAAATTAAAAGCAAGATTACTGTACCGGGAGACGAAAGAACAAGCAAACTGCAAAACACCACGCGTTTTGACGTCTTCGGTCTTCTTCAAGCGTAGATTTGCTCCCAATTTGAGGAGATGAATGACTGTTTGTGCTTCGTTTTCCTTGTCTTGAAATGGGGTTTGTTTCGCCTGAAGAAGACCAAAGAGGTCGAAACACGTGGTGTTTGTTTTGTAAGTTGTTTGTTCTTTCGTCTGGCGGTACAGTTAACTTTCTTTTAATTTTGTCAAGAATTCCTTCATACTTTGTTGATGATGACGCATGTTTGTAAGACGTCGGCATAAACAAGCCTACCACAGTGAGGAGGGCACATCAAGGCTGCAGAGGTAAGTTTGGGTGCCTGAGGGGGGTGGAGGGGGGGGGACAGAAAGGAGGTAGGAAGAGGGTAGTGAGTGAGCGAGCTGAGTGTAGAGGGAAGCAGGAGCGATAGCAGGAAGAGGAAGAGTTTGGGGAGAGAAGGCGATGGAGGGCTGAGGGTTGGGGGAAGGCGGGCAGGGGAGAGGGGGACGATGGGAAGTGGGGGGGGGGGGGGGAGGATTGAGAGGTTCCTGCTTCAAGTGGAGTGGCGTCAAAGGTTACGACACGTGCAATAAAGATGGTGTCAAGGTCAGGGCACTTGGAGAAGGGGGAGGGGTGTGGATAGAAGAAGGAGGAGTGACATCCAAAGAGAAATGACGGGCTGGGACAAAGAGAACGGTAGAAATAAGCCGCCGTCAAGGTAAGTCAGTCTTGCGTTCTCAACGCTCTTCTCATGCCATACATTGTTTGTTGGTCGGCTATGTGCCGCAGCAGAAGCCTGAAAAATCTAGTTAAGAGACCTGGACACATTAGTGGAGAACTTTTAAAAACCATTGTTCGAAATCTTTCTTTTTCGTCTTTCTTGAAGAAATGTTTCCCCCACCAAGCTGATATTGGCTGTCGTGCAGGTATAGAACGGGCAGCCACCCGTCACGTGCAGGTATAGAACGGGCAGCCACCTGTCACGTGCAGGTACAGAACGGGCAGCCACCTGTCACGTGCAGGTACAGAACGGGCAGCCACCTGTCACGTGCAGGTATAGAACGGGCAGCCACCTGTCACGTGCAGGTATAGAACGGGCAGCCACCTGTCACGTGCAGATACAGAACGGGCAGCCACCTGTCACGTGCAGATACAGAACGGGCAGCCACCTGTCACTGGGAGAGAGTGAGAGAGTGAAGGGACGTCACCATGAGCTGAGTGGCAAAGTGTACACATGCGTCACTTTTTAACGTTTACTCAGTGCTATACGTGAAACACTGCATGTAAGAGACTGGTCTGGTTTCATAGTCAAATTTGACCAATACAGGTCTGACACGCTCGAAATACTACTGGGAGCACACACACACACACACACACACACACACACACACACACGCACACGCGCGCGCGGGGGCAACACACACACACACACACACACACACACACACACACACACACACACACACACACACACACAAATTACTATGGTGTTTACGGTGTATATTAAGTAAAGTGCAGTCATGAATTAAAGCCAAGAGTTGCACAGACACTGCTTTGACCTTCACCACTCTTTTGGACGCATCATGTTTAGCCTCAGTAATGTCCACGCTTAAAGAGATTCTTCAAGCACTGTTTGAAAAGTTCGGAATGGATTTTGCAGGTAACAAACAAACAAAACAAACAGACCCTGGAAGGATATTTCCAAAACGATCTTTCCAACGTCCAGAAGTTGGTTTAAATTACCTCCTTTGCAATATCCCACCATAATTTTGCGTGATGGTGTTTCGGCGTCAATGGGTTTGTAGTGCATCTAGGTTGAAGGCAGTGAGATCCTCGTGGGCTAAAGCAGTGGTGTATGCGTATGCTGAAAAGACAGTTATGTTTAGGGCGTAAGCGACAGGCACTACGGTAGTTTTCAAAACGTGAGCTGCTCAATGCCATACTGACTATGGTAGTACATAATTATATATAGAGTGATTTCTCCATGCAACACCGACATTAGACCAAATCAAGAAAAGAAGATTAGTGTCACCCCCCCTCCACACACACACACACACACCACACACACACACACACACACACACACAAGATCTACCTGCCCTTTACTCTTTGTTCCATGTACCTTCAGTCATTCACCTTTCTGCGGTATATACTCGTTCGTTTATTCATTCACTTCATCTTGTTTTTTTTGTTTTTTTGTTTTTGTTTTTTGTTATTGGTTTGTTTGTTTCTATGTTGTAATATTAATCTCAACGTGAATCTCTGTCGTGTGTGCGAGTGTGTGTGTGTGTGTGTGTGGGTGTGGGTGCGCGCGCGCGTGCGTGCGTGTGTGTGTGTGTGTGTGTGTGTGTGTGTGTGTGTGTGTGTGTGTGTGTGTGTGTGTGACCAAGATAAGTCTGTGTCAATAATGACACTTGACATCCATCTGACATTTTATGTTCGTCGAAGTTTTGCGATAGACGCACAAGAAAAGTCTCTCTCTCTCTCTCTCTCTCTCTCTCTCTCTCTCTCTCTCTGTGTGTGTGGTGTGTGTGTGTGTGTGTGTGTGTGTGTGTGTGTGTGTGTGTGTGTATCCGTGTGTGTTTCATGTCGTGAGTACACAAGTGAGTGGTCGCTTTCACACCATTTTTAAGAGTGCGTACGTGCGTGTGTGCATGTGGTAATGAGTGAGTGAGTGTGTGTGTGTGTGTGTGTGTGTGTGTGTGTGTGTGTGTGTGCGTGCGCGTGCGTGTGTGTCCGCACGCGCACGTGTCTGTGTGCGTGTGTGTGTGTGTGTGTGTGTGTGTGTGTGTGTGTGTGTGTGTGTGTGTGCGCGCGCGCGCTTTCGCCAGTCTATCTATCTATCTGTCTATCTATCTTGAGTCTCGCAGACAGACACACTGAGACAAAGACATGCAGTACTAGAAGAGAGGGACGGTGAGCTAAAGGTGATGACTTAGAGAGTCATTTCTGCGTGGTGCGTCGGCTCCCCTCCATAGTCTGCACCCCGCGCTCCCTCTGTGCTTTCTGATCAAAGAATTATACCTTGTGATGGATTTTCTCCTTCATAATTAAACGTCAGAAAAGTGCACGCTGACAATTCGTCCAGTCTACGCGCTGCCTTTTTTGTTGTTGTTTGTTGTTGTCTTCCAACGCTTTATCGGAAGACGTTCTGTTTTCCAAATCGGTCGATGACCTCATCAGTCTCTGTCGCTAAGTAATCAGCACCGTGTTTTGTTCTGCCCGGACACAACGTTTGTGATGCTCTCCAAAGATCATGCTCAAAGTAGGCGCGATGTTTGCTACCCACGAATGTTTTCCGACATTGATAATATCGTTATGTCGTGTCAGCTATATCAGATAAACAGTATTTTCAACGCTTGCTTTTCCCATCTCTCTCTCTCTCTCTCTCTCTCTCTCTCTCTCTCTGTCTCTCTCTCTCTCTCTCTCTCTCTCTCTCTCTCTCTCTCTCTCTTATCCGGTGCAATACATGTATTTGAAACTGTGGCTGAGGATATAAATTGAGGCCAGACAAGCAGATGGGTAAACCATCTATGATAAGTCTTGAATCTTCCATTCTGAGTATCCATGTCTGCCACACTATAGCATCATCTTCATCACCCTTA
>CM065731.1:50737903-50745403 GCA_033310375.1 Conus canariensis
TTAGTACATACTGTCATTGAGACTTTCTTTGATGTATATGACGGCATGAGTCATTGGATTACTCACACGTCTTTTTCTTCTTTTTTCTTTTTTGTTTCCACGTATGCAGGCTGATACTCCTGCGGACACTCCCTGTATACACTGGCAAGTATTAATCCCATCTACCCAACAAGGGAGTTGAGACTTTTGTGTGTATGACCGTTTTTTTTATCCCGCCATTAAGGCAGCCGTACTCCAACTTCGGGGAAGGTGCATGCTATGTGTAACGTGTCATCCATACCAACGGCCAAACTGGCCTTCTTGTCCGAAAGTTGGTGATGGGATTTTACGTGTGTTTAAGATGTTATGCGTGCGTTTACACACGGAACCTCGGTTTATAGTCTCATTTGAAGGACTGTATGGGAAATGGAGTCAGAACCAATGTTAAGTCCGTGGGAAAAATCCCCCTGTACCGAAACGGCCCGGCGGAGATTCGACCCTGCAACCCCAGGATCACCAAGATTACGAGTCCGGCGCTCTACCACTGAGCTATTCCGGCCCCCCACTCACACAATCCGATTTCGAAAACCTCCGTGTCAAATGGCCAGACTGAGCAATTCCACCGGGAACTATTGTTCATCATCTAGTCAAAACCTCTTTTTTTCCAACATAAACATTGTTGGCGCTCGCATACGAACAAATGAAGGTATATTTTGTAGGTAAATCTGACAGGAAATGTTTTCGTGGATTGAGGTTTTCATCGCACACATCGTCTTACTCCCATGTCGCAAGCGACACTTTCGCAGTGACAGCAAAAGCCGAAGCAAGAGCGAAACAAGGAACAGGCGCACGCACCTGTCGAAAATGACCACTACCTGACAGCGTCGTTTGCGGTGGGAGATCGCGAAAACGGGATTCATTTCTAACAAAAAGGAAAGGCGTTAAGTCTGAAAAGGACAGTCCTGTGCTTTCCCTTCGCTGATGAAGTCAGTGAGAGGATGAGTTTGTCGCTCGCTCCCTTCCTGTCTCTGTACCGCTGAAGGAAATAAATTCAATCTTCCTCGTTTGCAGATCGCTTCCAAACCCTCTCCCACCTTTCTTTCGAAAGCAAGAAAATACAAATAAAATCACAAAAAAGACCCAGCACAAACATGTGCCATCTGTTGAAATAATCACTAATTCACGGGCTCGTTTGCGGTGAGGTCGCTAAAAAGGGGATTTAATACTGCAGAGCAGCTCGCACAACAGGGAGAGCCGTTAAGTCTGAAACGTCAGGCCGTCCTCATCCTTAGCTGATAAACGTCAGCGTAGGTGGATTTTGCGCCTTATTCTCAAATTTTCTTTCTTTGTGCCGCTCGGGAAAAAGAAGAAAATTTCAACGTTTCTTATTCGTAGAGCAAGGTCGCCTTCCGCCCTCTAGCTCAACCTCACCTTACCCCTGTGTTTAAAGTAAGAAAAACATACAAATAAACTCACAAACGAGACTATACACAATCAAAGGTTATTCAATTCGAAGCACAGCATCAAAGTATGTGTGCATCCACTGAAACTAGCCACTAGTTCATAGCCTGTGTGCAGCGAGGTATCTAATACTGACGAATAGCTTCAACAACTGAGAGAGCTGTTAAGTCCGAAACATCAGACTTCGGGTGATGAAGTCAGCGTTGAGATGGATTGAGCTGCTCCTCACTCTTTCCATCTCTTTCATTGCACCGCATCGTAAAAAGGAAGAAAAGTTCAGCCTTTCTGGTTCCTAGAGCAAGGTCGCCCCTCTCCCACCCATCCCCCCTGTTTTCTTTCCAAAACAAAATATGCAACTAAACTCACAAAGGAGACTACAAATCGAATTTTATTTAATCAAAGTACAGCTCACAAATGTGTGCACATCCATGGAAAGTGACTACTAATTCACCGCCCCGTCTGCAATGGAGTCGTGAATGTGGGATTTAATACCAAGGAGCAACTTCAACAGCGGGGAAAGTCGTTAAGCCAGAAAACGACAGCCTGTCTTTCACTTAGCTGATTAAGTCAGCGTGAGGTGGATTTTGTGGTTCACTCTCTTTCCATGTCTTTCTTCGCGTCGCTAGGGAAAAAAAGGAAAGCCTTCAGCCTTTCTTGTTCCTATACCAAGGTCCCCCCCCCCCTTTTTTTTTTTTCTTAAAATCAAAGAAAAATACAAACACATTTGCATAAGGAGACTGCTTATCAAATCAAAGCTTATATATTTCACAGGACAAAACATAAATATGTGCGCAGTCGTTGAAACTAACAACTAACTCACAGCCTGGTTTGTAGCCTCTGTCAGGAAAAGGAGATTAACTACTGATGAGCAACGTCAACAACATGGCAAGCCGTTCAGTCTGAAACATCACACTGTCTTTCTCTTAGCTGATAAACTCAGCGTCAGGTGGATTTTGTGACTCATTCTCTTTCCATTTCTTTCTTTGCGCCCTTAGGGAAAAAATGCAGAAAATGTTAAGCCCTTCTCGTTCCGCGCGTCCTCCTCCCCATCTCTTTTTTCTTAAATAAAAAAAAAATTCAGATAAACTCGCAAAGGAGAAAACAAATCAAAGCTTTTTCAAAGATCTGCACGCGGATTTGCGCGCATCCGTCGAAAGTGACACCACTAATTCACAGCATCGTTTACAGTGGGGGGGCGAAAACAGGACTGGATACTGATGACCAACGTCAACACCTGGGAAAGCCGTTCAGTCTGAAACGTCAGACCGTCTTTCCCTTAGCTGAGGAAGTCAGCGTGTGGTGGATTTGGTGGATTACTCTCTTTCCATTTCTTTCTCTTTTTTTTTTCTTTTTTGTTCCACTCGGGCAAAAATAAAGAGAAAAAAACTGTTCAACCTTTCTTCTTCATAGTGGAAGGCTGCCACCTTGCCGGAGCAAAAATACGCAAAATAAAGTAAAAACTAACGCTTTGTTAGAACTGCAATAAGAGTTTGTTCAGACCTTACGAACAGCAGACATAAAACACGCACAAAGCAATACTCTGCTTTGTTAGAACTCCAGTAAGAGTTTGTTCAGACCTTACGAACAGCAGACATAAAACACGCACAAAGCAATACTCTGCTTTGTTAGAACTCCAATAAGAGTTTGTTCAGACCTTACGAACAGCAGACATAAAACACGCACAAAGCAATACTCTCCAGAGAGCTGTCGACAGGACAGTTAATAAGCCTGTGCCCGGCTGAAACACTGCCGAGCAGGGGATGATTTTTGGTCCGTGTGTGTGTGTGTGTGCGTGCGTGCGTGCGTGCGTGCGTGCGTGCGTGCGTGTGTGTGTGTGTGGGTGTGGGTGCGCGCGCACGTGCATGTGTGTGTGTGCGTATGTCCAGAAAGTAAGAAAACAACATAACGGAGGTGGGAGGACATTCATCCACTGTCACAAAGTTGTTTATTGGGTTAATATCGACACTGGGAGCTCTTCTGGTGAAAAACGGACAAAATACCGCAGGACAATAATTATTGAGAGAGAGAGAGAGAGAGAGAGAGAGAGAGAGAGAGAGAGAGAGAGAGAGAGATTATTCTGTCGGGCCAAAGCACCATAATAACAAGAGGCAGGAACAAAATTTTGCAGGCATCTAAGTAAATATACAAACAAATATCACAGTCCAGTCCAGTCATAGGTCATGCTAGGAACCACGCTAGACGCGTTTGTCTCAACTGGAAAGCCGTATGAACTAAAAATACTAACTCACGTATGGTTCCTTCAACTCGATGCCATTAATCAGCAAATTTGAAATAAACTTGGATTTACTTAGTATTTTTTTCGGAATAAATCGCTTTAGAGCCGTATATATCGAGCCAAAATGAACCACATCCTCATTTGAGTCCTTATGCAGCGGGCACAATAGCTCATCACAAATATAAGTTTTATAGCGATACAAATGTTCGTTGATTTCAGATGTACCACATCTGAACCTAGTATGATTTTACCGTAGATATTTCCCCATATTTCACGAGAGATACAGTTTCTGCAAATGATTAGATGTATTACATCAATAATTGTAAACCTTCAACTCAATTTAATGTAACTTTTCTAGTCCTGCATCTACTATCAATTAATCTCTGACGAAGAGTTTGCAAAGTCTTTTCTTCACTCACTCCTTGACATTCCCATACGTAATCAAAGTAAAGTTCGCAAAGAAATAATCTTGTTTGATACGCGGGCATTTTTCCATCTGGAGTCTCAATCGCATAACATAACAGAAGATTTCTTGGTAGTCGATCAGTATACTTTTTCAATGACGTGAACCAATACTGAATGCATTAAATTACCGAGTTTATATAGACTGGCTGCCTGTTTGTTGAGAGAGAGAGAGAGAGAGAGAGAGAGAGAGAGAGAGAGAGAGAGAGAGACAGACAGACAGACAGACAGACAGACAGACAGACAGACAGACAAACAGAAACCTTTGCCACTGACAGGTAGCTAAGGTATTAACGTCATTAAGCGGATCATCCCGTCATGTGAAGATGGCCCAACCTTTAAAGTGTTTCTGAAATCATCAGGATGTTTGAATAGGGATTCCAGTCATTTTAAAGCAGAGCATGACCCTTAAAAAAACTTTTTTCAAGCAATGATGACGTGCTACGAAATAAATAAATGGGGTGGGAGAGAGTGGGAGAAAGAAAATGGGAATGAAAATGGTCGCCTAAGAATGAAATATTTAATCCTTCGCCACCAGCATTTGACAACCATCCATGTCTGTTTTGAAAACTTCTATACCATTCATCTCTCTTGTCCATGGTCACCTATTCAAGCTGATTCAGACTCGTCAGATGTACTTGGCTGCAAACTTGGTGTACGCCTTGCAGGACCGGACGAAGGGCGGGAAGTGGGGTGTCTGGAGTTTCTGGACATCCCCTCCTTTCTCCTGCTGGCAAAAGGTAGAATGTTGGCCAGATGCATCCCTCTTCCTTACTGGCAGAGGACCCGAGTCCATTTTTTGGAACCGCCCCTCTCATAATTCTGATCTGATCCTGTCTTGGATCAAAGAATACACTAGTGATTGTTTGTGTGTTGTGGTAGACACATGTGGCGGGGGGGGGGGGGGGGGGGGGGGGGGGGGGGGGGGGGGGGGGGGGGGGGGGGGGGGGGGGGGGGGGGGGGGGGGGGGGGGGGGGGGGGGGGGGGGGGGCAGGACTTCAAATTTGGACTTTGCGAAGTTTCAGAAGCGTTTACATACTCATGGGCGCCTCACATCTTTTTTCTGTTTGTGTAACCCAACCGCCATAAAATAATTTTCAAGGAACCGACAGAAAATGCCGCCTCCACTGATTCTGATGTCTGACAGAATCCAATCGAGTTTGAGGAATTTTATACAACAATGACATTCTGAATCGCCCAGCCCCAGTGTCATGTGTTCATTCAGGAATTTTATACAACAATGACATTCTGAATCGCCCAGCCCCAGTGTCATGTGTTCATTCGAGAGCAGGTGAAATTGTGTAACGTAAGAAACTTCGATCACACGTTCAGATCATAGCCAATCAAATTGTGTATAATGTAGGCCTTAAGTTACATGTTTGTACCATAACCGACCAGATTGTGTATTGCATGAACTTTTAATCACATTTTAGTACCATAACCAGTTAGATTGCTTATCCAATGAACCTTCAGTTTAATGTTCATGCTGTAAAAAATCAAAGTGTACATCGTATGAATCTTCACTCACACCTTAACATTGTAACCATTCATACAGTTCATGATATGAATCTACAGTCCCTAACTTGTTCGTGCCATAACCAAGCAGACTGTGCATAATGCTTCAGTCAAGTGTTCGTATCCAAATCATTCAGACTGCGTATTGTATGGACCTTCAGTCACACGTTACTACTGTAACCAATTACACTGTTCATCGTGTGAATCAACAATTTCATGTTCGTGCTGTAACTACTCAGACTGTACATGATGTTTCAGTTAAGTGGTCGTACCCAAATCAATGAGACTGTACATTGTAGGAACATTCAGTCACGTTTTCGTGCGGTAATCAGACCGTGCATGACAGGGCCTTCAATAACATTTCAGACCACAACTAATCGTATTGTACTAGGGGCCTTCAATAACATTTCAGACCACAACTAATCGCATTGTACTAGGGGCCTTCAATAACATTTCAGACCACAACTAATCGCATTGTACTAGGGGCCTTCAATAACATTTCAGACCACAACTAATCGCATTGTACTAGGGGCCTTCAATAACATTTCAGACCACAACTAATCGCATTGTACTAGGGGCCTTCAATGACATTTCAGACCACAACTAATCACATTGTACTCAGCATGACCCCGCTCTTCCCAGTTTCCGTTAGTCTCCTTGGCAGCTCTAGGAACCCATCAGAGCCTGATTTTTTTTTTCTGCCGTAGTGATGAGAACTTTACTACTATTACTGAGCTCTTTGTGGCACATGTCGGGGAGACCACAGCCGACGTAAGTCTCTCTCTAACAGCAGGTCCAGTGGAACCCGTGTCCTGTTAGCGAAGGGTTTTTCTGACGGTCTTTCTTCTGTTTCTTTAAGCTCCACTTCTTTTCCTACTTATGTGTTCCCGAGTACATAACAGTTAAGTGCATGAAGTAAAAAGAGAGAGAGAGAGAGAGAGAGAGAGAGAGAGAGAGAGAGAGAGAGAGAGAGAGAGTTGTCGCTGCAGCTGCTGCAGTTGCTGTTGCTTTTTATTATTGTTATATTTGTCTTTCAGTTCACATTGAAACGTCGACAATCACCGTTTCGCAAAATTAATTTGGCGTCTATCACTTTTCTGCAGAAGTGTACACACATGCACACTATCTCTCTCTCTCTCTCTCTCTCTCTCTCTCTCTCTCTCTCTCTGTGTTGTGTGTGTGTGTTTTGTGACTGTGTGTGTGCATGCTAGCGTGCGTGCATGCATGCATGCGCGCACGCGTGTGTTTGAATGTGTGTGAGTGGATGAGTGCGTGCGTGCGTTCTTGATGCCTATGCGCGCGTGTGTATATATGTGTGCATGCGCACGCATGCCTGCGTGTGAGCGCCACGCATGTGCGTTGTGTGTTAGTGTGTGTGCGTGATTTTTTCTCTATGTGCGTGTGCGTGCGTGCACGTGCGTGTGTGTTGTGTATCTGTCTGTCTGTCTGTGTCTGTATCTGTGTGCATGCGTGCGCGTACGCGCATGTTTGTGCGTGTGTGTTTGTGAGGAGGGAGGTCGAAAGAAAGAGGGCACTGCACAGTAAAATACTGACTCTTTCATCGACAGTGATGCGGGACTTTCCCTGTGGTATGTCTCAGTTTGTGCCAGACTGCGGCATAGAGCCATACCGTGTTCAGACAGGATCGACTATGACATCTCTTGATGTCAGAACCAGCTGTTTTTCGTAGCTTTCGGCGACTGTCGTCTCTCCCTCCTCTGAGTGAGAATCATCACCACTGGCGGGTGACGAACAGAGACACACCAGATGTAGTCAAAGGCAGTCCTATCGCAAACACAATCTAGCGATTTTCCAGAGCTGCCAGCGAGGGACTGAATGATAAAACG
>CM065731.1:50760403-50762903 GCA_033310375.1 Conus canariensis
GTACCTTGCTTTGTGTGCTTTCAGAGTTGAGTCTTTCTAGGTGGGACACGAAGTATGTTGGGGTGTAAAAGGAAAGACATTTCTAGAAAAAAAAGAAAGAAAGAAACTAGCCAAAGTTTCAGGGCAAAGACCCGTCCTCAGGTTTGTAATGGGGCCAAGTAAGAGTAGGGTAAAACCAACCAAAACTAAACTGGCAACTTCGGTTTGTTTTTAAAAAAGAAACTGTCACGAGAAGTCTTCTTTTATCATCACACTTTTCGTTTTGCTTCTGATGTCATTGTTTTTGTTCGGTTTCCTTTCTTCATCAAAGACACTGCACATCGGAGTGTTCGTAGGCTTTTCTTTTCTTAACCAAACAAACTTTTTGTTCGCTGTGGTGCTAGTTTGGTTTGCAGACAGCATCTGTTTCTAGCCTTATTTGCGTGCTTGCATATTTAATGCGGAACCTCCCTTCCTCCCCAGGACTGTGTGCACAAAAAAACTACTAATGTCCTGAACAGCATACTGATTTGATTCCCTTTCTTTTCAGTTTCTTCTTGTACATTTTTAATTCAAGAAGTGATTTAAATCGAACCATAATGGTTGTCTGTCTGTTGATCTATCTGTAATTCTCTCTCTCTCTCTCTCTCTCTCTCTCTCTCTCTCCTCTCTCTCTCTCTCTCTTCCTCTCTGTGCTCTCTTCATTTTCCCGCGCGGATTCTCTCTCTCTCTCTCTCTCTCTCTCTCTCTCTCTCTCTCCCCTCCCTCCCTATCTGTGTGTTGCGTGCGTGCGTGCGTGCGTGCGTGCGTGCGTGCGTGTGTGTGTGTGTGTGTGTGTGTGTGTGTGTGTGTGTGTGTGTGTGTGTGTGTGTGTGTGTGTTTGTGTGTGGTGTCATTCCCAGTCATTTCAAAGGGACACCTTACTGCTGAACCAAACGTAACAAGACAGTTTATCTCCAATAGGCTGCTTACCAACATGCACAGTTGCTCAGTGCATCGATGTATTGAGTTTCTTTTTTTTCTTTTTTTTTCATTTTAAACACACATAAATGCACTATCTAAACTGTGTATGAATTCTTTTCAACACTTTAATGTATTGTGGTTTAAGCATTTTTGTATTCTTAACGTACGCTTCTAAGCACTGTCAAAGTATTCACGCTTTTTTGTTTAACGATGCCAGATTATCATGCCACACGATGCCAGATTATCATGCCACCGATGCCAGATTATCATGCCACGCGATGCCAGATTATCATGCCACGCGATGCCAGATTATCATGCCACACGATGCCAGATTATCATGCCACACGATGCCAGATTATCATGCCACACGATGCCAGATTATCATTCCACACGATGCCAGATTATCATGCCACGCCTGTCAGTGTGGTCAACCAGTGTTAGGTTGAACATGCAAAGAAAAATGTCACACCACCCACATTTTTGTCTCGCCAAGCTTCTCAGAATTCTTTTACAAGGCAAGTGTTCAACGAAAAGCGCGCACGTCTTTTTGCCGAACTCCTGCAAATAATTAAACACAAAAGCCTTTTCCTGGCAGCGCTGCTTCTGGCATGTCGACACAGCGTAAACAGTTTGGGCGGCATGCACAAATATTCCTTTGTTTTCAATGGAAGATATAACATGGAGAAAAAGACGAAAACATTTCCGCTTGAACACCTGTATCAAGGGATTCTTAGGAGCTTCATCAAAAAAATTCGAACGACACATTCAGAAACTTTTTTTTCAGAGGATGAAATTCGACTGATTCCAGTCTCCCCATCACAGCCCATACAAACCTCAGCTCTGGGCAGGAGCCGGTTCGTGGCTGAAAACTTCCACAAATAAACGGCTGTGATGACAATCGAACCCACGGCCTTCCACCCACGATGCTAAGCACTCTGGCACGGAGCTGGTGTGTGTCTTAGGTTTCCTTGCCGCTGACGGGCACCAGTGGTAAACTTGGTTAAATTCGATTAGTCAAGAACGTGGGCGACCAGTATGACGTCTGTACTGCGCAGCCCATGACAAAGTTAAAACTTTTTTTCTAAAGGAAAAATATCACCTACTTTTTGCGGGACTAGTGTCTCTTACATCATGCATTTTATTTGTGCGTTTGTTACGTTTCTCGTTGAAACTCTTGCCAAGGAAGTTCTGTTTTCATCTCAATCTGTTAGTGTATCCGCCTTCTTCTCAATCGACTTTTAATGAAACTTAGTCCAGACAGAGAAGGTGACTTACGGGCAGTTCCACGCAATCTTGATGGTGATATGTGGGACCGATCTAGATCAAAACCGGATCCAATTCCGTTTAGCAAGGTTACAGAGAGAGAGAGAGAGAGAGAGAGAGAGAGAGAGAGAGAGAGAGAGAGAGAGAGAGAGAGAGAGAGAGAGAGCACTAACGTGTTTTTGACAGAGAGATGGAATGTGACTTTAAAGTCGAAGTCATTAAATTGTGTGTGCGTGCGTGCGTGCGTGCGTGCGTGTGTGTGGTGCGTGCGTGCGTGCGTGCGTGCGTGCGTGCG
>CM065731.1:50800403-50807903 GCA_033310375.1 Conus canariensis
AACAAAAGAACAAGATGCAAAGCATATAAACGTACTCCCAGTTTATCTGGAATACACGTGAGATATTCCATAAAGAGGAAAAACCGTTTTGGGCCGTTATAGCCGTCAGTAACGGCTATTCTGGTAAACATCGGGCATCATCCGTGACCCATAATGAACATACCTACAAGTTTTCAGAAAGATCGGCCAAGCACTTTCTGAGATATTTCATAAAAGAAACCGTTATGGGCCGTTATAGCCGTTAGTGACGGATATAACGGTAAAATAACAAATTGGGCATCATCCGTGGCCCATAATGAACACACCTACACATTTTCAGAAAGATCGGCCGAGTACTTTCTGAAATATTCCATTTAAAAAAACCGTTATGGGCCGTTATAGCCGTTAGTAACAGTTATGACGGTAAAATAACACATCGGGCATCATCGGTGACCCATAATAAACATACCCACAAATTTTCAGAAAGATCGGCCCAGTACTTTTGTCTGGAGCGAGTGGAACACATTTTGACCACGGACAGACAGACAGACACAGAGACAGCAATTCTCCGTTCCCATTGTAAAGTACTCCCTGTCCTATAAGAACTGAGAGTGCAAAAACTAGGCAACGGTTCGAGTCGGAGACCTTTCTTAAAGGCAGTGACCACTGAGGTAAACCAAGAAAGCCTTTATCGTAGTTCAGTGGCTGTGATGGGGCCACCTTAGAGAAAAGGTAAACCTGGCAAAATTGAACTGACGACTGAGGTAACCAAGAAAGCCTTTATCATTGTTCAGTGGCTGTGATGGGGCCAAGTTAGAGAAAAGGTAAACCTGGCAAAATTGAACTCATGACTGAGGTAAACCAAGAAAGCCTTTATCATTGTTCAGTGGCTGTGATGGGGCCAAGTTAGAGAAAAGGTAAACCTGGCAAAATTGAACTGACGACTGAGGTAACCAAGAAAGCCTTTATCATTGTTCAGTGGCTGTGATGGGGCCAAGTTAGAGAAGAGGTAAACCTAGCAAAGTTGAACTGACGACTGAGGTAAACCAAGAAAGCCTTTATCATTGTTCAGTGGCTGTGATGGGGCCAAGTTAGAGAAGAGGTAAACCTAGCAAAGTTGAACTGACGACTGAGGTAAACCAAGAAAGCCTTTATCATTGTTCAGTGGCTGTGATGGGGCCAAGTTAGAGAAGAGGTAAACCTGGTAAAATTGAACTGGAACTTTCATGGTTTGCTAACATGTGTCACTCTCCGCATTTCTTGTCATTTATGTCTTCTCTTCCGTTTGTTCATTTCGTTCATAGTTGATATCAACTTTGGTTTTCATCTAGTCGTTATGTTTTGTGTTAAAAACAACTGTTGGGACACTACCGTGCTAGTTTATTTTTAAGAATAGCATCATTTTCTATTCTAATTTTGCTGCGTGCATTATGTTCCACATTGCCGCCTCTTTCTGCCAAGAATTTAATTCATTCTCTGAGCTCTGTGCACGAAAAACAGTTTTCTGTCGGCAAAAAATGCCGCCATTTTGTTCCCTTTGACGCACGTTTGTCCTTCGACTTTTTCAGCAAAACACATGATTCAGATCGAACCTTAACATTTCTGTCCATCTGTCTGTCTATCTATCTCTCTGTGTGTCTGTTGTCTATCTGTCTATCTGTCTGTGTGTCTCTGTCTGTCTGTCTGTTCTGTCTGTCTGCCTTCTGACTGTGTGTATGCGTGTGAGCGCCTATGAGTGTGTGTGTGTGTGTGTGTGTGTGTGTGTGTGTGTGTGTGTGTGTGTGTGTGTGTGTGTGTATGTGTGTGTGTGTGTGTGTGTGTGTGTGTGTGTGTGTGTGTGCGTTGTGCGTGAGCGCATGTGTATGTGTTATGTGTATGTGTGTATGTGTATGTATGTATGTGTGTTCTGTGTGTGTGTGTGTGTGTGTGTGTGTGTGTGTGTGTGTGCATGTGTGTGTGTGTGTGTGTGAGAGAGAGAGAGAGAGAGACAGAGAGAGAGAGAGAGAGAGAGAGAGAGACTTTCTGTCGATCTGTCTCAGTAAATAATGGAACATTCAATCCTTCCTTGGCAGCCTTTGTTCTGACATTTCAACCTAAATAGATCGTTTTGGAGGCGAGCACAAACGTTCACATACCATACTGTTTGGTATCTGCATTTCAACATTTAAATTCCTCGTAAAATTAAGCACGTTTGTGTGTTCGACTTTCAACTTGGGCCATTAGGAGCCCCCAGATAACTGTCCCTTCAATAATGACTAAAGAAAAACGCAAGGCATCTAACTTGTCCCTAAACCTGTGGTGTGAGAGAGAGAGAGAGAGAGAAGAGAGAGAGAGAGAGAGAGAGAGAAGACAGACAGACAGACAGACAGACAGACAGGCAGACGGACGGACGGACAGACGGACAGAAAGGCAGACAGACGGACAGACGGACAGATGGACAGACAGACAGACAGACATACAGGCAAACAAAGACAGTAGAGGACAGAGACAGAGAATTAAGAGACAGATAGACAGACAGACAGAAAAAGAGGGAGAGACGGGCTGGGGGGAGGGGGGGGATAGAACATGGGAACAAAGCCCCCCCCCCCCCCCCTCTCCACTCAAGTCATGATGTCACGGACTGGCACAGTGAACCCTTGGGTCAGAAAGAGAGGCAGGAAGGAAGCTGACAGGACGAGAAACAGAACCAGACGATTCCTTCCTTATCTCCCTTCTGCATCGGTTCCTCTGTCCCCCTCGTTCACCTCTGACATCTCTCTCTCTCTCTCTCTCTCTCTCTCTCTCTCTCCTCTCTCTCTCTCTCTCTCTCTCCCATTATGCTAACTTTTTGAACTCTGTCTGTCTGTCTGTCTGTCTGTCTGTCTGTCTGTCTCTCTCTCTCTCTCTCTCTCTCTCTCTCTCTCTCTCTCTCTCTCTCTTTCTCACCCTGCACCCCTTCATGCTAACTTCTCCAACTTCTGGAGAGAATACTTCAGCTTGCTTGGACTCGTGGGCTTCTTGTCGACTTATTTACGTAAAAGTTCAGGGTGAGTTCAGATAGTACAAACATTGAAAATAATCCACAGGTACTGTGACATCACTGGCCAGTGCTCACATCAAGTCTGCCCCTGTGTTAATTGTAAGAAAGTGTGCCCCATTTCTGCTGAACGGAAATGTTCGTCGTTCAACGCACGCATATCTCTTTTTTTCTTTCTCTCCCCCCCCCCCCCCCCCCCCGCCCCCTCCGCCCTAAAAACCGTAGCAGGTAGGGCCAAATAATTCGTTTCTAACCAAAATAGTTCTGTCGAACTATGTTTTGTCGCTGTAATTGCTTTGTTTGCTTTTTCTTTAGGTTCCTTTAGGTTGTAGTGCATATACAAAATAATCCACGAATTCTGAATTTCCTGTAGACAAATTCCACAAAATGATTTTTAACATCTGATTTGTGTTTTTAAGAAAAAGTCTTACTAAATGAGCAGTCCAAGCAGAAAGCGGTAAGAATAGTGTGAACGAGGAGTCCAGGGGTGAAAAAAGGAAATCTTGCTGCATTTCTTATTCCTTCTTCTGGGATATAATATTTGTCTGTCGCCAGCGAGTTAAGAGCCAAGACAGTTATGTCACAGAACGACACAAAAGTATGGATACCTTGGAGTGTGGAAAGGCATATTTTTGTGTTAACAAAAAAAAACGGTCATATAAACAAAAAAACAAAAAAAGGGGGGCAACCTTTTGAGTCAGAGACCCTTCCTAAGGGGGAAAACAAGAACGTCTTTATTGCTCAGAAGCAGTGATGAGGCCGAGTTAGAGCAGAGAGGAACCAGACGCCACTGAAATGGCGCTTTCGTGGTTTGCTAACATTTGTCATAGAAAGTCTTCCTTTGTCGTTGTAATGGATGAGGCCAAGTTACAGCAAAGAGGAACCAGGCAAAACTGAACTGGCACATTTGTCACAGAAAGTCTTCTTTTCTCGTTGTAATGTTCGTCGTTTATTTTCTGCTTTCGTTTGTTTTATTCTCTTTCGCTCGTTCATCTTATTTATCGTCGAGATGATTTTTGGACTTTATCAAGCTGTTCTGTTTGCTGTTGTAAACATTTTTGTTTTCAATCATGACCGTGCTGGTTCGTTTTGTGAACAGCGTCTTTTTTCTAAAATAAATTTGCCGCTTGCACGTGTGTTTCACATAACCCGCCTCCTGTTCAGAATTTAATTCCCTAAGCTTTGTGCAGGAAAACTGCTTTTTGTCAGGGAAAGATGCTGTTTTCTTCTCTTTCCTGTCTGTTTCTTCTTCGACTTTCCAAGCGGAAGAAATGATGCAGATCGATCCATTATGTTTTCGTCTGTCTGTCTGTCTGTCTCTGTCTCGCTGTTTCTCTTTCTGTCGGTCTGCCCCCCCCCCCCCCATCTCTCTCTAACTCTGCTTCTCTGTCTGTCTGTCTGTCATCTGTGAGTGAGTGTGTGTGCGTGCGTGCGTGCGTGCGTGCGTGTGTGCGTGTGTGTGTGTGTGTGTGTGTGTGTGTGTGTGTGTGTGTGTGTGTGTGTGTACATGCGTGCGTGCGTCTCTCTCTCTCTCTCTCTCTCTCTCTCTCTCTCTCTTCTGTCACAACCTTGTTCTAACAAGTTCACACACACACAACACACACACACACACACACACACACACACACACAACACACACACACACACACACACACACGTGCGACACAATGAAAGAAGGAGAAGTGAAATCCATCTTTGATGCGCTGCTTATAAACAGGACATCGTAGTCTGATCTGTCGGTTCTGTATCCTTCTCTATTCTAATGGATGATAATATGCAAATAAGTTCCTTTCTTGACGCTTTAACATGCTGTAGTATTAACGTTTCTCTGTTTCCAATGTACTCTTGTAACTGCTGTCTAATTCTCAACTTTATTTACACCGGCACGCCGTATCTATGCAAATCCACCAGTCTTGGCTTGATCATGCAAAAACAACATGTTATACTGCCAACGTGTCGCTTTTGCCGACCTCCCCCAAATCCACTGACAAGAAGCAGGCGTTAAGAAAACAACAACAACATAACAACAACATACAAACAAACAAACAAAAACAAAACAATAAAAAAACGATGTCCCTGTCTTTTTGCCCAACTGTGTAAATAACTGAAGATGCGGGTCTTTCTTGGCAGCCATTCTTCTGACATGTTTGTACAGCCTAAACATCGTTTTGGAGGCGACGGCAAACGTTTACATACCATGCTCTTTGGCATCTGCATTTCAACATGTAAGTTTCTTGTGAATGTAAGCAAGTTTGTTGATTTTGTGGTTAGATTTTCAACACTGAGCCGTTTGGAGTTTCAGATAACTGTCCCTTTAACAACGGTAAAAACAAATAAAGAAGCTGAATATATGAATATATAACTGTTCCCAAAAATTGGGGGGGGAGAGAGAGAGAGAGAGGAGAGAGAGAGAGAGAGAGAGAGAGAGAGAGAGAGAGGAGAGAGAGAGAGAGAGAAGAGAGAGAGAGGAGAGAGAGAGAGAGAGCTCAAACGCGAGTAGTTTTAACTTCCTCCAAACCTAATCGGTAGCGGCAGCAAATTGATACAATTCAATAAGTCAACAACATGGGCCACCAGCTTGACGTCAGCACTGCGCAGCCTGTGGCCCAGTTTGGATGCCCTTCACCCACCCACCCCGCCACCCTGCCACCCCGACCTCCCATATTTCTGTTGTAAAAATGCTCTACCCTCGGGCATCTTGCTGTCTGATATATCATGCATGTTCTTTTCTTTCTTTCTATGCTGTTTTTAACCTTCGCCAGAAACAATGTTCTCTTTTCACCAGTGTCTGCAGGTTTTGTCTGTCCATTAGCAGCATTTGCACAAAGACTTCTGAATCGATCATACGGAAAATTGATGGAACGGTAAAATGTGGCCAAAGAACAAAGCCGCTGAATGTTGTTACCAGTCTGTGGTGGGAATGTGGATGAAAGGGTGGATCCAGACTCCATATGTTGCCAGCGGCAAGGGTTTCCTCACTGTAGGGCCTAGCGCTATTTTCTTAATTGTCTGAGAGAGAAAAAGACGAAAGCATTTGCTGAATCTTTCTGTCCGCAGTCTAGGGGTCATACTTGACCAATCCCTCTCCTTTGAGAAACAGGTTTCAAATATTTGCAAGATTGCCTATTTAGAACTAAGAAGAATCAGCTCTGTACGTCACCTTCTCTCTACAGATGCTACAAAAACTCTCATTTGTGCATTTGTCTTATCTAGAATAGATTACTGCAACTCACTTTTGGCCGGCCTTCCAAAATACCTGATAGAAAGATTACAGCGAATCCAAAATCATGCAGCCCGAGTCGTCTGTAGAGCAAGAAAACATGCTCACATTTCGCCTCTCCTCCACTCTCTTCACTGGCTATCTGTCTCAAACCGTATCTCGTACAAAATCTCAACTCTCACTTTCTCTGCTCTCTTTGAAAATGGACCTTCTTATCTCTCAGATCTCCTTAAAAGCTACACCCCCTCTCGACAACTACGCTCCTGTGCTGACGACCGCCTTCTGCGAATGACTCGCTTCAGGACTACTACTGGTGAAAGATCTTTCTCTTTTCAAGCTCCAGCGACGTGGAACAGACTGCCAGACTGTCTCAGACATTCAGATTCTATCTCTTCTTTCAAGTCTAAACTTAAAACCCATCTATTTTCTCATAATTAGTCAATGCTGTGGGGAGGGGGGGGGGGGGGTACAACCTAACTCATAGCCGTCTGGGCTTTTTCAAATGTAGCGTATGTGTATGTTCTCTATTATATGTATTTGTTGTATGATTGAACGTTATAGGATTAAGTTTTTGTAGTGATATTTGAAGAATAAGTGAATGTCACATTGGTAGGATTAGGATTTGTTAGTTATTGTAGTAATAGTATTTGTAGTTGGGTGTAAGGTGTATTATTGTATATGATAAGGGTGAATGTAGTATGACTTTGTAAAGCGCTTAGAGAAATTCGTTTGATTAAGCGCTATATAAGAAATCATTATTATTATTATTATTAACAATGGAATTGTTGTTTATCTGCATCCATAAATGAATCTACCGTCTTTCTTCTGTCTTTCGTCTCCCATTCTTCATGAAAGTATTGTCTCTGGAAGAACGCAATTTACGTAATGGAAGAATGTTGACATTTGTTTCTTGTTCCTTCCTAAACTGAAAACAAAACAAAACTTTAAACCCCACTGAACTGATGATAAAATTGGGTTGGGAATGTGAAATATGTCTGCAAGGTCAAACCCTTAGATTTCAGTATGGATCAGTCGCGCATGCCGATCCGGATCAATGAGTAGATCCAGGATTCGTTTGCTTCTAATGGAGTTTCGCATTCTCCCGAGTGCCCTTCGTATACAAAAATTTTATAACAATAATGATGATGATGATAACAATAACGAAGAAGAAGAAGAAGAAGAAGAAGAAGAAGAAGAAGAAGAAGAAGAAGAAGAATTATAATAATAATAACAATACTATTTGTATAGCGGAATTCTAATTGAAAACGTCATTGCGCTTTCACAC
>CM065731.1:50815403-50825403 GCA_033310375.1 Conus canariensis
GGGCCCATTTGCGCTCAATGTGAGGAGGTAAGTGATTGTTTGTTCTTCCATTTCATCGTCTTGAATGTGGTTTGGCTTGCCTAAAAAGAGACCAAAGGGGTCGAAACGCGTCGTGTTTTGTCTTGTAATCTGTTTGTCGCATTCGATGACGGAATGGCAAATTTTCGTTCAAGTTGTTTCGTCTTCTGGGTCAGTCTTTCTTTCTTGAAACAATACAATCAAAACAACAGTGAGCAAACAACCCTACTGCTGTTACCTACCTAGCTATGCTACATTTATCATACATGACATTTTCTTGTATGCCGAGGAAGCCTTTTATAGATCGATGCTCCGATATACAAGAAGAGAATAAACATATTCATGAATTGTGTGGTGTGTGTGTGTGTGTGTGTGTGTGTGTGTGTGTGTGTGTGTGTGTGTGTGTGTGTGTGTGTTGTGAGAGAGGAGGACAGACAGACAGACAGACTTACAAAGACAGAAAGAAGAGAGAGAGGAGGAGAGAGAGACAGAGACAAGAGAAGAGGAGAGAGAGAGAGAGAGAGAGAGAGAGAGAGGAGAGAGAGAGAGAGAGAGAGAGAGAGAGAGAGAGAGAGAGAGAGAGGAGATGGAGGCAGGGTAAGAGACTGAGAGAGAGAAGACAGAACACTGAAAGTAAACATTTTCTATTGTCTTTATCCACACTGTCGCGGTGAGGTACTTAACAGTATTATTCATGACACCACAAATCCAAACAAAACACAGAGCGACAGAAAGCCTGAAATTTAAGCAGGCTCGGGCCGATTATCCACTGTATTAATTTCTTAGAATTCAAAATGTATGAACAACAGAGAGAGAGAGAGAGAGAGAGAGAGAGAGAGAGAGAGAGAGAGAGAGAGAGAGGAGAGAGAGAGAGAGAAATGCGAGTTCAGACAAATGTGTAGCAGACCGAATATGTCATTTATTGATTTATTTCATGTTTGTGAGGCCCTAGTGTTTCATTACTACTCTTAATGTCCACGCTGGGAGACAGCGATTATGCCCCTTGTGATGACCTCAAACACGTCTGGATATGCTGCACTGGCACGTGCCGGCAATGAAATTCACCTCCGGGAAAAAAAAAAACGTATTTGTTCCAGCCACACACGTTCTCATCATCAGATGTGACATTTCCCGGCCACATCAATCGATCATTGATCTATTTGATTATGCCTAGGATCATTCACTGAAAACATCCAAGGAGTATTAAGTTTGAGTGTGAAGCAGTCATCACTGTGAATGGGACTTTGCTGGATATATTATACCGGACTGCAAAGCTTAGTGTATAAGTCGATCATGTCAGTGTTATAATAGTCAACCTTGCTTTCGAATTTTCTTTTCATTTTTAGGCAGACGACTGAGCGCCTCAAAACGCATGTGATTGTTACAGATTCTTAGCCGGTCGTGCCTCTGTCTCCCCCCCCCCCCCCTCCCCCTCCTCCTCCTCCTCCTTAACCCCCTCTTTCCCTGTCCTCAAACCTCACAAAGTATGACAGACAATCACGAAGTATGGAGTACACCCGAACTGAATACTGATATCTACCAATTATTTTACACACGAAGAAATGTCAACTGAAGATCCACAAAACAAGTGACGATTGTTCCATTGGTGACTCATAACAGTGACGACAACCCGGCACTCAGACAACGCACGCTACAGATTAACAGCAATGGTGAATTACCAAATACAACTAACGGAACGGGAGAAGAAGATTCAGCCTAAGCAATGACAAATCACTAACAAAATCAAATGACTGTGGTCACATCGAACTGATCACCAACCATGGTGGCAGTCAAGAAGTTTACATGAGAAAGGAGAAGTTCACATCCGCATTTAACTTCGGGTCTGCGTGTTCTCGTCCCACTTGCGTGTCATGACACTTCCAATTTCTGTATGGCTTCAGTTATCAGTTTACCCCCCCCCCCCCCCCCCCCCCCCCAGCGTCTTACTGGACACAGCAATAGATGAAAAGAAAAATTCTAGTTTCAAACTAAACAGGGCGAAAAATATCATTTTCAAAGGAAAAGTTTATTTGTTTCTGAAATAAAAGTTATTTAAACCAAAGGAAAAGTTTATCTCCTTTCACAAGGACGACTATAGTTCTAATGAAGGGGTAGGCCGACACTGAAAGGGATTTATGAAGACGACAGTAGTTCTAATGAAGGGGTAGGCCAACACTGAAAGGGATTATGAAGACGACAGTAGTTCTAATGGGTAGCAACACTGAAAGGATTTTGAAGACGACAGTAGTTCTAATGAAGGGGTAGGCCGACACTGAAAGGGATTTATGAAGACGACAGTAGTTCTAATGAAGGGGTAGGCCAACACTGAAAGGGATTTATGAAGACGACAGTAGTTCTAATGAAGGGGTAGGCCAACACTGAAAGGGAATTATTAAGACGACAGTAGTTCTAATGAAGGGGTAGGCCGACACTGAAAGGGAATCATTAAGACGACAGTAGTTCTAATGAAGGGGTAGGCCGACACTGAAAGGGATTGATGAAGACGACAGTAGTTCTAATGAAGGGGTAGGCCGACACTGAAAGGGATTTATGAAGACGACAGTAGTTCTAATGAAGGGGTAGGCCGACACTGAAAGGGAATCATTAAGACGACAGTAGTTCTAATGGAGGGGTAGGCCAACACTGAAAGGGAATTATGAAGACGACAGTAGTTCTAATGAAGGGGTAGGCCGACACTGAAAGGGAATTATGGAGACGACAGTAGTTCTAATGGAGGGGTAGGCCAACACTGAAAGGGAATTATGAAGACGACAGTAGTTCTAATGGAGGGGTAGGCCGACACTGAAAGGGAATTATGAAGACGACAGTAGTTCTAATGGAGGGGTAGGCCGACACGGAATTATGAAGACGACAGTAGTTCTAATGGAGGGGCAGGCCAACACTGAAAGGGAATCATTAAGACGACAGTAGTTCTACTGAAGGGGTAGGCCGACACGGAATTATTAAGACGACAGTAGTTCTAATGGAGGGGCAGGCTGACACTGAAAGGGAATCATTAAGACGACAGTAGTTCTAATGAAGGGGTAGGCCGACACGGAATTATTAAGACGACAGTAGTTCTAATGAAGGGGTAGGCCGACACGGAATTATTAAGACGACAGTAGTTCTAATGGAGGGGTAGGCCGACACTGAAAGGGAATTATGAAGACGACAGTAGTTCTAATGAAGGGGTAGGCCGACACGGAATTATTAAGACGACAGTAGTTCTAATGAAGGGGTAGGCCGACACGGAATTATTAAGACGACAGTAGTTCTAATGGAGGGGTAGGCCAACACTGAAAGGGAATCATTAAGACGACAGTAGTTCTAATGAAGGGGTAGGCCAACACTGAAAGGGAATCATTAAGACGACAGTAGTTCTAATGAAGGGGTAGGCCGACACTGAAAGGGATTTATGAAGACGACAGTAGTTCTAATGAAGGGGTAGGCCGACACTGAAAGGGAATTATGAAGACGGCAGTAGTTCTAATGAAGGGGTAGGCCGACACGGAATTATTAAGACGACAGTAGTTCTAATGAGGGGTAGGCCGACACGGAATTATGAAGACGACAGTAGTTCTAATGAAGGGGTAGGCCGACACTGAAAGGGAATCATTAAGACGACAGTAGTTCTAATGAAGGGGTAGGCCAACACTGAAAGGGATTTATGAAGACGACAGTAGTTCTAATGAAGGGGTAGGCCGACACTGAAAGGGATTTATGAAGACGACAGTAGTTCTAATGAAGGGGTAGGCCAACACTGAAAGGGATTTATGAAGACGACAGTAGTTCTAATGAAGGGGTAGGCCAACACTGAAAGGGAATCATTAAGACGACAGTAGTTCTAATGAAGGGGTAGGCCAACACTGAAAGGGATTTATGAAGACGACAGTAGTTCTAATGAAGGGGTAGGCCGACACTGAAAGGGAATTATGAAGACGACAGTAGTTCTAATGGAGGGGTAGGCCGACACGGAATTATTAAGACGACAGTAGTTCTAATGAAGGGGTAGGCCAACACTGAAAGGGATTTATGAAGACGACAGTAGTTCTAATGAAGGGGTAGGCCGACACTGAAAGGGAATTATGAAGACGACAGTAGTTCTAATGGAGGGGTAGGCCAACACTGAAAGGGAATTAGTAATTAGAACCGAATAAGTATCAGTTTGTCAGGGTGTACAACCTTATAATGTCACCACCGCATTCCGACGGGAGACAACAATGATCAGATAGGAGATGGTAAAATGACACTTTGACACGATAACAACGGGAGATTTGACATTCAGTTTTATTTTATGGCTGGGATGAATAATACTTTGACAACGGGTGATTGAAGGACGACGACAGTCACAATAAAAATGTTACCTACTTTTTTTTACTTTACTTTTACTTTACTATTTTTTCCTCGAATACCTTTTCTCAAAATAAAATGAATGCTAGTGCACACATTACCATCCAAACACACGATGCTGCAATTTCAATTCAGTCCATACATCACCTGTACTGTTATACGTTTATTTGTTTAATATACGTACAGAGTTGAAAGGAAACCCACAGTGGGATGGTGTCCGCAAAGAGGGCATCAAATGCTTGATGTCAAGCGACAGTTCATTTCTCTCAGCACTCTCAGAAAACAGCATGTCAAGCGACAGTTCATTTCTCTGAGCACTCTCAGAAAACAGCATGTCAAGCAACAGTTCATTTCTCTCAGCACTCTCAGAAAACACCATGTCAAGCAACAGTTCATTTCTCTGAGCACTCTCAGAAAACAGCATGTCAAGCGACAGTTCATTTCTCTGAGCACTCTCAGAAAACACCATGCTTTCTAAACCTGACGGAGAATCAACACAAAACAGGCTATTAGTGATCGCAAAAGAACAAAATGATTTAATATCATTAGAATGACTACCATCTCCGTAACAAAACCTCATGTCCCTTTACCTAACTAGTCTGTTTTTTGTTTGTTTTAAATTACCAGATTACCGTAGCAGATCCAACACTTCTGTCGTGCTGACCTGGACCATCGATGCAGGCTTTCAAATGATAGAGAAGTTTTTGTTCCAGATCAGTTCTGACACGCTGTCATCGATGCAGGCTTTCAAATGATAGGGAAGTTTTTGTTCCAGATCAGTTCTCACTGACGCTGTCATCGATGCAGGCTTTCAAATGATAGAGAAGTGTTTGTTCCAGATCAGTTCTGACTGACGCTGCTATTACTACGTGAGAACAGTGTACTTTTGTTGTTTCAGTAGCGAGAAAAAAAAGGAAAAAAAACTTTCGCAACTGCAAACTCCCAATGAGATACAGGCGGCACAGGCACACGTGATGCCATATCGTGGGGATTAATGTTTGGAGTATTACAAACATCTAACAATTGTACGGAGAGTTTGCAGATTCGAATTTTTCGTGCATTTTAAAAAACAATCAATATTAAATCTACTATTCAACTTTTCAAAATCTTCTACTGTGTACATCTCACTATATATTTGGAAAACTTAATTTTCTTACTTCATCAAGCGGTGAAGAACTGTAAGCTTATAAGCCTCAGCGGCCTTTGTACGAACAAGTACACCAAAACTTTACACCTTTACTGTCGATGATTCCGAGTTTCTTGACATGCGATACAGGAGCAGAGGAGAAAATCAGCAGAGAGATACAGGAGCAGAGGAGAAAATCAGGCAGAGAGATAAGGAGCAGAGGAGAAAATCAGGCAGAGAGATACAGGAGCAGAGGAGAAAATCAGGCAGAGAGATACAGGAGCAGAGGAGAAAATCAGGCAGAGAGATACAGGAGCAGAGGAGAAAATCAGGCAGAGAGATACAGGAGCAGAGGTGAAAATCAGGCAGAGAGAGCGGCAAAAAGGGGAGCAAGAAATGTTCCAGGTAGCATGAATCAATTGCCCGTTGTCAAACAAAGAAATGAGTAATACACTTGAAAGAGACTTTATTGTAAGTTTCAGTTTATGTCCAAGAACTCAACAAAGGACTATTTCAAGCTTCGATTCGCAGACCTGTTTCAATTTGCAGATTCTATTAAGTCTAACTTTCAGATTTCTACACAATCTATTACGGACTAAATATTGCCATAACATCGAGGGTATCTGCCACACTGATGTTTACTGTTAGTATTTCATATTCGATGATGCTTTACTCACGTGAAAGTGTACTACCCACAGACACCAGCGGTGTTGATGCTTTCGACTTTTCAGATTCGTTATCAGTTTTCTCTTGGTAAATCAACGCCTTCCCTTTTACAAAGTCCGTTGACTAGCATTCTGTAATTGTACCTCACAAAACTTCAAATGCCCATCATTGATACTTCCTTTCATATTTATCCTGCTTCCCCCTCACTCAGTCCAGCTCTCTCTCTCTCTCCCCTCCTCCCCTCCCCTTCCCTTGCCCACCTGTTATCCTGCTTACCTTCCCTCCCTCGCCTTTTCTTTTCTTTTCTTAAAAAAATTACTTTCTTTTAAATAGTCCCAATCTAATGTGAAATTAGTTGTATTAATTAGCTGTCCACAGTCACGTATATGTGTGAGGGGACATCAACTGAAATTCCTTCTGGAATAGTTCAAACTTGCGCCGTACCGCCGTCTGAAAGAAGCTGCGCGCTGGCACTGCCGACACACAGACATGCAAGTTGCTTTGGGGTGTGTGTGCAGGGAATATGTAGATGTGTAGCTGCCTTTTTTCCAGCACAAGATAACACACCATCGGTGTGTCCGTTGATCTGGTTGAATGCTCGTATTGTTGTCATTACAGTCGCTGAGATGATGCTGGGAGTTCCTCTCTCTCTCTCTCTCTCTCTCTCTCTCTCTCTCTCTCTCTCTCTCTCTCTCTCTCTCTTCTCCTCTACAACAAAAAAATACACCCACATAAGCCCGAGTTCCAGAGCTAATGAAAGAAAGAAGACATCGTGAACAACTCGAGGAAGCAAGGAAGCAACTTTATTATTGATGAGGCAGCAGAGTAATTGTGCAATTTTGTGTCTAGTTGACAGACCAAACAGAATACTTCAGCAAAACAATAACAGATAACGAAAACACACGACCATTTGGAAGGCAATAAACACTTTTGGAAGGCAATAAACACTTTTGGAAGGCAATAAACCTTTTGGAAGGCAATAAACACTTTTGGAAGGCAATAAACACTTTTGCATACAAAAATAATACAAGTTCGCAAAATTCAACAATAACGTCACTGTGGATACATTCAGCGCACTCTTCTCGCAAGGAGCAGATACCTTCACTCAAACTTCACATGTAACAAGAGGATCCAGTAAATAATGTGCATATCCCTCTTCCCTAATATCGTTTTGAAAACAAAAAAGTGGACTTAACAATTCACTCCATCTTCCTCCTCATGCTGTGCAGGAAGTAAGAACACTCATAGTGCAGTATGGGGTCAAAACTCCATGGGTCCTGAGGATATACCCGCATTTTTACTTTAACTCGCTCTGCCTTTCGTGGTTCATGTTAAAAATGACTTTACGTAGGCTTTTCTTCAACGCGCACATGCCACGTGATCAATATATGCTTCAATAATGTGAGACGTTACAGCAGTCTCAAAGGAAAGACTGAATTCTCTTCATCGACAGGTAGCAAAACCATTCTTTCCGTCTGTATCTCTAACCATAGAGGAGAAATAAAAGCGCTAAACGTATTTCCACTGCGTAAACAATCTGAATTCAATAAAGCACCATTTATGTTTAAACCTTCGACAAATACCATGCCGTGTCATATCAATGCCTTTTTAACAAGAGCAGATCTGGTTGGAGGAAATTCATTCTACCCTTCCCATCCACTGATTGATACAAAACAAACCTCACATACTCCGGATCATATGTCTTGAACTCACTCTCAACTAATCAGTAAATAAAGAATTCACGAAAACATTTCAAGAAACTTTACACCTACCTATCATACCTCAATCTCTTTAACAAGAAACCAAAATCATAACCTCCATTTCCAAACTGTTTTGGCAGCCATGATTTACACTTCTGAACACTCAGCCATTTTAGCCCCACCATCTAAGCCTCACTCTCCATTTCCCCCAATTTCCTGCATCTCCCTCACCCCCTCACACCCACGTCTCCTCTCTCCAATCCCCGCTCTCTATCATTTGTTCAAGTTCCTTCACCTGCCCAGCTAAATAGTTTTCAATACACTGACAATTCTGCCTGCCAGGACTAGAATGACAGTGTTGTCATGTTGATTTGTCAGTGTAAATGATATGTATTGTAATCATGTGTGCATGACTAGAACAGATTATTAAGATTGTGCCATGACCCAAAGTCTTCATCTTTGAGTTTTAAACATCAGTTACTCTCTCTCTCTCTCTCTCTCTCTCTCTCTCTCTCTCTCTCTCTCTCTCTCTCTCTCTTCGCTCTCTCTCTCTCTGTCTGTCTCTGCCTCTCTCTCTCTCTCTTTCTCTCTGCGCGCGCGCGCGCGCACGCACGCACACACACACACACACACACACACACACACACACACACACACACACACACACACACACACAGCGCCGAATTCGCATTACAAGCAAATTGTTTGCCGATTTCACATAATCGCCAACTAGATGCCTATTCCGGGAAAGCGGCAACGATTTGCCGAATGTGTGCAAAGCTTTGAAAAGTTGCCTGCTTCACCGAATCAGCTGCTACACTTCGCCAAACCGACTGCCGATCACGCAGATTGAGTCATTTTGTCCATGACGAGGAATCAGCGACAAAGCTCAACACCACACATATACACACAGGAACAGACATTTGTGGCCCTATAAACTTGATTCAACAATATTGCGGAACACCAGTATGTTTACTATTGTATGGTGAATAATGTTTCAAAACGGACATAATAGCATTAAAAACAAAGAAATTAGTTTTATTATCACAATATTTGATGTCAGTTTGAAAACAAACAAAGAATACAATCAGGCCTGCCATTTGGACCATGGAAAAGAAAAAAAATAAAATAAAACACCCGAAAGTGCGGACGGGACCCAGAGAAGTAATGTCCTCAAACGCCGAACAAACCAGTTGGAAACAATCCTGCAACTACCTTGGAAGCCTGCGCCGTGTTCACATAGGATGCAGGCACGCACTGGGCATTCCATTAAGACGTCAAGGGACATAACTGCTCCTTGGCAGATGCCATTGTGTAACGGCCACTGGATGTGACACAACAGAACCTCCACGGGAGGGTTTCCATGGGTGTACCAGCCCAAACTTCATGACTGCAGAGCCCACCGGCAAAACACGCCACCGTCAAGCAACTGAGCGATTAATCTTTGCATTTGCTGTTTTGGGAATGAAAATGGCTCTGGCATAGCGCTCGTTTTTTCGTGTCTTAAATCGCAGACACGTCTTCCAGACACTTCGGGTTACAAGAGTGAAAGCGGTTCACCACCAGCTCAACTGTCAAATACGATTTAAAAACTCCCGTGGCGTCTACAAAACTGTCAGCGAATGTTCAGGAAAGATCGGTGAAACAGAACAGGGCACAGCCTGTGCAGATGTCGACACAGTACGGGGCAGAGAGGCCTTAGAAACTGAGGGAGTGGTTCAGATAATTGGTTCGTTATGAGAGAGAGAGAGAGAGAGAGAGAGAGAGAGAGAGAGAGAGAGAGGGGGGGGGGGAGACAGACAGACAGACAGACAGACAGAGAATGAGAGAGAGTCAGACAGAGGAGACAGACAGACAAGACTGACAAACAGACAGACAGACAGACAGACAGAACGACAGAGACAGGGAGAGGTCGCCAACGAATTATTTCCGCCATATTTTGTCTGCCAGCGAGTCACTAATTGTACAGGACCATTTCTTGGGAGCGTGACTGTAATGCTAACGCACGCTGTCTGTTACGTGGGCAGTACTGTTTTGTGCAGTTTGTTTACGTCTGTTCATTGTTACGTCTGGAGGAGATATATTTGTACGTTTTGTACTGCGTATTGAATAAGCGTGAATTTGCATTGTGTTTTGTGTA
>CM065731.1:50830403-50832903 GCA_033310375.1 Conus canariensis
ACACACACACACACACACACACACACACACACACACACACACACACACACACACCCCTCAAGGATTATATTCTCTGTATTAAGATTTGAATGAATGCGCAGAGAGAGAGATAAGAGTCATTATGTGCATACTGTAAGGCTTCATATGTAGAACAGCATCTCTCACAGTGTCACCCCCACCCACCCCACCACCACCACCACACCACCACCACCACCACCACCTCTCTGTCGTGCTCGCTCGCGCGCGCATGTGATCACATTCACATTCAAACAAACACGTTGCACACGCACTCTACACGTTCCATCCCTTCAAGTCCCTCGCAGTCCTAATGTCCTAAACTCATAGAGCATGGAACCTTATGAGCTGCGTTTAATCGAAGAGCAAAACGCCCCGGACCAAGGAAAAAACAAGATGCAAAGCATATAAACGTACTCCCAGTTTATCTGGAATAGGCGTTAGATATTTCGTAAAGAGGAAAAATCGTTTTGGGCCGTTATAGCCGTTGGTAACGGCTATTCTGGTAAACATCGGCCACCATCTGTGACCCATATTGAACAAATTTTCAGAAAGATCGGCCAAGTACTTTTTGAGATTTTCCATAAAAAAGAAAACCGCTATGGACCCGTTATAGCCGTTAGTAACGGATATAACGGTAAAATAAAACATCGGGTATCATCCGTGACCCATAATGAACATACGTACACATTTTCAGAAAGATCGGCCCAGTACTTTCTGAGATATTCCATGAAGACGAAAACCGTTATGGGCCGTTATAGCCGTTAGTAACGGATGTAACGGTAAAATAAAACATTGGGCATCATCCGTGACCCATAATGAACATACCTACACATTTTCAGAAAGATCGGCCCAGTAGTTTTGTCTGGAGCGAGTGGAACACATTTTGACCACGGACGGACACACACACACACACACACACGCACACACACACACACACACACACACACACACACACACACAGCATTTCTTCGTTCCCATTGTAAAGTACCCCCTGTTCTATGAGAACTGGGAGTACAATAAAGGGCAAGTCGTACTGACCCTCGTCCAGTTTCTTCTGCCAGAGTTTCTGATGCACGCAAGGCATCAGGAGGGTGTCAGCTTCCAGCAGCCGCAGGCCTGCCTTGTACGGTGCCGAGTTCCGGTCTTCCAAGGGGCCTGTCAGCTCCCGCAGGTAGCGGGTGCACCGTTGAAAATTGGTGTTCACGAATTCCTCCTGGATTATCGGTCCCAGGACGAGAAGGAGTGTGGGGCGGGGAGAACAAAAGCAGAAAGGGGAAAATACATGACAATCTGTCAAGACTCGCGTGTGAAGGAAAGATTTCCTGTTGCCCAACGTAAATTGCAACAAGCATTCCTCTCCCACCCTCCCGTCATCCCTCGCAACTCCCCGTGCTCTTCCAGATCTGCGCTTCCCACAAACGATCTTCCGCCCACCGTCAAAAGAAGGTTGTAGTGAATTTTGAGAATGTTCCTGAATGGCTATCCGGCATGAAACTTAGACAATTCAAAGTTATGTAAAATTTAGACGACGCCGACGGTGATGATGATGATGGTGGTGATGATGTCTGTGCGTGCGTGCGTGCGTGCGTGCGTGTGTGTGTGTGTGTGTTTTGCGCACAGCGTGATTTCATTATTTTCCTTTTCGTTTTGGAAGTGCGATATCACTGAGCCTGGACATTGACAAAACTCTATTATTAATTAAGCAATGACGTATGCGTGCCCTAAGTAGAGTAATGCTTATTTGGGGTCCCACTTCAGGTTTTACAAAGTGTGTTGCTGTAAGTAACTCGCGTGTCTACACTTTGAACTTTACTTATGCCTTGGTGTTACATTAGATGAGTAGACCTAATGGCTATTAGGGGTCCAACTTTTGATTTTGCATTTCTTCAGCATGAATGAGCGAGTCGACGTTTACATTGGAAGAGTCTTATCTTCTCCGGCTGATCGCAAGACACCAACAACTTTCAAACCATTCTTGTTCAGCAGGGGACTCTGGACATTCGACGGTTTGTCTTCTGTCGCTTCATGGACGATGACCGATATCTGACCATGGCGCATTATATACTATTTGTCTGATTTTTTTCCGATCATTTTAGTTTCTCGATGTTTAGAACCTGGATTCTTGAGATGATCTGGCTCAGAAGAGTAAGGCAGTTGTTAGGTATGCATATTTCAGATATTTTGTCTGGATCAACCATCTAAAAATGGCCAGTTTAATGACAAATGTTGGGAGCTCCTTCAGTGTTGTGGGCGTCCCATCCATTCATTATTTGAACTCTCTCTCTCTCTGTCTCTATCTCTCTCTCTCTTTCTCTCTCTCTCTCTCTCTTTAAGTAAGTGAGGCCAGATGTTGGGAAATACGTGCCTTCTGGTTGAAGAACTGTGATTGCTCTCTCTCTCTCTCTCTCTCTCTCTCTCTCTCTCTCTCTCTCTCTCTCTCTTTAAGTAAGTGAGGCCAGATGTTGGGAAATACGTGCCTTCT
>CM065731.1:50837903-50867903 GCA_033310375.1 Conus canariensis
AACACACTGGTTCATTGTTTAAATAGTGATCATATTCCGATTATAACAAGCTTTGAAATTGCAAGCACAAGAATTACAGATCTAACTGAGGATAAAGTCCCAAAGTACAATTATAAATTTGCTAATTGGGATAAATTTTCAGCAAGTATGTCCACGTTTTACGTTGAGGATATGCACGATAAAAATATAAATGATCTTTATTTTTCATTTACCAAGGCAGTCCTAGATGCTGCAAATGACTCTATACCCATGCTTAAGACAAGGAAATCACATAAACACTCTGGAAATATCTGGTGGAATGACGACTGTGAAAAGGCAAATAGCGAAAAATGGGAGAAATTTAAAAAATACATCCAAGAAAATTCGACCCCAAACCATCAAGAGGCAAACAAGGCAAAAACTAAATCAAACAGAGTTCACGCCCAGGCCAAGAGACAATACTGGTCTTCTTTTTGTATTAATGAAATCTACAGTCATAAAGATATGCAAAAAGTCTGGGAAAAAATGAAAACCATCATGAACGAAAATTAATTTACCACAATGTCCCATAAGATTAGAGAACTCAGATCTACCCACTAATAATGAAAAAGCAGAAGCATTTGCAGAGATGTTTGTCAGTTATAGTAGAAATGCAGATCTATCAACTGAAAGTAAAGTGTACAGAGAAAGTGAAGAGCAAAGTAAAACAAAATCAATTCATGATGATAATGAGTTCACAAGGAAAAGCTATGTAAATTCTGAAATAACACTTGCGGAAGTAAAAGAAAGTATTTTACATTTGAGTAAAGCAAAAACATCTGTTGGATTAGATGGAATATCTTATGAAATGTTAAAACACTTACCTTACAATGTTATTCGATTTTTACATATATTCATACAAAGATGTTGGAGTAAAGGGGAAAGTAAGGGGAGTAAAGTTTGGAAGCGATCAATTGTTATTCCTATACATAAGAAGGGAAAGCCTAAAGCAGATAGAAACAGCTATCGACCCATCTCGTTAACGTCACACGTTTCCAAACTTATGGAGAAAATAATAGTAAACAGATTAGTCCATTTCTGCGAAAAACAGTGCATTATACCCCCAAATCAAGCAGGCTTTCGGAAAGGCCGATCAACTATAGAACATCTAGTGAAACTAACAACACAAATCAAACAGCAGTTCGCGAGGCGGAAGAACATCCTTACAACTTTTTTTGACGTTAAGAAAGCTTATGATCAAGTATGGCACTACAAATTATTGCAAAAGCTTAAGGAAAACAGTATTAATGGTAATATGTATAACTACATTAAAAACTTCCTTTCACATCGTTTCATACAAGTAAGAGTAGGAAACACGTACTCGAACCCCAGAGAACTTCAAATGGGACTACCTCAAGGTTCAGTTATTTCTCCTGTTTTATTTAACATGCTCATAGCCGATCTTCCAAAGAGATTGTCAAACGATTCAGTTTTAGTCCAGTATGCTGACGATATATGCATGTGGATGAAGGTAACAATGAAACGCAATACACCCACTAGAGCATTAAACTATACAAAAAAAGTTTACCAAAAGGAATTAGATAAAAAAAATCACTAATTTTATGAAAGAAAATGGTTTATCATTATCTTTAGAAAAAAACAAACATGGTCCTTTTTAACTCAGGTTATAACCCAGAAAAATGCCAATATTCAGCATTAATGGAATTGCCCTTAAGTTTGTGCAAAGTGTTAAGTTTTTAGGTGTTCATCTGTCATCAAACCTTACCTGGAATCAACATATAAATCATATACTTGATAAAGCACGAAAAGCTTTAAATTTTCTCAAAATTATAAGTAAACAACGTTGGGGTCAGGATACTAAAGCACTTTTATGTCTTGCAAACTCACTTGTTCGATCTCGTTTAATATATGCCCAAGAAGTTTTCTTTAATGCCCCGAAGCACCTATTATCCAAACTTCAAAGCATAGACTGCAAAGCTATTAAACTGGCACTTGGGGTACCAATACATGCTTCCATTCTAGGATCCTATAACGAAGCGGGTGTTCTTCCTCTAGATGACAACAGGAAAAATTCTTGCGCTAAATTTATAGTAAAGTCTTTTGCTTTTGATACATTTTGTAAGGAAGAAATTAGATTAGATTCCGCGAAAGATTTTGCTAAAAGAGCTAAAACAATACACTCTTTACAATCAATCAATTCCTATGCCACCGATATAATCAATTCTAAAGAATTAAAACACAAAGAAATAGCCACTAAGCCACCTGTTTCACCAGTAGCACCCTGGGAGCATATTAAACCTGCTTTTGATATTGATGATACAAATTTAAACAAAAATCAATCTCCAAATATCTTTAAAAATTTAGTAAACATAAGCATTGAAAACAAGTATACTGATTATATCAAGATTTACACAGACGGCTCTGTAATAGAAAATGGCAGTGCAGGATCAGCTTTTTTATTCCTTCCTTGAAAACATTAAAACGTTATAATATTGGCAGACATTATTCCATTTTCACTGCTGAATTAATAGCCGTTTTAAGGGCGTTACATCACATTAAAGACTTACCTTTAAATGCATGCAACATATTATTTTGTGTGGATTCAAAATCAGTATTATATGCCATCAAAGGTCAAAATACCAAGGCACGGGTTGAAATGACACAGGAAATCAAGCACTTAATACATCACTTAGCAAGCAAAGATATCAGTGTTACTTTTTATTGGATTCCATCTCACTGTGGAATTGTCTTCAATCAACAGGTAGATCAAGCAGCCAAGAGTGCAGCACGCAATGCTGCAGGGACAATTAAACTTAATGTTAAGCTAGATCTACATGAATATTATAAATACTTTGACAAGTTAGCAAAGGATAATTTTGTTGACAAGTTGAAGACCTTAGATACACAATATTCACATAATTGTGTAAAAGCTTGTGACACACTGCATTCAGATATAATAATTAAGAGTTTAAGTCAAATCAAATCCAGATCAATTACGTCTTTGATGTTTAAGATTCGTCTAAATGCTCTCAAAACAAAATTTTGTAAAGATATTATTTGTGTTTGTGGGAGTCAAATTTCTACGAATCATCTGCTTCTGCACTGTCCTGCCATCAAAGCTCAAATGCTCAAAATTGGAGGCACTGCTCTCAACCTTCGAAATCCGATAACATTACAGAAAATAGTTAATGACCTTGATCTTCTTAAGTTGTTTTCAGAAACTTTGCATTCTAGTTCTGTTGGTATTTTTCTTTGATAGTTGCTGGTAATGTTGAGATCATTTGTGTTTGTAGAATTCAAAACTTAAGTATGGCATTGATGTTACATTTACTCAAAAACACTCAACACTTAAAAGATTCTCTCACATGCATTTATTTATCTTTTTTTGTGTGTCTAATGTCACTTGAGGATGAAGAGACGTTAAATTAAAGTACTACTACTACTACTACCACTACTACTACTACTACTACTACTACTACACACACACACACATATACTCACAGCTCAGAGAGATAATGAGCGGCACTGAAGCACACGATGAGATGCGCGGAGCTGTCTGGCAGTACCTGGTGAAACATGGATAAATGTTGACCATAGAATGTGTTTATTTGCCGTCGCGCTTTAACCTGCTTTATTCGCCAGAAATGACAGAAGAGATACCATACCATGCCACGTTTCATTTCACACGAACGTCTGTAAAAAAAAATCTTCCTATGAAAGCTTTTCAAGGTTAGATCATTCAATGCCATTATCTACTAAGCAAAGGGGCATACATTACCAAACAGCCTTCTAATTGCAGAACAAAGATGTTATATACGAATATCACCTGCCAAATACAAAAAAGTAGGGGTTGTGTCAATCGCGGCAAATCAAACAAAGCCTGAGAAAAATGGTAAATCAAACAAAAAGCCGTAGTGCTTTTTTTTTTCAATGCATAATTTGCCCTTGCAATGGAATCGAACAAAAATTCTAAACAATCAGTAACAGTAGGGACACCGAAAGATCGGTTGTTCTGTGGCCAGGTTTTCAGAGTCGGAGGAGGCTTCATTCATTCATTCGTTCATTCGATCGATCGTTCATTCATTCAATCGCTCGTTCTTCCGTTCATTCGTTCTTTCTTTCATTCATTCATTCACTCACTAATTCATTCATTCATTCGTTCATTCATTCATTTATTCATTTGTTTATTTTCAATATCAGTGTTCCTGCCATCATTCATATTTTGCCCCGGGAGTGTACACTCACTGCTCATTACTGTGTGAGAACCGTCCCTCACAAAATGAGAGCATGAGTAGCGCCCAGCTGTCGGCACCAGTAGATCCCTGCCACTGCTTCAAGACAACGCCAGTTCCCACAAGGCCAAGGTCACTACGACCTACCTTGACGGATAAGGCACCAAGTCCATCTCCACCCCCACCCCCCACCCCCACCCCTACAGTCCCGACTCGGCCTCATGCGACCTTTTCTTCTTTCTGTTGTTGAACCAGAAGTCACCAGGACAGAGATTTTTCACCAGTCCAAAACTGACTCCAAGACCTGTCCAAAGCAGTGTTTTCACAGCGCCACAGCATGTCTCTGTCGGAGTACAAAAAAAAAACGCATTTGAATCGTGGCTGGGGAGCGTGGATCTGTTGTCGCTTGCGTGGAAGTCTTTTGAAGGAACGTGCGATTTACTGCTAAAATTCGTTGGCTGTCTTTTTAAAGAGTCCCAAGTGATCTACATAATGAAGTTGCAAAATGAGTCAACTGCAGGCGGAAATCTAAACAAATCTGAAAAGATAATGGTAACGCACCGCCCCAAAACATAGACAAACGAATCACAAGACAAAAACATCACGCGTTTCGACCTCTTAGGTCTTCTTCAGGCAAAATACACAACACTCAGGACAATGGAAACGAACCAGCAACCACTTATCTTCATCAACACCAGTGTTCCTGCCATTGTCCGTCAAGGCAAGTCGTAGCGACCTTGGCTTTGTGGGCACTGGCGTTGTCTTAAATTGTAACGGCAGGGTTCTACTGGTGAAATTCAACGCCTCTCTTGCACCGAACTGGATGAAGATAAGTGATTGCTCGTTCGTTTTCGTTGTCTTGAGTGTTGTGTATTTTGCCTGAAGAAGACCTACGAGGTCGTGTTTTTGTCTTGTGATTCGTTGGTCTATGTTTTGGGGCGGTGCGTTATCATTAACTTTTAAGATTTACATAATAATGAGCCCTGCCCCTTAACAGGCGTGACAATCACGATGGCATTCAGTGTACTTGGCTGTGTCACTAATGTTCAAATACTTGACCTTTGTGTACGCCAAGTTCAACAGAATTCATGCCGGTCACTAGTAAAAAGTGCCAGACTGATGATCTCTTAAGTTAACTGACTGATTTGTTGGTCTATTCATTTGCTCATTCGTTCGTTCGTTCGTTTATTCTTTTATTCATTCACCTTAGGTTTATTTCTTTTTATCTTTGTATCTATGTATGCATGTATGTATCCATCAGTGTATCCATCAGTGTATCTATCTGTCTCTCTATCTAGCTATCTACCTATTTACTTATTTATTTATTTATTCATTCATCTATTTATTTGTCTATACATTTATTTATTAATCCATTTATTTATTTATTTACTTCTTCAAGTATTTTGGCATTGAATCCCTGATTAACAAATTGACTGTTTGTTTGTTTGCTTGCTTGCTTGCTTGCTTGATTGCTTGCTTGCTTGCTTGCTTGTTTGCTTGGTTAATTCATTCGTTCATATCTTTCTATATTCCTACTGACATCACAGTCTACCTGCTTGAAGAAGCTTGTACCGCTGGCCATCACAAACACTTGATCGAATCGCTTCAGGTAGGAGGGTGGGTTTGGTATTAGACCTGAAAAGTACAGGAGACAGAGAAATAAGGCGTGCAACTTTTGCTTCATATTGTTATCGGATAAAACATCTGGGTTTTTTTGTTTAACCTTAGGATCTTGTAAGACTGGCGAAGCTAGGTAATGTCGGACAGATTACTAAATCACTGTTGAAAACAAACTAGTAAAACAAAGACACTCTCATCGACAACACAAAACAGACAGGATGTCATTCATGAGAGAGAGAGAGAGAGAGAGAGAGAGAGAGAGAGACAGAGACAGAGAGACAGAGAGAGACATAGACAGAGAAAGAGAGAGAGAGACAGAGAGAGGGAGATTCATTATTTTACAATGGTAAAAAACATTTTTCATATATTCCGTCACAATTGTGCTAAACAAGTATTTAATGATACAACGCAAGCATCGAAACATGAGCACATGCTCACACAAAGACTATATTAAAACAACGCCATCTCTAAATACAAGCACTGATATCAACCGTGAAATAAGGACATGAAAGCAAAGCCACTGAAAAATCAAAAGAACAGCAAACAACAAAAATAGCAACAAAGCAGCTTGTGTTAATGCAACGCATTCTTGAATAGCATTTGAAAACAAACACACAAACAAACAAACAAAGACCAGGTTGTGAATATAAAAGAATTCAAAGCAAGAACAAGAAGAATATTACACTGCACACACGCAATATTATCCAACATAAAGGAACAAAATGAGGGCAAAAATAGATTACAAAGGTACAAGATTGATCAGATTCTCTCTCTCTCTCTCTCTACATATATATATATATATATATATAGGAGGAGAGAGGAGAGGAGAGAGAGATCAGAGAGACTTTTTAGCCACTTTCAACTTGTACTGTCATTGCCAAAAGGTCTTTGTGACAACGGGGTAGGGTATGACAACAAAGCATATTAAAACGAACGTAAAAAGTATAACCGACACAGAAAAAAGACACATTTGTAGAAGATATCAATAACACTCTCATATGTAAGATTGACGATTATATTGTCCATACATATATATATATATATATATATATATAATGCTGAACAATTAAGTAGTGGGGGAAAACAAGTGCAGGCTAACAATTATTCCGTCGTTATAGTAATGACTTGGCAAAGATTTGAACTCTCAAAAAAAAAAAATTGAAGATGAAGAAAGTGGGGGAATATATTATAAATATAAGAAGCCCTTCACTAGCCGCCTGAGGGAACCATCGTAACTCCTCTCGAAGGCACATTTATTTGTATTGCCTGCTCCTAGGCCTTTCGTCCGCTGGATCGGACTCATCAGGGAGACACGGCTAATTGTGTCTGTGCTCTTGGTGTCAAATAAAGACACACCACAGTCCATAATTCTGTGGTGTTCTCTCCACCCAGGGTTCGAAGAAGAATCCAACAGCACCCCCAAAGCAGCCAGCGAAGGGGAGTAAATGGAACAAAACAAAAGTGTGGAGAGGAAAAAAGTTGCTAAAAAACTAAAAGCATTATTCAAACAGTATAAAATGTAGGGGACAATCTTTGAGCCTTTGCTTGAGGATCCATTCAAGGATGCAAGGGAGATCAAGAGATATGGAACAGTTTGAGTGGTCAGCTCTGCTGTTCAAGAACCCAAGCATTGTGAGTGGCTAAGAATTGTACAAAACAACATTTACTTGGATCTCCTAAGAGATGCAATCTGCCACTGATTGACCAAACAATATAATGCTGAACAATTAAGTAGTGGGGGAAAACAAGTGCAGGCTAACAATTCTTCCGTCGTTATAGTATATAACCAAGCCAAATCAGCGCAAAATGACACACTGGAACGTGCACGCTTAGATTCGTGGAAAGAAAACTCAAACAAACCAACAAAGAAAAACCACCGCTAGTTCTTAAAACAAATCACCAATCCGAAAACTGTTACTCAACTCAATCTTTTCTTCATTAATGAATCACACTGATATCTGTTGTTTTCTATCTTTCCATGCTTCTTTCATAAAACGTTCAGTAGACGGTGTAATCAACACGTATTCTGACGAGAGTATGCCAAAGAAAGCTTTTTCTTTTTCCTTTTTTTTTCTTTCTCTCTCTCTTCTCTCTCTCTCTCTCTCTCTCTCTCTCTCTCTCTCTCTCTCTCTCTCTCTCTCTCTTTCTATACTGAGATTAAAAAGCGCAATCTTTGCTCTATATCTTCGAAAGTTTGCACCGAAATAGAAACATAATGCTTTTCATCGTCAGCAGTTGATGCACGCGCATCGTTTATAGGATCAAAGTAACACACACACACACACACACACACACACACACACACACACACACACACACACGCACAAGCGCGTGGGCTCGTGTGCATGTACACATGCACATGCAAACACATGGACGTACTCATGAATGCATGTACACACACACACACACACACACGCGCGCGCGCGCGCGCGCGCGCGCACGCACACACACACACACACATAAACACACACGCACACACATACCCCCCCCCCCCCCACACACACACACACACACACACACACACACACACCACCACACACATGCACAAAAGAGAGAGAGAGAGAGAGAGAGAGAGAGAGAGAGAGAGAGAGAGAGAGAGAGAGATTTTGTCACTTTGAAATTGCGCTGTCATTGCCAAAAGGTCTTTGTGGCAAGGGGTTGGGTTTGACAACAAAACACATCAAAGCGAACGTAAAAATAAACCGAATACAGGAAAATCAACACAGGTTCTGACGACAGAATGGTAAGGTAAGCTTTTTCTTTCTTTCTTTTCTTTTCTTTCTTTCTTTCTTTCTCCTTCTCCCTCTTCTTCTTCTTCTTCTTTGCTATATCGAGATTAAAAACCACAATTAGTGCTCTTATATCTTTAAATGTTTGCACTGAATTTTTTTTTAATGCTTTTAATGGTCAACAGGATGTCCACACATCGGGCAATGCGATTCCCTGGATTCCCCATGGTAAATCCATCTTTCATTCGCATTACTGCCAAAGGTTCACCATCTATATTTTGAGGCGTTTATCCAGTGCCATTTATCAAATATCACAAAAATGCATGTTTCTGTGTGAAAAGAAGACCAAAGAAGTCGAAACACGTCGTGTTTTCTCTTGTAATTTGTTCCGTCTCTTTCGTTCGGCGGAACTGTAATATTTCTTTTTTTTAAGTTTGTTTGAAATACAGTTTTAAAAGAGGAAAACCAATTGTACTTTTTTTCTTCGTTGTCCATGTCTGGGTGCCAGGTCTGTTTGTAACATGCGATCAGTCCATCTTGGAAATTCTGTGATGAAACTCCGCCCATCGCCACCACCACCACCCCTCCCCACCCTAGCCCCCCCCCCCCCTCCCTACACACACACACACACACCTGGGACGGCTACACAATCCTACATCCATTTTCTGATAAAATTGTTTTCGCATGGTATTCCCAGGTTTTCTCTGCTATGCTCTATCTGTCCCAGCGTCATGCTATATGCCTTTCTACAAAGCCTGGTTTGTGGGAGTTCCAGATTTCCATCCAATATCTCATGCATTTAACATATACTGTGATGAACAATGGGCATTTATAGATCGCTCTCGCCACATGAAACTTTGTTGAGTGTATGAATAGGAGCTTTCAGAAAATGCTTTCAGGCGAAACAATGTAATTTTTCCACTGGCTTATTGTTTAACAGACCCCATATTTCATTCAGCAGCGTCAAGAGAGCCTTGCTTCCGGCTGTGTGCCAGCTATTTTCCACGCAAGGATCGCAATGATACGATAATTGCTGGCACTTTAAAAAAAAAAAAAATCTTCCGACATGACTTATTCAAAGCATTGTTAAACTCAGTCTTGTAAATATCATTCTTAAGTATGTTGTAAGCATTAATGACTTCTATTACTATACGCCATATTAGAGACAGACAGACAGACAGACAAACGGAGAGAACGAGATGGGGAGGGTAAGTGCGCAAGCACGACAGATAGATAGACAGATAAACAGATAGATAGACAGACAGACAGATAGACAGATATATAGATAGATGGACAGATAGACAGATAGACAGACAGATAGATAGACAGACAGACAGATCAATAGATAGATAGACAGATAGATAGACAGACAGATACATACATACATAGACAGATAGATGGATGGATAGACAGACAGATGCACGTGACACTGAAGGATGGACGGCAAGGCAGACCTCACCGTGCACTCTTTTGAAGAGAGAATTGAAGTCACTGCCGGGCTGGTCCTCATGCACAATCTGGATGGGGACTTCGCCGTGCTTCTTCCGTATCACCTCTGGCACCACAAGATATCATACACTAACAGTCTATACTCTGGGGGAAGTGTCTTGATGCCTGTGGTTTGTTCGGTCCGAAGAAGACAAATGTGTTCAAATGTCACCTGTCTGTTGCGTATTGTTCACTGCGACAAGCGTTACTTGCACTTTGTGTGTGTGTGTGTGTGTGTGTGTGTGTGTGTGTTGTGTGTGTGTGTGTGTGTGTGTGTGGTGCAAGAGGCGATGAAGATATAGAAGGGTATGTTATGCATGTTTAAAAAAAAGCACCACGTTGCAGCATTGTGAGTATTCTATGACCGTTGTGAAAATCGAAGTTTGAATAGAAAGTAGTTTGCAATATGTAGAGAAGTGTGTTTGTGTGCGTGTGTCAGGCGACTATCTTCTGAAACGTTACTAGTACTACTATCTTCTGAAAACACTACTATAATTTTCATAAGATAGTAGTAATACTACTAACTTATGAAAATTATAGTAGTGATTTCAGAAGATAGTAGTAATAGTAACGTTTCAGAAGTTAGTAGCTTCGCGTTGCGACTATCTAGTGAAATGATCACTGTGTGAAATTATGTCCTCTTTGTTAGTATTATTACTATCCAGGGTCACTGATCGATGGTTATTTGGCCTATTAGTGTAGAACGAGTTTATGTGAACAATTTATGACGTTTCTGACCAATGGTCAATATCATTGACCAGTGGTCATTTTGGCCCAAATTCACTGTTTGACAGCTAGTGAGTGTAGAACGAGTTCAGGTGAACAATTTATGACGTTGCTGACCAATGGTCAGTGTCCTTGACCAGTGGTAATTTTTGCCTAATTTCACTGTTTGACTGCCAGTTAGTGAAGAACGAGTTCGTGTGAACAGTTTATGACGTTGCTGACCAGTGGTCAGTGTCCTTGACCAATGGTCATTTTGGCCTAATTTCACAGTTTGGCTGCTAATTAGTGTAGAACGACTTCATGTGAACATAATTGGACGTTGCTGACCAGTGGTCAGTGTCATTGACCAGTGGTCATTACCCAATGTCACTGTTTGACTGTTATTTAGTGTACGAGTTCATGTTAACAATTTACGATGTGGTTGACCAGTGGTCAGTGTCACTGACAAGTGGTCATTTTGGCCCAATTTGACCGTTTGACTGCTAATTAGAGTAATACGAGTGATTCGAGAGCGAGGCTTCAAAGTCGACAGCCGCTTTTTTCTTCGTGTGCTACCGTTCAGCTTTTTTTCTGCGTTGCTTCTATTGGATATGTTTCTGTGGGATAGTTTTAGGTGATAAAGGTTTGTTGAATTTCTGTGTGTCTTGGCTGGACGGATTTTCGCTATATTTATGGTCATTTCATTCATTTATGCCCATCGCTCCCGGTGGAGCATAGGCCATCGACGACCCTTCGCCATCACACTCTGTTCTGGGCTGTTCTGGTCATTCCAGTCCAGTTTGTCCCTTGTTGTTTCAACTCCGCCTCAGTGTCTCGCCTCCAGCTGTTGCGAGGCCGGCCTCTCTCTTTCCCTGCAGGTTCCAGGTCAGGGCTTGGCGTGTGGTGCTGGATGCTGGCTTCCTGAGGGTGTGTCCGATCCAGCCCCACTTCCTTCGCAGTATCTGTTTGGCCACTGGTTCCTGTCCCGCACGCTCCCACAGATCTTCGTTTTGGACCTTGTCCTGCCATCGGATTTTGTAGATGCGCCTCAGACAGGTTTTGAAGAATGTCTGAATCTTTTGTTGCATCGTCTGTGTTGTCCGCCACGTCTCGCATCCGTAAAGCAGAATTGATTTCACATTGGAGTTGAAGATGCGGAGTTTGGTTCTTATGCTGATTCCTCCAGATGCCCAGATGTTCTTGAGCATGACGAAAGCTGCTCTTGCCTTGCCGATTCTGGCTGTGACGTCTCGGTCCGTGCCTCCCTGTTGGTCAACCACGCTTCCCAGGTAGACGAAAGACTCCACCTCCCTGATGGGCTCTCCACCGAGTGTGACTGGTGTGTTGGCAGTGGTGTTGATTTTCATCAGCTCGGTCTTCTTCCTGTTAATCTTGAGCCCTGTCCCGGCTGATGTGGTCTCCAAGCGAGTGGTCTTGTCCTGCATCTGGCTGTGGCTGTGTGACAGGAGCGCCAGGTCGTCAGCGAAGTCGAGGTCGTCGAGCTGCGTCCAGAGTGTCCACTGTATACCGTTGTTCCTGCCTGTTGTAGTGGTCTTCATGATCCAGTCAATGACCAGGAGGAAGAGGAACGGCGACAGCAGGCATCACTGCCGAACTCCGGTCTTCACCTCGAAACTTTCGGACAGCTGGCCAGCGTGGGCAATCCTGCAGTTCATGTCCTGGTAGGTGCACCGGATGAGGGAGATGATCTTCTTGGGGACTCCATAATGCCTCAGCAGCTTCCACAGCGTCTCTCTGTCCACACTATCGAAGGCCTTCTCATAATCTACGAAGTTGATGTAGAGGGGGGAGTTCCACTCCAGTGACTGCTCCACGATGATGCGCAGGCTGGCGATCTGGTCAGCACATGATTTGTTCTGCCGGAAGCCTGCCTGCTGGTCTCGGAGCTTGGGGTCGACAGCCTCTTTCAGTCTCTCCAGTAGAACCCTGTTGAGAACCTTGCCTGGCATTGACAGGAGCATGATCCCTTGGTAGTTGCTGCAGTCTCTGAGGTCTCCTTTCTTCGGCAGCTTGATGATGATTCCTTCTTTCCACTGAGCCGGTACCTCCCCCTTCTCCCAGATCTTGCTGAAGAGGCTGTATAGTATGTTAATAGCTGTCTCTATGTCTGCTTTGATGGCTTCTGCTGGTATCTCGTCCGGCCCTGCAGCCTTCCCATTTTTCAGAGTCGTGATGGCCTTCTTGATCTCTGCCTTTGAGGGTTTGTCACAGCTGATGGGCAGTTCTGTCTCCGCAGGTGGGATGTCTGGTGGTGCGTCAGGGGCGTGGCGGTTCAGCAGCTCCCTGAAGTGTTCTGCCCATCGTTTCAGCTGTTCCTCGGTTGTTGTCATTGGGTTTCCGTTCTTGTCCTTCACTGGCTTGTCTGCTGGAACTTACCCGTCAGCTTCTTGGTCACCAGGTACAGGTCCTTCAGATTCCCTTGTCTGGCTGCTGCCTCTGCTTGGCTGGCCAGGTCGTCAAAGTAGTCCCTCTTGTCCTTCTTGATGCTCTTCTTTACTTCTCTGTTCGCTGCTGTGTGCTCTTCCTGTGCCTTTGCCTTAGCTGCTCTTGTTCGGCTCGTGTTCAGCGTAGCTTTCTTCTCTCTCCTTGTTTCCAGCTTGTGGATGGTGTTGGCAGAGATCCATTCTTTGTGCTGGGCCTTCTTCTTGCCAAGGATCTCTTCACATGCGTCATGCAGAGCTTCTTGCAGTGTTCCCACTGTGTCTCGATGTCCGTCTCACCGTCTTCTGTCAGCTCATGTATTTGTGGTATTTTTATTTATTTTCTTTTTCAACACTGAATCTTGTATTTTCAAAATGGCGCACTCTCACGTTGAACCCGTGTTCTTGTTGAAGAGAGACTTACCACTCTCTTTCGAAAATGAACACGAGCGATCTTTTCAAGCGCTCGACATTTGTGGTAGAGAAAGTATGGTGGATGCTCAAGAAATTTTGGGACTGTGGAGACTTTACCCATCGACGAGGGCTGCACGCAGCAAGTTGCTAATTGAGGGTTTGTCACTTGGTGCTGTTGTGCTTCGTTTGTATGACAAAAGTCCTTTCATACTCAGAGGACAGGACGACACTGAACATTCCGCTACAAAGGTGTGGATTTCTAATATCCCTCTGTCTTGCGACGGGGCGGACATCGAGTCAGCTCTTGTCAGGCTGGGAGCTGTCTGACGCTCTCCCTTGATTCTGGAAAAAAAATGAGGAATAGAGACGGAAAATTGACGCGATTCTACACTGGAAGGCGATTTATTTTCATAGATATCCCAGACAAACTACTTGATAGATCTGTGAAGGTTGCAGGATTTATGGCTAGCCTGTATCACAAGGAACAGCCCAAAAGAGATACTAGGGTAACAAAGTGTAATCGTTGCCTGAAACTGGGTCACTGGGCCAGGGAGTGTCCGGAAACTGTGGTTACCTGCAGAGCCTGTCGTCTACCCGGTCATCGCAAGGGGATCCCGTCTGTGAGATTCAGAAAGCGAGTGAGGAACCGACAGTGATGTCCGTTTGGGACCCTCTGCCACCGGTTACAAGGTTTGGACACACATCTGACACTGACTCACCCCTTTCTGACAATGACAGACTGTGATGCGACTGACAACGAGAAAGGGACAGGTCAGAAAAAGAGTGAGAAAGAAGGAAAGACTGATGTGGTGGAGGACTGTCAGTCAGACTTTAATTCTGGCCGTCATGGGGAACAGGGAAAAAAGAAGAGGAGTGGTAGACCATCCAAGAGGGAAAAGATGTGGATAAGGGAAAAGACGTGGATAAGGGAAAAGATCCGGTTTTGACACGTCAGTTTAAACTGGATTTTGCAACACGTTCTCGGTCGCAAACTCCGAAACGACCACGACCCACCAGAGGGGGATTCCCCCAGTCATTCTGACAAACGTGAAAAAACCTGCCAAGCTTTCCACTGCTCGTTCAGTCACAGACAGACAGTGACAAGGGATGGGCATGGGTGATGAATGTTTGAACGGTTTTCGGCGCATCTCGTGGACTTTCCTTTCATTACCTCCCTAAAATGGCTTTATCTTCTCTTAATGTTTTTTCTTTGAATGTGAGAGAGATAAGGTCTAATACAAAAGAATATGTGTTTATAAGTTTTTGAAAAATAGTGGGTATGACGTGATCTGTTTACAGGAAAGATATATCACTGAAAATGTGAATGAAAAATGGCAAAAAGAATGGGGTGGGAAGCTGACTTTTACTGACAAAAGTACACACAGCGGTGGGTTGGTTATATTCATTTTAAAAAAAAGGCTTGCCTGTGGAGACTGAGCTTGTGTATGCATCTGAAAGAATTTTGGCCCTGAAAGTGATTTCAGAGGACAAGCAGTTGATTGTGGTTAATGTTTATGCCCCTAATATTTTACGAGAAAAACATGTATTTTTTGATAAACTAGAGGACGTTATTAAGAATGTCAATGTCAGTAATATTGACGTGTGTGATTTTAACGCTGTCTTAGATAATGAGTATGATGTAATAAGTGGTGAATATCATGATCAGCATATTGTACAGAGATTCAATAGGATGCTTAGTGAATGTGATTTACAGGACGCATGGAGATTATTTCATAATGAAGAGAAGGAATTTAGCTGGTCAAGAAGAAACCCATTTATTGCTAGAATAGATTACATGTTGACCAACTCATCCATCTTTGAAAAAGTAGTGCAAAGTACGATTCAGAGTGTGTCTTTTCTCCGATCACAGAGGATGCTTCATGTCTGTTATGTTTGTAGATACTGAACATGGTCAAGGGTACTGGAAATTTAATAGCTCGTTACTTTCTGATATAAACTATGTTAATTATTTGAACAACGTTTTAGACGATTTTGAAAAGGACCCTGAAGAAGACGATCAGGTAACTTGGGAAATATTAAAAGTTAAAATATTAAAGAATGTACCATCAAGTTTTCAAAAGAGAAAGCATTGTCAACTAGAAATAAAATAGCCCACCTTCACGCTGATTTGAACACATTAGATACTCGCTCTCAGCACTGACCCAGATTGCAGTGAAACACTGCGGGAAAGAGAGCACGTGAAACTTCAGTTAGAATTAGAAGAAAGAAACAAACCCCGTGCGGCAGAGGTACGTGCCCGTGCACAGTGGATAGAGCAGGGCGAAAAGAACACTACATTTTTTCTTGGTTTAGAGAAAGCTCGTGCTAACTCGAAAATTATGGAAAGTGTAAAAAATGCAGATGGGGTTGAGGTTACGGGACAGAAAAAACATTCTAGCTGCACCGAGGGATTATTTTAAGAATTTATATAAGAAAAACATAAATAGTGATAATATATTACAAAGAACGCAAGCGTTCTTGCGTGGTGTGGTTGTACCTTCTTTATGTAATAACGATAGAGAATATTGTGATAGTAATCTTTTAGAGCAAGAAATTAGAAGTGCTCTGAAAGAAATGAAATATGGTTCTAGTCCTGGCAGTGATGGACTAACAGCCGAGTTCTACAAAGTGTTCTGGAGTCGTATCAGTAAGTATGTAATGTCGTCTTTTAACGTTGCATTTGAAACAGGTAGCATGTCCTCTTCTCAGCGTAAGGCCGTTATAACACTTACACATAAAGGAAAAAGTTTATCGAGGAATGATCTAAATAACTGGCGACCAATACCTTTAACTAATGTGGACTATAAACTCCTAGCTAAAAGTCTGGCACGGCGATTAGGTAGTGTCATAGATAATCTGATATGCGATGATTAAGTTGGATATGTAAAAGGAAGACGAGTATCTACATTGCTTCGTTTGATTGATGATGTCGCAGATCAGCTGCCTCAAGACAATAGACCAGGCTTACTATTAACTATCGATTATTTTCATGCTTTTGATTGTATTTCCAAAGAATTCATGTTGAATTCCTTTGAATTGTATGGTTTCGTGGAGCGCATCATGAATTGGGTATCGGTATTGACAACCAACTCTGTAAGCAGTATGAACTACTGTGGATGGATTTCCGAGCCTTTTAATGCGGAATCTGGAATCAGGCAAGGTTGCCCATTTTCTCCATTAGCCTTTGTTCTAGCCCTTGAATTGTTGGCAATCAAACTATGGCAATCTTCTGAGATTAAGGGCATTAAGTTTAAGTGTAGAGGTAAAGCTGACGATATTCGTACATTATTAATAGCCTTGTACGCTGATGACATCACATTGTTTTTAGCTGACGAAGACGATATGCGATTAGCCCTTGAAATATTTGACAGGTTTTCCTTTATATCAGGTCTGACAATAAACAGAAATAAATCTGAAGCAATGTGGCTGGGAAGTAAAATAAACAGTGGACACAACCTTCAGGGTTTTACATTTAAAAATAAAATAAAAATTTTGGGTGTGTATTTCAGCAATAGTGCTTGTGCATCTGAACTAAAAGAGAACTGCGCGGGTAGAACTGACAACTGTAGACGTCTGACTGCAATGTGGGAAAAAAGACATTTGAGTATTATGGGAAAGGTGAGTATTGTAAAAACTTTCTTGATCGCACAGTGGGTCTACATTATGCAAGTAATAGTGGTACCAGATCACGTAATTGATGAAGTGAATACATTACTATATAGATTTTTGTGGAGGAAAAAAAGACTGCAACAAAAAAGCATTTGGAAAAGTTAACAGAATTGTACTGTGTACCCAAACAGAAAAGGGTGGGAGAGGGATTAAAATGATAGATTTAAAAGAATTTCAAACTGCATGTTTGCTACAATGGGCTGTCAAACTAAGCTCAAACAAGGACACAGATAACGCCACAAATAAAACTAAATGGTGGCTAGTAGCCAGAAACATAATTTTCTGCATTTGGAGAAAAGTGTGTATGTTTTATGCAACAATAAAAAGTACACACTTTAAGGGATTTCAACTTATTAAATCACATTTTTGGAACTTGATTTTACGTGCTTGGTTAAATAACAACAACCATTTAGAGTTGCCTGTGTCTTATGTGATTTGGAACAATAGTGCGATAAAGTATCAAGGAAACGTCTTGTTTTTTTAAACACTGGATTCATGAAAACATACAAAGTGTAGGCGATATGTTGACAAACAACTATGCGCTGAAATCTTTTGATGAAATAATCGATATAGTGGGAAATTCATCCTGTCGTATCTTAGAATATAATGTTGTATGCAATGCTGTAAACAGTTTTATATGTGTTCAGCATTATTTGGATCTACAGTTATCTGATAATAGTACTCACCTCAGCTCTCTTGTGTTTTGTTGCAAACGTTTATCAACCGTTAGAGAGTTTCGAAAACAACTAGCAGATAAATAGTTATAGTCAGCCTTGTGCGGTAGGTTTTTGGAAGAGAGTTTTGACTTTGACATCACACCACAAATATGGAATTTTGCTATACGTGCAACAAAAGAAACAAGGCTTCGTCTTTTACACTGGAAAATTTTGCATAATATTTATCCGACTAACATCATGCTGTATAAGAGGAAAGTCATAGATGACAGCAAATGTTCATATTGCAGAGATATTGTTGACGTGATAGGTCATTTTTTCTTTGAGTGCCCTTCTGTCTTAGCATATTGGAGAAAGGTTGAGAATTATATTCTTATTAATCTTGACGTTCATGTGAAGTTCGACGTCTTAAAAATGATAGTTGGTATTACTGACCGGAACATTAGAAAAACAGCACTTAATCAGCTTAATCACATAATATTAACTGGAAAAATGTGTGTGAGCATTTTAAAAAAAACCGAATGCTTCGATGCCCATTTGTACAATATTCAAAGCACATATGTCACTACGTAATAGATTTATATTCAAATGACATCAGTCAATTGTGTGGAGACTCATTCAGAGCCTCACCCCCTCCCACACTCTGCGGGCGCACAAGCACGTACTCTAGCTCATTTACACATCCCCGCGCGCGAACTCACACATTGATGCATTTGTTGTCTTGCTTTTCGTCTTTCCTCATGACTTCCTTGTAGACCCCACTTTTCTTTTCTTTTTTTTTTTACTCTACAGGGATGTCTTTTTAGGGGAAGAGGCTACTGGTGAGACTACTTAGAATTCACTTTTCCCCCCGTTCCGCCCCTCCCCCCCCCCCTCCCCCCTCTTCACTTCCCCAATCTTCCCTATTCTGTTCTTCCTTTCTCGGTGTGTGCACTCCCTGCAGCGCCCTTGCCTTTTGTTTTCTCGCCTTTCGGTTCAAGGACGACTCTGTGGGGATGTACGGATCATCTTCTGGAAGTGTGTGTGTGGGGGGGGGGGGGGGGGATAGGTGAAATCTAACCTCATTGGTATCGACTCCCACACACACACACACACACACACACCACACACACACACACACACACACACACACAAAGACATCTACATTTGTAGCTGTCCTATATTGTATAATGCAGAACATACCTATGTGTCATTAAATCTACAACTATATGTGCTCTACGTTGTATTGTATCACATGATACCGTATTATGCTGTGCTGTGTTTGGTTTTTTTGGTGCTGGATTGTATTGTTCGTACTAATTGTAATGTATTGCATTGTACTAGTTCTATTGTATTGTATCAGCCTTGATCAAGCCTCAATGCTCGTCTATAATCAACTTGACTTGATCGTATTGCTTTACACTGCTCTTATTTACAACATGGTTTTCCCTGTGGTCTGCAATGCTCTACAGTGTTCACAGATGTTTCGTGTGGTTTGCATTGCTCTATAGTTGTAACAATTTTCTATGAGATTTGCAAACTGTATTGTCAAAACAGAGTTATTCTATACATGATTTGCGTTGCTCTATAGTTCTCGGTACTTTGCAACTCTACAGTTACGACAGTTTTCTGTGTGATTTGCATTGGCCTATGATTATGACAGTTAACATGTGAAGGCAAGGGTAATGGTTGGCAGGTGAAGGCAAGGGTAATTGTTGGCAGGTGAAGGCAAGGGTAATTGTTGACAGGTGAAGGCAAGGGTAATTGTTGACATGTGAAAGCAAGGGTAATTGTTGTGCGAAGACAAGATAATTGTTGATGTGTAAAGACGAGTATGATTGTTGCTGTGCTGATGTGTGAAGATAAGGGTGATGGTTGCTGTGTAAAAACGAGGGTGATTGTTGCTGTGCTGATGTGTAAAGATAAAGGTGATTGTTGATGTGTAAAGACGAGGATGATTGTTGCTGTGCTGATGTGTAAAGATAAAGGTGATTGTTGATGTGTAAAGACGAGGATGATTGTTGCTGTGCTGATGTGTAAAGATAACGGTGATTGTTGATGTGTAAGGACAAGGGTGATTTTTGATTGTTGATGTGTAAGGACAAGGGTGATTTTTTTATGTGTTGATGTGTAAAGACAAGGGTGATTGTTAATGTGTAAGGACAATGATGATTTTTTTATGTGTTGATGTGTAAAGACAAGGGTGATTGTTGATGTGTTGATGTGTAAAGACAAATCTGACTGTTAATGTATAAAAACAAAGGTAATTGTTGATGTGTAAAAAAAATTTTTTTAAGTAATACGAGTTTATGTGAACAATTTCTGAAGTGATTGACAGTGGTCATTGTCACGACCAGTGGTCAGTTTGGCCCAACTTCACTGACTGCTAATAAGTGTAGTATGAGTTCATGTGAACAATTTATAATGTGGTTGACCAGTGGTCAGTGCCATTGACTAGTGGTGATTTTGGCCCAATTTTGCTGATTGACTGCTAACTACATTAGCTCTGAGGTCCGGTTCGATTCCTGACGGAGGCGATGGATTGTTCAGTCCTGGACTGACTTTGACCCAGAGTGAGTGGCTGTGGGCTCAGCGGGAAGACTGAAACCACGCAGTCGAGATTCATCAGCTTAATGCGAGTGTTGCTGTAGTGTCATGATCTACACTGCAGGTGTCTGTAGTTAACAACAGGGTATAACGCCAGGGCCTGTATTTTTGGGAGCAATTCAGACAGTGAAATCGGGGAATGATATGTAAATTAGATTAAACTCCAAAAATGATTGGCTGTTTAGCCTAATTTACATACTAATCCCCGCTGTGATTGTCTAATTCGCTTCCATAACTACAGGTTCTGTCTGAAAACAGTTTTTACAAGGTAGTATAATCAGAGACTGCAGAGACGGTAGATAAAGAGATGCGACTCTCCTTCCTTTTCGCGACGCACCGTGCGATAGTGACCGCAACTCTGTCGACCCGTTCACGACGAGCCGTGCCCTGGTGACGGCAGCACTGCTGTACTGCCCGGACATGCCGTGCCTCCGTGACGGCACAACTATGAAAACAAAAATTCCCATGTTCTCTCGTCTACCGTCAAGGGGATGCAGCTGCCATAAATATTTTGAACAGGGTTCTGGCCACTGGAAGGGTAAGTTTACATGCACCAGGGATGACCTTTGTGACCCCAGAGTAGTCCGAGTACAGAGACCTGTCTGGCACTGGAAGGCACGTGTGGAATTTCCTGCTTCACCAATATATCGGGCAGAAGGAGAATGACATTTGGTTTTAGAACTGGTTCAGTAAAGTAGTTCAGAAAATGAGTGGGGTAAAGGTGTACAAGTTTATCGAAAAGAATCTGAGCTTGATTTATTTGTTCTGCGTGTTTAATAGTTTTATACATCTTATCATTCGAAGCCAAAACAGTGAAAAGTGTGTACTGTGTGCAATGATTTAATTTCCTATATAAAAAAAAATCACTTGCATTGCACATATTGAATACCTCAGGCTTTCTCTGCATCTGTTCAAAGTAAGAGCGAAGTGTTATGCCCCTTTTCTTCCTCATCTGCTGTTGTCATACTAACCAAACAAACGTAAACAAGATTGTGTTCTGCTATGTTTTACTTATGTTGTTTCTGTAACAGTAGCGTTGCTATTTTACCCAAAATATAGCCTATTTTATTCTATGCTCGTTAGAAAGTTCGCGCTTTACCCTTTCCGTTGATATATAACAATTGCTTGTTAGGTTTATATTAGGAGACAGACATCGCACGCACGCACATATACTCACGCACACAAATTACATGCATGCGCACTTCGCTCGCACATACTCGCACACACGGGTGCGTCCAATAAGCGCGCGTTTGGTAATTTGACTACATACGCACATATACCATAAGCGCGCGTTGTCAGTGTACGATAGCCGTGCATATTTTCGTCCAAGGTAGTAAAATGAACTGTCTGTTAAGTGCGCATTTCCTTCAGTTAGAAATGTTATTCCAAAATCTTTCTCCACACCATTCGGCAATACTTACACGGACTGTACTGTTAAACGCTGTTTACAGTTTATTTACAATAAGTAAAAAGTCTGAGCATGGAAATCTTTCTCTCCCACTCCCACAAAAGTAAAAAGTATGCGCATGGAAATCTCTCTCTCTCTCTCTCTCTCTCTCTCTCTCTCTCTCTGTCACACTCACACACAGACACACACACACACACACGCGCGCGCGCGCGCGCGCGCGCGCGCAAAGTTTACCGCAGAAATTAGCAGTCAAACAGTGAAATGAGGCAAAAATGACCGCTGGGCAATGACACTGACCAGTAGTCAGCAACATCATGAATTGTTCACATGGACTCATTCTACACTAATTAGCTGTAAAACAGTAAAGTTTTGCCAAAATCACCACTGGACAATGACACTGACCACTGGTCAGCAGCGTCATGAATTGTTCACATGAACTCGCTCTACACTAACTAGCAGTGAAACAGTGAAATTGGGCCAAAATGACCACTGGTCAATGACACTGACCACTGGTCAGCAACGTCATAAATTGTTCACATGAACTCGCTCTACACTAACTAGCTGTCAAGCAGTGAATTTGGGGCAGTCAAGGTAGTAAATATCAGTGAATCGTGCACTTCATAGTAGAAGCATGCCATTTAGTATATGGGTACCTAGACCCTTTCTGATTGATATTAGAGAGGGAAACACAATGGGCGTGACCTCTGGAGGGCGTGGTCATTCATTTAATTAGGTCAGTGTGTCATGTTCTTTCTTTTTCGGTTTTTGCACAAAACAATGTATTCTTGCAACAAAAAACTGCTTCAGAATAACCCTGAGTATGTATTTGATGATACATATGAAGACAAGTCTATATTGAAGCTAACTTGTAAGACTCTAATAAAGTAGGTCATTTAAAAGTAGGTAAAAGTCCTTAAAATCTTATTATTTCCATTTTTTACAGGTTTTTGTTTTTGTTTTTTTTGGCTCCACGTAGTTTGCAAAGTTCATAACTAACAGTGATTACCTTATAGCAGAAAAAATGATGTAAACTTAGTTTTGAAAATGAAAACAAGCATTTTGTCATTTAAAAAACAAGTAGGTCAAGTATTTTTGACTACTAAATGGCTTATCTGTACATGTTTTGGTATCAGATTTGACCAATCCAGCTGCTTCTAGAAGGGAAAGATGGGGTTTCAAGTACTTGATTGCCTCCATACTTTTTACCTAAGTTGACAGACTGTTGAGTTGCCTTTTTATATGGCAAGATTTGACCTATTTAGGACTCATTCGCTATCAATATACTATGTGGTTTGTTAAATATATCATATAACTCTAAAGCACCATATATTCCGATGAACATGAAAGGGAAACAGTTTGTGAATGTCAGTGCCAAGCAAATGACATAAATCAGATTCAGACACACACACATTTTTCTTCCAAAGAAAAAATTTTGCTTTCCCTCATGCCACATTCAAATCAGCTCACTTGTCCTGGTAGCAGTCTCCACCACATGCGCAGAGGGCGGTACATTGCAGTTGGCCTTCGCACATTTGCAACGTCTTTTGCAGCCTTGCTTGCATCCATAGTGAACCAGTTCATGACATGAATCCGGCGCCTGCTGAAGAGTTGTCCACACGGGCTGCCACATTTGTCCCTCTTTTTCCGACCCCAGTCTGCAGGAGATGGGAGCACAGGTTGTTTTGCTAGACACTGACCCCAGACGTGTCCAGCTTGGTAGATAGCACGGAGAAGATGTTGTCTAAGAGCTGCTGAAGTTGGAGGAATGTTCTCAAGGAGCCGTCCTTGCTGAGCAAACAGTTTCTTTCTAGCCTGGTCAACTTTATGGAGTGCACTCGTACGTTCGTACATGAGTACAACAAACCTCTCGAAGGTTTCCAACAAAGCATCTATCAGTGAACATGGTCTGTCCATGATGGCCAGGAAGGAGTCTGTCACTTCAGGAAAGATAGTCCATGTATTCTTTGTCTTGCCCCTGCTGCTGAAAAAAGACACTGTCACATCCAGTAAAGGCATAAAATGCTGGAAGGGCCCACGATTTTCTTGGTCCAAGCTGTCTGGCTATTTGATGAGAAGTATATAGACGAAGTAGGAATGTTATTCCAAAGACAGGGGCTGTTTGGGGATTATCTTGGAAGTTTTCAATATAAGCCAGAATCTTAGCAAGTGCAATAGCATGCGCTGTTGATCTGTTTGTTGTTTCTTCTGATTCTTGAGCCTGGTTTGCTGGTACACATCTGTAGAAGGCAGACAGGCATTTGATGTGATAATGAAAATCCACTGCCACCATGTCTTGGACAGCGAGAGCAAGTTTTCTGAGTAGCTCTTGATCGTTCAGTTGCTGAGCATGTGCACGAACTTTATCATCCAGGGGCAAAGTAAGAGCTCGATGAAGCCCTGCTGCACCAGAGATCCATTGCAGAAAAAGCACGTTGGTCCTGTGCCCATCTCATCTGTCTCACAGCTAGATTCATCTGCAAGTTTCCATGTTTTCAGAGGACTGGGTTTATCACTTGCTAGCTGTCTTTTCCTGTTTTAAACAGTGTTGCTTATTTTTGCACGACCGGATTTGTGCCAAGAAGCTTTGTGCTTCCTCAAGGTCTCCTCAAAACAAGTTCCTTCATCCAGTTTAGACAATGGAATAGAAAGTGGGGACTCACCTAACTCCTGAAAAGCTGTCAAATTGTAAGCAACGTAGGTATACCCTGCTCCATCTCCTTTCGCTTCCTTTGCTGGGCATATCAAAGGTGCTTTGCTTGATGGGTTCTGGCACAGAGCGCACAGATTCCAGTCAACTGTCAAGTCATCAACTTCTTCAGAGGGAAATGTTACACTGGGGTCGTCTATCCTCTTATAGTCACGAGACATCCCCACTTTCTGACTGCCTACAGATTCGGAACTGCACCATAGACAAAAAAGCAAAACCTGAGATTTGACGTCAATGGATGACCATACAATTTGCACTGGGTCAGTTTTGATTCCGCTATAACGACAACCAACTTATCAAGTTCAAAGAATTGATTTTTATGTTTTGTTTTATTATTTTAGCATTTATTATCAATACAATTAAAAATTCATGTTGATGCGAGCTTACAATTGATATTGTTCTTGTAAATAAGAACTGTGGCATTTGTGGTCAGACACTGGCAGTAATATAAAAAAAAAAACAAAAACAAAAACAAAAAAAAAAACAAAAAAAAAGAATCGCTTTGGAATTCTGGCTGAATGCAGTCTTTATCTTAAGAAGAACAACTTGAATATTTCTAATATTTAAAAACCGATTTTTAATCACTAAAACTTAAACTGGATATAAAACTGGGTAAAAATAATGTATATAAACTCCCCAGCTGTGAAAAGGTTGTTTAGTAACAGTCAAATAGTTGCATTATGCAGAAAGCCGCTTCAAATGCGCTGAAACTTGATTTTACAAAAAGACGTCAAAATCAGTACACCAAGAATGAAACACAAGCCATCAGGGGAGGGGGGGAAAAAACCCTCTAGCACAGCCGTTCGCACGCGTGATGGCCACGGCCGGTGATATATTTTTTTGCACCCTCATAGGAATATTTGCAACCACATCAGTCCTATATGATATTTTTTCCCTGATTACAAGTAATGTACATAGACATTTCTGTTCTCAATTTTATTTGATATTCACATGTCTCAACCGTTCTTTAAACGGAAGAAACTTAATAGAACACCAAGTGAAACGTGTTGCTTTTCACGTGGGTAACTCCGCTGACTATACACCGCTGGCAGCGATGACAGATCTGGCGCAGGCGCGAGTCTGCTCCCCGACCTTCGGCTGCGGGATCCTTTGGGCTCGTGCTATGGTGTTCTAATTGTCTCAAAAATTCAGTTATTGAAAACTTTCATCGATCACTGCTCCTAACACAGGGGGCTGTGATCGTGTTTCCCTCTCCAGACATAATCAGCATGGTTCATAGTATCATTGTGCAAGAGGAAATATTTCTACTAAAAAACGCAAGATCATAAATCTTAACTCCTCCACTTTATACTAAGAAAGAGGACATAATTTCACACAGGGATCATTTCACTAGATAGTCGCAACGCGAAGCTACTAACTTCTGAAACGTTACTATTACTACTATCTTCTGAAATCACTACTATAATTTTCATAAGTTAGTAGTATTACTACTATCTTATGAAAATATAGTAGTGTTTTCAGAAGATAGTAGTACTAGTAACGTTTCAGAAGATAGTCGCCTGACATGCGTGCGTGTGTGCGTGCGTGCGTGCGTGCGTGCGTGCCTGCGTGTGTGTGTGTGTGTGTGTGTGTGTGTGTGTGTGTGTGTGTGTGTGTGTGTGTGTGTGGTGGTGCGTGGTGTGTGTGTGTGTGTGTGTGTGTGTGTGTGTGTGTGTGTGTGTGTGTGGTGTGTGTGTGCGCGCGCGCGTTGTTGATGTTGTTGTTGTTGTTGTTGTTGTTGTCCTTCTTCTTCTTCTTGTTCTTCTTCTTCTTGTTCTTCTTCTTGTTCTTTTTCTTCTTCTTCTTCGCCATATTTCTTACACCAGCATGCAGGTTTCTGACCTACACAACTCAAGGACTAACCTCTGGCACTTCCTCTGTCTGCCTGTTCCTGAAAACTTAAAATGAATACAGGTAGAGGCTATAAAACAGACACGTGTGAAATAAACTCACAAAGAGATTGAAGACGGGATGACAGGCAGACAGACAATCAAACACACAAACCAACAAACGACCAAGCAAGCAAACACAGTGGCTGACACAGACTGACAGCCAGATCAACGTACCAATGATCTGTGTGAGGATCGGCATGGTGACACTGCCGTCCGCTGTGCCAAAGTCACCAATGGTGAAGAGCTTGTTGTCTTTCCTGCTGAAAGGAATTGAGTCTGGAACAAACGTTGACTCCCTGGAATTAGTTTGGTGTCGTCACTTTCACTGAAAGCTGACTCATATACCTAAGCTATGTTGTCAAGTTTTTTTTTTCTTTTTTTTTGTCCACGAGTGTGTGTGCATCTCTCTCTCTCTCTCTCTCTCTCTCTCTCTCTCTCTCTCTCTCTCTCTCTCCTCTCTCTCTCTCTCCTCCTCGTCTGTTGTGTTGTGTTGTGTTGTGTTGTGTTGTTGTGTTGTGTTGTGTGTGTTGTGTTGTGTTGTGGTGTGTGCACGTGCGAACGCGTGCATGAGCATGTGTGCACACGTGCCAGCGTGTGTGTACAGTGAACTTTCACGTTTGCAAATAAAAGCATGAGCGTGATCAAACTTGGCAGAAAAATAAACATTGTCTAAATCTTTCCAGCCATTCCTCGGGTGAAGATGTCACCCAGTCCCTACAGCCATAAAACTGGGTAACACTTTCAGCAATTGCTTAGTTATTATAAAACAGCCCTTTCCTTAGAAATATTGGTCATTTTCATATCTTTCTTTACACACATGAGAGAAGATAGGTATACATAAATACATACATATATACATACATATAGACAGAACGACAGGTAGATAGACAGATAGATAGACACATAGATAGATGGATGGATAGATAGATAGATAGATAGATAGATAGACAGTAATAAATACATGCAAACACTGCAGCAAACGTTAAACTGCAGTATGTGAAGACTGGACCATATAATGCAATTTTTACCCGGCAGAGATGCAGATATAAATAAACATTTAACTAAATATAGAGCATAGCTCAAGTAGAGATGCATCTAGGTATAATCAAGTAAGACGAGGAAAGTCGACAATTTATAGTGAATCTAGCGAGTGTGTTCACAATGAATAAGTAATTCAAACGAATGAATTGCGTAACAGTAGTAAGCCTTTGACAAATTCATAGGCCTACACCACAAATGTTGCGTTGTTGCCCAAATGATGTCGACCTGGCTCTAATCGTAGGAAAATCTGATCGTGTTAACTGAAACACGATATCACATGATTATTTTAAGTCAAATAAAACGTCATTGCGTTCATCGCACGTTTTTGATGAAGCACACTCAGATTATGTCATCAGTCATACCCGATCTCTCAGTCCAGGATAACCAATCAACGGGAGGCTAGTGAGGAGCGGAGGGTGTTGCTGAGGAGAGGTTTGAAGGCGGGAAGGAAAGGCGAGGGGTGTTGAGTGAGAAGTATGAGAATGAGGTCTGTGTGGGTGAGGACGGGGAAGTGCGGGAGACATTGACATAAGGTTGCTGCACGTTGCTGTTGTACGATAGTTCGTGTCCACGTCACAGCAGTGTTGCCGTTTTCACCAGTGGCAGGAGTCAACAGGAACAGAGGGCTGTATGATGGGGAGAACGGTTGAGGGGAGAAAAGGAAGACAACAGAGACAGCTGGGGAGGGTTGTGGAGGGCGGTGTGTGCCGGAGATGGTTGGGCGGCGTTGAGGATTAACAGAGCAGAAATGAACTGGAGTTACCCATCATCGAAACAACAAAAAATACTATTTCGAAACCTTGTTGACAACTGCGAATTATTTGCCGGTAGAGTGATCCTGGTTGGTAGGCTGTTTACTATCACAGTGGCCAAATAAACTTAACCTAAGACATGAAGATGACAACGAGTTTTGAAAATTAGGTGGGTTTTTTTTTGTTTGTTTGTTTGTTTTTCATATCCCTGAAAACAGTAGGTCCTCGGCAATACACAGGAAAAGAAGAGGCAGCTTAGCTTTGAGGGAGAGACGGAAAATGGAGCAGTGGTGGGAAGGAGTGTGGAGGGGTGGTGGTGAGGGAGGTCATCAACACGGGTATTTTAAATATGCACCCTCGTGTAACTTGTACACGTCATTTTGGCATTACAGTGCTTAAAGTGTGACACTGAAGACAACATGTTGCTAAAAGCAAACACACAAGTAAATAAGTGAATAACCAAACCCTCGTTTACTATGGAGATGATGAAGCAGCTCAGGCGGCGGACAAGATGTACAGGATTCTGTCCCTTCACATGCGTCCTACCTGCCCTATGCCCTCCCTCTGGACACACTGATCGGTAACGCGGTCATTTGAAAAAGCCACCTTTCTTGTTTAAGTACATGGCAAACGCATTCTGAGAACAGTTTAAATAACATTATCGGGTTTACATGTGTTAAAAAGGCTACATATAATACTGTAATATTTAAGCATTGTAACTCGAGCTCCCCCCCTCTTCTCTCTCTCTCTCTCTCTCTCTCTCTCTCTGATGTTATGATCCAATTCATATCCTATATAGCCAAGCTGACCGCGAGGAGCCATGTCAGGGTTGTTACCTCTTCATAATCATTTCCATACACATACGTCATTCAAAAAAAAAAATCTAAATATCATTGTAACACATTTTCTGAAACAAGCCCCCAAAAAGTTTTGAAATTTTGTTATGCAAAAATCTTGCATTGAACGAACAAAATGTTCATCTCTATCAAGACTTTTTTTAAAATCCCTTCAGGTGGAACATCTCTAAACAAGGCTTCATGGACTCTGCAGTATTTATGTTTAACATAATGGAATCCCAACCGCCCTTGGCAGCATGTTTTATAGTGAGTAATAACACATCACATGGAATCCACCACGGAGCTACCAGATGCAGAGGTGACTGGCTGTAAAAGCGGTGGCCTTCGATTAATCAGCACGCAACTGTTTCACCTTTACAGCTACCAGTGGCAGATGGTAAACCCTATTTCAGGTTTGGACGGGTTTGAAAGAGTTTGTTAGCTGTGTGCGAGTTCCAGTCCCCTTGCTTAGAGGTCTTTGACACAGGTCTGAGGTTTGGGTCTCAGGGGAGAGAGAGAGAGAGAGAGAGAGAGAGAGAGAGAGAGAGAGAGAGAGAGAGAGAGAGAGAGAGAGAGAGTCTGCACAATTCTTTATCTACGGCATTCTTGGCAAGGTGATCAGCCACTTCTTTGCTTGGAATGCCAACATGATTGAGAAGCCATGCAAACGCTGTGCTGTAACCATCACATTCAGATGGCGATGAACCTGCCTATGATCTCTGACAAGAGACCACGCGCAGTATCAAACAGACTTACAATCAATAATTCAGTAGTAGTATTTTCACTAGCAGCAATGATCCCGCCCATTTTTGACTACAAGAGCTATC
>CM065731.1:50870403-50885403 GCA_033310375.1 Conus canariensis
CGACCTAAGAGGATTACCGTCCCGTAGCTCTGACTTTAATAGTTACGACATGCTTTGGAAAGCTTGTTCTCCCTGATCTCTAAATCTTGACAAACAAGCACCTTGATCCAGTTTGCTGACAAACAAGCACCTTGATCCAGTTGGCTCACAAACAAGCACCTTGATCCAGTTTGCTAACAAACAAGCACCTTGATCCAGTTTGCTAACAAACCCTGAAGGAGCACAGCGTATTTTGACACTGTTTTGCCCCTTGTCTGCAATACTTTCCTCCTCCTTAAACAACCTAGGTCCTTCTCTTCGTATTTGTTTCACTGACTTTTCCCCTGCTTTCAACACGATGCAGCTTCATCTCTTAGCTAAGAAACTGCTTGATTTTTGCGTCGATCCAAAATTTATGGATACTTAATCGTACACTTCACGGAACCCAGTATGACCATTTCTGATCTAAGGTCTCCTCTCCAAGCTCTACTCACACAGGTGCACCTCAAGGTACAGTGCTGTCTCCCGTCTTCTTTGCTTTATATAGCAATGACTGTTGAGGAAGAGACAAAACTCCTGTCATCAAACATTCTGAGGAGTCTGCCTTTGAGGATCTGTCTTGCTCGCTGCTCTGTCTATTTCCATGAAACAAAATCATCCTGATCTGAGTTTCTGGAAAACAATAGAATTGTTGGTCGTCTTCCGTACAGACCCATTACTCGTATTCAACATTATCATCGATGGTCAAGCTACTAAAAGGGAGGGCAAATGAAAATATCTAGGCATGATCTTACATACAAAGATATTTTTTGACAAGAAAGTAGATTTCGTAAATAAAAAATGTCCATCAATGAATTTTCCCTACAGAAATTGAGAACTAATGGCGTCTGTTCAGAGAATTCTACAAACTTACTATCGCCCCTGTTTTGAATCTTTGCTCTCCGTTTCATCTATATGCTGGTATTGAAGGCTTGGTGTGCGAAGCCTTCCAGTTTTGAATGACTTGGTGGATGCATGCAATAAAGTTGTAGGTGCAAAGCAGATTGATGTGCAAGAACTGTACGAAAAATTAGTTGTTCAAAATGACGCAGGAAGGCAATGGGTCCTCTGTCTTTAACATCGTGGGTGACTGAATAACTGCTGGAGACTGGCACCACCGAGAGGTCCTCATCCAAGAGACGGACGTCCACTCTGGTCAGCAAAAGCAAAAGTTCAGTTCTGTTGCAAAGTATGACACTCAATGATTTCCCCTTGCTGTTAGTGAAGAATTTAACACTAATGTTTTAACATCGTCTGTTTCATCCCATCTCTCCCTCCCTCCCCCCCCCCCCCTCGCTCCTCCCAGCCCCACCCCCTTTAAGTCATTTTTTTAATGATAACTAAGGACTCGTTCACTCTCACTTGTTCTTCCCCATTTCATATTCTTTTCCTGTTGTTTCTTTATTGTTTGTTTGTTGTCCTGCCTGAAGGAGACCAGTAGGTGGAGGCTTGTTTCAAAAAGTTTGTTATGTTTATCTGGGGGCTCAGAACGTCAACATTTTGTTTTAATGAGCAACAGCGTTAACTTTAACCGTGTTTTGAAATAGGTCTTTTTTTCCTCTGTTTTTTTTTTTTTTTTTTTTTAACGTGATTGTAGAAACTAGTACGGCTGTTTTAACTGTCATTTTGATACGGATTCACATACTTGATTCATCGTAACTTATAAACTCATCTTGCCTTTCTTAGCTATGTAAGACAAGATATATGTATAAGTCGGCCCTATATTGAGTAATATAATTTCTTATGGCTGCACCTCTGTTGATAGAAATAGCATGGCCTCATTTTCACAGAATGTAATTTAACGTTTGACCATATATTTGCATAGAATTTATCTGGTCTTTTTCTGTGTGTAGAGCAACGGTTCTAAGTAAGCAAAATGTCAAAGTTAAGCTATTATTTATCATTTTGTCTACGTTGATAACGCTGGTATCTGTACTTGCTTAGCAAATGACAATCTTAAAGTTGACATTGATCACACACACACACACGCGCGCGCGCTCGCGCGCGCGCGCGCGCGCACGCACGCATGCAAGCACGCACGTACGCACCCACGCACGCATGCACGCACGCACGTACACGGACAACCAAAACTTCAAACAAACGGAACCTACACCAGTGTCCCAACTTTTGGACTGGGTTTGTCTTATGGGACAAGTATAATATGTCCGTCTTCTGAGTTAAGTTTGGTTTTATTCGGCCTGGCAGATTTAGTCATGCAGGAAAAAACAATAGAGGTCCGTGTATTTTTTTATTCAATGGTATACATGCTCTATGAATGCATGCTTGCATACCTGAATATATTTGTCCCCTTTTTGGTGGGTTCTGACAGTCAAAGACCTGTGTGTACACTAACGTATAACGAGCTTTGTGTGTGTATATGTGTACTAACACAGAGCGAGCGTTGTGTGGTTTTTAACAAACAGCGAGCTTCTCGTGTATACTAACGTACACAAATCATGACATTTGCGTAGCAATGCCACGTTAACGTCGATGGTCGTAATGATTCGTTTCTTTCTGTCTTTCTTTCCCCATATCCATCACCTAACCTAACCCTAAAGCTAACCAAAGCTATCCTCAGCCTTGCCAAGCCTAATCTAACCTAACCTTACCTGATCTAGCCGTACCTAACCCTAATAACATCCCATGATCTTGCTCACCCATCGCAAACGAGCAGTGTTTTGTTATAGGTCTGCAAACGTGACATAACAAGTGTCACAAAAGTGCATCTCCCAACATAAAAAACAAGTGTCACAAACGTGCATCTCCCAACATACACTCTCCTCACCGTGCAAGCCGACTGACCTGAACCGCAGCAACTCAGAACTAAGAACCGTGGGTTGAGCGATTCGTTATATACTGTCCTCGAAGTTTATGTGAGGCAGCTTGTGACAGCTGTCGCGGCCCGACGAGGAGGAGAGGAGTGTGCCGACTCTCCGGCTTCAGTGTGGGAATGACTTGATACTCCTTGATTGGTTGGGGTTCGGCCACGCTTGACGTTTATGGACATTGAGTTTGGACAATGATTTTGACGACTTTGGTTGTCCCAAAACATATTTGTTAAACGAACTTATATTTGATCATGGATAGATTAAGAATTTTGTCTTTAAACACTAGAGGTTTAAGCAACAAACTTAAACGAAAAGCTTTGTTTTCACAAATTAAAAACCAGAAAATAGATATCGCATGCCTCCAGGAAACGCATATAACGGAAAAAGATGCACCACTCTGGGAAAAAGAGTGGGGAGGAAAACTGCTATATCAGTCTGGGTCTAAGCACAGCCGGGGAGAAATAATCCTTACTGTAAAGCATTTCAAAGGGGAGATTAAGCTGCTGAAACAGACTGAAAGAATGATGATCGCTTCAGTTAATATATGTTCAAAATCGTTCACACTAGTAAATCTGTACGCACCAAACGACAAAAGGGATAAAATATTGTTTTTCAATAAAATGAACTCAGTTCTTACAAATTACACAGATAACTTAATTATAACCGGTGATTTTAACACAGTAATGTCTAATGACATGGACATAATATCAGGGAATCCACATTGGCAGAAAGAGATAGACAAATTTAGAGAGGTAGTTGGTAAACTTGAATTGACAGACATATGGAGAGAGTTTCATAAACAGTAAAAATCATACACGTGGTGCAGAAGAAGTCCCTTTATAGCCAGACGTCTTGATTACTTCTTTACAAACGCGGAAGTATTGAATCAGTGTGTTTCATGCGATATACTGTCGGTGCCCAACTCTGACCACAGAGCAGTTACTCTTGAAATAAATAATTCACCGTTTTTAAGGGGTCCAGGATTCTGGAAATTCAATAATTCATATTTGAAAGACAACATCTTTATTGAGAAAATGAATAGAAAATTGGAAATTATGCTGGAAAGTACGGAAGTCTCAATTGCGGACATATCCAGCCACTGGGAAAACTGCAAAATGAAGATTAAAGACATTTGTGTGGAATATGGAAAATTTAAAGCGAGTCAGACGAAAAATTAGATAATTCAACTGCAGGGAGAGTTACAACTGCTGGAAGAGGCAAGTGCCAGAGACCCACAAAATGCAAGGATCCACACACAAACTGAAGCTATTAAACAAAAATTAGAACTGATCTCATTAGAAAAAGCAAGAGGAGCACAGATTAGATCGAAAATAAACTGGATTGAAAAGGGGGAGAAAAACACCAAATTTTTCCTAGGTCTAGAGAAAAGTCGGGCAAAGAATAATATAATGACTCAAATTAAAAAGGACAGTGGGGACATAATATCAAACCAAGCAGATATTCTTAACGAACAAGTTAAATTTTACTCCGAAATGTATAGTAAGTCAACACACACAAAGGAAAACCTTAAAGAAGAACTTAATACATACCTTGCGAACGAACAATTTCCCAAATTAGACAATGAAGAGGCCAGACTGTGCGAAGGTGAGATCTCGCAAAAAGAAGCAGGTGTAGCTCTAAAATCAATGAAAAATGGCACGTCTCCGGGAAGAGACGGCTTGACAGTTGAGTTTTATAAATTCTTCTGGAATAAGTTAAAAATGGTGGTTACCAAATCGTTTAATGGTGCATATGACAGAGGGGAAATGAGCTATACACAAAAGCAAGGCATCTTAATATTACTACACAAAGGAGCAGAGCTAGCAAGGGATTCCCTTAGTAACTGGAGACCAATAACACTACTAAACAGATTATAAAATAATGGCAAAAGTGATTTCGATGAGACTGGTCAAAGTGATTGGTAAATTAATTAATGAAGACCAAGTTGGATATCTAAAGGGCAGAAACATAGCGAGCGTTATACGTACAATTGACGACGCCATCGAATATGTTAATGCAACGAATAAATCAGGATATTTGTTAGCTGTAGACTACCAAAAAGCATTTGATACCATATCAAAAGAATTCATGATGGAAACATTCGAAATATTTGGTTTTGGAGAGCAGTTTAGAAACTGCGTTAAAATTTTAGTAACTGAAACTTTCAGTAACATTTACCACGGTGGGTGGATCTCGGACTCCTTCCCACTCGAGTGTGGAATTCGACAAGGATGTCCATTCTCTCCACTAGCCTTCGTGCTAGCAGTGGAGCTACTTGCAATCAAAATCAGAAATAGTCAAATTAAAGGTATAAAACTACCTGAAGTTGATAGCAACATGAACAACAACAACAGTAATAATGATAATAATAATAATAATAACAATGATTTGAAAATCAAACAACATGATGACGACACAACACTGTTTCTGAAGGACAGTGAAGACATGATCCTAGCCAAAGACATTATAGACACATTCACAGGTTTCTCGGGACTGAAACTGAATTGCCGTAAGACTAAAGCGATGAGATTAGGCAGTCAAAGACAAGAAACCGAAAATCTTGTATTCAAAACAGAAAACAAATTGAAGATACTAGGCATTATTTTCACAAGTGATAAAAGCGCTGTAAATGTTGAGGACAACTGGAAAAACAGAATCGAGAAAATCGAAAAATATATAAAACGGTGGAGCCATAGAGACTTGGGAATTAATGGAAAATTAATCATTATTAAAACATTTCTGTTATCACAGTTGATTTTTGTCATGCAGAGTATTGGCTTACCAGAACATGTCATTACTGCAGTCAACAGAATGTTTTATAAATTTCTCTGGCAAAGAAAAGTTAGTAATAGAAAAGCTTCTGAAAAATTAAAAGGAAAATTATGGAGGATGACAAATCAAATGGTGGGCTAAATATGGTTAACTTACAAAGGGCACAAGAAAGCTATTATTTGGAATGGGCAAGAAGTTTATTGACGAGTGTAGACAAGAAATGGGCTCGGATCCCGAGATGGCACATAAGTAAGGTCTTGAGTGGCTTAGGATGCTTTGAAATAAATTGTAAACTGAATGAAGTCGTGGGAATTGAAAAGATAAAAAGCTCCTTCTGGAAAACAGTAGTACAAACCTATCTTAAAAACAAAACATGTATGAGCCTAGCTGATGTAGACAGAGTAAATATCAGCAGACAACTTTTATGGAACAACACTTTAATCAGATTCAAGGAGAAAGTGCTGTACTTTCCCCTGTGGAAAAAAGCAGGACTGGAACGAATGAGCGATATCATAAAAAGCAGCGAAAACAGATTCCTGACTAGAGACGAAGTTACAGATAGAATCGGAAGGAACCACGCAGTCACTTTTTACGAATACAACGCACTGATTAACGCTTTACCAAACATCTGGAAACGATGGGCAGAAGATGGCCTGTTAACTGCTGCGAACACCCAAAGCAAAAAGGTAGTTATGCCAGACTTCATGACAAATGGACCCAAACCTAAACATATTGCAGCCTTTTTAAAAAAGAAAGAGTCAGTAAACAATCCTGTTCAGTCATGTGCAGAGGCATTTTGGTTAAGAAAATTAAACGTTGTGCTAGATGAGAGTATATGGCTACTTGCGGTAAAAGCAACTAATTAAACTAGACTGAGAGAACTGCAATGGAAAATCCTACATAATATCTACCCAACGAATATACTGCTGCACAAAATGAAGGAAGTTGACAATAATAAATGCTCCTTCTGCAGGGACAAAATTGGCTTTATAGAACATTTCTTCTACCTTTGTGCACCGGTGAGAGCGTTCTGGAAAGATGTAGAAAGGTATGTACAAACAAAGTTGGATCTGAAAACAAAGTTAACTTTAAATAACGTTCTCTTTGGTGTAACCACGGTGGAAACAGGCTTGAAAAATCTCGGTATATTAAATCATATCATTTTGATCGGGAAAATGTGCATTAGCATATATAAGAAAGCTAAAGCTCAGACACCATTACTCATTCTGTTTGAATACAACGTACAGAACAGAAACGTTTTTTAGACAATGGTAGGAAGAGAGACAGGCTAGTTGGGAGACGAGAGGGGAGCGGGGACAGGGAGAAACACAGGAGAGACGGGACCGGGTCAGGGGGGAGTGCGAGGGAGTAAAAGGATTTCCTCGAACGCAAGCCAAACTAAAACAAAGCCAAAGTGAAAACACAAAAAAGGCTGCCTATTACAAACATAGGACACCCCGTAAAAAAAAAAAAAAAGTGGAAAGGGGGGGGGGGGGGGGGGGGGGGGGGGGGGGAAGAGGAGAGGAAAAAAAAAAAAGAAAAAGAAAAAAAAGAACGTAGCAAAAGGCACGGAAAGGATGGTGGTATCTTGAAGTATACTGCTGGTTTTTTTTTTTTTTTTTTTTTTTTTTTTTTTTTGCGGCTTGAGGAAATATTTGTAGTGCCTATTAGTTACTAATATGTTCACATATTCATGTTTCTTGGTACATGTTCAATGTGATGGGTTAGAATTGGATTTTCTTTTTGTTGGATGTTGCTTCTTTGAATGCTTTATTTGACGTTTCAATCAGCTTTCTGTTCATTGGAAAAAAAAAAGGAAAAAAAAAAAATCTTTGAACATGTCCCATTCCAGAGGCGGACAATGGTCAGGACTGTACCTCCAACGGCGACTGTGCTTCTGACAACTGCGAGAGACTGTCCGGTGAAACTGAAAAATGCGCCCCCAAAAGAGCAGGCCAGTTTTGTGAGTCCAACAAGGACTGCGGTCAAAAGGCGAAATGTACAGTGATGGAGGACGGCGTGGGCAAATGTGAACGTGCTAGAGCCTCCTCTGTCCCAGTTTCTGTCATTTTAATCATGGCGGCTTTGGTGACTTCCGGCCTCTGGTGGAGCCCAGCTTCCCTCCCCTGATCATGACTGTGACCTGCCGACAGACACAGAGCTGTCCTGCATGTCAGAGCGTTCCACCTGCTTGTATGGGGTTTGAGAAAGGAAGCCTTTTTGTAGTTTGTGCAGTGTTTCTGTTCTTGTCGCTCTCGGTTTTTTTTTTCTTGTTTCTTTTTTTTCCCTGTTATGGAAAAGATGTGTTGCAAGGAATCACTCATTCGCCAAAAGTCTATTCAGCATGTAAAAACCGGACCTTTTTTTCTTTGTCTGGGTGGTTTTGCAATCAGCTCTTTTCCCCGTTTCTGCACGTCTTTGAATTTACTTTTGAAAAGTTACGTTCCAACAGTAAAGAAGATGTGGTCTTCAAAAAAAAAAAAAAAAAAAAAAAAAATAAATAAAAAAGCTGTCGCGGCCTTTCATTGCCATACGCCATAGGGATGTTCTACGGTTCAGAGCTTGGGTTCCGGCTGATTGCCTGTGAGAACAATATACACTAGCAGGGCATCTGGGAGTCATGACCTTGATGCTGCCCGGTCCCCTCAGTGTGTAAGGAGTTCAAGGCCGAAACACTTGTCTGCTGTGAAGGTCTCCCTGGAGATTCTTCCTACTAGCAGCGTTTATTCCTTGTCACGGTTATCGCTGTTTTTCTTTCTGTGTGTGTGTGTGTGTGTGTGTGGTGTGTGTGTGTGTGTGTGTGTGTGTGTGTCTTGTTGCTGTTGTTGTTGTTGTTGTTTGTTTGTTTGTTTGTTTGTTTTTTGATATCCTCGTTTTAATGTTTATTATTTCATCTTCCTGCAGTGATGTTAACATCAAGTTGCTAATTTTGGCCTCCGTATTGACAGCCATATCCACAGATGCTCATTCCGCTCCAGTGCCAGTAGTGCTGTAGAGAACAAGTACTATCCCCCTAACAATTAGCCTTCAACCGTCGACGTTGATAACGAAGTGTTGCAGGTGACGTGTTTCCAAGGCACAACCAAAACTATTTTAGCCGGAAACAAAACGGTGTGGTGACCGATCATGTCACCAAGAATGCTGCCAATGAAACAAAAAAGGTCCAAATGATAATTCTATCCCTTGCAAAACTCTCAAATACAGCAGACAAAAAAGGTCCAAATGATAATTCTATCCCTTGCAAAACTCCCAAATACAGCAGACAAAAAGGTCCAAATGATAATTCTATCCTTTGCAAAACTCCCAAATACAGCAGACAAAAAAGGTCCAAATGATAATTCTATCCCTTGCAAAACTCCCAAATACAGCAGACAAAAAGGTCCAAATGATAATTCTATCCCCTGCAAAACTCCCAAATACAGCAGACAAAAAAGGTCCAAATGATAATTCTATCCCTTGCAAAACTCCCAAATACAGCAGACAAAAAGGTCCAAATGATAATTCTATCCTTTGCAAAACTCCCAAATACAGCAGACAAAAAAGGCCCAAATGATAATTCTATCCCTTGCAAAACTCCCAAATACAGCGGACAAAAAAGGTCCAAATGATAATTCTATCCTTTGCAAAACTCCCAAATACAGCAGACAAAAAAGGTCCAAATGATAATTCTATCCCTTGCAAAACTCCCAAATACAGCGGACAAAAAAGGTCCAAATGATAATTCTATCCCCTGCAGAACTCCCAAATACAGCAGATTTAGGGACGTAGCCTGCATTGATTTACGAGATACAGAAGATGAGGTTCCCATCTTCAGCATCCTCTTCCTGTGTAAGCTTTATTATGCACTCTGTACAAAACGTTTTTGATAGAAGGTGTGTGTATGTGCCTGTGTATGGTGTGTGTGTGTGTGTGTGTGTGTGTGTGTGTGTGTGTGTGTGTGTGTCTGTCTGTCTGTCTGTCTGTGTGCTCTCTCTCTCTCTCTCTCTCTCTCTCTCTCTCTCTCTCTCTGTATGCTTCTTGGTGTGTGTGTGTGTGTGTGTGTGTGTGTGTGTGTGAGAGAGAGAGAGAGAGAGAGAGAGAGAGAGAGAGAGAGAGTTTTTGTGTTTTAATTGGTTTTCTTGAACAAAAAAAACCTGTAAGGTTTACAAAGTGTAGGACACAAACAAAACGTTTTGCAGTCATAAGAGTTCAAAGAATACTTTTTGTATATAAACACTGACTTAAAAAGAACACTTATTTTTCTGTCATAAAACATATCACTAAAAGGATTTTGATGTCTTTTCTAGTCTCCGCTCTCAAACCACTTTCGATGTCAAAGTAAGTCATATTTTCTTTTTATTTAAAGGTATTCATTCTCCTTAAATGAACAAATCTAATCAGTTTCTGATGACGTTTCATTTTAATCAGCAAGAGAGAGAGAGAGAGAGTCAGACAGAAAAACACACAGACACACTCACAAACACACAGACAGAGGAGAGAGACAGTAGTAGTAGTGGCGGTGGTGGTGTTGCTAGTGGTGGAGAAAACACAGAATTATTAGAAAAAGACTGCAAAATACCAGAAACAACACAGGCACGTCTGCAACGATTCCATCTCTCTCCCTGTTTCCATACCAACAGCAAACACTGATACTCTCCCCACGTCACCCCTTAAAACTTTCAGACAGTCCGTGGCGCCCCCACACAGCATTATCCTATTTCATTTCCTCCTCCACATCCCACCCCTTTCCCCTCCCGTCATCGATCTCCATCCTCTTCATACCCCCCACCCCCCGCCCCTCCTTTCTTCATGCCTCCTCTCGTTCTATTCTTCTTTCTTCATTTCCTTCCCCTCCTTCTTCAACACTAATCCATTTCCCATCCAAACCCCACTCTGTCAGCCTCCCCACCTACCGTCCTTTCAATTCCTGTCTGCCACATTGTATACCTCCTATTTCCACGGCTTCCACACAAATTCATTTTGCCGCCTTCGTCTGTGGCCAGTTGCTGTCATCATCGTCTCTTTTAGTTGCCTCTTTCACCCCATTATGCCGTATATCTCCCCCCCCCCCCCCCCTCCTGCCACTTTCCACCTTCTCCTCAGTCCCTTCCTGGGCATTACTGATGATGCCAGTCCCAATCATATGCCGGTCATCAAACTCGATGCCAAAACGCTGTACCTATGAGCTGTGTAGGGGTTCTGAGCCATAGATATTTTACTGGTGTAATGCTTAGTATATGCGCCAAAAGAACTATCGCTGTTACTGCTGTGATGATCATGATGATGACTGATGTTGTTGTTTTTGTTTTTGTTTGTGTTTTCGCTTTCTTGTTGTTGTTGTTGTTCCCTTCTTCTTCTTCTTCTTCTTCTTCTTCTTCTTCTTCTTCTTCTTCTCCTCCTCCTCCTCCTCCTCCTGCTCCTCCTCTTCCTACGTCAGCAGTTCAGTTATATGATAAAGAGAGGGACGCTCAAACCCCGTGTGACCACACCAATGTTTAACACGTACTGTGTGACACAGTCGTATGCAGGTTCATAAAGCACTTTTTCTCATTTCTCCTTCTTCGTCTTCCTCTTAATCTTCAAGTGCTGCTTATTCATTTGTTATTGGCAAAAACTGCACTTGATCTTGTAAATTTCTGCCTAACCACCTTTTTTTTATTCGTGAATATAAATCACATGACCATTACATCATGAGGCAAAAGGCTGATGATTCATAAACGGACAAAACAGGCACGTTCTTATGTGTATTTGCGTTTTGTGTTGCTCTAGCGTCTGTGGGTTAATTACCATTAGATGCAAACAGACGTTTTGTTTTTGTTGATTTTGTTGTTGTTGTTTAGGGAAAGAGCGGAAGTTGTCTATTCAGTTGCAAATGTGTACATTTGTTTATATCTTCAATTGTTATACAGTCTTTGCTAGCTTTAAAAAAAATTACTAAAAGCAGCTGCTTACATACATGTTTTGTTGTTCAAATATTTGGGTTGTTTCTGGAATTCTTCTCTATTTCTGTCATAGTTGTGCAAGACTTTCCTCATAGAAAATTATTAAGACGTCACATGAATAACCTACGTCAAGGAGTAAGTATAAAACTATCACTTGCATTTTTCACTCAACGAATCTCGTGCTTGTTTCAATAGTAAAGATAATGAAATTTTTCCTGGACACAGCTTCAAAATTATAGTCAAACGAGTATCATATCTTCCTAAACGTGATGAAAACCTGTTCTTTCCATAAACTGAAGAAACCCTTTTTCAGCATTTATCTTATTCTTCATGAAATCAAATTTCGTCTCAATCTTAGTACTAAGTCACTTCGTTATTCAAGCCATCTTTTAGCGTTCAGAAAGTTTTTTCTTTATCAGGTTTGTCTGATCTTAACAGAATGAACAATCTGCGGTGTCAGGGAGCCCCTCTTGCTTAATTGAATGTTTATGGGACATATGACAGTCAGTACCATCCAATGTACAGACTTCAACAACAAAAGCTAAGGATCAATTGCTTATTTCATGTAGTTTTTGATTATGGGACATATTCAAAAAGCGGCCTACTGCTACCAAGCAACGTGATGCACAGGTGACTCACTGGATGCTCTTTCTTTGCTTAAATTAATTACGCCTTTCCAGGTGAACATGGATTTTACCAGGCAACGCATCAGATAATTCCTATTCACAGATACCAAGAAATAAAACTGGCATGGTTATTCAGTTTCCAGAACTTTCTGGCTTTTGTCTCGCGACGCATGTGCATCTGACAGGCGTCAAGTAGATTGTTATTCACTCCCCAATGTTAAAGGTGCCATTCATGCGATAAAACTTGAGAAAAAAGGCTCGAAAGTGAAACAAAAAGCTGCCTATCGCACTGTGTCTAAATTTCGTTGAAGTCTATAATGCCCTCAGTCTTACTTCTATAGTTGTTTCATGCGCGTCGTCTACTACTCGATGCAAAACGGGAGGACCAATCAACAGATGGAATTTGCAGGGTTTTTTTTTTAACAATCATGTGAAGGTTTACCGAATTCGTCCACTCGCGCAGCCTTACTCAAACTTTAATATATATCTATAGATACAATGGACAGATGTGGAAAACACACACAATGCTTAAGCAATCAAGTGTCTATGTTTAAACAACCATGTGTTTATTCCTCTCTTTCCATTCTCTCAGCGATGCGATGACATTGATATTGCCTCTGTGAATCAAAGGTCAGACACGGGATCTTCTCAGGTTATAGACCACTGCATTTTCCCTTCAATGCTCCCTAAACAGTACCCTCTCTGACTCGTGTACACAATAAATGAAAGTATCAACCCCTTAGGGTCGTCTGGGCTGTAGCTATATGGAAATTAATCAGAGAAAAAGGGAGAGAGAGAGTAGGGGAAAGGGGGGCAGAGAACACAAAAAAGTGACAGATCGAGGAACAGTGACACACAGACAGAAAGACAGGATTGATGAACAAAGAAAGAATAATATAATAAGAAATAAAATTTTAAAAAACCCACTAGAAACAAAACAGGTACATCTACAGCAGTTCATTCCTTCTCCCTCTCTTCTTCCATAACGATTCCAAACATTGATACTCCCCACGTCACCCCTTCAAAGACGGCCAATGGCCCTCACTCAACATTATCTTATTTTCTACTGCCCTTCCCCACCCTCTCCACCTTCCCCCATCGCTCTCTATCCATCCTCCCCATGCTCTCGTCCATTCCCCCTTTTTCACTTGTCTCTCACCATTCATAGCTGATCCCACTCTGTCAGCTTCCCAACCCACAGTCCTTTTATTTCCAGTCTGCTATATTTTTTTCTGTTTCTATAGCTTCCATTCTCTTTTATATCAGAAGTAATTTTTATTCAATATATGTTAACTGTCACCATAACATTTTGTTTTAGTTTAAATGCACGCATTCTAGAAACTAATTTAAAAAAATAATTGTAAGTCGATTTTTTGTCGCTTTTTGTTGAAAATGGTTTTTACTTTGATCAAATTGTAACCTTATTTTGTAAAAATTTGTATCCCTGGTTTCTGCATGCAACATCACATTGCATTTAAACCAACATGTTGAGGAGAACAGGGCCAGGGGGGTTGAGGGGAAGAGGATTTTGAATTATGGCCAGATATACACGCCCATAACAACAATACAGTTGGAATTGGCTGCTCAAATATCACGCCACCATACAAGTGTGTAACACGTAGGATACTCTCTGTTACCGTTGCAGGTTCATGGAGCACTTTCTAAACATTTCTTCTTCTTTAACGGCTACACATGCCTTTGTTATTGGCCCACGAAATACACTCGTCTTCTCAATTATTTCATTTCATTTTATTTATTTTATCTCATTTTTGTTTTACTTTCTATCCTTTTTCTTTCTGTTTTTTCGCTTTTGTTTTAGCTACCACAAATCATGCTAGAAACTTATTCTTAGACATAAGGGTAATCGTTTATAAATTGGCAAATTAGAAAAATTAGAAAAATCTATTAAAAAAATAAAGAAATTAATAAATAAATTTGCAAACGTCTCTGGACTGCTTTTGAATACCGAAGAAACACAAGCAGTATAGCTAGGGAGTAAAAAGTATTCAAAGGAAAAATATATGCCAGACCTGAACTTCACATGGAATCCAAAGTATTCTAAGATACTGGGTGTCTGGTTTACACAAAACTTAAACGAAAGTGAATCTAAAAATTACGCTGCAAAAATTCTCTGAGGTTCAAATATTTGAACTTTGGCCCAGAGGGTGCATCACACCACTTGGGAGAGCTGCTATATTGAAATCTTTGATCTTGTCTAAGCTGGTACATCTGTGGAAGTTGCTTCCTAATCCTCCAGTCGATTTTATTAATCACCTTCATTTACTTTCGTATTAATTTGTCTGGAACAGAAAACGAGACAAGATCGACTGAAAGACGGTAGTTAAGAGTATAAAAGATGGTGGGCTTGGTAGATATAAAGCAGTATCTTTCAGATTCAAAACTCACCTGGTTGAGAAAACTAGAAAATACAACTCACAAATGGAAAAATATATTTGCACCAGCAACTTGAAATGTTATGGTTCATGTTTGGGAAACATTAACAAAATTGTTTTAAAAGACTTTAAAGGCATATCAACAATATTCTGATAAAACAGAACTTAAAACGTCTTACGAACTACTTGCTGAACCAGTGCTTTCAGCAACAAAAGTTTGGTGGAAGGAAAATGTATTACACAAACAAACTGAATCCAAAATGGTGTCTATCCCATCGCACAACTTCTGAAGGACAATGTGTTCTTTCTAAAATATATTGCATCCAAAAGAAAATATGATTTTAATTTGTTTTTGTCACTCATACGGGAATTTAAAAATCTATTTTTAAAAATCATATTGAAAAATGTGACATTCAGATCGAAGATAACAATTCACAAAGCA
>CM065731.1:50892903-50900403 GCA_033310375.1 Conus canariensis
ACGCACGCACACGCACACACACACACACACACACACACACACCACACACACACACACACACTCTCTCTCTCTCTCTCTCTCTCTCTCTCTCTCTCTCTCTTTCCCTATCTTAACACACACACACACAAAGACACAAACAATTCACAAAAGAGACGCGATGCATTTCATTATTTGAGAAATATGAAATATTAAATATATTTTTAAAAGATACACATTCTGAACACAATTAAGAGAGACAAGTATTAACAGAATAGGAATATCGGGGTTAATTCTCAAACTACACATCAATGCCAAGGGGTTTGGAGTGTTTTTAAATGAAACAATTTGGAGTTCAAAGTGAAACGTGTCATCAAAGATGACTCGGGGAAATCATGTTACACTGCATAATTGAAATTAAGGGAAATAACTTTCCCTTTGTAGATATATCTGGACCAAACAGAGACAACCCGGACTCATACAACACCTGAAAGAAAACGTTAATGGGCTTTATATTAAAAATGTTATGATAACTGGATATTTTAATCAAGTTCTCGATCCTGTAAAGGATGATCATAACGATAAACATGTACACAACCCTAAATTAATGGAAGCGGTCGAAAACATACCTGAAAAGTTAGAACTGAACTATGTTTGGAAATATTTAAATGCAGAGTACCTGCGTTATACATGAGGAAGAACCAATCCTTTTCAACAGACTAAGGTAATTGTTTTATGATCTCAGACATGGTATGTACATTTGTAGATTATGTGTATACTGAGCGCGGATATTGCTCAGATCATTCGAGAATTCTACTGAAATTGAAATTCAATGAAAACTCGAAGCGTAATATCTTTTGGAAATCTTATTATGTCTCTCTTGAAAGACAAAGCGCGCCCAGATGCTATGAAACATTATACGAAATGTGATAGAGAAGTATGCGATAAATGCAAATATTGATCATACATACCTGACGAAGAGCCACGACTCTCTGTTTCTGACGGTACTTTTCTTGATCTTTTCTGCTTATGACACAAAACCCAAAAAGCATTCATATGCAGCAAAGAAAACGAGGAAGATAATGAACAGACAAAATTAGCTAGAATTTGATATTCAAGGACTAGAGGCAGCGAAGGATATAGGTGAGGATGACATTAGGACCATAGCAACGAAATAAAATGAAAAAAAAACCCAGCTGAAACACATTGAAGAAAAACGAATGGAAGGAGGATTGCTAAGATCCAGAGAGCGAGGTTGAAAGCTGAAGGACAGAAAGTAAGTAGCCACTTTTGCGATCTTGAAAAATACTATTTTGGGAGAACAATTATAGCTAGGATCCTTTATTAACAACTGAAGAATACATTCTTTATGAGACTGGTCCTGTACACAGCTTTTTGCTGCCACTTAAAAGTATTATGTCCTTTCTTTTTAATATTATCATTGATGCCATTATGATTTGCAAATGTTTAATCCGGAGTTCCATGTGTCGTCCTGCTCATGTGACTGCATCGTCTTTTTGTGCGCTCATGTTCTTTATGTTGCTGATAACACTGAGCGCATGCTAAGATATTTGATTAACTGGAAAATGAGATCAAAGCATCATTGCGACTTTTAATCGCCTCTCCTCCCCCCCCCCTCTCTCTCTCTCTCTCTCTCTCTCTCTCTCTCTCTGCACTTCAGTTAAGATACAAACTCGGTGATACGCGTGAGTGTGCGTGCATGCTTGATTGTGTGTGTGTGTGTGTGTGCGTGTTGTTGTGTTGTGTGTGTGTGTGGTGTGTTGTGTGTGTGTGTGCGCGCGCGCGCGCGAGTCTATCTATCTGGAGGGGGGGCGCGTGGGGGGGGGGGGGGGCGTGCGCGCGCGCGTGTGTGCGTGCGCGCGCGCTCGCGTATGCGTTTCATTGAATGTCTCATACAGCATGCCAGCATTCCAGCATTGAGCACAGAATCAGTTTGCAAGTCTCTACAAAGAAGACCCAAGCCTCCTTTGAGAATAGCCAGAAGGAATGGTTCACATATCTGAGGAAACGCAGAAAGGTTTCGACGTCCACACCTCTTCCATCATTCTGTCAGTGTCTCCAGTGTCTTCAGATACCCTGCCCTCACCATTACACTGTCTCGCCCTCCCTGGGCCCATCAAGAAAGACTGCACAGAAACAATGCACGACTGACGTCCTCAGGACGATGGGTCACTCGACGATGATGGGCACACCCGACTTCATCAACAAACACTGACATCCAGGGAACAAAAATAATCATGATGGACGTGACGCGCACAGCTGTTTGTAAAGAAGGGGGAGGGAGAGTGACGGGGTGAGGCACTCTTATTCGTCAACAGGATTGCGATACTGAGTGAGACGCTATACGCAAATATCTCGAAAGGTTAAACAGAGAACACTAAGAAGAAGAAGAAGAAGAAGAAGAACAAGAAGCAAACGGACTGATTAAGATGTGAGACGGGAAATAGTGTGTGTGTGTGTGTGTGTGTGTGTGTGTGTGTGTGTGTGTGTGTGTGTGTGTGTGTGTGTACGTGTGTGTGTGTGTGTGTGTGTGTGTGTGTGTGTGTGTGTGTGTGTGTGTGACAGAGAGACAGACAGACAGACAGACAGACAGAGAGAGAGAGGAAGAGAGAGAGACAGAGACAGAGACAGAGACAGATGGGGATACACAAACAGGAAGAGACAATGTTGAGAAAAGCAGGATTGCAAAACACCAGAAACAAAACAGGCACCTCTGCAACTGTTCTTTCTCACACCATGTTTCCATAACGACCCCCAACCACCCCACCACACACACACACAACACACAACACACACACACACACACACACACACACACACACACACCGATTAACTCCCATGTCCGCCACTTCGAAGTTTTTAGACAGTCCTGACCCTCCTTCGCACATTACCCTGTTCCATGTAATCAGACCCAACCCCAATCCCACTCCTGCACACCTCATGTCTCCCCTCCCCTCAGTTCTCCCTTCCTTATTTCCCCCTCCACCCCTCTTCATAACTTAATCAGGTTTTGTGTCTGAACCCCATTCTGTCAGCCTCCTTCTGCAGAGTCCTTTTGTTTCCCAATCTGCCATGCTTCGCCCTCCGGTTTGTTTGTTGTTTTTTTCGGCTGGCACACAAAGTCATGTAGCTGCATTTCATCAATCACCAGTTTCTGTCATCTGTAACTTGTGTTCTCTGTCGCTCTCACCCCTGTACCCCTCACTTCCTTCCTCCACATTCGCTGTCTTCCTCGCCACTACGTGGATGCAGCAGGTACTGTTTCGAGTCATGGTTATTGAAATCAATGCGCAAATACTGTACCCACTAGCCATGTGGGTAATCTGAAGCTTCATTAAGTGATTAATGTAAAGCCCCAAAGAAATCGTTATCGTCATCATTATCATCATCATCATTATCATTTACTTTCATTAACATTATTATCATTATCATTATTATTATTGTTGTTGTTGTTGTTGTTGTCATTATTGCTGTTGTGGTTGCTGTAATTTTTGTTCTTCTAGTCTTCCTTATTGTTTTTTGTTGTCATAATGATGAAGATTGTTGCTGTTGTTTTTGTGATTGTTGCTGTTGTAATTATTGTTGTTGCTGTTGTTGCATTGCTGTTGTTGTTAATTACTATCTGAACGTTGGTCGCATAACGACCGAAGGGGTGCCGTGACAAATGTTTTGGCAGTCAAACACACCCACCGTCCTTGGTCTTCAAAATCAGGCGCGAGAGCACGGAAGGGTTGTTTGTCGGCTATCCAGGTCCTTTCATGATGTCCGCCCAGGACTTCTCTCTTGGGTTTGTCACCACGGTTGATTCCTTATTCCTGAGAACAGAACATTTCTAGGAACAGAACTCTTAAACAGGGCCAGAAGAAACAGGACTACTTCTGTCTATCTGTGGGATGTCTACGCTCCACTGTCTCGTAGAACCCTGATTTTTATCGAAGATCATGGCAAAGGTGTACCTACCTGCCCATGTCTGGAAAGCTAACGGCGCTTGTTAAAGGCGAGGAAAGGTTATAAATATCAATGCATACTTTTTTTTTAATTTCAAAAGCGTTCGTAGACTGAAAAAAAAAACCCAGCCTGGGTCGGTACACCCATCCTGTTTTATTGTTCAATTCCGAGCATTAAAGTTACGCGACAAAACTTTTCTCTCTTCTCTCTCTCTCTCTCTCTCTCTCCTAGCTCAGACAGAGGAGAGAGAGAGAGAGAGAGAGAGAGAGAGATTTACAGCACGGCACAGAACATCCTACATCGCCTTTTCCTTTGGAGCAAAACTGGTTATTTCCAGAACACCTCTCTCCATACAGGAACAGCTTGCGTTTCACAGAACGGGGAAAAAATGACCATTGGACACGAAAAAAAGGAGAAAAGGAAAGAAATTAGACATAAGAAAGCGAACAAAACAGAGAAAGAAACAAGGGATTAAAAAAAAAAAAAAGATCAGGCGATTTTCTCCATGGCGTGTCGGAGCAGCACTCTCACATATACGTTCGGCGCACATAAAACTATTTTTGTCGTGCGAATGTTTATTCTTGTGGTGTGTGTGTGTGTTGTGTGTGTGTGTGTGTGTGTGTGTGTGTGTGAATGGACTTGTGTGCGTGTGCGCGTGCGTGCATGCGATGCGTGTGCGCGTGCGTGCATGCGTGCGCGTGTGTGTGTGTGTGGCGCGCGCGCACGCGGGCGCACACGTGTGTGTGTGTGTGTGTGTGTGTGTGTGTGTGTGTGTGTGTGTGTGTGTGTTCAGTCTACAATACTTGAATTGTACTACGGTGCATCAGTTCTTAATGCTACGAGTTGTGATCCTTCACCACCTCAACAGACTAATATACAGGGCGACATTATCTCATTTGCTTTCCATTTGAATGTTATTCTCTTTCTTTGTTTCTCTTCATGCTTTTCTTGAAGGAAAGGAGATCACCGGCAAAACAAAGAACGACCCGAGGTCTCCCTCATATCTAGATTTCGCAGTTACTGTCATCAGAAGATGACTGAATACGTCAGTTGTATCCGATGTGTGTTAAACCAGAACAAGCCACCCCAGGACAGCACTGAAGTGACTCAGCCACAGTACAGTGTCTCCTTTCGTAGGTGGTCTCCTGACGATCTGATGAGGGTATTTCCCTGTGTCTTAGGCGAATGCAACAGAGAATGCCCAAAGACATGGCAGTGTAGGAGGGAGTCAGAATGGACAGCGTGGGAGTAACACCAAGGCTGCTGTAAAGGGTACAGAAACGAGGAGGCTACATCAGAAATAAAACAGAACAAAATGTCTTGTTGCAGCGTGTAGGAGTGTTATTCACATTCCATTCAGGTACACGGCAAACTGTAAGTGTCACGATGCCAGTTTACTTTGTTCTCTCGTGCATAATAGCGCTTTCTTTTTCATCTGTCAGCGTGGAAATGACGCAATGTCTTCGGAATGGCGTCACATCTGACGCGTTAGCGTGTGCGGGTGGAGTTAGAAAGGGTGTTCTGATCACATTTCTTTATCCGATTTTTTCGTCAGTGATCTCTCTTTTCTTTTTTCTTTCTCGGGTCTTCTCTCTCTCTCTCTCTCTCTCTCTCTCTCTCTCTCTCTCTCTCTCTCTCTCCACACACACACACACACACACACACACACAGAAAGTTACTCTGTATGTGTGTGCGTGTGTGTGTGTGTGTGTGTGTGTGTGTGTGTGTGTGTGTGTTAAATATCCGCCTGTTCTGTCTGTCTGTGTATCTATCTATCTATCTATCTATCTATACTGTATTTCTCTCTGTCCTTTTTCTACGCCTGTCTACATTCATTTTTTTTCTTTACTGTGTATATGATCGTTCTCGTGCCATTTTCAATATTAATTTTGCTTTTTAACTAATGGGGAGAAAAAGCAGTTCACCTGCAGAATGCTACTATCAAATAAATCAATGGTTATCAATAGAAAGATAGATAGATAATAGATAGATATACATAGATAAGTACATAAATAATACATACATACATACATACTACATACAGACAGACAGACAGACAGACAGACAGACAGAGAGACAGACAGGCAGGCAGGCAGGACAGACAGAGACTGCATGGGCGGCCATACACACACACTTACACACACACACGCGCGCGCTCGCACATGCAGCACTCACACACACACACACACACACACACACACACACACACCACACACACACACACACACACAGAAGAGACAGAGAGAGAGAGAGAGAGAGGAGAGAGAGAGAGAGAGAGAGAGAAGAGAGCCGCTGCGTTATGTTGCCCCGAAGCTGGAAGAGAGTGATAAAGTAAAAAATGTTAAATCCTTTGTGACGTGTATCCAACATCCACTTGATCCTTTCGCACTACCGTATTAAAATCATCCCCTTGACAATTAAACGATGTGAACTTTTCTGAAGTACTGTCACCTGCATATGCGTGTGTCTGCAATCTGTTATTACAATGCGAGCAGGTGAAACTCCGCTGAGCAGGGCAATGTGTTTTGAATATTAAGTTGTCTGTCTATGTGTCACTCTGCATGACGATTCCAAAATGGTCGGTTTTGGTTTTTTTTTTTTTCTGCGTCCAGTTTTACAGAATTGTCTGTTGCGTCATTATCTTCGATTGACTGTATGAGTTATCATACATGTTTTGATTGTACGGGTGTGTGACTATCTCAGTAGGTTTTTTTTTTTTGTTTTGTTTTTTTGCTATTTCTTCTTTGCTTATATTTTCTTTTAATATGACCATCCAAATTTCAAAGTAAAAAGGTGAAAAGAAAAGCAGCTGCTGATTGTTGGTGAACGCTGTTCATATTTTCAACCCACACCCATCGCAGGCGTCAGTTATTCTGCTGAGGTCTGTGGTAAGGTTAAGATGCACACACATCATTTTGGACCCACACCCCATTCCTTAGGTTCTGTCTCTAGCTTTACAATGGGGAGAAAACCTAATGTATTGCTGTACTAGTCATGTTCGAGAATGTAACCCAAATCCGTGGCAAATGCTGGATTAAAGGACAGTAACAAGGCAAGCCAAGGCAATTATTTTATTTCATACCCACATGGGGCACATAAAATAAGACAATACTCACACAAAATGAATAATCGCACATCAGAATAGAGCGACATCCATAATCAAGTAAGCAAAATAAACGAGCAAACGACGCAAACAATATTAAGCATAAATGAAAATTTCATAGACAGTTTTCCCTATACAGAGTGCAAACTTTGTGTAATGTTGTAATTTTAGTTATATGAATTATTGGAAAAAGCTATTTATAGCTGTAATATAATTCTTTAGTTGAATTAAAAACGGACAGACAGAGTGACGAATCAACCCTGTCTGTCTTCGTTATGTTCAGTTTTACGCATTCTTTCAGACGTGTTCATTCTCGCCCACCACATTCCTTTGGCAGGATCAGTCTCCCCTCTCTCCCCTTCTCCCCTCTCCTACCCCCTCCCTTCCCCCGTTCCTCTCTCCCTTACACCCCCCACCCATTCCTACCCCCAGTGCCTCGGAGACTGGTTGAC
>CM065731.1:50905403-50915403 GCA_033310375.1 Conus canariensis
TTCTTTGCCAACAGTTCTCTTTTCTTGTACAAACGCCAGACCTCCAAAACCACAGCGATCTCCAACCGCCAACTGCAGGCCCCTTACCTAAGTTACTAACAGCCAGATGCCCCGTATCTCCAGTGATTCCGTCGTCGTCAACACCAACATTTTAGCCACCACCAACGTGTTTCATTCTTACTGTCAAAAATATAATAAAATGTATGTAAAAAAAAATAAACAGGGGATGGATGAAACAATCAAATAAATGAAACAGGTTAGAAAAAGTGATGAGACAAAGATGTGCATACGTAGTTTACAAAAAAAGTAAGGAACACAAAATAAGAAAGGAGAGAGAGAGAGAGAGAGAGAGAGAGGAGGAGAGAGAGAGAGAGAGAGAGAGAAGTATGGCATCTTCAAACAGACTTCAGCGTCATGCAGTGTGATGTCATCGTTCATCTCTCCCAACCAACCTCATGAGCCGTGTGACACTCCCACTGCCAGCCATCGACATTAATCAAATAACCTCTTAACAATGGATGTCTTAAACTTCAAACATTCCTCTCCAACGACCCCCCTCTCTTCCCTCCATTCGTCCTCTCCTCACCACACCCACCTCTTCATCCCCTGGTTCAGCTCCCCTGTTCTCCTTCTCCCACTCTCCTCCCCCGTCATCTCCATTCCATGGCTAATCCCTTTACTTTCAACAGTCCTTGTGGCTGCCGTCTGGAGTCATTGGCTGGGGTCTTTGCTGTTCCGTGTCCTGACCTCGTCATGGTGTAGCAGTCTGCCAGTAGGTTCACGCACGGACATAGTTCCAGTAAGTCTTGGTGTCATGGACAGACTGTTTTCTAAATAGCTTCAGTCCGCAGTTAGAAGAAACATTAACGTCAACATATGTGGGGGTGGGGGGTGGGGGGGGGGTCCTCTTACTAATCTGATTCTGTCTCAATCAACAACATTTCTCTGGGAGAAATGAGCTCTCAACATTGCTCAAGAACATAATGTTTGTGCGCACGCTCGAGTGTGCGTGTGTGTGTGTGTGTGTGTGTGTGTGTGTGTGTGTGTGTGTGTGGTGCGTGCGTGCGTGCGTGCGTGCGTGTGTGTGTGTGTGTGTGTGTGTGTGTGTGTGTGTGTGAGTGTGTGTGTGTGTGTGCGTGCGTGTTTGTGCACGTGCGCGCAACGTGTGTGTGTGTGCGTGCGTGCGTGGGTGTATTTGTCTGTAGGTTCTTACTTTTCTTTAACGTCTTTCACTGAAAGTAATATTGGACAAGTGTGTGTGTGTGTGTGTGTGTGTGTGTGTGTGTGTGTGTGTGTGTGTGTGTGTGTCTGTCTGTCTGTGTGCATACTTGTGACGGAAGGAGGATGCACGTGTGTATGTGCGTGCGTGCGTGCCTGCGTGTGTGTGTGCGTGTGTTTGTGTGTATGTGTGCGTGCACACACGCATGTGTGTGTGTGCCTGTGCGTGTGCTTGCATGCGTGCGCGCATGCGCGCGCATGTGTGCGTGTGTGTGTGTGTGTGCGTGTGTGTATGCGTGTGTGTGTGGTGTGTGTGTGTGTGTGTGTGTGTGTGTGTGTAAGAGATAGAGAACTAGAAAGAAAGAACGAAAATGAGTGAAGGAAGGAGGGAGAAGAGAGGACAGATGTGTGTACACGCGTATGTCTGTGCATTATTCTAAACTCGTTCTGGCAGTAATGGCGGGAATGATAGGTCTAGCACTCGACAAAAAACTTCAAACAAGTATACCTTTGCTAACAATGCTTTTATAGACAGTGGTCAAAACATAAAATAACATCAACAATAAGTAACTAAACAAGATGGATATCGGTTTTTAAAAAAAGCGAATAACATCATGAGAAGGAAAGGAGAGAAAAACGTACAAATTTGGAGAGGAAGAGTTAATTTCTTTTCTGTATTCTTTCATTTTTTTCTCATTTTCAACTCCTTTCTGATCTATTCCTAACTTTCTTTTCAACTGGCATACGTAATGCTCTGAAAATTGGGAACCTCGAGGGAAATCAGCGTAGGTGGCCAATGTTAGCACATGTTTCTTTCATTTATTTCTACTGGAGTTTTTAAACGTCTCTGACTAGGGGAAAAAAGACTTTAACGAACAAGCTTGCACAAAAAACGTTGTAACGATAAACACTGTTCCTGTAACTCTGCAGTATTATGCACAGAATGCCCTCCATTTGAATCCCACAACTGGAGGCTATAGTGAGGTCAACGTCTCCTTTCCTTAATCCCCTGGTGGTCTTGGATCAGAATCTGTCTGTGGATGCCAAGTGAGCATTGTGAGTCTGAGGACACAGCACTCCAGACTGAGATATCGCATGTTCACAAAATTCCACATTGGCGAGTCTTCAAGTTGCCCATGCGGTGCAGCCCCAATGACAGTGGAACACTTCCTGCAGGACTGTCCCAGACACGAAAAGCTAAGGGCAGAGATCCGGCCTGCCAACACACTGATGAGGGGAAAGCTTTATGGATCACTGGAGGGCCTCCGCCCTACAGCAGCCTTCTTCAGTGCCTTTGGATACAACGGGATGATCACTGAACAAAAATAGTACACCTGTGTGTGTGTGTGTGTGTGTGTGTGTGTGTGTGTTGCGTGCGTGCGTGCGTGCGTGCGTGCGTACGTGCGTGCGTGCGTGCGTGCGTGCGTGCGTGCGTGCGTGTGTGTGTGTGTGTGTGTGTGTGTGTGTGTGTTGATCAGTACGTAGGTACACGTATGTGTGCGAGTGTGTGTGTGTGTGTGTGTGTGTGTGTGTGTGTGTGTGTGTGTGTGTGTGTGTGTGTGTGTGTGTGCGTGTGTGTTGTGTGTTTTAGTTAGTTAGTTCTTCAATTTAACGTCTGTTCACTTTCAGTGATAGACAGATAATGCAGAAATGAGTGGATGAGAGAAATGGAAATAGTGTATGCAAAATGCTAGTATAGGCCTACGTACGTGTGTGTACGTAGTGTGTGTGTGTGTGTTGTGTGTGTGTGTGTGTGTGTGTGTGTGTGTGTGTGTGTGTGTGTGTGTGTGTGTGCGACTTTCGACGATTGAAATGAAAATACTGTTCTAAATGTAACAATTCAAAAGATAAATTAAAAATAATTAAAAAACACAACTGGAAATATTTACACAAACGAGCCAACTGGGCTTAACATCAACGAACTTACAAATGTAAAAAAGGCGTGAAGATTCTGGAAATTGCATTGGGAATCTTTTTGTCGGAAGTTGGAGAGAGATGCGTTAAAATAGGAACAATTAAAAAGAAAATGCAGAGTATTGAAACTGTCGACTGCTCCACAAGCGCATTGTAAATTTCTGTGGAATTTTGTACGAAGAGCATTAACTTTAAGCCTATAAAAGAGAGATTCCAGTTTCCGAAATTTGTGTATATGTACATACGTCTTTGTATACAGTTTACGAATTTGAATGGACGAGTTAGATGGACGAGTAGATTTCTGAGTTCTTGAACAGCAACTCAGTGAAGAATCTTGTGCATGTACTTTAAAGAGTACTGAATCTTTATACAGGTTATAAAAAGACCCAAAAGAGACTCTTTTTAAGAGTCCATACGTTTCATGAAGACTCCAAGGTATTTTGATATAGACAGAATTTTCAGAGTTTTTGGATCCCATACGGGCAGTTCTGTCTACCCATTCATTTCCTACAATCCCACAGTGTGACGGAATCCAGCAAAAGTCCACTGTTATCCCTCTAGATGTAAGGAAATGAATCAGAATTTTTAGTTCGGTGATAATCTCGGCGCGATTGGTAGCAGAGAAAACAAAGGTAAAAAACCTTGGTAGCAGCATTGCTTGAAGGACAGATCTGGAATCAACACAAAAAAGTATTTTAGAAAAATAACGTGGAATGTCAATAATATAATGCAGAGCCATTAGAATTGCTATCAGTTCAGCCGTAAAGACAGAAAGCCCCTTTCCAAGATGAAAAGATTTATCTGCTTTCAAAGCAGGAATAACAAAGCCGTAACCAGCATTGCCATTTAATAGGGATCCGTCTGTATAAACTTTTAAGTGATTAGGATAACTATCGTCAATATGTGACTTGGCCATAGCACCTAAGACATTATTATTAACATTCTTTTGCAAATCAGTGTATTTATAATCAAACCTTGCCGGGATAAGTTCCCAATTAGGAATGGGACTCAGGGGATAACGTGGGGCTATGGTTTTGTGATCAATTTTGGCAGATTTCAAGAGGTTTGAGGAGTACGTAAGGATGGTTTTATTTGATCGTATTGTTTTTGCGCGTTTTGGAAAATGTAAATCAGATCGCATATCAAGTTCATCCTCGTTTGAGTTCTGAACAGTAGAACATCTTAGAATGCATTTAGCACAAGCTAATTTTCGATAAACATCCAGGGGCAAAACGCCAGCTTCATGATATGTCCCTAAAATTGAAGCGTAAAGGGGAACTCCCAGGGCTATTCTGTATGCCTTGCAATCTGTGCTTTGTAACTTTTTAGAAGATACTTAGGACCTGAAAAATATACTTCCTGTGCATATGAAATCCTTGTCCTGACCAGAGAATTTGATAAATGAATTAAAGTGCACGTATCCTGTCCCCATCCTGTTTGTGTGTGCTGCGTGTGTGTTTGCGTGTGAATATCTCATTTTGTGCGTGTGGAGGGGAGAATAAGGTTGAGAGGGGGGAACAGAGAGGGAGGAAAAAGAGAAAAAGAGTAACACAGAAGCAAGAGAGGAGATTATGTGCGCACATAGGCACACATTTCCACAGTCTTGCACACATGCCTTTGACATACGTTTTATTTAATTATGAACTTATCAGCAGAAGGGACGACACTCAAAACTGAAACAACACTGAAAAAAGCACGCACCTGAACAAAAAGAAGGATAGAAAAAAGATACAAAGGAAAGTTCAACCGACTGTTTCTTTAATGGTTTAAAAAAAACTGACTTCTTTTCGTTTTCCTTCTGTCTTTAATCTTAATTTTTTGTCATGCGGCATATGTAGTACTCTATAAGGTTGATTCTCGAGAAAAAATCGGCGTACATACCAGTATTAGAATGAGTCGTTTTCGGTTTCATTTTATGTCTACAGATGTTTTGAAAAATAAGCGCTCAAGATCTTCTGACCTAGAAACAATACTGCAACATTATCCATGCATGCACCTAGACAGCTCTGCTGTGAAAACATAATACAAATTAATGCTTCACATGTTAATGTAGCACAATGCAACTCGTACATTTACAAACATGCAGAAGACGTTATGAACAATGTTACATAGTGGAATGTGTCTCTTTCATCTTAGGTCTGGCTTGGCTTGATTGAAGCATGGTGTTGAACGACTGAAGAGTTATTCCACAAAGTCTAAACTGCATTAGAAAGATTCCTAGTGCCAAGCTTAGTATGACAATGAAAAACGTTTGGAGGCGGAAACAGTTGAAAGAAAGCTAGATATTAGGCAGAGAATCGAAGATGAAAATGAGGGAAAAAAGAATTAAGTTATATATATGATAAAGAAAAGACCTAAGGATATACGATAAAGAAAGAATTGAACACAATACACATAAGGTACACTCAGCAGGGGCCAAAAGGTCCAACAAACCAGGTAACCTGATTACAGCAAGCGGTGAAAGTGATGCTCTACACAAATGCCAAAGTCAACTTGACAACAGCCAGCATCCAGTAAAAGGAAAATCAAATTCAGTGCCAGTGGCCAGTATTCTTCTTTTGGGGTTTTTGGTTGCTTTTTTGTTTGTTAGTTTGTTTGTTTGTTTTTATTTCATCATCCATAGCAGTATAATACCGGTAATAACTAGCAAACGTGAACTCATTCCCAAGCGTTTTCCAGTACAACAGTCCCTGAGGAACCGCACCATTGTCTCACTGCCAACGGCAGGTCATTACATAACTGCTTAGCAACCAGACGCCCTGCAACTCCACAGATTCTTTCCCCACAGCTTCCCTCTTCCACCGTACCATCCTCCACTCCCCTAAAACCTCGTCCCCACCCACCCTCTCCTCTGCCATCCATCAGCTTTTAGTCCACCTCCATCTCCATCCCGAGTAGCTCTCCTTTTTTTCTTTAAGGGTTCTGGCGGCTGCTGTTCAGGCCAACTCGGCGCTGTAATGGACGGAACGTACTGTTAATGGTTTCAGTCCACGAGCAAGAAGCCACATCAATGTCAGCATCGTGTCTTTCTTTTTGTTCTCCTCACCATGTTTTTTGTGTAGAGCTACCATTCTTCTTTGGACGAAACAATCTCTCAGAATTAAAAAAAAGAAGAAAAAAACGTGTGTGTATATATATATATATTTAAAGAGAGAGAGAGAGAGAGAGCAGACGAGAAGACAGACAGACAGACAGACAGACAGACAGACAGAGAGACGACAGAGAGAAAAGAGAGAGAGAGAAAGAGAGAGAGAGAGAGGAGATATGTGTGTGTGCATGTGTGCGCCGCGCGCTGGGTGCGCGCGGGTGTGTGTGTGTGTGTGTGTGTGGTGTGTGTGTGTGTGTGTGTACGCATTCGCGTGCATACATGCATGCCTGCGTATTCGTATGTGTGAGGTTGTGTATGTGTGTGTCTGTGTGTGTGTATCTGTCTGTCTGTCTGTCTGTCTGTCTGTCTGTCTGTCTGTCTGTCCGTGTGCGTGGCGCGCGCGCGCTGTGTTGTGTGTGTGTGTGAGAGAGAGAGAGAGAGAGAGAGAGAGAGAGAAAGAGAGAGGGCGAGGGACGGAGGTGTGCTGTAAGCATACGGCTAATATACACGGGCAATTACACTTTTCTCCTTCTAGTCAGATACTAACATTACACATTGACCCATCCCTTACCTTGGAGATCGCTGACCCATCACTTCTTGTGAAAAAAACCACACTCGTTAGTAGCAGGATTGTCACGTGGACCAGGCAATATACCCTAAACTCGGTCCGTCAATCAGTTAAGAACCCTAGCGTTTTTCACAATAGACGTTGCCAGGCCCGCCAGTCTAAAATAGATGAAACAAAACTTTTTTTATTCAAATGCATGAATCAACGAAGCAATGTCATTATTGTGGTATATTCACGAAGTCTGACTCCACCAATAACACACAAACTGTAAGCAGCGTGCTAGGAGCTGATGCCATGAGCATGGATAATGAGAATAAGTACAACAGAATATATTCAACAACAGCATAGTGTCTACTCAGACGAGTAACCTCATCACAACCTCACAACAACAGCACTTCATGACACTGGGCTTGAAACCGAATAAATCTAAATGTAGGCGTCTTTGATGGAATCAGGATAAACTATGATGAGGACAATGAGTGTCAGGAGAGTAACAGAGAAAATAAAAACAAGAAAATATTTATGGACTTCACCACGATCTACTTTCTCCCACTCAATTTCAGTCTCTCCATCTGCAGCCCTCCATCTCCATCACTGTCTGCAGCCCTCCATCTCCATCGCTCTCTGCAGCCCTCCATCTCCATCACTGTCTGCAGCCCTCCATCTCCATCACTCTCTGCAGGGCTGCAACTCGTGGTGCCGAGTCAGATCAAAGCAGTCTGTTCTTTGAAACCAAAAAGCTAAGCTTCATCATACGTCATTTCAGCAGTCACACCAGCCAGCACACTTGGAATGACTGCACAGAATTGGGAGCCCATGGGGAGTTTTGTCTCAATGGCCAATGGAGGGCTTCCAGACATCTGATCATCGAAACTGGACCAGCGCACACGAAGACCAACCGACTTACGCGTTTTCAGGGACCCGTTCTTAAAAAGGGGTTATCCCAGTGGCCAGGACAGGTTCTCCATTCATCAAAGTCTGGCCATAGACACCAACCACAATGGAGGAAGTTGGACCACTGGTTTGAGGGAAAAGTTCTGTGAATCGATCATTGGAGGGCCTTTGCCGTACAGCAGCCTTCGTCAGTGTCTCTGGGGTCCCTGTCTGGGTGTACAAAGACGAAGAAGAAGAATGACCAATGATCACATGAACCAGATGGATCATCTATTAAACGCAGGAAAAGTGCGATAACACTGCTACATTTGACCAGGTCGCTTGCCACTCTAAAACCTCTTTCATCAACCCGTCTCCAAGGTATTGTGGGTGGGATGGTAGGGGTAAGGGAGACGGAATGGGGTGGATTGGGTTAGGAGACGTAGACAGGCGAAGAAGGGGTGAAAGTGATCCTGCGAAAGGAATGTGGTGGCCGAGAGTGAGCAGAACTGTGAAAGAACGCGCAAAATTCCACGTGACGAAGATCAATATGGAGAGAGAATCGTTTCGCCTGATTAGTTCTGTGCTCTGTCTTTCCCTCACGGTGCTTTAATCCGGCATTTGCCGATGAGCTGGGTCACACTCTCACACCCTAATAATACATACATACACTAGGCCAAGTCTGTATGGTGGGGCCAGGGATGGAAGTCAAAACATAGGGTGTGTGTCCAGGAGGATGTTTGTAGATATGAACCATACTACAGACCCCGGCAGAATAACTGACGTCCGGGATGAGAGTGGGGTGGGAGTGTAAACAGCACTGAGCGACGATCAGCAACCTTTTTATATCATTCTTTCAATCTGAAATTTAGAGTCACGTAAAAAAATAGATAATTTTTCAAAAATGGTTAACACTCCCACACTAAAACAACCACAACATTTATAATAATTCACATAATCTTAAAACATGCACAGAACCAAGTTTGTGTGTGTGTGTGTGTGTGTGTGTGTGTGTGTGTGTGTGTGTGTGTGTGTGTGTGTGTGTGTGTGTGTGAATTTATGTATAAACATGGAGTCAGGGAGCATTTAGGAACATTTAATTACAGATGCAAACAAAGCGGACAGTTCTCAGCCGTCACCATGTTCAATCATTCGCTCATCACGCATCAGCTCCACATCGAAGCTGCCCCGGCTGTTGTCAATCTTTGTAGCACACAGTTCTGTTGCTACACGATGACATTCAGGTACAGCACACTGTTGCATACCTGTTTCTGGAAAGTTTATTTCTGGCGCACGTTTCTCAGTTTTACGTGTATGGGCATACAGTTTCACCAACATAAATTTCACATAAGAACAAGTAACCTCAGTGTTAAATCATTTCCATATCTTTAATGGAATTTCATTTCTACAGATCTTTCAGTCTTTCGGCACATGTCCAAACCCATTTAAAAATTTTGATGGATTCTTTAGCGTCGTTACGGAAAAGCACAGTTTCTTGTATATGTTAGAGATAAAGCATATAAACTTGAATATCACTTCAATTCCACATCTTTTTATTTTGTGCACAGATTCTATAAGAAACACCTTTTTCCCAAAGAAAGCTTACAGTTCAGTTTAGTGTCCATTTCTAAAAAAAAAGACAGTTTGGCTGAAATGTATCGAAAGTCATGATTTCGAAACAAAGTTCAATCTTTCATTAATTAAGAGCGCATTTTCGGGCCGGCTTACATCCTCAATAAGACGCATCCATATTAACGTTTAGTGCTATGTCATTATTTTCTTTATACAGTAATTATTTTCTCGACAACAATATAGAAAGAGAAGGACGGAGTTTGGGGCGAGTGTGTGTGGGAAGAGGAGGAGGAGGAGGAAAGCGAGAGGGCAATGGAAGCGGACTAGGGGAGATTGAGTGAAATGGGACAGGGTGGAAGGGGGAAGGGGGGGGGGGGGGGGGGGGGGGGGGCGCAGAGTACAATCGGTTCACGGCCTAAACGGACGGAACGTGAAATGACTAGAACAGAGAGAGTGAGATGACGTAACAGAACCAAAAATCGTGCAATGACTCATGCTTCTCAACACGCTCACGTCCCTGTTCAGGATTTACTGCCTCAATGTGACGATAACAGACGAGGTACATCTTTTCCCCTCAGTATTGAACACGACAATCGCTTCTTGGACAGGATGACATTGTCAACGAAGCCTAAACATTCCGAGGGCTCTTTTTTACCAACCAATGGATTCAACTCTTTTCAGTGCATGGGGAAAAATGACGGTTTCCCACAATGAATTGCTTTTTCACCTTTCCAGACAGCATTTATCCTGTTTGTGTAAAAGATGAA
>CM065731.1:50920403-50930403 GCA_033310375.1 Conus canariensis
CATATCTCTGGCTTATCCAATTTCTTGTTTGGAAAAAAAAAGGGGGCAAGGGAAGAGAGGAAACTAGCGTTGAAGAACAGGGAGCAAACTGAAGCTATTCCTGCAGGCAGGACAATCACGTCCTCTCTCGGACACCGGTTTTCTTCTTCTTCTTCTTTTTTCCAATCACTTGCAAAGAGCTTTTCCCATAGCGTTTATTTTGGCTTATGCTTGGAGATCTAAAAACACAACCAGTGGTAGATACAGTAAAAGTGGTTGCAGAAAAGCCCACATGTTGTGAAGTATTAATATGTCAGACAGACAGACAAAGAAGTATGTAGAGAATCGTGACCCGACAATGACCCTGCTCTACAGAGCTTAGCCCGTACGCAGTGTAGAAGAACAGGACGTAAGTGCCTGCAGTGGTGTTCACGGCTCTGGAAAAATTCATATCGTGATCAGAAATAGTTGTAGACCACTTCACTGGGGAGGAAGCTCCAATGTCAACAGCGCGTGGTTTCCACCTAGTGTGTCCTTTCCTGTGAACCCCTTCGCCGCCTTTCTTTCTATCCCTCCCCCCCCCCCCCCACATACACACACACACACACACACACACACACACACACACACACACACACACACACACACACTCACACCTGTTCTGCTGCAGCTTCTCCGTTCCTTTTCTGTGGCATTTCTGGTCAGTCTGGGTAAGACTAAGGCCAGAACAATTAGTTTCAAAACGGGAACACTAAGCCAAGTGGTGAGAGTAAACACGGAAAGGCCGGCAAACAAAGAAAGGGGTAGGATAACCAGACAGAAAGAAACAAAGGGAGAAGAAGAGAAGAAAACGATAGAAAGAAAGAAAAACAGACAGACAGAAAGAAACAAAGGGAGAAGAAGAGAAGAAAACGATAGAAAGAAAGAAAACAGACAGACAGACAGAAAACAAAGGAGAAGAAGAGAGAGAAAACGATAGAAAGAAAGGAAAAAAACAGACAGACAAAAACCAAAGAGGAACAGAATGGAACAAAAAGAGCGGACAAACAAACAAGCAAAAAACAAAAACAAAAAAACAAAAAAAACATGAGAACAAAATACGAAAGACAGACAGAAACAAAAGGGGAATAGAATGGAACAAAAAGAACGATTAAATAAATAAAGTAAAGAACAGGAAAGCAAAAGAAGAAAGAAAAAAAGAAAAAGAATGACAATAATTTTAACGCATAAAAAAGTAGAATGTCTTATCAGGAGAAGAAAGAAAGAAAGAAAGGAAAGCTAAAGGGAGGATTGAATGGACACTGCATGCTGTTAATGAAGGATTTCACATTTTAGTGTATCGCCCTCTTCCCAATTAGGGATGACGTAATGCAATCCTCTCTCTCTCTCTCTCTCTCTCTCTCTCTCTCTCTCTCTCTCTCTCTCTCTGGCTGATAACGATGACTATTCAGGTTACTCGCCAGTTGCTGATGATTGCACAGATCACCACCCAGACAATGATGTCCACACTGATTGTTATCAGGATAAGGATGTCTACACAAGTCGCTGGCAGGTCAGTGATGACTCGCTCAGATCACTTGCCAGACAATGATGACAGCACACTGATCGTAATGACGATGATAACGACAAACATCAAGGACAGACAATGGAAGATGGAGACAGAGATGACGATGATAACGACAAACATGAAGGACAGACAATGGAAGATGGAGACAGAGACAAAAAAAAACAGACAGAAACCGAGAAGAGATGTTGAGGAAAGGGGAGGCAGGGAGGGGTGAGAGATGGAGATGGAGATGGAGAGAGAGAGGAGAGAGGAGAGAGAGAGAGAGAGAGAGAGACAAGACAGAGAGACAGAGACAGAGAGACAGAGAGAGAGAGACAGAGAACACAACTGAACACAACTGAACACAATTTTAATGTTTCAGGCCTCCGGCCTATAACAATGTCAGGTGCAGTGCACACATAAAGAGAAAAAAGAGAAATGACAACAAAAGTATATTTTTCGATGTACTAATAATGCTAATTTATGAGGGTAACTAATTATTCACACTGTGTGGGATACGAGTTCTCTTTTTTTCAATGCATAATAAATATACATAGCATTATCTCTTTTAATATACACATTTTTATTTGCAAGTTATTGTTTTAGTTCAACAGAGTTCACGTTCTGAAATTATCTGTGCTTCAGTATGTATTTTTCTCTGAAAGGCATATAAGCATTAATCTTAATAGAAAGTGGAGTTCGTTCTCAAGTTGGTTGCAAAAAAGACATGCTTTGATATTTTCTTTGTATCTGCTGTTTATATTCAAGTCGTTTAAGTCAAGATGAAATCTCGTGAAATACATTTTAAATTTGTTAATCGTTGAATAGGTTAGATAAGGTTCTGGTTGTAAGAGAGACTTAAATGAATAATAGGTGTTGAAGCGATCACTTGAATTTAATTTGCTAACCCATCTTGCTGATAACAGTCTACCATCCTTTGCCTAAAAATCTTCTTAAATATATTAACATTTCCGATCTCACCCACTAACCACACTTCAGAAAATCCATATCTGTCAAGACAACATTTTATATCATATGCCCAATTGTTTTTTATCGTTCTGTCGTCAGTGCTGTTCATAAAGCTGTTAATCAAGGAAAGTTGCTTGCTTGGGTATTCTATTCAGTTCCATCTGTTGTAAAGAGAACCAATAGCTAAGTGCTCTTAGTGTGCTGTCTGTATAAAGACTATAGCGACCAGTCTCTCCGTAGACCATTGAATTTGGTGTTTTAGGACTAACACTTAACAGTTTTTTACATGCAAACAGATGGACCGAGAGAGGGAGGAGAAGAGAGAGAGAGAGAGAGAGAGAGAGAGAGAGAGAGAGAGACAGACAGACAGACAGACAGACAGACAGAGAGAGAGATAAGCAAAAAGAGAATTCAGATTTCAGCCTTCACAATAGTTTATTGTATTTTGGTCAGTGGGCCTATATACAAACTGAATAATAATCATTATCTATCAAATACGCATACGTTATGTGACAAACATATAAAGAGATTTGTATTTCGATTTGAGTCGTATAGTGTGTAACTACCATAATCGCGACACGAAATCACGTTGAAAAAACGATATCCTGCTTTCGTAAATAAAGACACATCTAAGAATATTTTCCACATCAGTTCAGTTACCAACAAAAAGTGTTCTTCTGTTTAACGCATAATAAATCAGCTTTGCTAGAGATCTGAAGTCTGTTGAGTTACTTATTGAAAATAGTTGACCCAGTAAATCTGCTAAAAGACGAGTCAATCATTTTCTGAAGTATGAGTAAACTGCACATGTAGACAGAAAATGGTATTCGGTCCAAATGTGATTAAGATAAACAGGATACGTCTTGCTGGCAGGACAATGTTGTTTCACCTGTTTCAATTATCATTTAGTTGTCGAAATTGTGTTAATGCTACATTAACACATTAAACGTCAATGTCCCACACATCTTTTTCAACATCAAATACTGCTTTACGAAGACGGTCTACAACGTAACAGTCTTTATCACTAGTGGCTGCAAACTAGTCATGTGCATATGTGACTATTAACCTTTCTCCTAGAAGACTCAGAAACGTCTTTTCATGCGCCGTTTGTAGGAACAAGCATACAATGTGGAAACCAGAGCTACACAGAATTTGCCCGACTTTTCTTACTCTGTTTTTTTGCCATTTTCATCCATATTAAGGAGCGTCCTGCGTGACTTAAGGGGTAGTCTATCTTCATGAAACTGCAGTAAGTAGAACCAGTATTTCATATATCTTGTGTAGCCGACAGTATGAAGCGAAAATCTGCCTGATTCAAAATAAATGAATTTGTTGGGATAAGTCCAGTTAGACCTAAAACTTTTCTTCGTGCTAAGAGACCACACATTCTGTGCTTTTTTGTGACCGCATGTTTCAAAACTCGGCATCAAGCTCCGTAAAACTTTTGTATAAAAAATGATACGGTCTTTTCTGGTCGTTTCTTCATATTATTGAGCTGTCCAGCACAGTAAAGATAGGGCCCTTTTCACTGTTGTCACAGAAGAGTCGGTTTCTTGTGTCCACTAAGCGTAGCTGTAAACGTGATAACCGTACCTGTCGACACATCTTTGCTCCCGCTTTGATCATAATATGTCAACATCTCATGTTTGGCGCTAAAGCTCTGTGACTTAAATACCATAACCATGGTCTCCTCTTCGTTGAATTCGAGTTTCAGTTTACAGTGATATGATCTTGAAGTATTCAGTTGATACTAGGAACCAACAGATAGTGTCACCAGCTACGCCACAGTACCAGCGAGGAGTAGGATTAATAATCACTATTAGACGATTCAGGGTTGTATGCCGTGCTTGCCCGTCTCTAGAACCAGTTTCAATTAAAAAAAAATAATTTAAAAAAAAACGTGAGAAGAAAGTAGGGCTGAGATCACAACGAATTCACCATTTACTCCGATAAACGATACTAACAACTGTATGTAGCTGACAGTGTACAGATGCACTTTCTTTTCAATCCCTGACTTGAAACATTTTGAATAACTCTCTATGCGTCATCGAAGGGGAGTCTTTTCTGAAATTAAAAAAAAATAAAGAAAACGACCTATAACTTCTAGCCTTTTTAGTTGTACTGAAACACCCTTGAACTATAGCATACACACTGAAGAACTGATCAGGTGAAAGTCAGTATCTCTGGAATGTTGTCATTATCTTCAAATGACTTCATAGCATTGTGTACAAAATGGATGTAAAATAATCTCTGATCATACTGAGTAAAGGCACTCGTCTACAATTGTCAGCAGTGTAAAAATCACACTTTTAGTGAATTGGTACAGTTCTTTTTCTTTTCCGCGTACGCAGGCTGATACTCCTGCGGACACTCCCTGTACAGACAGGCAAGGATTAATCCCATCTGCTCAACAAAGGGAGTGGAGTTTTGTGTGCATGACCGTTTTTTTTTATACCGCCTTTAAGGCAGCCATACTCCAACTTCGGGGAAGGTGCATCCATACCAACGGCCAAACTGGCCTTCTCTTCCGAAAGTTGGTGATGGGATTTTACGTGTGTGCAAGATGTTATGCGTGCGTTCACAAACGGAACCTCGGTTTATAGTCTCATTCGAAGGACTGTATGTGAAATGTTAACTCCGAGGGAAAAATTCCCCCTGTACCGAAACGGCCCGGCGGAGATTCGAACCCGCAACCCCAAGATTACGAGTCCGGCGCTCTACCACTGGGCTATTCCGGCCCCCGGTACAGTTCTAACTTTTCTTCCTTCTGTTGGGTGACTGTGAATACTAAAGAAGAAATCAAATTGTGAAGCCAGAAAGCGTACGCCTTTGGTCCACTCATTTTCATTATTTCGACAGTGACACCACCATTTCTACAACACTTGCCATTGTATAATAGTTTCTTGAAAACTTTCTTTTTTTTAACTTCATCGGCACAAATTTATAAAGTGAGAATGCTATCTGATTCATTTGACATTTCTTGATGACTTGCCCAAACAGCTGGATCACTGTTATCTCTGGAAAACATTCTTAGAGTAGTGAAATATTAATTTGATCATCTGATTTTTTTCTTAGGAGAGAAAGAGACAGAGAGACAGAGAAGAGAGAGAGAGAGAGAGAGAGAGAGAGAGAGAGAGAGAGCGAGAGAGAGACAGAGACAGACAGACAGACAGACAGACAGAGATTTATGCGCGTGCGCGCGCACACACACACACACATGCACACACAAAAGCGTGCGCGCGCACACACACACACACACCACACACTCTCTCTCTCTCTCTCTCTCTCTCTCTCTCTCTCTCTCTCACTCACATGCGCACTCATGTATGTATGTATGCATGTATGTTTGTATGTTTACATGTATGTATGCGTGTATGTGTGTGCATCGATCTATCTATCTAACTGTCTATCTATCTATCTACCTACTTGTCTGTCTATCTACTTCTACCTATCTCTGTGTGTGTGTGTGTGTGTGTGTGTGTGTGTGTGTGTGTTGTGTGTGTGTCTGTCTGTCTGTCTGTCTGTCTGTCTCTCTCTCTCTCTCTCTCTCTCTCTCTCTCTCTCTCTCTCTCTCTGAGCGTGTAGGCGTGCGCACGCGCGCAAGCGTATACGCATGTGTGTGTCTGTGTGTGTTTAAGTGTGTGTATGTGTGTGTGTGTGTGTGTGTGTGTGTGTGTGTGTGTGTAGTTGCGCACGCATGTATACACATATGCTTATGCATACATGCATACATGCATACATATACATACATACATACATATGAACATGAGACATAATCGGAAAAAGAAGAAAGAAAGGTTAGAAAGACAGACAAACACGCACCGACAGAAAAAAAAAAGAAGACACGAGAAAGAAAAAGAAAGAGAGAACAAAAACGACGTAAACACCGAAAACGAATGTGATCAGAACACCCTTTCGTAACTCCACACGCACGCAAACGCGTCAGATGTGATACCGTTCCCAATACATTGCGTCGTTTCCATGCTAACGAATGAACAAAAAGAAACCATTACGCAGAAGAGAACAAAGTAGACTCGCGTCATAAAACAAATACTTTGCCGTGTGCCTGAATGGAATGTGAACAATACTCCTACGCGCTGCAAGAAAATGGATTCTTGTTTATTTTTTTTAACATGTTTTCGTTGTAGTGTTCCATTTTGTCTACCCTTTCAGCAGCATCAGTACTACCCCCATGCTTCCCACTCCTTCCAACACAGCCACATGTATGAATGATCCAAGACACAGGGAAATATTCTCATCAGATCGTCAACAGACCACCTGCGAAAGGAGACACTGCACGGTGACTGAGTCGGTGTGGTCCAGTGGTGACCTGTTCTGGTTTATCTACACGCAGGATGCAGCTTACACCAGCATCTTCTGTCGACGACAACTGCAAAGTCTGAATAAGTAGGAGACCCCTTCTTTGAGGGTAACTGTCATCATATTCCTGAATTCAAAAAGAAACGCACCAAAACAAAAATGAAAACGACAACAAAAACAACAAAAGCGGCAGCAACGACAACAAACAACAACAACAGCAGCAACAAATCCAGTTCCTATGACTCTGTTAACATAGGAAAATTCGACAGGAACTGGACTCGCCTCAACCATGTATATGCTGCAAAGGAAATCGACACAAGTAGCACCAGCGGGTGACTTCTGATCCCTCCTTCCATCAGTCCCAGTCCCAAAGAAGAGGACAGGATTCAGCGATTCACGCTGCCCGCAAGGCACATTGACATTTTCAAATAAAGGAGAACGGATAGGAAACTAAAGATGATCTTCCGACAACCCAGTTTCTCTTTCCGCTTCTTTCCCTTCAACTTGTCCTCATTTTCGACACGTAACAAGAGAAATGTTATCTTGAAGGTTAGACATGGTAACATCTTTTCTGATCTAGTTGCAAAGTGAGACGACTGCAGGCGGAAATCTAAACAAATCTTAGATAAATGTTAGCGAAGCGCCAAAAAAAAAAAAAAAGTGGACAAACGAATCACAACACAAAACACGACGCGTTTCGATCTCTTAGGTCTTCTTCAGGCAAGACACAAAACAACGCCTATCTTGCGCTGAAGTGATTGAAGATATAAGTGATTGCTCCTTCATTTTCGTTGTCCTAATTGTTTTGTATCTTGCCTGAAGAAGACCTAAGAGGTCGAAACGCGTCGTGTTTTGTCTTGTGATTCGTTTGTACACGTTTTTTTGTTTGTTTGTTTGTTTGTTGTTGTTTTTTTTGTTTTGTTTTTTCGGTTCGCTAACATTTATTTAAGATTCTTTTATGTGATCAGCCATTGTACCCACTCCCTCAGCCCTTTCTCGCAGCAAATACAGTAACGGTCTCTGACGAATAAGAACCGTTTTTTTGTTTTGTTTTGTTTTGTTTTGTTTTGTTTGTTTGTTTTTAACTCGGTCACTGTAAGAGCTAGGGCCACAGAATCCTAAACATTTCCCCTTATTCATGATGATCAACGTGGAAGAGGAGTATGCTGAGAAATTCTTTTTTTGGTCCAGACTGTAGAACGGGGCCGTACTCTATGACTTCCAGTTATTATCTATGCCATCAAAATAACGCTTCAGAAATACAAACACTTGCAGTCTTAGAACATTTCAGAAACTCTCTAAGAGACTGTCGACACTCGAACCTGCTGTCCCAGCGTTCCCATTTCAGCCTGAAGCACACTCAACACTGGACTGGGGGGGGGGGGGGGGGGGGGGGTGGAGGGGGGTGAGAACCCCACACGACGGGATTCGAACCCTCAACCTCCTCACTACTGTGCACCACTCTGACCATTGGACCGCATTGTCTTGTGGAGATGGTTTGCTCTTTAGTTTGCCTTTCATCTCCTTTCCTTACAGAATGGTATGTTGAGAAACAAAGAAAAGTGAATAACATAAGAATGGAAAGGAATGTGATCATGACATCCATGGCGTAAGTCTCATTGAGATGCTGAAGCGTCAGAACTGACGGCATTAAGAAATATTGCATCTTAGTACAGTTCAAGTCTTGTTGGGCACCACACACACACACACACACACACACACACACACACACACACACACACACACACACACACACGAGCGCACACACGCACGCACCAGCGCGCACTGAATCAAACATTAGCACGACAAAAATAGTTTGACATCTGCCTAATGTATGTGACAGTGTGTTACTCCTACGCGCAATGGAGAAAACTCGGCTGTTTTTTTTTCATTTTCTTTCTTTTTTATTTAATGCCTTCTTTCCTTATCTATTTTGATTTGCCTTTTATGTAGAGTTTTCTTTTCATTCGTCCTTCCTTCAGGGCTAGTGGCTATTTTCTCCCCATTCGTTGAAATGCAAACTGTTTCCCTAAGGAGAGAGGTGTTCTGGAAACAAACGACTTTTGTTCCAAACGAAAACGCAATGTAGAATGTTCTGTGCCGTGCTGTGAAAATATCTCTCTCTCTCTCTCTCTCTCTCTCTCTCTCTCTCTCTCTCTCTCTCTCTCTCTCTCTCTCTCTCCCTCCCAGGAGAGAAAGAGAGAGAGGAAGGGAAAGAGAGAGCGAGAGAATGCGATTTTGTCCCATAACGTTAATGCTTGGAGTTGAACATTAAAACAGGATAGGTGTGCCAGCCCAAGGTGTTGTTTCCTTGTCTGCGAACGCATATAGCCTATATGCAGATACGTGTGCTCACACAAACCCACAAATTACACACACACGCGCGCGCGCGCACACACACACACACCACACACACACACACACACATATGCACACGTACTCTGCACACACACACACACACACACACACACACACACACACACACACACGTGCACACCCTCACACACACACACACACACACACAACACACACACACACACACACACATGCGCCCAGGCACACACTTGGGCCCATGCCCACACATCTAACACACACGTGTACATCCACTACACACACACAAAAAAAGAAGAAAATGGTAGGTAGGCACTCAAGGTCTGACCAGCGCGTTGGGCTAATGCATAGGTCAGACATCCGCTGAGTCGTAGCAACGAGACCCTCTTCTTCAATTGTCTCATCTTAGTTGCTAATTCATTTCTCCATCAGCTTCAAATCATGCGTAGTGTGGTCTCAAAACTTAGCGGATGTGGTGTAGCGTATATGGACTAGTCCGCACGCAGTGACGCCTCCTTGATGAAACTGAAACTGACACTGCGAACGCATGTTATCAAAGCAGGAAGGCGGAAGCTGAGGGGGATCGCCAAGGAGGAGTGACTGGTGGTGGTAGTGAAGTGAGGGGGGAGGGGGGGGGGGGTAGGGGCAACAGAGTTTGGACGAAGGACAAAGAGTTATACGATGATTCTGGAAGCAGTAATCTTTCCATATGCGTAGGCGACATGTGTGTATAAGCTCATTGTGCCCACGTGCGTCTCTTTAATCGCTTTCTCTGTCAATAGGCTCATCCTCTGTGCAACATCATTTAGCATTTTGATGATTATAGAAAGGGTTGTTATGCATTCGCAATTCCCA
>CM065731.1:50935403-50940403 GCA_033310375.1 Conus canariensis
TTTTACCGTTACAGCCGTTACTAACAGTTTTCTTCTTTATGGAAAATCTCAGAAAGTACTTGGCCGATCTTTCTGAAAATTTGTAGGTATGTTCATTATGGGTCACAGATGATAGCCGATGTGTACCAGAATAGCCGTTACTAACGGCTATAACGGCCCCAAACGGTTTTTCCTCTTTATGGAATATCTCACGCGTATTCAAGATAAACTGGGAGTACGTTTATATGCTTTGCATCTTGTTTTTTGTTTTGTTCACTTGACCCTTCTATGACGTTTGTCACCAATTTGGGATACACTCTTACACGTGAATGGAACATAACTACGAAAGGTTCAGTCCGTAAAGCGAAGCCAGGGGTCGGAATTATCGTATAGGGTGTGGGATCCAAGATTATGGTTGAAGATATGAACCTTACAACAGACCTGGCAGGATAGCTGACCACTGACAAAGGGGTTAGATAGAAATAGTAAAAGTACTAATCAACAATCAGCAGCTTTCTCTGTAGCTTTTTTAATTCAAAATATAGAATGCCATATCAATGGAAACAAACATCAATAAAAGTAAGAAGAAAAAGAAGAAAAGAGACAGTTACATGCGTGGGAACAATCGAAACATTGATGCTAATCCATATAAATCTGAAGCATGCAGAGTACCACATTCTTAATTCATGCATGACCTGTAATCTTTGTTTGTGGATAGTACAAGGAACCGTCCGGATTCCCCGGTAGAGATCGGAACTTCCGTGCTCCTCCCGTAACCGCCTTTGAGCCGACCCACCAACACTGGAGGTATGCCTGTCCCACATTTCCTCCCATAGCCGCCTTTGAGCCGGCCACTCCAACACTGGAGGTATGCCTGTCCCACCATTTCTCTCCCATACCCGCCTTTGAGCCGACCCACACCAACACTGGAGGTATGCTGTCCGAGCATTCTCTCCATAGCCGCTTGAGCCGCCCACTCCAACACTGGAGGTATGCCTGTGCCACATTTCTCTCCATAGCCGCCTTTGAGCCGACCCACACCAACACTGGAGGTATGCCTGTCCCACCATTTCTCTCCCATACCGCCTTTGAGCCGCCCACACCAACACTGGAGGTATGCCTGTCCCACCATTTCTCTCCCATGCCGCCTTTGAGCCGACCCACACCAACACTGGAGGTATGCCTGTCCACCATTTCTCTCCCATAGCCGCCTTTGAGCCGACCCACACCAACACTGGAGGTATGCCTGTCCCACCATTTCTCTCCCATACCGCCTTTGAGCCGACCCACACCAACACTGGAGTATGCCTGTCCCACATTTCTCTCCATAGCCGCCTTGAGCGACCCACACCAACACTGAGGTATGCCTGTCCCACCATTTCTCTCCCATAGCCGCCTTTGAGCCGACCCACACCAACACTGGAGGTATGCCTGTCCCACCATTTCTCTCCCATAACGCCTTTGAGCGCCCACACCAACACGGAGTATGCCTGTCCCACCATTTCTCTCCCATGGCCGCCTTTGAGCCGACCCACACCAACACTGGAGGTATGCCTGTCCGAGCATTTCTCTCCCATAGCCGCCTTTGAGCCGACCCACACCAACACTGGAGGTATGCCTGTCCCACCATTTCTCTCCCATGCCGCTTGAGCCGACCCACACCAACATGGAGTATGCCTGTCCGAGCATTTCTCTCCCATAGCCGCCTTTGAGCCGACCCACACCAGCACTGGAGATATGACTGTCCCACCATTTCTTTTAAACACCTAACACTGTCCTGCATGGCTGTGTCTGGAGATGTACTGTCATCACCTGTCAACGGAACAGCAACGAGCGAGGCTACAGGATGCACACGGAAGTTCCTTGACGGTGGCGTTTTTAGCTGTTGTGTTTTTTGCTGGTAGGCTCCGCAGTCATGCACTATGGGCTGGTACACCCATGGGAACGCTCCCGTGGAGGTGCTGTCGTGTCACACCCGGTGGCCATTACACAATGGCATCTGCAGTGGAGCAGTTATGTCCCTTCACGTGTTAATGGCATGTCCTGTGCGTGCCTGCACCCTATGTGAACACATCGCAGGCTTCCAAGGATGGTGCAGCATTGTTGCCAGCATTGTTGCCAGCTGGTTTCTTCGCAACATGAGGAAGTACTTCTCTGGGTCCTACCCGCACCTTCGGGTGTATCTTTTTCTTCAGAGCTGTCGGGATTCACTCGTTGGGTACGGAACTCCTGTGCCCCACCTACAACCGCCATTGTGCCGGCCCACATGAGCACTGGAGGTATGCCTGTCCGCTGATTTCTTTTAAACACCCAACACTGTAGATAGAGCGATCCTAGCATAATGCCCCCACCTCCCTTCCCTCACTGCCCCACCTTCTTTTCCCATACCCCCCCCCCCCCACTCCCTCTCTATTCATCGGAGATGCTGACGCTACAAACAGGTCTGTAAAAGTGGATGCAGACAAGCCCCACTGTATTGGAGTTGTCATGTGGACAGACAGGAATGCAGGCGGAGAGACAGGCAAACAAAGACAAACAAACAAACAAACAAACAGAGAAATATGACTTGGAACACGTTAACCTTGTCCACAGTGCTTTGCCCTCATGCAGTATAAAAGCAAGACGCTAGCGGATACAAGTTCTGTGTCGGTACCCCAGAAACATTCACATCGTTACCAGAAATAATAATAATAATAAAATGTATAATACTTATATAGCGCATTCTTGTTGTACAACTCAATGCGCTTACATCCACCATTTGCACTTATTCATACAATATTCATGCACACAGCAAAAGAAAATACACAATGGCAGACGCACCTACATGCATAAACTGTCCCACCGAACTATTGTGGAGGAATTAAGAGAGATCTAGTCATAGTGCAGACAACCTCATGGGGAAAGGGGCTTAATGTCGACAGCACGAGTCTTCCACCCAATGTACATCCTTCTCGACCTCTTCCCACAACCCCACTCTTCACGGCCAATTCTATCCCACCCACCCCCACCCCCCCCACTCCGCATTTCCCCTCCCCTCGAGGTATTTCCGGTCAGTCTGGTTAAAAAAAAAAACCCACCAAATTATGGATTTCCAAACGATAGCTCCATGTCATTGAATTCAGCTGTGGGCGATATTAATCACAACGAGAGGGCAAAAGATAAAAATATAGAGGGGAGGGAGATGAACAAAACAAACTGTTAGAAAGAAGCAAAGAAAGAAGATGTCAATGAAATGAGATCAGAAAGACACGAAGGAAGGAAAGCTGGATATAATGGAGGAGAGGTAAAGGACTGGAGAACAAAGGAAAGAAAGAAAGAAGAAATAAGATAGGGAATAAAACAAAAGATACGCATGAATATCCAAAAAATGTTACGAGCAGAAAGAAAGAATAGAAATATTAAGAGAGGATCAGCTGGGTGCTGGATGCAGTTTATGTCGGATCTGACATTTTAACTTCATCCCCCACTTCATAATGTTAGGCACATCATGATGCAGCGTCTCTCTCTCTCTCTCTCTCTCTCTCTCTCTCTCTCTCTCTCTCTCTCTCTCTCTCTCTCTCTCTCTGTGCTCCTCCCCCATGTACGCGCGCGCGCGTGTGTGTGTGTGTTGTGTGTTGTGTGTGCTTCACTTTCTCTCTTTCTTTCTCTCTGGCTCTGTCTGTTGGACTGTTCGTCTGTGTGTCTGTCTTTCTATCTATCTATCTGTGCGTCTCGCTGTCTCTGTGTCTGTCTGTCTGTCTGTCTGTTTTGTCAGAACAACAATACGTTAATCTGACAGCAAATGGTTTGTCAGTCAGTCAGTCTGTTTGTCTGTCTCTGTCTGTCTGTCTGTCTGTCTGTCTGTCTGTCTGTCTGTCTGTCTGTCTCTCTCTCTCTCTCTCTCTCTCTATCTATCTATCTATCTCTCGCTCTCTCTCTTACGCATGGTAATATAGTTCTATCGATTTGTCAGTCTGACTGACTCACTGACTCACTGACTGTTTGCTTGCTTGCCCGCCTGCCAGCTTGCCTGCCTACCTGTCTGTCTGTCTGCCTGTCTTTCTGCCTGCCTGTCTATATGTAACTAACTACCTGCTTACCTACCTACCACCTACCTACCTGCCTACATATTTACCTGCCTCTCTATCTTTCCGTCTATTAATCTGTCTGTCATCTATCTATCTAGGTATCTACTTATCTATCAACTATCCATCTATCTTCCCATCCCTGCGGTTTTTTTGTTGTTGTTTGTTTTGTTCTAATTATCTATCTGATCATCTATCTATCTTTCCATCTACAAGTTTTCTCTCTCTCTTCTCTCTCTCTCTCTCTCTCTCTCTCTCTCTCTCTCTCTCTCTCTCTCTCTCTCCCCCCTCTTCATCCATGCATCTACACATATACGCATCCCAGTTTCTTCCTTCCCGGACTTTCAGTCCTTGTCTCTCTAACCAGACATCTGAGCAACAAAAACAAAACCAGCACAAAGGGACCCATTCTTAAACCACAGGGTATACAGCTGGCGAGGACAGACACTCTAGACATCATCTGACCATTGCCATCGACCAGAATGCATGGATTCGGACCAATGGCTACACGAACTAACATGGACCCTCGGTTGAGAGCAGGGAAGCTCTAATGAGAACATTTTAACTGTCAAGGTCGCTCCCCACACTAAAATATCTCTATGACAAGGTGCTAGTAGATGAACAGGGAAGCGGAGGGGGAATCCGGGAGAGAGAGAGAGAGAGAGAGAGAGAGAGAGAGAGAGAGAGAGAGAGAGAGAGAGAGAGAGAGAGAGAGAGAGAGAGAGAGGACCAAGAGGGGACTATGGGAGCGATCCCATCGAAGGAATTCGATGGTCGAGAGTGTGCACTGCCATGACCAAAAAAAAATAAAATACAATAAGTGAAAATGCAAAATTCCAAATGGATATGTAAAAATAATCTTTTCGCCTGATGGAGTCGTCGCCCTTTCTTTCTGGAACAGTCCTTTACCCCAATCCTCTCTACTCACACACTTGACGAATTATTTTCTGTTCATGT
>CM065731.1:50945403-50947903 GCA_033310375.1 Conus canariensis
CCCCAACCCTCTTAACAAGAGAAATAATTGGTGGGGAGTTGTTCTGTTGATCAATGATCAGTTAAACATTAAATGCAGCCTCACCCATATGGTAGGCCTCAAAACGCTGACATGGATTATACAGCATTTCGGTGCAAACACCCAATTGTTGTGTGTGGCCAGACATATCAATATTCAAATAGAAAGTGTTGTCAGCGCTCTTTAGAAATGCCAGGAGTTTGTCTTCTTTAAAATGACAGTCTTCTCAATACTGTGTATGCCCCTTGTAGGGTGCGTGGCATAAGTGTTTCCCTCAGGGGGATCGTTGAACGCAAATTAGTGACAATAACTGGTTTTGATCCCAGTTCTGTTCGGACAACAGGTTGGTATTCATCTTTTACACGAGCCTGTCCTCATAATAGGGGGGTTGAACTGAAATTGAGCTTCTGCTCAGGCATAGTGAATACCAAAGGGCAACAACTCCCGAGTAGTTAACGTATTCATGTCGGAAGGTGTGTTAAACCAACATTTTTTTCTGTCACCTGACTCATTGCTCAGGAATGCCACCGATAGCTGTGTTCGTAAAGCAAACCAAAAACAAGTCTCGGATGACTGATAGTTAGGCATACTCGGGCGAAAACCTGGCACTTAAAGATGACCAGTGCTTTCTTACATGTTGATTTTGCTTAGCATGTGTAGATTGTATGCAGAATCTCTACACACACAGACAGAAAGTGTATTAAAAGAAAAAGCATACTGAGACAAAATGTTGCAATTTCGACACGCCCTGAATGCCAACCCCATTCTCTCTACCCTTACATACACCCAATACTTCCCTTCCCCCGAAAAAAAAAAATGAATGGATAAAAACAAGGAAATGAAAAGGGTCTGTTCCAGCCCTCTACCCTAGCATTTGCAGAGAGAGAGAGAGAGACAGAGAGAGACAGACAGACAGACAGACAGACAGACAGAGACAGACAGAGACAGATAGAAGAGACAGAGAGAGACAGAGAGACAGTGAGACAAGAGACAGAGACTGAGAGACAGACACAGAGAGACAGAGACAGAGAGACTAGACACAGAGACACAGAGAGAGATGGTTTAATAGCAACACACAGAAAAGTTTACAATATTATCCCTTTTTCGTTCTGACAAAAAATCCACTCCCAAAACACCTTTCTTCCGAGGGAAACAATTTGTATTTCAAAGAATGGGGAGATAAATCACTCTTGGCCTTTCAAAAAAAAGCAAAACTGGACATAAAGAAAGAGAGAAGAAAAACAAACGAAGACAAAAAAGTCAGCCAAGTTTTTCCTGTGGTGCGTACGAATAGCATTCTAATATTTAGATGGGTGCGTATACAAGTATTTGTGTCCCGCTATGGCTTGGTTTTGTTTGATTTCTTCTTCTGCGGTGTCCAGTTCTTGAGTTTTACTGAGGTGCAGTATTTCCGGATAGCATGAATTCTCATGCTTTACTGTGTGGCTGTTTGCTTTCACTGGCTCTTTCCACATGTTTCACACTGTAACATGAAAAATGCACATGTTTCAGCTTATCTGAAAATGTCCCAGTCTGCTGTCATAGCCCGTTTAAAGGCTTTAGCATTTATTTCAATAGATCCACCAGCGGGAGAGAGAGAGAGAGGAGAGGAGAGAGAGAGAGAGAGAGAGAGAGAGAGAGAGAGAGAGAGAGAGAGAGAGAGAGAGAGACGCATGCTTCAGAATATTATAGGCTCTTAGGGTTGTTTTTTTTTTGTTCTAGTCAGACACCAACATTATGCAAGGAAATCGTTTCCCATCAGTTTTTCGAAACAAAGACACCACGGTTGCGAACAACAGAACTGTCATGAGGATTGGGCAACGTTCTTCTGGCTCTGTCCGTCATTCACTTTAGAACCTTAGCACCCTTCACACCAAAAAAAAAAAAAAAAAAAAAAAAAAACATCGCTTAAAAGAAAATCTAAAAAAATAAGCTAACGAAGTAATATCGTTATTATGATCGATTCACCGAATCCGGCTCCATCACTAAATCACACCGTTGATTGGATGTTAGCAGCTGGCGCCATGAGAATGGATAATGAGATCAAGTAGAACTCAACACATTCAGCGCAGTGCAACTTTACAGCAAATGCACTGACATGGAGGCTGAAAGTAGATAAATCTAAATGCAGCTGACTTTGACAGAGCCAGGAGAACTTGTGATGAGCATCGTCGGAGCAACGAGGCAAGAACAGAAAATCTCTCTGGACTTCGCCATCACTGAGTTTCCTCCACTCAAGACAAGTCTCTCCTAGTGGAGACATATTATTCATTCTTGGTGGTGTAGGACACTCGGAATGAAGGCAGATGGTTCAGATGAAGGCAATATGCCCTTTGAAGTCAAAAACCTAAGCTTCATCATACGTCATCATCTGAGCACTAAGTCATATGCGTGCATGATTCACATTGTGGTCACAGGAGTGAGCGATCTGCAATGATTCAACAGATTTGTGAGTCCACAGGGAGTGAGCGATCTGCCCAAG
>CM065731.1:50952903-50955403 GCA_033310375.1 Conus canariensis
GACAGACAGACATAGATAGATAGATAGATAGATAGATAGATAGATAGATAGATAGATAGATAGATAGACAGACAGACAGAGAGACAGAGAAACCGTCAGCTAAATAGACACAGTCAGATAGATAGAGAGAGGGATAGACACAGATAGATAGATAGATAGATAGATAGATAGATAGATAGATAAGATAGACAGATAGATAGATAGATAGACTGATAAACTGACAGATGGATGGATGGGTGGATGGACGGACGGATGGATAGATCATATTGTATTATATTAAAATACACGAATAAAAGAGACCTACGAAAAACAAAGACAAAGCTTTAACAATCTGCTTTCTATACATTTCAGCCTCTTTTTATATAAAATCGGCTTAATTTTCGATATGGGCAAGAACGGAAGTCATCATTCGGGGCAAGAGGTCAAAAAGGAACCTTTGACTTATTACGTTCAGCCCTTTTATTATTTTTTTTTCTCTCCATGCACCAACATAGTAATGTTCTTTGACTGGTACGAAGATTCCTCGGGATTTCTTACTTTTTCGCTTTCAGGGTATGGAGAACCAGAATGTCAAAGACATCTTCCCTCATTCAAGATAACTTACACGGAGAAGGACGCCGAAAGTGCCAAGAATTCTTCACTAGCTCTAAGACTACATGACAGGTCGTTCTCTAAACGTCCTGCCATCATCTGTACCATTCACAATCAAGCCCCACAGAAATACAACGTGTCTTGGACGGTAAATTTCAGCACAAACTCCTAGAGATAGAGAAGACTTGAAAGTGTGAGCCCAGTGTTCTCATTTTAGCCGACGGCACACCCCACGGACCCTGGATAGGAAGCAGACCGGATGAAAAAACTCCATAAGAAGGGATTCAAACCCTCGACTTCCAAACGCAGTTTGCGACTACGACCACTGCGCCCCGTTATCTTGTAATGATGGTTTGTTCCGTGTTTGGTTTAGTGCACATTTCCTTCAAGAAAAGCTGGACGAAAAACAAAGAAAGAAAAGGAAGTGACATTTAAAGAAAAAAGAGTGTTATAATTACATCCTTATGTAAGTCTACGCACACTGTGAAGCGTCACAGCTCATACTATTTAGAAATACGGCAATCTTGTAAACCTAAGATTATTGTTGGCTGCAGAAGAAAATAGAACGAAATTAAACCATGGCACGATAAAAAATAGTTTTATTTGCGTGCAACTTAAATGTGAGAACATAACTCCTACGCACCACGGGGAAAACTCGGCTGATTTTTTTTTTAACTCCTCTTTTCCTTTCTTTCCTTCCGTCTTTCTTTTCGAACAAAATCTTTCTTTTGGGCCTTTTCTCACGACCAGGGGTGATTTTCTCCCTATTCTTTGAGAAGCAGATTGCTTCTCTGGGCAGAAAGGTGTTCTGGGTGCAGACATTATTTCCATCAAAGGAAAAGACACATGTAAAGTGTGCTGTGCTCTTCTATAAAAACCATCCTCTCTCTCTCTCTCTCTCTCTCAACATGAGTGTGCGAGCATGCGTGCGTGCGTACATGCGTGCGTGCGTGCGTGTGTGTGTGTGTGTGTGTGTGTGTGTGTGTGTGTGTGTGTGTGTGTGTGTGTGCAAGCGCGCGCGCACCCGCGCGCGTGCACTGTGCGTGCTCTCTCTCTCTCTCTCTCTCTCTCTCTCTCTCTCTTCTCTCTTTTGTCCATCCATCCGTCCGTCTGTCTGTCTGTCTGTCTGTCTGTTTCTTTCTCTCTCTCTCTCTCTCTCTCTCTCTCTCTCTCTCTCTCTCTCTCTCTCTCTCTCCAAGTCGCATTGACGCTGTACAGATATGCAAAGGGCCAGACACGATGAACTGCGTATTTTGTCTGTGATAAAGAGTCGTTGTGTTCAGTCGTCTTCTCTCTGGCTTTCTCTTTGGCGCGTGCTGGCGACACGTGAATGATTACCGCGTAAGTGAAAATGATTACATGAGACAGAGACAGACAGACAGACAGACAGACAGACAGGCAGACAGACAGACAGATCGACAGACAGACAGAGACAAAGAGACACAGACAGACAGACAAAGAGACAGAGAGGTTCTGCTTCCCGCATCCTGTTTTAATTCATCTGCTTGAGTTGAAGACGACCATTCCACGAACAGCAAAACACAGTTCAGCATTACATGTTCCGAGGTCCTACCACAGAGTGCAGCAGGTAGGACATAGTTAAGAATTCATCTGGACGTCGCGTAAATTACCAAATGTTTTCATCGGGTCAAGAATGCGTCGGTCAATCACCATAGAATGCCTTTTGGACGCCATTAATGTTGCCCTGTCAATGGTCCTTCATCATCCCCTGAAGCTGTTTTGGGACATGAGTAACGATGCTGTCTGCACACAGGTTACACACCGCAAAGGTTATTTCGGTTATAGATAGGAATGATTACCCACGAGTTTATTTGGAACACAGGAAACGATGCTCTCTGTAAAAAGGTCATTCACAATGTAGGCCATTTGGGACGCTGATAAACATGTC
>CM065731.1:50960403-50982903 GCA_033310375.1 Conus canariensis
ACAAATGAAATGCTGGGGGAAAAACAGCTCTCAAACGAGTGAAAGGTCTATGATAGGACATAAATGTCGTGTATGCAGAAATGACTTCAGTGGCCAGGGTTTGGGTCCTGTTGTTTACATTAATCTGATGCTCAACAAGAAAGGAAATCAGAAATCAGAGACAGGTCGACAGTCAATTATGAACTTTGGGGAGGGGTGGGGGGTGGGGGGGGGGGAGGCAGACGTAGCTTGGGTTGAAGAAACTCGGTGACGGCGAAATCCAGACAGACTTTCTGTTCTTCCCTCGTTACTCCCATGATGTTTATCACAATTCAACCTGATTCAGTCAAAGAGAACCGTACTTAGACTTACCCCGTTTCAGCTGTGAGTCAGTGATTCCAGAGGATTAGTGGGAATGTGGTGTTTCCTAAGCAATTGGCCAGACGACCCACAAAACAAATGTTGGCTAATACACCTTCCTATATGAAGCCGTTGGCTCTCAAGAGAGTTGTAGCCCTTTGGCATTCAATAGCCCTGTGCAAAGCTCAATTTCTGTTTGATCCCTCTGTGGTGAGAACAGCTCAGTGACAGAGGTGCACATCCACCGGTCGTTCGGACAGAGCCGAGACAAAACCACTTGTTTTCACTGGTTTGCATTCAGCGATTCCCCTGAAGGAAAGGCTTATCCCACGCACCCCACATGGTATCATCGTGGGTTTCCACCTAATAGACCCTTGTTTTTTTTTACTCCAGTTCAATATAAACATCATCACGTCAGGCAACTACTAGTAGCTTGGCTGACTTTTAGAATCTTCCACTTTCTGCGAGTGAGCTTTGAGGGAGTTGTCATCATACAACTGAAAGCCTGTCGCCAACACTTGGCCATGGCTGACATGATGGGTGGGGGTACTCCATCAACAACGGAATCGAACCTCACTGCAGTTGTGTTTTTGTTCTGTGGATTTTGCTACTTCGTTGCATTTCATGTTGTATTAGTGAATTACAAGAGTTCAGGGCGATCCCTGCCTGTCCAAAAGGGAAATGTAGCGGTAGTTATGGAGTTAAAACATGATCAGTGCACCAGCCCAGTAAGCTGTTACTGTTGATACTTCAAATCTTAAAATCTTGATTTTCCCCCTTGTCTTAGCGATAAAGGTGCAGCAACTATTGTGATTATTTAGTTCTGAGATTTCATCAGCTAGACTATAGATCAAACTCAGCTCTTAATCCCAGGACTCCATCGTTCATCAGATTGATGGAGCTGTTTTGAAACTATCCATTCTTTAATATTTTTTTTAGCAATTTTGTAACAAAATTGCTCCCTTAAATGTATGTAGTATGGCCTCTGAAATGCCAAAAGCGTGTCACAGCTGTAACGTTTCATTAAAACTTATGCTTTTCTTCGGTTTCATTGACCGATATGCTCTTAACCTGACGGAACATTGAGGCAGCAAACTTTTGCTATTGACGGGTTTGAATCATATTATTTCCATCTATTTGAAAAGGTCAAAAGTATTTAGATTACTTGCCCGGTCTACTGTCCACTGTAACATTGGAAGCTTTGTTGCCAGATGTGTAAATCTAAGACGCCTCGGATGTAACGATCATGGATTCGACTGGTGCGTTCATGGATTTTCAGCACTGTGCTGTCCTCAAATACTGACTAAAAATGACTATTAGTGCTTAAAAGTGCTAATGCTGCATTCTTAACAGGAATGTAACAATTTTTTTGCATTGTTCGTGCTTAATGCACACAAAAATTAACAAATGTTACGTTTGTAAGTTGATAACGTATCCGAAACTTGAACCATTGTCACAGTTTTCGTGAAGATTCGAACGCTAGTATCTTTTAAGTTGTCGCAATCCATCTACAGCCTGCTTTCAACCAGCCCTGAAGAAATGTGGAGGAACAGCAATCCTCCAGTTCTTTAAAAAAAATGTTTAAAGCTGAATAAAACTATGCAGCAAGCACGTCCCCGTCAAATTCCTCCCACAGCTCCCTACTCTCACCCACTTTCCCCAAACCCTCTCCACTCCACCCCCGCATACTGTGGCATTCCTCTCTTTTCCTATCTCATCTTGAATGAATTCAGTCAATTGTTGTCTCGCGAAGACTTTCTGCTGTCCAAAAAGAGAAATGGCTGACATTTTGTCACTGCGGCGAAAACAAAGTTATATCTGAATATTGACACGTCTGATTCCTGATTTTGTTTCTTGATAGTCGCAGACCTTTCGTTTTACGTCTTTTCACAAATTTCATTTCTTGGTTAGCATCTGATTTATAATAAAGTGGGAAAACCAAGAGCAGTACATCCTGCGCGCGGAAGTCTTCCCACACACATGAAAATAGCATCCTCTCTCCAACACTGTTTTTCTTCATCGTTTGCGAACATTTTCCCCTTGAGCATTCCATCAGTGTTGAACCCAGAGACCTCCAAAAAATGACCAATAATATGCATCGACTCCACAAACATCCCTGTAAAACTGGATACAGATAAGTCGAACTGTTTGGGGGGTCTCACGTGGTCAGGCACACCGACAGACAACAAACAGAGAAACGTGACTCGAACATATTACTCTACAGAGCTTCGCCCACGTGCATTGCTAAAACAGAACGTAAGCGCATGTGCTTGTGTTGATGCCCCCGAAAAGTTCACATCATGGCCAGAAATAAATGCAGACGAACCTCTTTGGGAAGATGGCTCAAATGTCAAATGTCAACAGCGCTTGTTTTCCTCCCATTATATTCCGTCCCGTCATTCTTCATGCATTCCTTCTCCATCCCGTTCCCTACATACCCCTCTCCTGCCTCCCCGTCTGATAATTTCGGTCAGTCAACTTCAAAATAAGATCAAGAGGGCGCCACATTAAATGACTGACAGCTACGGGTAAGGTTGATCGCGGAAAAGACGCGAATGGAGAAAGGTTGGGATGCACAGACAGAAAGAAGCAAAGGAAGAAAAAAAATAAAGAAATTAAACAAGGAAAGGAAGGAAGGAAGGAAGGAAAGACAGATATGAAAGAAGGAAGAAATAAAGAAAAGGAGATTTAAAAAAAGCAAGCAATGAAAGAATGCCAGAAAATCTTACAGATGAAAACATGACACATTTCACCAGGTGAAAGAAAGAGAAGAAAGCTAAAGAGAAGATGGAACAACGATGCATGCTGATAATGAATGAGTTCACATTTTCAGTTCATCGCCGTCGTCCCACGTACAGATGACTTAACACAGCAGCTAGCTCGCTCTCTCTCTCTCTCTCTCTCCTCTCTCTCTCTCTCTCTCTCTCTCTCTCTCTCTCTCTCCTCTCCTCCCTTTTGACGTCTGTTTGTCCCTCCGTCCCTCCCCTCTCCCTCCCCTACCCCCCCTCTCTCTCTCTCTTCTCTCTCTCTCTCTCTCTGTCTCGCTTTGTCTTTGCAATGCACGTGGGAGAAGCCCTGCAGAGCAGAGTAAGATGTTCGGGTCATGTTTCTCTGTTTCTTTGTTTGTTTGTTGTCTGTCTGTATGTATGCCTGTTTCACATGACACCCCCACCCCCACTCCCCAAGAATGACAGTTTTAGAGAGAGGATATTATTCTCCCGTGTGTAGGAAAATTATTTTGAGCCCGCAGGGTTTAGTCCTCTTCTTTAAAAGAGTCTGTCTAGAATGTCTAAAGAATCTCTACACACATGGACAGAAAGCATATTAAAACACAAGACGTATTGAGGCGATATGTGCAAACTGAACACACACACCCAACCCCATCCTATACCAACAACCTTTACACACACCCACCATCCACCCCCCTAAAGGAATTAATACATGAAATAAAAAATATTAAGGAACATATTCTGACCCTTACCCTAACATGTGCACACACACAGACACAGAGACACAGAGACATACACACACGCACACGCACACACACACACACACACCACACACACACACACACACCACAGCGAGGGACAGAGAGGGAGGTAAGGAGGGAGAGAGGGAAAGAGAGAGATAGAGAAAGGGAAAGGGAGAAAGAGAGGAAAGAGAGAGAGGGAAAGAGAGAGGAGAGAGAGAGGAGAGAGAAGAGAAGAGAGAGAGAGAGAGAGAGAGAGAGAGAGAGAGAGAGAGAGAGAGAGAGAGAGATGGTTTATCTGCAAAGCACAGAAAGGTTTACAGTATTTTCCCTTGTTCCTTTGGAAAAAAAAGAATCCGCTTCCCAGTCGCCTCTCCCCGGAGGGACACACTGTGTATTTCAAAGAATGGGGAGAGAAATCAGTAGTGTTGGCCGCTAAAACAGGACAACTGGCCATGAGAAACAGGAAACAAAAGAAAGTAAGACTGAAAAAAATACCATTCTCACATCTAGCTGGGGCTCATAAACAATTGTTTTTTGTCGTGCTACGGCTTTTTTTTCGTTTGATTTGTTTTCCTGCTGTGTACACTTCTTGAGATCTACGAGTGCATTATTTCTGATTGGCATGAATTGATTTATTGTGTCTGTGACTTAGTGATAATCACACTTGTTTTTTCATTTGAATATTATTTTCTTTTCTTTTTTTTCCAAACATTTCTTGAACGAAAGGAGCACATAAAAAATCGTGTCTGCCACCTGCGATGGCGCAGGGGTTAATCATCATGAAGGGCAAGAGGTCAAAAGGAAAATCTTGTCTAATTATGTTCAGCCATTATTTTTTTCTCCCTTTCCACTAAAAAAATATTAATGTCGTCTGATTGGTATGAAAATTCGTCGGGATTCTTACCGTTTCACTGTGATAGCAGAACATGCAGAACTAGAGCATCAACGATATTTAATCTAATAACATGCACCTGGAAAAGGTCGCCCAGGGCGTTGAGTATCACTCACTGGCTTTAAGACTACACGACAGGGCTGCTCTCCATAGCTTCTTTATCACTCATGCCATTCAGAACTTCCCTGAGAAATACAACTTGTCTTGGACATGAACTTCGAACAAATATTCCCAGAGACGGATAAGATTTCAAACTATAAGCCCAGTGTTCTCATTGTAGTGAACAGCACGCTCAAGATCTCTGACCTTGTGCCAGACATGGCCAAAAACCGAGCTAGGACAGGATTCGACCTCCAAACACAGTTCGCAGCTCTGTTAGCTTGTGAACATGGTTTGTTCGTTTCTGCTCAAGCGCTCCTTTCCTTTAATCAATAAAGGTGTAATCAGAAACAAAGAAAGAAATAAATAGCGTTCAAAGAAAAACAGGTGTGATAATCACAGTCCTTTATGTAAGCCTACAGACGCTGTGATGCGTCAAAGCTCATACTATTCTGATGCACTGTACTTGATTAAAACTCAAGTACTGTAGACTGCAGAAGAAAATAGAATGAAGCCAAACTTAGCACGACAAAAATAGTTTAAGTTGCGTCCACCTGAAACGTGAGAATGCCACTGCTACGCGCCAAGCAGAAAAAGTCGGCTGATTTTTGTTGTATTCCTCCTCTCTACCCTTCTTTTCTTCCGTCTCTTTTCCAAACATGTTTTTCTTTCTTTCTTTTTTTTTCTTTTTTTCTTTTTTTTTTTTTTTTTGCCTTTTTTCACGACCGGTGGAGCTTTCTCGCCCAATCCTTTCATATTCAATTGGGTTCCCTTGGCAGAGAGGTGCTCCGAGTGCAGACATGTATTTCATGAGAGGAAAGCACACAAATATACGTAAAACGTTCTGTGCTGTGCTATGAAAACCATCTCTCTCTCTCTCTCTCTCTCTCTCTCTCTCTCTCTCTCTCTCTCTCTCTCTTTACTCTGTCCGCCTGTCTGTCTGCCTGTCTGTCTGTATGTATGTATGTATGTATGTCTCTCTCTCTCTCTCTCTCTCTCTCTCTCTCTCTCTCTCTCTCTTTCCCTCTCTTTCCCTCTCTCTCTCCCTCTCTCTCTCTCTCTCTTTACTCTGTCCGTCCGTCTGTCTGCCTGTATGTATGTATGTATGTATGTATGTATGTATGTATGTATGTATGTATGTATGTATGTATGTATTGCTCTCTCTCTCTCTCTCTCTCTCTCTCTCTTTACTCTCTGTCTGTCTGTCTGTCTGTCTCTCTCTCTCTCTCTCTCTCTCTCTCCTCTTTCTCTCTCTCTCTCTCTCTCCCTCTCTCTCTCTCTCTCTTTCTCTCTCTCTCTTTCCACAGGGGGGTCGGGTCACAAAGGACGATGCCCTTTCTACGTTGCTTAATCACCTCAGAAGCTATTTGATGGGATAATTACCACGGAGTTTATCAGGGACATAGAAAGCGATGCTGTGTGTACAACAGCTTAATCACTTACAAAGGTTATTTGGGAAGCAGATGACAACGTCTTCTGTACGACCGTTATATGGGACGCACATACAAAATACTTTCAGTTCACAGGGTAATCACTACAGAGTTTGTTTTGCTTGTTTGTTTTTTTTTTGTTTGTTTGTTTTTTTGACAAGAATGATACCCTCTGAATATTGGCAAATCACCATGGACGGTATTTCAGACACGAAATGACTTCTGCACCTGGGCTAATAACCACAGAGAACATTGAGAAACAAGCAACGATGCCATGTATCAAAGGACTACCCACAACAAAGGGCATTGGGAAACAGATAGCGATGCCCTTCTGTACACAGTCCACGGCACCAGGGATACAGATAGCTAGACATCCAGGGAACAGACTAACCATACCAGAGGGTGTTTGGGACACAAGTAACAAGACATCCAGGGAACAGGCTATCGATACCACAGGGTATTTGGGACACAAGTAACAAGACATCCAGGGAATAGGCTATCCATACCACAGGGTATTTGGGACACAAGTAACAAGACATCCAGGGAACAGGCTATCCATACCACAGGGTATTTGGAACACAAGTAACAAGACATCCAGGGAACAGGCTATCCATACCACAGGGTATTTGGGACACAAGTAACAAGACATCCAGGGAACAGGCTATCCATACCACAGGTATTTGGAACACAAGTAACAAGACATCCAGGGAACAGGCTATCCATACCACAGGGTATTTGGGACACAAGTAACAAGACATCCAGGGAACAGGCTATCCATACCACAGGGTATTTGGGACACAAGTAACAAGACATCCAGGGAACAGGCTATCCATACCACAGGGTATTTGGACATTGATAAGCAGACATCCAGGGAACAGGCTAACCATACCACAGGGTATTTGGGACACGGGCAACAAGACGTCCAGGGAACAGGCTAACCATACCAGAAGGTATTTGGGACACAGATAACAAGACATCCAGGGAACAGGTTAACCATGCTAAAGGGCGTTTGGGACACTGACAACAAGACATCCGGGGAACAGGCTAACCATACCAGGGGCATCTGGGACACTGACAACAAGACATCCAGGGAACAGGCTAACCATACCAGAGGGTATTTGGGACACAGACAACAAGACATCCAGGGAACCGGCTAACCATACCAAGGGATATTTGGGGCACTGACAAAAAGACATCCAGGGAACAGGCTAACCATGCTAGAGGGTGGTTGGGACATAACGATGCCGTCTGAAAAAGCGCTGACAACCACAGAGGGCATTTGGAAACTATTCACGAGACACCATAGACACGGGAAAACGACTGAACTGGATTATTTTTTAGAAACAGTTAATGGAGTACCCTCATACTTGTTACTAACAACGCAAGGTTTTCTGAAGATGGATGATAAAGCATTTTCAAACCTGCCAAGAACCACTTAGGTATTTGGAAGAAAAAAAAACGAACAAGAGGCGCAGATGTGAAGGCATTTTGCTACAACTATCAAGTATTCGAAACGCAGGCAGAGATGCATTTAATGTGAGCTAACGACACCCTACATATTTGAAGCACAGGCATGCAGACATTTTGCTACAACCATCAAGTTTTCGAAACGCAGAGTAGGAAACATTTTTGATAGAGGCAGACAACCTCCAAAGTATTCGGAACACGGACAGGGAGGCATTTTGGTGAGGACCAACAACAGTAGGGTCTTGGAACACGGGCTATGAGACAATACGAGATAACAACTATCAAGACATTTCTAACACAAATACAGAGACATTTTTGATGGGGCTAACAACAATTGCCTAGACGTTTGAAACACAGAAAAAGAGGCATTTCTGGTGTTTTAGATTCGTAGCTAACACGCCCTGCAGCGCATGCAAGTTAACCACTAGAAAGGGGATTTACGACACGGACAACAAGACACTGTATACGAGCTAGCCACCAAATAACCATGGCATACAGGACACAGATTTCAAGGCCAGTTTGCCCATTCACATATAAAAACATTAGGTTTGCACCCGGTCTACCTTCCACAGAGTGCATTTAGTGACACAAACAACAAACCATCGCCGTGAGCTATGTGTGAGAGAGAGAAGATCAAGACAAACAAGGAGACGAAGAAAAAGGAGAAGAAAGAATAAACTAAAGAAAGGAAGGCAGACAGAAACAAGGAAAAAGAAGAAAGAAAGAAAGAAAGAAAAGAAAGAAAAGAAAAGAAAAGAAAGAAAGAAAAAAAGAAAGAAAGAAGAAGAAGAAGAAAGAAGAAGAAGAAAGAAAGAAAGAAAGAAAGAAGAAGAAAGAAAGAAAGAAGAAAGAAAGAAAGAAGAAAGAAAGAAAGAAGAAAGAAAGAAAGAAAGAAAGAGAAAGAAAAGAAGAAGAAAGAAAGAAGAGAAAGAAGAAGAAGAAGAAAGAAAGAAGAGAAGAAGAAAGAAAAGAAAGAAAGAAAGAAAGAAAGAAGAAAGAAAGAAAGAAAGAAAGAAAGGAAGAGGAAACAAAGAAAGAAGAAAGAAAGAGGAAGAAAGAAACAGCAAGCAAGAAAGAAGGGAGGCCAGCACTTACAAAACAGCAGGGAAATCACATTAGCTACCGAGTCGAGGCTGCCCGACCACAGGAGGTTTTCAATTTCACAGTTTCCCGTTTCTCCCACTGCCATTGCTCAACTCAAATGCAGCCATTACGACCTGCCCCCATCACTCTCCTCCCTCCTAAGCCTCTCTCCCACCCTCCCACCCTCTCCCTCCCTCCAATCTCTCTCTCTCTCTCTCTCTCTCTCTCTCTCTCTCTCTCTCTCTCTGTCTCTCGCTCTCTCTCTCTCAGCTTGTTACAGCCAGACTTAAAGCACACGCCCATACCCATTGCAGAATCTCCAAACAACTTTAAAGAACTTCGCTCTACTCAACGTCAGGAAAAACGCACTCAGTGTATAAAGACGTAAGAAAAAAAAAAAAGCTCTCCCCCCCCCACCCCCTCCTTTTTTGTTCTTTTTCTCCCCTATACCCGTTCGCTTTCAGCCTTTATCCCGTCTTCACCTCCTCCAGCAAAAGCACATCAGACGTGTGCGCAGGGTACCTACATATGCCAGAACGTATGCAAGCATAGGTCCAAACATACGCATAGGCGTGAGTCAAAATGCACTCGCGTTTTGCGTGCCAGCACACACACACACACACACACACACACACACACACACACACACACACACACACAGATTCTCTCTCTCTCTCTCTCTCTCTCTCTCTCTCTCTCTCTCTCTCTCTCTCTCTCTCTCCCCTCAGACAAGCTAGTGAAAGGCACTTGGAAAAGACGGAACAGACATACAAGACATAAAAAGACAGAATGAATGAGACATTTTATCATGTATGGGCCATGTATATTCGCACTCCTTCTTTCCATCATCATTTGTAGAACACGAGTCTGCTCAACAAGCATTCTAACAATCAGTATGTTCATAAAAAAGAAAGTAAAAATGGCTGAAATCATCATTGTTTAAGAGGAGCCTTCTTCGTTATTTACATATAATTATCCCTTGTCCCTTACCCTTTGCACATCTAGTATTCTCAATGATAACTGATTCACAAGTCACTGTGCACACGATCCTGATGTTGCTCCCAAACCAACTGTCGTCCTGCATAAGTATCACGTGCATACCGCTGTGTCATCGGTGTCGGCCTGCGCTGGCCAATTTCCCGTTCAGCTACCGTATGAGTTTCTCCCTTAGCAAGATACTATTTTCTCCCGTCGATAAGGAGATGATCGTAAAACATGGTGGCTCTCATGCCGTCGATGCTGTCCTTTTTAAGTCAGAAGACAATTTCAGTTTGGTTTTTTTTTTTCTCACATCCCTGACACGTAGACAGCGATCTTAGGCAATAAATACGTCACTGCCCCTTAATTTGCGCTCGGCCTTGATAACGCTTTCCTTGTATTTGAAGAAGGTGCAGCATGCGATGACAGGCGAGTTCGGCTTGCTGTTCAAGCAGTTCACCTTGTGAATGGAAAATTGCCAATCACCTCCAACGTGCTCACGATCACATAGTGGACAACCCTTCACAATCGGTCTGCTTTTCATTCTCCTTACGCTGAAGACCGTGGAAGATTAAACTGTTACGGTTCGAGAGTCCTCCAGGGTCGTCTGATTTCCTCACAGCGTCCTGGATCCTCTTCTTTGGGTCATCGTGTTCACAACGTAGGTAGGTCACGTCTTCTCTCAGGGTTCGAATCTCCTCCTGCGGTCCAGCGAATCCATCACGGATGTCTTCAGAATTGTCAAATTGACCGTTTAAGTAAGTAAGTAATATTCCTTACAGCCCAGCCGACCGCAAAGGGTCATATCAGGGCTGTCACTGTGTTGAAGTCAACCCACAAGTCATTCATTCACACAACCCTTTAACATAGACCTAAAACCACAGCGGACATTTTGTTGAAATTCTTTCTATTGTAAAATCTCAGATCAGATGAAAAATATTAATCTCTTTCAGAAATTCAAAGATCACATCATTCAAAGTCTGAAGTATGAGCATTAAATCCATGTTGGTGGATACTCCGGGAGGCTGGGAGATGGATGAGGTCCATGAAGTGTAGGTTGACGATCCTGCTGTTTTCTCCGTACTTAACCTTTGGAGTTCAGTTATCAGCCAGGTCTGGTGCATGTTGTATTTTTGGTGGTCTGGGATTTTGTTTCACGTCTCCACGATGCAGCAATAAACACCCCCAGAATTTAAAAAAAATGTTAGAGAAAACCCACCATGACACCGTCTGTCCTTGTCCTAAATTTTAACGTTTTCAGGTACAAGGCGACATTGTTTTAGGAACAGCCCTCCACAGAGAGAGAGAGAGAGAGAGAGAGAGAGAGAGAGAGAGAGAGAGAGAGAGAGAGAGAGAGAGAGACAGACAGACAGACAGACAGACAGACATAGAGAGAGAGACAGACAGACAGACAGACATAGAGAGACAGACAGACAGACATAGAGAGAGAGGCAGACAGACAGACAGACAGACAGACAGACATAGAGAGACAGACAGACAGACAGACATAGAGAGAGAGAGAGAGAGAGAGAGAGAGAGAGAGAGAGAGAGAGAGAGAGAGAGGAGATGTGGCAGATTATGGAATGGCTCAGCTGTTCTCCGAAGTTTCTCAGCATGATCATCAAGCTGCATGGAGATCAGCATGGACAAGTCAGACTCAACAATGACCTCTCAGAGCTCTTCCCAATCCTTAACGGAGTGAAGCAGGGTTGAATCCTGGCACCGACTGACTTCACCAAATACTTCAGCATGACACTCTAGCAAGCCACTGATATGTTTTAGCTGCTCTTTTTTCGTTGTTCTTTGTTTCGTTGTTTTTCTAATGTATCCTCACCTATATTCTTCTGTGCTTCTCTAGTCTACGAATATTACATTCTGAAATGTCCTTCTTCGTACACTTTCCTCTTTTTTCTTTGTTGTACACGAAATTGGATTTATCTTAATTTCAAGAGTAGTGAATCAAGAAATGTATTCTGGGAAACAGAAGACTTTAGCTCTTCGTCAGGTGTATCATGAATATTTGCTTTTATGCTATACCCCTCTGTTATATTCTTATCCCAGTATTTATTCACCTATGTATGCTTTGTCTATCAAAAGAGACGGATTAAATTTCCAAAAGGTATTACGTTTTGAGTTTTCATCAAATTTCAATTTCAATGGAATACTCGAGAATGATCTGACCGTTATCTCCACTCAGTATCTACACAATCTACAAATGTCATTACCATATCTGAGATCAGAAAAAAGTCTTTATCTAGCTTGTAAAACACACACACACACACACACACACGCGCGCGCGCGCGCGCGCGCCCCCCCCCCCCCCCCCCCCCACACACACACGCACACGCACACACGCACGGCACGCACACACACACACACACACACACACACAAACACGCGCGCGCGCGCGCACACGCATACGCGCGCACCCCCCCCCCCCCCACACACACACACACACGCACCGCACGCACACACATACACACACACACACGCGCGCATGCTCTACAATACACTATACAACACACCACAACACAATACAACACTACACTACACTACACTACACTACACTACACTACACTACACTACACTACACTACACTACACTATACTACACGCGATGGCTGGAAGATTCCAGTTTATGGCACATCATTTGATTCAAAAGTTCTGAATTAGTATTTTGTTCAAGACAACACTAGGATTTTTTTTCAACATGATAACAAGCAGCCTCGCTCTCTCAGATACTCACCCTCACTGCCCACATTCAAGCGCCTTCTCAAAACTCATCTGTTTCCTAGGTAACTTCGTCTTCCCTGTGACCCGACGTTTGCAATGTGTGATGCGAGTGTCTGCTTTGTGTGCGTTCGTGTCTGTGTGAGTGTGTGTTTGCGTGTATGCATGCTTGTGAGTTTGTGTCCTTGCTTTGGATTTTGATGCCTTTTTCTCATGTATGATTGTTATATATTGTGTGATTTGATGTCTGTTGTGATATTGTAAACGCCTAGGGCATTCAATTGATTAGGCGTCATAAATGTTCATAATAATAATAATAATAATCTTAAATACGAGTATTATGCTCTTGTAGTATGGATAAACCTTTTTTTCAGTCCAATGCAACTATGACATCAGTTTTGTTATTCTGACTGCGTGCTCTTTGAAATCATTTGTCAACTGGAAAGAAGATCAAGCGAAAGAAAACAATGACAATGAATATTTTGCCATCACAAAAAACACCCAAATATCCAAACTACTTATTACATATTGTGAAAATGCTGCCCAGAATTTTTGATAATCAGAGGGCGTTTTCATCGATGGTGCACTGATAAAAATCAATCAATCGAGAAGAGCAGTATCTAAATAGATAAAAATTCTTCCTGCCGTTCAAGACAACATTAATCTTGTTTATGTTAAAGATGTAGATGATTATAAACAAAATGAACTTCTAAAGATACAGATAGTTATACACAAAAAGAACTTCTTCAACAACAGATCTCTCTCTCCTCTCTCTCTCTCTCTCTCTCTCTCTCTCTCTCTCTCTCTCTCTCTCTCTCTCTCTCTTGGAGCGTTTTCGTGTGCCACCTGTCAAGTCTCTGGCCTGCAACACGGTGTTATTTGCAACCCACGACATGAATGTGTAACGGATTCACGCCTTGTCCCATGTCCGAGTAACACGTGCTGTGAACTGACCAACACGTTAGGCCCTTTCCATTCTGCCGTGTGTGTAGCCTGCCATGGAGACCACCCCTGTTGACACTGAAAGCAAACTAAGGCCCACGTTAGACACTCGGCAGCAAACGTTTTCCTGCTCTGTGAAGGAGCTCACTGCGTGGAGAAATGCCTTGTTCTATCGATACGCAGCAATAACAGACACATCAGTTGTCTTTGAAAGAAATGACTTTGATTACAAGGACGATTACCTTTATCTTTCTTTATGGATTAGCGAACCGATATCACCTTTCTTAGCCAAGTCGGTTTTGCGCGTTTTCTTGGATGAAGTGAAACGAATCACTATATCTTGTTACTTTACCCGGCAAGGCACTGGAACTTTATTATGCCAAGGCATTGACTGTGTCAAGTGGGGTAAAGAAGAGTGTGAGGCACTGAAAGACATTGTGAGTGAATTCTGTGTTCATGGTGATCTGGCTGCCTTTAAGAGTGCGTTGCTGTCTTCTCCCCTGACTTTTATGACAGAGGATGGTAAAGACATACCATTGTCAGCTCCGGATAATGTGTGCGGCAGTGAAAGTAGCCCCTCCAGTGACCACACTCCTGCTGCTCCTCGGTCTCTTCCTCAGGTGCTAGGAAAGCCAGACTTTGAGGATACAGAACTAGAAGTTGGTGTTTCTAATTCTTTTGTTGAGTCTGCTTCTGACTCCAGTGAAATAACTTTAGCAAAAGCCATACATACACATCAGGAAAGTCACACTCATCAAGATGGTCACACAGATACACAACATTCGGCTGTGAATTGGGCTTCTAAAAGAAGCCCATATAAGTCAACTCCCAAACGTTTCCCATTGAAAAAGCGTTATCGTCGACGTACTCTCTGCCCTTTAAAGCATGTTGACAAAACAGTGACAAGTGACCTTGACAATATTAAAATTACTGTAGATACCATTCTTACTGATCTTTCGGATCATGAAAATACCATGCTGTCCAGACTTGAGGATTCAAAAGTGTCTATCAAAAATGAATTGAAATGTCACATAGATCGGAAGATAGAGTCTTTACATTCTGCTGTCGAAGGGATCCAGAGTGTAATGTCAAAGTTTGAATCGACAATGAATATTTTACTTAAAGAAAATCTTTCTTTAAAATCCTCCTTGGGTTCACTTCAGTCCGAACTGAAACAATTAAAGAAAAAATCTCACTCAACTACAAGTGTCTTCACACAGTGTGATTACCCCCTAAGTTGTGTTCCAGGTCATTCTTCATCCAATGAGGATAACTCCCAAAAAGGTGTGTCCCATCAAATTGACACCCACCCCACCCCAACAACTCTTCACACAACTGTGAATACAACCATTCCCGATTCTGTTACACAATCTCCCCTGAAAACTGTGGAGGACACACGTTTCAGTAGTCAGTCTACACTACCAGTTCCTGGCACTCCTGTGGAAATTGTGAATGTAACAGTCGGTAATCGTTTTGATGTACTTGCTCGTCTCAGTCAGAATGAAGTACTTCTTGACCCCGATTCCAATAAACCTGACTCCCCCCAAACAAACTCTGTCACATCTGAACCATCTGCCTGTGAACAGTTAACTAAACAGGATCAAGAACCTTCTCAATTGACAGAGGTGAAAGAAAAACTTTCTTCAGAGCAGGTTTTAAAAGAAATATCTATTCCTTTGAAATGTTCTTCCTTGCTAATCGGAGACTCTGTAATAAGGTACATTAATCCAAAGAGACTAGACACACGTCGTGACCCGTTATTCAAAATATGTGTTCCTGGTCTGACTTTAGTGCATCTTGTTCAGTGGTTAAGTACTTTAGAAATCCAGGACCAAGTGAACACTTTAATTGTGCATGTGGGTGTGAATGATTGTCCGGCCGGACCCATTGCAGCCAAAGATTGGCGTGAACTGATTGGTTTGTGTAAATCTCGTTTTCCCTCTGCATATATTGCCTTCAGTTCTATTCTCCCGGCCCGCGGTCGACACCAGCTAAATAACTCCATTGCTCCTTCTAATAGATATTTATATGCTACTTGTACAAATATGAATGTGGACATGATTGACCATTTTGGGTCATTTGTGACTCAGAATGGTGCCCCCCATCAGGCCCTGTATAAAGATGCTACCCACCCTAGTACAAAAGGGACAGTCTGTCTGGCACTTGGCTTCAAGACTGTTCTCCCTCAGACCGGGCGTTTACAGTTGAACGACCCGGCTAACAATACAAGCCCCTTCAATAAGCCACACCATGTCCCCACCAGTGATCGGTCCATGCCCCGTACTGTACAGAGGAACAGCACTAGAAATTATGGCCCTGCCCTACAAACAGCTTCTCGACAATATGTGAACGCCAGAAATTCAGGTGTTCCCCCCATGTCCTCAACAAGTGACTTCCCTCCATTAATGTCCCAAACCAATCGCAAACCAGTCATAAACCAGCCAGAGTTGACTCCCCAGGTTCCACCGCCAGATCATTTGGATAATCCCTGTGCTGAGGCTTACAGTCAGACACTGAACGGTGAAAATTCGCGTCCCCCACCAAGTATCCCCACCATCCCGACACATGTCCCGCCTCCATTCCTCTGCCCGATTTACACGATTCCCGACGCTCCTTACCCCAGATTTCCCGTCCCTTATCCGTTCTCTGTGCAGAGGGTTCAAGGATCTGGCCTTGGCCAAACACAGCCCCATTTTCCCTTGGGTTCAACAACTCTACCTGTCAATCCTCTCACACAGGAGAGTCATGCTGACAACCGAAACTGGCCTTCAATTAACCCTCTGGGTTATTGTGCGCAGCAGTTGATGACGTTGGCATCACAGTTGGTGACGCAACGTGACCAACAGAGGACTGCTGCCAATTGGTAGAATGAGTGGTGATGTTTTGATATATTGTATGATGCTTTGTCCTTGCTTGGTATTTATTTATGTGCGAAAGATAAGATAATACATTTTTTTTTATTCAGTCGGTACATTTCTCCCCATTCATTCTAGTCAAAGTGTTAGCATTTACGTCGTCATATGATTAAATATGTAACTGTTGAATTATTGTAATAATCTTCCCTATCTCGGCCGTATAACTACTCGGACTTGGGACATTTGAAATGGACTGTTGTAGAAGGACGTTGATTATTTGAACACTTGCACTTCTCGTGTCTTCTTGAGGCATAGGTGTTTTGTGATTGTGCCCTTACCATTGTTATTGCTCATAAATTTTTTTTTTTTTTTTTTTTTTTTTTTTTTTTTTTGCCAACTTCTTTTCTGCGTCGTTACCCGTTGAAGAGGTGTGCATTTTTGTGTGTGTTTGCTTTTTTTTTTTTCACTTGTAATATTTAATTTTCAAATTGCCTGGTATCCTGCAAATTGATTTTGCGTTACATTGTACACATATTGAAGGTAAGGTGGGTTTTTTTTTTGTTGTTGTTGTTTTTTTTTGTTTTGTTTTCCTTGTAAAATAATGGCAAATAATTTCAATACCGAGAGTAGTAATGAATGGTTAACCAACTCAGGATTCAAAATTGGCTATCTAAATGCATGTCATGTGTTAAACAAATTATGTGATTTACCTTCTATTTTATCTAATGCTAACAATTGTTTTCATTGTTTTTGTTTCTCTGAATCTCGGTTATCAAGTTTAGTCTCAGACGATTTAGTAATGATTCCAGGTTACAATTTTATTAGGAGAGACCCTACATCTAAGCTAGAAACAGGTCTTCTGGGATATGTACATCACTCAATGAACTATAAACTGATCCATCATTTTGATAAACATAATATTGAATGCATCTGGATAGAGTTTCGTTTAAAAGGGACTAAACCGATATTAGTAGGCTTTTTATATAGAAACCCTGATGGACGTGTGGAATGGTATGATAGATTCGAAGCAATGATGGAAGATGTCTCAGATTATTCAACAGATGTTGTATTGCTTGGTGACTTTAACATTGATTTACTTAAACCTCATGATAAATGGAAACGAATTTTTGAATCATATAACTTATCACAACTGATAGACACGCCAACAAGAATAACGCTGCAGTCTGAAACACTCATTGATCATATCTATGTAAACAATCCAACAAATATTACAGAAACTTCCGTACCAGTTTATGGTCTCAGTGATCATTTTCCTGTATGCTTAACTTGGTCCAAAAAAGGCGTAAAAATTCCTAGATGTAGCCACAAATGCATTTCTTTCCGTAGTTATAAATCCTTTAATTCTGACGATTTTCTTCATGATTTATGTATTGCAGATTTTTCCAGTGTTTTTCAGGAGACTGATCCGGACAAAGCTCTCGAAGTTTGGTATAACATATTTGTCCCTATTTACGACAAACATGTCCCAACTAAGATCAAACGTGTCAAACCCGATGGAAAACCACCGTGGTTAAATGATGAAATTAATGCTGCTATTAAAATTCGTGAAAATTTGTTGCAGTCAACAGGAAAAGATGCAAAGTTTAAGAAACAGCGTAACAAAGTTACAGCTATGAAAAGATCTGCTCGTAAAAAACATTTTAGCGACCTTATTTCATCGAAAAAAGATTCAAAATCGATCTGGAAAGCCATTAATCAATTATCAGGTAAATCGTCAAAACAAACAGCTCCGTCATCTTTAATTCTGTCTGCCGATAATCTCAATAAACACTTTTCTACCATAGTCGAAAAGACTATTAAAACTGATTGTACTAAACATAATGAACTGTTGTTACTAAGAGAATTTTGTGATACTAGACGAATAGGGTCCAGACTTGACTTTCAGTTTATCAGTGTTCACGAGGTATGTAGAGAACTTAATTCATTGAAGGAATCTAAGAGCCGGGGATTAGATAATATAGACAGCAAAATTTTGAAAATTTCCGCACCTATTATCTCTGATAGCCTTACTTATATTTATAACCTTTGTATTCAGAAATGCTATTATCCACAATATTTTAAAGAAGCTAAAGTTTTGCCATTTTTTAAATCTGGTGACCCACAAGATCCTTCGAACTACAGACCGATTTCCATTCTGTCTAATTTGTCTAAACCTTTAGAAAAGCACCTTAAGCAAAACCTTCAAAAGCACTTCGTTACACATAAATTATTTCATTCAAATCAAAGCGGTTTTAGAGAAAATCATTCATGTCAGACGGTTCTCACGAATCTAGTAGAACAGTGGCATTTAAATATCAATAATGATCTTCTCACAGGAACGATATTTGTGGACTTTGCTAAAGCCTTCGATGTTATTAACCATGATCTCCTCTTAAAAAAACTTACTTTGTATGGTTTAACTCCAAAGTCTGTCAATCTTCTCTCGTCTTTTCTATCAAATAGAAGGCAGATAGTTGTTCAGGATATGGTATCATCCACTTTTATGCCAGTCAATTTCGGTGTGCCTCAGGGTTCAGTCTTAGGACCGATATTATTTACGATTTACATTAACGATCTCCCTCTTTACATTTCCTCTTCTTGTGAGCTTTTCGCTGATGACACTACCTTACACAATAAAGGAAAAAATGTAGATGTAGTGTGCGCTGACTTACAAAATGACGTTGACAGGCTCATAAAATGGACTGAACTTAATCATATGGCACTTCATCCTCAAAAATCTAAATTCATGTTAATATCAACCAGGCAAAAGCGACAAAATATTAAAGATAATCTAAAGGAATTAAAAATATATGATAACGTATTAGATGAAGTAAGTTCTCATAAACTACTTGGTCTTATTATCGACAATAAGTTATCCTGGTCGAATCAGCTTTCGACTTTATCAAAAAGAATATCGAAAAAAGTCTTTCAGCTTAATAGAATCAAACATTTTTTGGATCAACACACTCGGAAATTATTTTTTCATGCTTATATTCAAAGCGATGTGGATTATGCTTCAACCTGTTGGGATTTAGCTAGTAAAGCCTCCTTAAGGCATCTTGAAAGTCTCTACAGACGCTCTCTCAAACTTATACTTCTTAAATCTTCCTCTCTGGAAATAAGTGACTATAAAGAACTAAACATCTTGCCTTTTGAATTTAAATGTATCTTCAACAAAGCTGTCTTTATGTTTAAGATTATGAATAACCTTGCACCATTCTATCTCCGAGAGAAATTTCCCGTACGAGAGTTTCGTAACAAAAGCACAATATTTATCCCTCGTCCAAGAACTGATCTCTTTATGACATCTTTTATCTATTCAGGAGGAAAATTATGGAATGAAATCCCGGAATACATAAAAAACAAAAATAGTTTATTATCGTTCAAAAAAGCATACCACAGATATTTAATGGAAAAGTTATAAATGGTTGGTTTCTTTCAGTTAAGACCTGAATTTAATGATATAATATTTACCTTCTCTTTTACAACCCTCTCTCTCTCTCTCTCTCTCTCTCTCTCTCTCTCTCTCTCTCTCTCTCTCTCTCCTCTTCCCTTTCTCTCTCTCTCTCTCTCTGTCTCTCTCTCTGTCTCTCTCTGTCTCTTTCTCTCTCTCTCCCTCCTCTAATGCCCCCCACCCCCCCGCCCCGCCCCCCACCATATCCCACCCCTTCTTCTGTGTTCACTCTTGTACATTAGTTTTGTTGCATTTGGTATTAGTATATTTCAGAATTTGTATCTTTTTCTTTCTTTTCTCTTTTTTTTTTTTTTTTTTTGGCCCCGGAGGGCTGGATGTAAAAAAGCAGTTATGCTTACTCCACTACCCTCTGAAAATAAAATTCGTTCGTTCGTTCGTTCTCTCTCTCTGTGCGTACGTGCGTGCGTGCTGTGTGTGTGTGTTCCAAATTCTGTACGTACTTTGTCATATTCATTTTACTGTCTGCTTTTATACAAGCTGATTGTTGTACATTATAGTCCATTTCTATATCCTCCCCCAGCCCACCCTCCACCCCCACCCCCACTCTCTTCTTCCCCTTCATTATTATTATTTGTATTCTTATTTTTTGTTTGTTTATTTTTTTCTCCATTTCCTTTTCATTTTCATTTAATGTTTCACTATGACTGCATGACCGCTTTGTTTGTTTGCTTGTTTGCTTTCTTACATTATTTCATTTCACTGCATGTTGTAGTCCCTACTCAGGGCGAGGACTGGATGTAAAAAAGCGCGTCAGTGCTTATCTATTATCCTCGTAAATACAGAATGTTATCTTATCTTCTCTCTCTCTCTCTCTCTCTCTCTCTCTCTCTCTCTCTCTCTCTCTCTCTCTCTCTCTCTCTCTCTCTCTCAGCTGTACTGACGTTTACAGACGGCCAGTCGTCAAACATTCCAGTGTACGTATTGTTTTCTGTCATGAAAATAAAAAATCGTTTTTCCCCATGGCTGTTCTCTGTTGCTTTCCTTCAACAGGTGATGGTGAATAATCATGACGTTAATGAAAACGACTTGCAGAGAGAGAAGAGAGAGAGAGAGAGAGAGAGAGAGAGAGAGAGAGAGAGAGAGAGAGAGAGAGAGAGAGAGAGAGAGAGAGAGAGAGAGAGAGAGAGAGAGAGAGGAAACAGGTGCGTCAAAAAATAACCAATCCACATTACAATAAAATTAACAAACAAAGTAAAATATATAGCGATATCCATACTCTCATCTAAAAGGTTTGTATAAAATACCGACAAATTTTCATGATACCATTACAATGCAATGGTATCAAAATATCCATTTGAAAGCTTTAGACTTCTGCAGAATTTGCTGCTATGAACTCTTTTTTGAGATTACACAAAGCAAGACAACATCAAACAAGTACAATTCTTTTTCATCAGTTTCTTTACAAAGTGGACGTACGAATACGAACGATTTTGAAATGTCAGACTTTGCGCCCATTGTCATGGGACAATGAGGAGGGGGCAGGACGATGGATAACTGAACCATGCCAATAGATACAGTCAAACTCAAATGTCTTAGGTGGACATGACATGGAAGCCATATCAAGGAAATGCAGTTCACTTCATGATCAGTCCGCTAAATCACAGTAGCAACATCTTTGCAGTCACTGGTCCACATGAGCTTTTGAACCATGAAGAGATCAAATTGAAATATAATGATGATAAACTTTCAATTCACATCGCATGAATACCGCGATTTCCTTTATAACAACAACTTTGATCACTAGTTTAAAAGGTAATTGCACGGTGATTAGGTCATATTTCATGCAAAATTTCCTTTCCAACCACACTGATGTCAGAATAGTTTAATAACGAACTTCGTGGTAGGTTGCTTCAACACCAAGATTTTCATTGTAACCAACACTAGTGTCACATCTGTCTTTTTTTTTTAATCTGGTCTGATAGTATTGACAAGACTGTCCATTCTCTTTGAGGCGTCTTCAAAAAAGACTTTGTCACTGCGCTGTAAAGGTCACGTACATTCAGTTGTGTAGTGTCAGCTGATTCACGAACATCCGTTGAGCTGTTGCACGTGTCCTTTGCTCATTGTGTCAGTCTCCTGTGGCTGAAAGGTCAGGCTGTTGTCGTGCTCCCCCTGTGTACCGACTGTGGATCGTTTCCTAATGTCATCATATCACAACTATGCCCTCAATCCACTGTGAACAACGACATACAGCACTTGGTACACAGATAACGAGTCACCCCGGGCATAGGCTATGCACCACAGAGTAGATCAGTAGGCAGAGTGTTTGGACCACAGCTAGAAACGGGCTGATCAACACAACGGGTATTCTGGAAAACATATCTAGACACAAGTAAACCACCACAGAGGATATTTGGGAAACATACATCAAGACATGGGCTAACCACCATAGAGCGTATTTGGAAAACAGATATCTAGACACAAGCAAGCCACCACAGAGGACATTTGGAAAACATACATCAAGACATGGGCTAACCACCATAGAGTGTATTTGGAAAACAGATATCTAGACACAAGCAAGCCACCACAGAGGACATTTGGAAAACATACATCAAGACATGGGCTAACCACCACTGAGTGTATTTGAGAAACAGATATCTAGGCACGGGCTAACAACCCTAGATGGTATTTAGAAAATAGATATCTAGGCACATGCGATCCACGACAGGGGGCATTTGAAAAACAGATACCTAGGCAAAGGTTAACCGCCATAGAGGGTATCTGGAAAACAGATATTTC
>CM065731.1:50987903-50997903 GCA_033310375.1 Conus canariensis
AGCGTGTTTCGATGTACGTGTTACTTTTCTTCTGGAACTCACTGCTATCCGTGTTTCGGGTCGTGCAAGTAGCCAAATCGTGACTCGCCACGGAGATTGCCGAGCACAGTACGGAAAGAGACGAGAGTCGGGGATTCCGCAAGTGACGTATAAATGCCAAGACTACCGTGAATGAAAGACATGTCCCTAAAAGCTTTCGCTATGAGGACGTAAAACTCAACTATTTTCCGGCGATAATGGCAGATGCTCCCAGCTACGAGTCAAGTTCCAACGAAGAGGACATCGAACGTGAAATTTTCACTGGAGTGTATGGAGTTCAGCCGTACCAGTTTGAACCTACAGCTCCTTGTACAGTACCACCTCCCTCGCCATCAGACGCTTGTGTTTCTTTCCAGGCAGTTCGACATTATTTTTACAGGTTGACCATATTATGTACATGTACACACATACGCACGACACAGATAGTACATGATATACACATGCACATACATACATCTGTTCTCACACACACACACACACACACACACACACACACACACACACACACACACACACATTACCGTAGTATGTAAATAACTTTAAAATGATTATGTGATACACCACATTTTCCTTCAGTTGTTTAGATCTCAGATAATGCCTTTTCCTTTGAACAGGAGTTTGTCAGCTACTGCATTATCACACTAATTATCTTCCCTGCTGTAGAAATCTTTTTAATAGCTGTTCACTTTCAGTCCCTCCCCCCTCCCCCCCCCCCCCCCCCCCCCCCCCCCACACACACACTTTTTTTACATTCTTCATTTTCAGTCTCACTCCCTCCACTTAAATTCTGAAGTTCCACAATGACAATTAGAATCTGAGGGTTCTTTTACAATACATTGCAGTCAAAGATTCTGGCTGTTATTTTAAAAACTGATGTGTGACGTGCCATACATCAGATCTAAGCTGTAGATCTAAGCTCATTATTCTCTTACTCACCAGGGCAGTTTATAGCATACAGACATACCACACCTGCATATATCTTAAAATGCACACTGTCACCATCCTGTATCCAAATACTGATGAATAATTCACTTACTAAAGCATATGGTTGTTGGGCGGAAACTTGAACTTGCAGGAGTGCCTGATGTTCAGCAATGTCCTGAAAAATAAAAACCCAAACTATTATTCACTGGAGTCCAACAAGTTGTTATTTGTGGACATGGACACTTTCTTGTTAATAAGAATCATACCTTCAGTTTTGTTGGAAACAGCAACAGCAGGGGAAAAAAAATAATCACAAAACATGCAGCAGTTTCAGTGGCAGCAGGCAGTGTGACTGACTGACTGCCACTATGACTCTGGCATGTGTGACTGAAAGTAACAATGTATGTTTCAGTTTGATGCTAACACTCTACAAAAACCAACAACTATCTTTACAACCAACCATGCACTGAGAATGAAATGAAACACAAAAAGATCAACCACCCATTCCACAAACCTTACCTTCTTTACGTCTCTGAGTTTGGCTCTCTTGCTCCTGACAGAATCCGTGTCATTGTTGCGTTTGAGGCTTGCACTTGCAGCCGGCGAATGAACAGAAGTGCTTTAATACATTTTTCTGTTATAATAGTTGGCACAGCATCCTCTTTCAGCTGTCTTCGGACCCGAATTCCAGCTTCCACCTTTACCTTCCAGGTATGTTGGTCTTGGAAACTGCTCTTCAAAGTGACGACAGCAAATGCCATGATAACTGTCCCTAAGAACAAAATCTTTCCTCGTTGTGGTGACAACATTTAACCACAATCGCCTAAACTCGCTTATTTCCTGATGAAATTCTGCAACCAGACACAGCACACATTCGCCCCATCTCACTACAGCCGAACACGAAGAGCGACTTGGCTTTTCGACGTCATCAATCGGGAAACCCCCCTTTTATCGAAATCGAGGCTCTCGTTCCTGTTTCAGCCTCTCGCTTTCCCGGTCCGCAGGAAATGCTGCTCTCACTGCAAGATGAGAGCACAGGCGGCTGATTCGGGGCTGGGTTTCGCAATACGACCACATACCAAAACCGTGTATTTGGTCAAAACAGATTTGTAAAAATGGGTGAGAACCCCGTTAAGGTGATTATAAATGAAAAGAAGCTAACTCGGAGACTGTGTGTCCCATTCTCTCTCTCTCTCTCTCTCTCTCTCTCTCTGATCTTCCGGATATTTGTGGTGTGTGTGTGTGTGTGTGTGTGTGTGTGTGTGTGTGCGTGCGTGTGTGCATGCGTGCGCGCGCGTGTATGTGTGTGTCTGTGTGTGTGTGTGTGTGTGTGTGTGTGTGTGTGTGTGTGTGTGTGTGTGTGTGTGTGCGTGTTCGTGCGAGTGTAAATGCTTCCACAAATGCATGTGTGAGTGAGTGAGTGAGTGAGTGTGTGAGTGAGTGTGTGTGTGTGATAGAGTATGTGTGCGTGTGTGTGATAGAGTAGTGTGTGTGGTGTGTGTGTGTGTGTGTGTGTGTGTGTGTGTGTGTGTGTGTGGTGAGAGAGAGACTACGTGTGTGTGTGTGTGTGTGTGTGTGTGTGTGTGTGTGTGTGTGTGTGTGTGTGTGTGTGTGTGTGTGAGTGTGTGTGTGTGTGTGTGAGAGAGAGAGAGAGAGAGAGAGATAGATACGTGTTTGTGTGTGTGTGTGTGTGTGTGTGTGTGTGTGTGTGTGTGTGTGTGTGTGTGTGTGTAGACTAGTGTGTGTGTGTGTGTGTGTGTGTGTGTGTGTGTTTGTGTGTGTGTGTGTGTGTGTGTGTGTGTGTGTGTGTGTTGTGTGTGTGTGTGTGTGAGTCTGTGTGTGCGTGTGGGTGTGTGTGCGTGTGTACGCTCCCATACGTGCATACACCTATGTGTTTGTGTTGTGTGTGTGTGTGTGTGTGTGTGTGTGTGTGTGAGTGTGTGTGTGCACCTGAATCTGTGTGGTGTTTGTGCGTGAATTAAAGTATGTGTGTGCCCACGCGCGTGTGTGTCTGTGAGTGTGAATGAATGTGTCACCTATTACTTTGACAGATAATCAGAATCCATCAAAATTGATGAACACGTCTACAAAAGTAATGAACTCGTTGCAAGTTTACTTTTTCTTTTTTATCTGAATTTCATTTCTCATTTCGATGCGTCATGTTCTGCAATCTATTCCCGCTTAGTGAAATGAAACGGCTTGTTAAATCAAGACAGAAGCATTCCGTATTAGATTTTAGAAACGACGTTCATCTGGTCCACACATTACTTAAAAGGCCCTCCTAAGACAGCAAAAAAAGAAGAAAAAAAAATTTAAAAGTAAGAAGACTGGAAAGAGAAATTTTTTTTTTTAACCTGTCAAATCGGAGAATAACGACAAAAAGAAAGAAAGAAAAAAAAGGAGGAAAAGGGGGGAAAAAAAGAACGAACAAAAGACGGGAAAAAGAAAGAGACAGAAAGAATAAGCCAAACCTAGAAAGCGAAAAAAATAGGAAAGAATAGGCCTAAATAGGAGAGCAAGAAAGAAACGAAAAGAAAAGAATGTCTGTGAAAGAAAGACAGAGAGGGTCATGTCAGTAACCATCCCCATGGAAACAATTGAAAAACAGAAAAATAAACGAAAAAGCAGCCACTTGCTTGAGTTTGCTATCACCATGATTTATGTTCACATTTCCATCTTTTAAATTGCTATGTTCTCATAGTTGTTAACCATTGAAAAAGGGGTTTAAGGCCCGAAACGTTTGGTTAATCTTTTCATTGGATTTCATTGGATTACCTTTTCCACCCTGTTTTTTCATTTATTCTTATTTTTTATTGTGTAATCCTGTGGTCAAATTCACCTTGTCAAAAGAAAAAGGCCCAACACGAAAAGGTAGAAAAAAAAAATGAACAAACAATGGACACAACAGAACTGAAAAGAACGCAATACCAACAAGAATGCAAATGGAAAAAAAAAAGGTAGAAAGGCGTAAAAGTTCACTCCCCTGACAAACTAAAAAAAAAAATGATTTGCGTGGAAGTTGCAGGTCACGAGAGGTGGAAGAGGGGTGGGGCGGGAGGTGGGAAGTAGGGTAGGGGGGGGGAAGGAGGTGGCAAAGTGCTCTCCACTCTTCATGACATCCTTTGGCAGAAGACGGGGGAAACTTGCACCCAGTTGATGCACCAGTGAATTCCAATCTTCCTGAAATTCCTTCAGCCCCTCTCCACACCTCCTCTGTTCCTCTACACTTACTTGGAGATGGTGGGGTGGAGGGGGGAGGGGGGAGACAGACAGACAGACAGACAGACAGACAGATCTAGAGACAGGGAGAGAGAGAAAGAGACAGAGACAAAACACAGAGAGAGAGAAAAAATATCGCGCAAAGGCGTGAGGTACTCACTCTCGCGCATGCGCAAGTGTGTAGTAGTAGTAGTATTTTCATTTTACGTCTTTTCACAAAATTATGTTATGTTAGACGAGACAGACAGACTAAGAGCGTGTAATTACCAGTGTGCATGCGTGTGTGTGCGTGTATGTGTTTGCAGGTGTGGGTGTGTACATATAATCACAGAAAGACCGCTAATATCATTTCAAGGTAAATACGTAACCGGACTATTTATCAAACAAAAGATCACTTTCAAAGCAAGATCAGAATCAGAAAAAATCATCAGTTACAGACATGCCTGATAAACATGGTAGACATGTCCTAAGAGGCACACATTCAAACAAAATATGATGTCTTGATTGTTTGTTTCGCCACATACACATTTCGTTGAAGTATTATGTTAAGTTCTAAGAGCATTTAGTTTTAGACGATAAAACGTTGAATCAATGTTTCTGCATTGATACATATCACGAAATTGCAGGTGCTGGACGCCTTTGACAGAATCAATACTGAAAAGTTGACTACGTTGTGTTGTGACATGAGAATTAACTTTGTTCTGACTATTTCTCAACAGTCCATGTCATTTGTCTTATGATTTGAAGGCTCTCTTGTAAAGTGAAGGGTAGAGAAAGTTGTTGTGCAAACATTACCTTTCTAGCACCTTTTTTTTGCACATCTGTCTGCGAGTTCATTACCGAAGATTTCACAGTGTGAAGGATTCCAAAAGAAAGTTGAGTCAGTATCCTTTACATATCAATATATGAAATAAAATGACAAATTTCCTTGAAAAATAGAATTATCTGCGTTCGATGCGAAAAACTTAAGGAACTGTAATACTAACATCGAATCTACGCAGAACAACACTTCAAAAACTGTTCGTGGTAAGCCAATTAGATATGTCAAAAACATTAATATGGCTATCATTTCCGCAACGATTATAGATGTATGTTTTTCGACGCAGTATGATTTTTCTATTTCAAGTGACGGAATAGCAAAACCAAACCCGGCCTCTTTATTTTTTGTCAGTGAGCCATGTGTAAACACTTTTAGATGAATGGGGTACCTGTTTTCCAAATGCATCTTTGCTCAATATTATAAGTTGATCAGCCTTTTTCGCATCAGCGTGATCATGGTCGAACATCGCTCGGTTTCTTTCCCTCTGTGTGTGTGTGTGGTGTGTGTGTGTGTGTGTGTGTGTGTGTGTGTGTGTGTGTGGCGCGCGCGCGCGCGCGCGCTCACACAACTACGCGCTTACGTATCCTCATGTATGTATGCTCATGCTATATATATGTTGTTGTTGTTGTTGTTATTGTTGTGTGTGTATGTGTGTGTATGCGTGTGTGCGTGCGTGCGATTGTGCGTGCGTAAGTGCTTGTTTAAACATATGCCAGTGCTCGCGAGAGCGTATTTGTGTAAGTGAAACAGCCTGTTCAGATACACCCCTATACTACGTGAACGGGCAATTTGACACCTTGCTCATTCTTCTTCATTTCTTATTCTTTTCACCGGTCGCTCCGATAACAATTCCATCTCCACCACCCACCCGTCTCCTCACTCGCTCGTTTTTCTTCCCCATTTTCCCCATCCCAACGTTTTCACCATCCAACCATCTCTCTGTCTCTCTCTCTCTGTCTCTCTCTGTCTCTCTCTCTCTCTGTCTCTCTCTGTCTCTCTCTCTATCTCTCTCTCTCTGTCTCTCTCTCTCTCTCTGTCTCTCTCTGTCTCTCTCTCTCTCTCTCTGTCTCTCTCTGTCTCTCTCTTTCTGTCTCTGTCTCTCTCTCTCTGTCTCTCTCTCTCTGTCTCTCTCTTTCTGTCTGTCTCTCTCTCTCTCTCTCTCTCTCTCTCTCTCTCTCTCTCTCGCTCTCACTCTCTCTCTGTTCGTCTTTCTCTTCCTCTTGCTCTCTCCTCTCTCTCTCTCTCTCTCTCTCTCTCTCTCTCTCTCTTCTCTGTCTGTCTCAAAAGCTTTAGCAGTCAAAACTAGGAAAACCTGATATAGAAGGCAAACTTTACGCAAAGTATGTATGGGGGACTTAATAGCAAATTTAAGGTATTGCGCAAAGCTCAGCCAGTACATTAGAATAATTTGTTTTTTTTTCTTCGTTTTTCACTAAACACTGGTCAGAATATATTGAAAAAAGAAAAACCATGATTTATTAAAACTGATTGAAGTATTTGTTTTGCACCTCTGACGTCTGAGACCGTTACGGGTCTTCAACACATGTTGAACAGTTTGAACTTACCAGTCATTGATTACATCCTAAGACACATATAGATACTGGACGACCGAAAGGTCGACGACGGTTCCTGTTCTTTTGTTTCTATGAAACATCTTCAGAACATCCTCAGAAAAAGAGTGACTGTGCCGTCCTGTCAGTATTTGAAAGCAAGTTTACCTACCGTCAAACGTCCATCACATGGATCACCATGCTTTAAACTGCATGGAGAGGGCACACAGCAATTCGTGTGGGTCATCCTTTTCCTTCTTGTAATGTAAAGTAATGCAAAAGGATATTTATAGAGCGCTTTATCTCGCGAGAGCCCAAAGCGCATATTACAGAAACATTCTAACTCAAAGCACACACACACACACACACACACACACACACACACACACACACACACACACACACACACACTCACACGAAAAACAAAACCCACACACATGCAGAAAGACACACGAGCGCGTCAAAATAAGCAGACTCGCGTACAGAGCTAAGTGGATATCGTTAATCAGTCCGGGGGAAAAGATGTGTCTTTAGGGAGGTTTTAGAAGTCTCTAAAGAGTCCGTGTTACGCAGAGAAGAAGGCAGACCATTCCACAGAGCAGGTGCCTGGTAAGAGAAAGATCGTTGGCCTGAAGTTTTCAGGCGAGCAGAGGGAAGCCGTGGGTCATTATTTTTCTTCTTGTGGGTCATTATTTTTCTTCTTGTGGGTCATTATTTTTCTTCTTGTGGGTCATTATTTTTCTTCTTGTGTAGTATGGTCTCTGTCAAAATCTGACTGCTTCACTCACCTGCCTCGGGTTTCTTTTTTCTCTCTCTTTCTTGTACAGTATATCCATTTCATCTAACTTGACAGCATTCATTCAAGTGGCCATGTCTGGTCATTCTCGTGTACAACTCAGTGCATTTAGTTTCCTTTCTTTTTCACGAGCAGAAGTGGTCCCAGCTTTCAGAAAGTCCTGACCCTTTGCTGGGCTGTTGTTGGAAACCTGACAACCGCACCATGTTTCCCTGTGTGAGAGCACCGGGTCAGCAGGTGAATCATAGAACACCTGTTATTGGTTCTTTCCATCGGGGCAAAACAAAAAGCTAGGAGAAACATAAAAGATCCTGGAGGAAAACCCAGAATCACATCCTTTACGTAAGTTCACATACAAAGTGAAGAGTAAGATGTTATACACTACTCCAGAACATTGCACCTTATTAAACCTAAAGTATTACACACAACAGAAAAACATGTATATACAGAGAAATAAAGTCAGAACACTACAAGCTAGAAACAACATAGAACATAATTATGAGGACATCGATAAAACTTGTTCATACGAGGTCGCAATCACACAGAGTAATTGGAACACAGATCAAGAGACAATTTGACACGGCAGTTGGCGTTTGGGAAGCTGCCTTCTGCAGATCAGTTATCCCCATAGAGGCTGTTTTCAAACTCTGCACACGGCAGACAGTGCGTTCAGGACACAGATAACAAGAACATCTCGGACACGCACAGGACTTAACTCTGCATCTGGGCTGTCCGCTACAGAAAGCATTTCGAACACAGATAACAAGACATTCTGACGTGAGCCAGATGAGGAAACGAGGATCAAGATGAACAAGGTGATGGGGGGAAAATGAAGAAGAAGAGGAAAAAGAATAGAAGAAGAAGAAAAAACAGGACAGAGCGTGAAAAGGAGGGAGGAAATCACATTAGGTTCAGCAGATGCAATGTGGCCGCGGCGGAAAAGGTTTTCAGTTTTACAGTTCTTTGCTTCTCCCTCCTCAACTGCGCAACTCAGCGGCAGCAGTAACGAAATTGCCCTCTCATCATCCTTTGACTCCCACCCCCTTCTCTCTCTCTCTCTCTCTCTCTCTCTCTCTCTCTCTCTCTCTCTCTCTCTCTCTCTCTCTCTCTCTCTCTCAAATTGTTAATGTCAGACACTGAGAACAAGCTCGTGCACCTGGCAGAAACTTGTGTCCGCAGAGAAAACATTTCTGTGCATCATCTTTTGTTTTGAATGCTCAGTGTTGATCTCGCTCTATCAGGAGAAAAGTACTGAGATGAATAACTTTGATCATGTCAATACCGTCTTGTATGGTCCATATGTTGCTGAAATTGCCATGGTTATTTCGCAACCACAGGTTGCAAAATTTTCATAAAGATCAACAATTTCGTGTACCACTAGGGTATTTCACTTATGTAAATATGCATATATCATATGTGGGTTTGAAAGTACTAACATGGATGATAAGTTAAGTGTGGAGGTGTTTGTTGTTTTAAGTGTCTAATATCATCTCACTATGAAAAGACACTAAATAAACCACTGAACTGAACTGAACTGAACCGGTTTTGTTGTTTGAAAGAGTTCACTTCTGCTCTGTCAGGGGAAACCATACCCAGTGCGACAGGCAGAGACGCTATGGACAGCTCAACAGCAGCTCTTCATACAAGTGATTTGGCCATGGACTCTTCAAACTCCAAGAGGGCGTATTGCGTCCAGGTCATGCCTCCTCAATACCCTTCTCTTCTCATTTCTTTCCATTTTATGTCTTTTTTTAATATATATTTACTTTTATTTGCTAGCAGGAATCGAATCCAGAGAGAGAGAGAGAGGGAGAGAGAGAGAGAGAGAGAGAGAGAGAGAGAGAGAGAGAGGATCGAGAAGGGGGGGGGGGGGGTAAGGAAGACACAGAGAGACACAGAAAGACAGACAGAAAGAGAGAGGGAGATTCAGACAGACAGACAGACAGACAACGAGACAGACAGACAGGGAGACACGCACACAAATGTGAAAGAAAAGATATCAGAATAAAATGCATGGCAGAGAAGCTGTCTCCTAGCCTTTCCATAATTTTGTTAAACTCATCTCTCCCTGAGGAAACAATTTGCAGTTCAATGTATGACATTTTTGGTGGTAAAGGAAGAAAAAAAAGATAGACTTTGAGAAGGACAGAAATAAACCAGGAAGAAAAGAAGCAAAGACAAAACACATAGAAAACAGATAGGAATGACAGAAAGGAAGAAAAGAAACAAAGACAAAACACATAGAAAACAGATAGGAATGACAGAAAGGAAGAAAAGAAACAAAGACAAAACACATAGAAAACAGATAGGAATGACAGAAAGGAAGAAAAGAAACAAAGACAAAACACATAGAAAACAGATAGGAATGACAGAAAGGAAGAAATGAAACGTGAGCTGGTAGAGGGGGGGGGGGGGGGAAGGAGAAAGGAAAACTATAGCAGACGTGTACATGCAAAACGCAGAAATAAAAAAAAAGATAAATAACTGAAACAAAGAAAGGAGGAAAGGAAGTATAGTTATGCAAGAAAGTGAGAGATACAAATGATGAATTGACGAACACAACAATACAAGAAAAATAAAGGGAACCTCACACTCATATCCCTCCAAAATAAATAAATGAATAATAAAAACAATAGCCGAACAGGTCAAAAC
>CM065731.1:51007903-51010403 GCA_033310375.1 Conus canariensis
TGGGGCAAGGATACAGTGGGAATGGGGCAAAGATACACTGGGAATGGGGCAAAGATACAGAGGGAATGGGGCAAAGATACAGTGGGAATGGGGCAAGGATACACTGGGAATGGGGCAAAGATACAGAGGGAATGGGGCAAAGATACAGAGGGAATGGGGCAAGGATACAGTGGGAATGGGGCAAGGATACAGTGGGAATGGGGGCAAAGATACAGTGGGAATGGGGCAAGGATACAGAGGGAATGGGGCAAAGATACAGTGGGAATGGGGCAAGGATACACTGGGAATGGGGCAAAGATACAGAGGGAATGGGGCAAAGATACAGTGGGAATGGGGCAAGGATAGAGTGGGAATGGGGCAAGGATACAGTGGGAATAGTGCAAAGATACAGAGGGAATGGGGCAAAGATACAGTGGGAATGGAGCAAGGATACAGTTGGAATGGGGCAAAGATACAGAGGGAATGGGGCAAAGATACAGTGGGAATGGGGCAAAGATACAGTGGGAATGGGGCAAGGATACACTGGGAATGGGGCAAGGATACAGTGGGAATGGGGCAAGGATACAGTGGGAATGGGGCAAAGATACAGTGGGAATGGGGCAAAGATACAGTGGGAATGGGGCAAAGATACAGAGGGAATGGGGCAAAGATACAGTGGGAATGGGGCAAGGATACAGTGGGAATTGGGCAAGGATACAGTGGGAATGGGGCAAAGATACAGTGGGAATGGGGCTGTTCGAAAAAAAATGAATCGCAAAGAACAAACACAAACAACGCATGTCAGAAAACATCGCGATGAGGAACCCAAATCATGGAAGCAATTAACACAGAGAGAGAGAGAGAGAGAGAGAGAGAGAAGAGAGAGAGAGAGAGAGAGAGAGAGAGAGGACAGAGAGAGAGAGAGACAGAGAGAGAGACAGACACACAGACAGACAGGCAGGCAGGCAGACAGAGAGATACAGACAGACAGAGATAGAGACACAGAGAGTCAAACAGGCAGACACACAGACACACAGACAGACAGAGACGGACAAACGGGCAGACACACAGACAGACAGAGACGGACAAACAGACAGACACACAGACAGACAGACAGGCAGATAGAGAGACACAGGGACAGACAGCTGGAGACGAAGACAGAGAGAGGCTTTAATGGATACAGAGAAGGTTGCAGTGAGAAGGAGTGGGCAAGAGGGGGGAGACTTGTGGCGGACTTTTAGTGATGTCCACTTCGCATGAATCCACGAGAAACACCGGTAAAGAAGATTGGAACTGATTAGCAAGACAAAAGACCTAGCAACAACAAAATAAACCGAAAGAAAATAAAGAGAGAGAAAAAGGGAAGAGGGAACGAAAAAGAAACAAAAATTAAAGGTCCTCTTCACTTAAATTGCGAAGGGAAAAACACGAACAGAGAAACAGTGCCAAAAAAACGGAGTTAACATTGGTTCTGACTCCATTCCCATACAGTCCTTCGAATGAGACTATAAACCGAGGTTCCGTGTGTGAACGCACGCACAACATGTTGCACACACGTAAAATCCCATCACCAACTTTCGGAAGAGAAGGCCAGTTTGGCCGTTGGTATGGATGACACATGCACCTTCCCCGAAGATAGAGTATGGCTGCTTAATGGCGGGATAAAAAACGGTCATACACACAAAACTCCACGCCTGTCTATACAGGCAGTGTCCGCCGGAGTATCAGCCTGCGTACGCAGAAAGGAAGAAAGAAAGAAAGTGCAAAAAAAAAAAAAAAGTGCAGTACATAAAAAGAAGGAGTTGGAGGAGAACGAACAGGAGGAGTAGGAGGACGAGGGGGGAGGAAGGAGTGCAGGAGATACAAGAAGTGGACAAAAACAAACAGCAAAAGGGAGAGGAAGATGACAACCATCACCACAACAACACGCTGTGGAAGAAGCTGTAGTATGTCTTACCTGAATGTCACATACGTCATTGGCCGTACGTCTTCGACAACCTTTCACGACGCCACCTCATCTGAAAATCAGTCAATCAGTCTGTCAATCAATCAATCGATTACTTACTGCTGCTGCTGCTGCTGTTAACTACTACTACGACGACGACGACAAAGAAGAAGAAGAAGAAGAAAAAGAAGAAGAAGAAGAGTAATAATCATAATAGTAATAATAATAACAATAATAATGATAACAGCTACAATAACAACAAGAATAATAAGAATAACAATAGTAATAATAATAATATTAACAATAACAATAATAATGATGGTAAATTTAGAAAAAGAAGGGATTAGTTACCGTCAAGGACACAGACAAACAAAGTTTATCTGTGTCCTTGGCGGTAACTAACCCCCTCTTTTTTTCTAAATAAATTTTGCTTCATTTTCCGCCCTCAGTCACTCCGATTTGAAAATAATGATAAAATAAACCATAACAATATCAATGATAATAATAATAATAAGGCGTAAAATTAAGATCGCTATTCAAGCAGAACCTAGCCTTACTTGCAGATTGAGCTGCGAG
>CM065731.1:51030403-51050403 GCA_033310375.1 Conus canariensis
ACACACCACACACACACACCGTTCGGGAAGAAGGGTAGACTGAAACTACTGCCATCTGATTGAACGACAATCAAATTGCTTCCTTTGATGTGTCCGGCCTTCTCCAAAGCTCTGTCAATCGGGATATCGTCTGTCAGCCATGGTCGTGGGATGTCCAGGAGACTGGACATCGATTAACTCAGACCTGCTAGTGGAAAGTCGTTCGAGAGTCAACTGTTGGGGAAAAAACATACAGTGCAGCTTGTATCTAAGTAGAAAACAATTCCAACATGACTTTGTGGCAGACATAATCTTCTGTGTCCTTTTCTTTTTTCTCTCTTTTTCCCCTATCTTTGGATCATTTTGCATGCAGCATCTTTTTGTTTCTTTTTGTGTGCACCACAAGCCCTTCTCAATTACCTACAAAACGAGAAAATATACTTTTCTATACATTTTATTCTTGTCTTTTCTTTTTCTAGTTTTTTAAACCCTATAAGTTCTTACTCCTGTCTGGGTTTGATGTTGCTCTGTTGATGTGGGTATATTAGATGCAAGTGTTTATGTACGTCTGGGATTTTGTTCTGTTATTTGTAGTTTATTCATCTGGGCTATTTTGTGTTCTCGAGTTTATGCGTTCGGTAGGCTTGAGTGCGTGCATGTGTGCGCATGCGTCTGTGTGTTATCTTCCCTGTTTATCTTTTTAAAAAATGTGATGTAGAAATGGACTCTTCAATCAGCACGGGTTTGGAGTTATCTGCATTTAACCGTTTTACGAGGGAAGGAAACGTTGGTGCCTCGTTTGCTATTCATCATGTCCCGACCTTACCTCAGATTTCCTTCTCTAGATCAAAATCAATATTATTTTGTCCTTTGAAAATGTCTTCCCGGGTGAAAGGCTGAAGAAAAATCCGACTTCATGTGCGGTTATTGGCTAGTACTCTTTTTCTGTCGGAAGATTTCTTAATAGTGAGGGAAAATGTCAAGTTGATGGCACCAAGAAAAACAAATTCTCTGTCCTCTCCGCTATCTATGTACGTTGGGGCCCTTGGCCCATCAGCTCACTCCCCAACCCCTGACCTTAGTCTGTTTCACCTTGGGTCTTTCGTTTCCCGGTCTGTACGCACCCCCACCACCTCACCTCCCTCTGGTCTGTTTCCTGCATCATTACCACTGTACTTAAAACATCAAGTAAAGGCTTCCTAATTAAAAAAAAGGTCAACTCTTGATCTTCACCCAGTCATTTATCTGTCGACTAGGATACCACCCTTGGGCAATGAATGTGTGAACTCTCATTGACCAGCGTGTATAGAAAGAAACGAGACAGTCCTGTTGTGGAAATCAAACAACGACCTGGTGTGACCTTGGTGTGAAAGCCAAGTACCATCGAACAGGCAGACGACATCCTTGAATTGTAGGGATTACTTCTGTGAAATTTCATCGACTCGTGCGTGATCTTGGCCTTAATTCTGTATGGCCTTGGATGCTAATTCTGACTCGTCTTTGGCACATAGTAAGAAGCTTCAAAGTTACGTGGACAAACATACTAGCAACAGGATCTGAAACAAATGTGTCATGGACAAGTTAACGAATGGACAGATATGTGGACATACAGACAGACCTCGTCAATTGAATTTTTCTTATACCGTGCTTGGACCGTGTGCATGTTGTCAAAACGCACCAAGGCACAGAAGAAAAAGATGTAAAGCAGCCAAATGCCACTGGAAACATAAAGCTGGGAAAACATGACCTGAAATGAGAACTGGGTACCCCGGGGAATTATACCCTTAGAATATACATTACACAGCATGATCCAAAAGGTTTTTCCTGACTGCCCCTTCTAAAATCTGAGCTGCTTCTTCCTCTGACATTTGCATATCATCCCTCAGTGCTGATGGAAAGATCGACCGGTTGTGTCAACATGCAAGCAAACATGCACAGGGACAGTCGTGCATGCATGTGTGCATATGTATATGTGTGCAAGTGTGTGTGTGTGTGGTGTGTGTGTGTGTGTGTGTGGTTCTCTATGCGTGCGTGCGTGCGTGCGTGCGTGCGTGGTGGTGGTGGTGTGTGTGTGGTGTGTGAGTGTGTGTGTGTGTATTTGAGTCTTTGCGCGATCATGTATATGTTTATATGTATATACTTGTGTGAACACACACACACACACACACACACACACACACACGCACACACACACACACACACACACACTTAAACAATCTAATGGGAAAAGAGAGTCCCTTGGGCACAGGAAGCCAATAAAGGTTTTCTTGTTTGTTCAAACTTAATGCAGCAGAATGAACTTTGACAAACTGTGTATCTAACACACACACACACACACACACACACACACACACACACACACACACACACACACAACATAACATACATATGCATGAACTCATGCAAGCACAAACGCACGCGTCAAGCTCACATCCGTGCACGCACGCACACACGCACATACACACGCGCACGCAACAGACAGAAAGACAGACAGACAGACGGATGGACGGACGGACAGACATAGAGACACACAGACAGAGACAAAAACAGAGAGAACTGTCGAAGAAAAAGGACCAGGGCCCAAATAAACTCTAATCAACGGAAGTGGGTCAATGCTGGCAACAATACAAACACACAACACTGACAGTGCTATGGTGAAGGCCAGAGGGCTGTAAATAAACCCCTAATACACAGTTAATATGGGACAGTGTGGCTCTCTTCTGAGTAAAATATTCCAGATTTTCGCTTCAAAAGACTGCACGATCTCCAAGGTTTGTTTGCAAGCTCATGGCGCATATGGGAAGAACATTTCAGCATCCGTCTATTCCTCCACTATCGCCAACCAACGCTTGAATATCATCCTCTTTCAGCCTGCTTCAAACTCACATGGTCATGCACGCAGACACAAACTGGTAAACGTATGCAACCCACGCACATAACACATAACCACATACTACACACACACACACACACACACACACACACACACACACACACACACACACACCACACACACACAAGCACAAACACGCCATACGGACACGCAGGAACACACGCTGATACTCAGAAAAATAAGCACAAAGCTTAGCATTTAATCCTAAGCCTGGTTCAAGGAAATGGCTATGTGATGCATGTGTGTGTGTGTGCGTGTGTGTGCGTGCGTGCGTGCGTGTGTGTGTGTGTGTGTGTGTGTGATGGAGAGAGAGAGAGAGGGGGGGGGGAGAGAGAGTGCGCGCGCGCGCGCGAACGACAATGCACCAGTGTGTGCAAGCCTGTTTGTGTGTGTGGCTACATATGGGCATATATGGATACGTGTGTGTGAGCGTGTGTGTGTGCCGGCGGCGCGCGCGCGCGCGCTGTATGTGTGTGTGTGTGTGTGTGTGTGTGTGTGTGTGTGTGTTGTGTGTGTGTGTGTTGTGTACTCGACAGTGCACGAGTTTGTGCAAGCAACGAGTGTGTGCAAGCCTGTATTTGTGTGTATGGCTACATATGGGCACATATGGATACGTGTGTGTGTGTGTGTGTGTGTGTGTGTGTGTGTGTGTGTGTGTGTGTGTGTGTGTGTGTGTGTGTGCACCACATGCCCTCCTTCAGTGGCCATAGACAAGAGAAAAACAAAGTTTCAGTCTGCTGTCCTCATTTTTCATTTCCACTTTGTATGTTTTTATGTTCAATAATATCTTTTTCTTCTTACTCTTTTTGTTTCACTAACAGGATTTTCACATCATGTATTGTCTATCTAAACTTGCAATATTGGAGACACATGATAAATGCACACTCCTGTCTAGATATTTCTTTATGTTACTCTGGTGATGTCGGTATATTAGATGCAAGTGTTTACGTATGTCTGGGATTTTGTTCTGTTATTTGTAAACAGTTATATTCATCCGGACTTTTTATTTCGTTCTCCTATATGGTTTTATTAGACCTGCGTGCTCGCGTGTGTCCTTGTGTTGCACTTGTCTTATCCTCCTATTTTATGCGGAGACTCCAGCGTGAAATGAAATGTTAACGCGATCAGCATGGGTTCAGAATTATCTGATTTCAACCGTTTCGCTAAGGAATTAAACGTTGGTGTCCTTTTCTGGCTGTTGATCGGTGTCCTTCTCCTGATCTCACCTCAGATTTCCCTCCCGGATCAAAACCAATGTTATTTTCTCCTCTGAAAATGTCTTCAAGGTTGCTCAGGTTGAAGAAGGACCTGTCTTCACGTGTGGTGGTTGTCTAGATTTTTGTTTCTGTCGAAGGATTTGGTAACAGTGAGAGAAAATGTCAAGCCGATGGCACCGATAAACGTTCTCATTCAGTAGAAAAACTACGTCAAGAAATCCTAATGGAGCTGATATATCCAGAGAAAAGATGTGCCCCATGCCTTTGCAAATAGTGTGTGTGTGTGTGTGTGTGTGTGTGTGTGTGTGTGTGTGTGCGCGCGCGCGCGAGTGGGCGCGAGCATGCGTGTGTAAACAGTCTCTTTTAAGCCATATTTGGAAATCCCTTTCACTCACTCTTTCACACACACACACACACGCGCGCGCGCGCGCGCATTTCTCCCACATGCAGGCATGTGCATGTGCATGAGTGTGTGTGAATGAGCATGTGTGCGTGCGTGTTTTTGTACGTAGGTGTGCGTATGTGTACTAGCTCAAGTATACCACCCCCCCCTCTCTGTCTCTCTCTCTCTGTCTCTGTCTCTCTCTCCCTCTCTCCCCTCTCTCTCTCTCTCTCTCTTTGTGATAATCTTCATGGAGAAAGTTTAATGGTAAAATTAAAGGGTACGTTATTCACTTGTAAACTTCAAGAAGCAGATTTACACTGCTAAACTTCAAGGTGCAGATTTACACTGGTAAACTTCAAGGAGCAGATTTACACTGGTAACCTTCAATGACCTGATTTACACTGATACACTTCATGGAGAAGGTTTAACGGTAAAATTAAAGGACCAGTTATTCATTGGTAACCTTCAAGAAGCAGATTAACACTGGTAAACTCAAGATGCAGATTAACACTGGTAAACTTCAAGATGCAGATTAACACTGGTTAACTTCAAGATGCAGATCAACACTGGTAAACTTCAAGATGCAGATTAACACTGGTAAACTTCAAGATGCAGATTAACACTGGTAAACTTCAAGGAGCAGATTAACACTGGTAAACGTCAAGGAGCAGATTAACACTGGTAAACTTCAAGGAGCAGATTAACACTGGTAAACTTCAAGGAACAGCTGCACACTGACGAACATTAAGGAACAGATTCAGTCAGAAAAACTTCAAGACTTACATTTCCAAACTTCACTGTGTTCAGCTTACACTGGCAATTTCCCAGGGACAGATTCAGACTGGCATTCATTAAAAACAGATACATATTGCCAAACCTTTCGGGGCAGATTAAGACTGACAAACATCAAAGACATATTTATACTGCCAATCTCCCCAGACTAGCAAACAATAAAGGTAGATTTATACTGGCAAACATCAACAGGCAGAACTGCGAAACTTCAAAAGATGGACCTTAACACCCGCACAAATCAAACTGCAAATTGACGTGTCCGTCTGGCAAACTTCAGATTCATACGTTGATATCTGGAGAGACATGAAAACAGATTTTGCCACAGAGCACTTTCGTTCTGTGATCTGCATTTTACAGGCTCAGGTGGCATCGTTCCTGTTGACCTAATGTGATTATGATCTTTCGCTTCCCTCGTTTCCCTAGCCGAGCAATGTTATGGGCGGGCATGAGGGACGTTTATGCCCTAGGTGTATGCGTTTTTATCGACATAGTTCTCTCTCTCTCTCTCTCTCTCTCTCTCTCTCTCTCTCTCTCCTCTCTCTCTCTCTCTCTCCCTCTCTCTCTCCTAACAACTCTAATGCTCAGCAAGTTTACCTTGACATTCAGAAAAATATCAACCTTCTCGTTAAATGGACACAACTCAATCACATGTCTCTGCATCCTCAAAAAACGAAATTCATGTTGATTACAACAAGGCAAAAACGTCAAAATGTAACCGAAAACTTGCCAATCCTTTATATTGGTAACGAAAAAATCAAAGAGGTTTCTAATCACAGAGTCTTAGGAATAACAATCGACAACAACCTATCTTGGTCGAAACATTTAGAACTTCTTTCCAAAAATCTTGCCGTAAAACTGTATCAGCTCAGGAAAATAAAAAAAACTTTTTAGATTATCACACCAGAAAATTATTCTTTCAATCTTATATTCAACCAAATATTGACTATGCCTCAACACTCTGGGATTATCTAGCAATAAGGTGCTTAAACACTTGACTAGTATATACAAGAGAGCTGTCAAAATAACAATTGATGAACCCTCGCTAGGGCACCCTGATTATGAACGAGCAGGTATCCTTCCATTTAAGACCAAACTATTGTACAATAAAACACTCTTTATGCATAAAATACTACACCGGCAGTGCTCCTTCCTATTTAATGAATATATTTACTTTTAATGATCATCGACATTCGCATAAAATAAATTCCCTTTCCCATCAATTAATTTATGCAAATCAAGCCTTGCTTATTCTGGGGGCTGGCTGTGGAATAATATCCCAGAAAAACTAAAAAACGAACCAAACACTAGTAAGTTTAAATCCAATCTTTTTACGTACTTGATGTATCTGTCTGATCTTACACCACTTTACCCAAAGATGTACCAATAACTGCTCTGTGAAAATGTTTCATTTTCCTTATCAGTTCTTCCTTTACCTCCATCCCCCCTCCTGTCATTCTTAATTGTCCCCCATCCCACCCCATCCCACTCCCACCGTCTCCCACACCTTCTGTCGGTGTTCCCTCTGTACATAGATTTTTGTGTCCTTTTGTATTTTCATATTTCATATTTAAGAGTTATTTTCCATTATTTTATATTAATCAATATTTTTTTTCTTTTCCTTTCTTAAATTTCTTTTGGCCCCGGAGGGCTGGATGTAAAAAAGCAGTGATGCTTATTCCATTACCCTCTGAAAATAAAATTTGTTCGTTCGTTCGTTCGTTCGTTCTCCCCCTCCCCCTGTGTGTGTGTGTGTGTGTGTGTGTGTGTGTGTGTGTGTGTGTGTGTGTGTGTGTGTGTGTGTCCGTCTGTGTGTATGCGCGCGTGCATGTGTGCATGCACGTGTCTGTGTATGTGAGGTGTGTGTGTGTGTGTGTGTGTGTGTGTGTGTGTGTGTGTGTGTGTGTGTGTGTGTGGTGTTGTGTGTGTGTGTGTGTGTGTGTGTGTGTGTGTGTGTGTGTGTGTGTGTGTGTGTGTGTTCATGTGTGTGTGTCTCTGTCTGTGTGTGTGTGGTTGTGTGTGTTCGGTGTTGTGTGTGTGTGGTGTGTGTGTGTGTGTTGTGTGTGTGTGTGTGTGTGTGTTGTGTGTGTTCGATTGTGTGTGTATGTGTGTGTGTGTGTGTGTGTGTGTGTGTGTGTGAGGTGTGTTGTGTGTGGTGAGAGAGAGAGAGCACGCGCGCATGCAATTGTGTCCCTTTGTGTGTATGTATGTCTAGTCTTTGACAGGACGCCACTGTCTTCTGTGAGATTTGAACCGTGTTGCAAGACAGTTCTTGCACCTACATTTACCATATGAATGACAACATTAAAACGACAAAGTATTTTCATTTCAAACCTTAAAGTCACCAAGGTACGACATGAAAGCAAACTGAATTCAACCTCCTTCTTTAGCTACAGTTTTTATTTATTATTTTTTACCTGCGTTAGCAGCATGCTTCCAAGGCAGCATTCACACCCAAATTGTGATGGCCGCTGTAGTCGACTGGACGTAAAAGACCACCAGTAGCAGCAGACACGCTCTTACAGACAGAGCGGATCAGATCTGATTGCAGACGCCACGATCGGATCATTCGCTGATCCTGAAGTGAGGGGAGGAATTAGGTTTGTCTGGCCATCAATCTGAGTCACTGGGTGAAGCCGAGGAGAGGGTCAACACAGGACAGGGAGAAGAGAGAGAAAGGAAGGGAGCCAGGGAGAGGAGGAAGGGTAGGGGGAAAGAAGGGATGGGAGAGAAGAGAAACAAGTGGAAAGGGTAAAAGGAGGCACTGATAAGGACGGGTTATGATGGACAGACAGACAGAGAAAGACAGACAGAAAAGGGGAAAAGATGGAAGGAGATACTGATAAGGACGGGTTATGATGGACAGACAGACAGAGAAAGACAGACAGAAAAGGGGAAAAGATGGAAGGAGATACTGATAAGGACGGGTTATGATGGACAGACAGACAGAGAAAGACAGACAGAAAAGGGGAAAAGATGGAAGAAGGTACTGATAAGGATGGGTTATGATGGGCAGACAGACAGAGAGAAACAGACAGAAAAGGGGAAAAGGTGAAAGAAGGTATGGATGAGAAGGACGGGTGCAAAATGGGCAGACAGACAGACAGACAGACAGACAGAAACACAGACAGACGCAGGCAGACGTAGATACAGAGAGAAGTACCAGACAGAGAAAGAAAAAAAATGGTGGAGGCGGCGAAATGGAGTGAAGGTAGAGAAATGATGGCAGAATAAGGGGGTGGGAGAGGGGGGGGGGTGAGGAAGCGAGAACGTGTAAACATAAATTCATCACACCTCTGTGTCCTATTCATTCATACCATTTTCGCTCCAATCAATCTCTTTTGCACAGAGTACTTACTTCGTCAAACGTCTTTTAATAGTTCTAGACAATGTTATTCTCCAACAACTTTGTTACACTTACATGTGCGTGTGTGTGTGTGTGTGTGTGTGTGTGTGTGTGTGTGTGTGTGTGTGTGTGTGTGTGTGTGTGTGTGAGCGCGTGCACGCATGCAAGCATGCATTTGCCTCTGTGTGTCTTTCAGTGCGTGTAAACCCCTCTCTCTCTCTCTCTCTCTCTCTCTCTCTCTCTCTCTTACACATGCATACAAACATACACATGTACACGCACATACAAGCACTCACACACAAATGCATACACACACACACACACACACACACACACACACACACACACACACACACACACACACATCCGCCAACACCTAATAAACCCGGCAAATTCAATTCCCAGTCAGCCTGCGGAGCCACTTGGCCACAGACTCCATGGCTACGCCAACCAGGAGCAGACAATTCATCTCGCCTCAGACAACATCGTGACATACTGCAGAACAGACAAATCGGCGATAGGCCACAAAACCACATTAAAGATTCTTCTGGAATCGCTAAATAGTTAACAATGAACACGGCCGGCAACTCACACTCCTAAACAAAACAAGGACACATAAATCAAACCCAGCAATGACTGAAATGTCCAATAATGCTTGCATACACTCATACACAGTACTTAAATGCCGCATCAAGTGCTGACTTCATCACCACTTTACAGCATCGGGTGAACTGGATTACATCATGATTTTATCCTGACACATGCTTTAATCTACATAAACAACAAAAAGAGAGACAGACGTGAGGAGATCGGGGAAGGAAAGGGAGAGGGATGAGAAAAGGTAGGTGGTGGGGGCAGGGAGGTGAGAAGAGAGAAAACTTAGAGAATACAGGCTGAAATACAGCTTCTTTCTCTTCTTTTCTCGTCAGTCTTTGGTGGACGCAACATGAATGTCGTCGTTAAGGGCTAGAGGTCTGAAGCTTACATTTGGATTCAGCGTCAGCATCCACTACAGACAATATGCAAGACAGATTTAATCCTTCCGGGAAAGTGGGGTTAAGGGACTTAACTCCATCAGAGTAACAACAATGTGAGCGGGGCAGCAAAAATGACAAATGTTATTCTGGGTGCTAACAAGATTTAAACTCCGTACCTCTGACTGCAATCTCAATGCTCTACTTTTTTTTTCAAATCATGCAATGCTCTTTTTCCTTTATCTTTTAGTACCTATGATAAGACGTGATCTGCTTGGACCATACTCTGTGCATTTCTCACACTTTTAGAGCATAAACGAATCTAGAAACTAACCCTTCGCCAGCAATTGAAAGAGAAGGCCAGTTTACACCCTTGGTATGGATGATACTCATTAGCATGTGCTCTCCATGAAAAAAGAATTGAAATATGAGAAAAATTGTGAGATACTGATGTTTGTCTAAACCATTGAAAGAAATGGGAAACGACTGAACGTGGCGTCAGCAGGCAGCTCTTTAGTCAGCTCTACCCAGGTAGGCAGCCCGTTGTGTAAAGGAGAGTGTAGACTGTAACCAACGACAGGCGCTATACAAGTGTTCTCAATAATGATAATATCAACTATCCCCATTTCAATGATCCTCCCTGCCAGTGACATGCCTGCAGCTCTCTGTCCCCAGTTATAAGACCATAGATCAGGGGAGTGGCGTGTGTAACGTTTGAGCATGCTCTCTGTCCAGGTTGTACGACCGCAGATCATTGGAGTGGCATAAGTTGATCTTGTTGTCGTACCCTGGCTAAAAGACTCCAGGGATCATCCGAACAGCCGAAGTACCTGAACACTACGGTACAAAGCATCAGCTAGGGATGAGAACATCACGTGTGTGACCGTTTTTGATTAGCCCGCCACGTGGGCAGCCACACTCCGACTTCAAGGGATTTTGGAAACTAACAATGTTATGCTAGGAGCTTGTCACGACTGAAGACAATCCCGGCATAGCTATGCAGAGCATAACAACATTTTGATGTAGCCTTGGTTTTCTAGCCTATGTCAATTGGTCTGAAACAGCCTTAAGCCAAGGCGTGAGTGGCATAAGTGACCTCAGTTAGATCATAAGGTCATCGTGACTGATGACTGGACACAACACTCTTTCCTCGGTTACATAACTGTATATCATACGGGCATCCCTTCTCTTCTCCAACACCCCTCCCCTCTTCTCTCTACTCCTCTTCACTCCTACCTCCCCATCCTTTCCTCACCCCTCCTCCCTCCCAGCCTGGAATCATACATTCTGTTTGGGCATTGAATCTATTTTGGTTGGCAAATTTGTTGTTCATTTTTGTAATTTAGATAAAGCGTATAACGCATGCACGCACACAAGCATGCACTGTTTATCGTGAAAGAAGCAAGTTCCACACTCTTGTCAGTTTTCCAGCATGGCTGGCTGGTTAGCCGAGACCAAACGGGAAACAATCTTGGCTGTCCACGCCACAAGTGTCCTGACCTTTGCACGCTGATTAGAGCTTTGACACCCCCTGATGTACCGCTCTATTTTCGGCCCTCCCTATTTGCCCATCCATTTCCCCGTGATAGCACTTTCTAATGCAGCGTGTCCCAGTTTGTGTAGAATGAAGCTTTGCAGGGTTTAGGGGGGAGCAATGTGCGCCCATCATCCAAACTTCTGAGAACCTTCTGGAATCTTTGGCCTGTATGTAACAAACTGAACTTGTATGAACCCTCTCTTTATATGAACTCTGTGTGTGTGTGTGTGTGTGTGTGTGTGTGTGTGTGTGTGTGTGTGTTGTGTGTGTGTGTGTGTGTGTGTGTGGTGTAGTGTGTTTCATCATTCCCCTGGTGAGAACAATTCATTTTCTTAGATGTATTGTGAAGAGACAACCCTACATACATTCTGATACTCCCACCCCAACCTCTATTTCACACCCTCTCAACATTCTGGCTGTGTGCACATGGTTAAGCAACAAATATCTGCATTTTTGTAGTTCCATTTCTGGTGAGTGTGTTTGCCATCTGCACTTGCACTTCTGGTAATTACATCCACCTTCTGCACTTGCAAATCTAATGTACATTCAGATTCTGCATTTGCAGCCCCAATGTGTACTTACAGATCTGATGTGTGTATCTGCCTTCTGCACATACACTTCTGATGTGTACATTCGCCTTCTGCACTTACAGTTCTGATGTGTACGTTCGCCTCCTGCATCTGCAGTTCTCATATATGCCTTCGTATTCAGCGTGGAAAGCTCTGATGTGTGCATTTACCTTCTGCATTTACAGTACATATATGTTCGTCTACTGCAATTGCGTTTCTGATGTGTGCGTGTTTCTTTCCCAATCTACACACGGTTATGGTTTGGATGCTTTCTGAGTTTGATCTCCCAAGTGTTGATTACTAGTATTTCCATTAATATTTCTGCTTCATCAACATGCTGAAAAAATAAACAGCATAATTTTCTATACAACATTCTCACTCCTGAAGATTACTTTATTGGTGTGAACTTGTCAAATATGTCCTGCTTCAAATCACTGTTTCAAGATTCTAGATTTAACATTCTATTGTCCACTGATAACCATTTTTCTGACTGGACTTTTTTCCTTTCGCTGCAAGAGAAACAACAAGGTCAATTATTAAAAACAAAACAGATAAACAAACAAACAACAAATATACTGAACTCAGAAGTAAGTACAAAAGAATTAAGGACAAAACTTACCTACCTATTTCATCAAAGCAACACCAACAACGGTAATGTGGAAAATTAAACAATGTATACAGAGTTTACAACATGAGATTAAACATAGCACATAAAGTTTCAAACAAAAAGCATGAGTTTCAAAGTCATCTCCTTATCATCCCTCACCCTGCATGAAGCTCCTTCATCCAAACATCCTTCACACTGTGCACAGCCCACAACAGCGCATGCACACCACCCAAGAGGTGCAAAACTCATCAAGGTACTCACATTAGCCATACATTATAATTCATTATAAACAAACGGCACAGAACCCATACTGGGTGGTCAAGGCAGTTTTAAAAGAATTTTGAAGAGCAAATGCTGAGGGATAAAGATAATACTTGCACGAGTTTTTCCTTTCAAGGAGCGCAGAGTGGCTGGCCCAAATACAACTAAAAGGAACTATAAGTGCACTTGGGATAGGGTACACCTCTGTCAACATCGAACGTCTGAATTAGAGTCACACCAAGATTCCGTGACTGACCACGCCGCACAACCCTTTCATTACTGTCAATGGGCAGGAACAAGTTCTCTCTCTCTCTCTCTCTCTCTCTCTCTCCCCTCTCTCTTTCTCTAACACACACACACACACACACACACACACACACACACACACACACACACACACACTGCACACACATGCACACACACACAGAGGGTCGTACACGTAAAAGCCTAATGAAAGAACTAGATTTATGAGATTTATGGCCAGCAAAGGCAGATGAAGTCCCTAACAATACCTGTCCCTTTCTGGGATAGAATCTTCTCTTGCTGAGAACCCAAAACAAAAGCGGTAGATTAAGACACCAAAGGGTACGAGAGTTTCCAACAGCTTGAAAAAACACTCTTCTTCCTACCTCTCCTGTTTTCACCTTACTCGGAAGAAAAACAATTAAAAGATGGTGAACCTTACCAATTCACTCTTATACATAAATCCTGCAAGTTACCACCTTTCTGTGTCCTGTTTCATGTATTCAGAAGTTTTAGACATTAGTTGTTTTCCTTTCTCTCTGCTTTTCAACTATTTCTCTTGTTTTGTTACATTTAACTAATCACACACCGCCTGAAGCGAAGTTCAGATGATTATTTCGAAAATTATCATTTTCAGTTATCTTCTTGATCTTTGCTTTCATTTATTAGGCCTGTGTAGTCCTGAAACCTTGTGGCTGTCTGCTTGGTTCAATTGCTTAAAGCATGAACATTTGTGAGCTCATGCCCACCCATGGCTCAGACATTGGTGCCCAGCTGTACCAACGACAGCAAGAAGAAAATGATAGAATTGTATATGCGTGGGGGAATAATCTCATTTTTGGAACAGACTGATGTCACGATAGCTAACCCTCAAATTAAATCCAAACACATTTGATTATTTTTTGTAAATCAGCTGTGAGCAGTCGCAATAAAAGAAATCCTGTGACAAATCCAAGCAACTAACAAGCAAACGAACATTCGCACAACTCGTGCACCTGTGAAGACTCGAGCTGCAACGGAAACAAAAAGTAGACGCAAAGTCAGCACTTCTCCAGTTCGCTCATTCATCAACTCGTGCAGCTCTGAACAGTCGAGCTGCAACGGAAACAAAAAGTAGATGCAAAGTCAGCACTTCTTCAGTTCGCTCATTCATCAACTCGTGCAGCTCTGAACAGTCGAGCTGCAACGGAAACAAAAAGTAGACGCAAAGTAAGCACTTCTTCAGTTCGCTCATTCATCAGTTCTATAACAAGACAAACAGAGAGGCAACATAGATCTGACTTGCATGAGATGAATACATGCTTCTGGAGAAAATAAGAGTAGAGTGGGTGGAACAAAGACATATGGCCAAATAGATGGGCCATGTAGAATCAATCGCAACAACTGTAGAACGATAGTCGTGGCACTATCTGGGCCTTGCAGAAAAAGAAATAAAACATAACGGCTATTCCCTGACGCCTTTGACCAAACAAATCACTTGGTTTGGAGCGTTTGCCCGTTACGCCCATAGCAAATAATGCTCAGGAACACAAAACCAAAGTAAAGCTTCACAATGATTTCCATGCTCCCCAGAAATAAACTGATGAGTCAGATGAAAATGATATGAGTTAGATGAAAATGATATTAAGGATCTGTTATTTCTATGCGTGTGCAAGTGTGCTCAACTGATATTTTCAATGTTAAAATATTGCTTATTGTCCTCATTTCATTCTAAGAAAAATGTACACACCTTCATAAATTCAGGCGCTAATGACTTAAGCAGGGAAGAAAATTTGAAACAACGAAAGATTAGAGTTGAAATGGAAGGAATGTAAAGAGAGTTAGAAACAACGATTTAAAAAAAAAACAGAAGAAGGAAGGAGGGAAGAAGAGAGGCAGACAAAAGTAAGACACAATAAGCCAGATCACCCAGAAGGAGAGAATGCCTGTGCTTTTGCTTGGCAGGAAAGAGTAGAGAGAGTGAGCAGAGCTGTTACTGGTTGGTGTGTGTGTGTATGTGTGTGTGTGAGAGAGAGAGAGAGAGAGAGAGAGAGAGAGAGAGAGAGAGAAGCTGGGGGGGGGGGGCGGGGAGCAGAGAGGGACAGACACCAGCACACGTGTTCATTCAAACGTACGTCTGCATGCACGAGTCTCTCTGTGAACTCCTTCCCTCCCTGGGGGGTGTTCCCGGGATGTTTATGGGGAGGGTCTGAGCCCAATTCCCTTCACTGCGCAGACACAATGAAAAGAACCTCTGATTAGATTGTCTGCCCGTCAGCCGCTGCAGATGCACCAACCTCTCCACCCTCTCCCCTCCTTCCGCTCTCCCTATCCTTTCACACCAACACCCCCTCCCCCGTCCTCAGCTGTACCCTTCATCCCTACTCCCTCATCCTCCCAAGCCTTTTTCTTTCCCGATGAATCTTTGCCGACTCACAATCCTGTTTATTCGTGCCCCCAACTAAACCATCCCACCGTGTTATTGTTCCAAAGAACAACAGAAGCGTTACAGATGTTTCGGGAAATATTTACTGGCTCTTTTTCTGGATCGACTTCAATTGCAGTGGGGTTTGTCCCTCCACTACTTCAAACTACAGAGGTTACAAAAATAGCCAGAGTTACTCGACAGCCAAGAGAGAGAGAGGCAGACAGACAGAGACACACACACACACACACACACACACACACACACACACACACACACACACACACACACAGAGAGAGAGTTTTGTGAATCTGGGCCAGTATGTTCAACAGGCGTTTTGAGACAGAACAATTGAGAAAGCGATCGTTTGTTAGTAAACATTATCCTTGACAAAAGCCATCCCATTTAAACAATGACGAGTTTGCTTTTCTCTTTGATGTTGTGTTACTGTGCTACCTATGTTGTTCACTGATATATAAACCAGTTTTAATGAATGCGTAGGCTATCTTTCATGGGAAAACCTTGTACAGTTCCCGGAGTTTTTGTTAATTTCAATGACTTTTAAACCAATCTTTAAAGGACTCGGCTGTTTTATGTGGTGCAGTTCATCAGAACATAGCCAAATTGAATCGTTTTGAGTACTTTCTTTGTGCACATTTAAAAATAGACTAAAACTATTGCAACAATGCTCATATACATAGAGGGACACACGCACGCACGCACGCACACACACACACACACACACCCCACACACACACACACACACACACACCACACACGAGCACTCACGCATTCACACATTTTCTCTTCTAACATGCATACACACACTCACACACGAGTGCACGTGTGCTCACACACATGCACGTTTGCACCACACACACACACACGCGCGCGCGCGCGCGCGCGCGCACGCACGCTAGCAAGCACGTACGCGCGCACACACACACACACACACACACACACGCTCGCATACAAACACCAATAGGCACAACATAGAGCACCTCTCTCTCTCTCTCTCTCCCTCTCTCTCTCTCTCTCTCTCTCTCTCTCTCTCTCTCTCTGAGTTTGTGTGTGTGTGAGCGAAAGAGAAAGAAAAAAAAAAGAGAGAGAGAGAGAGAGGAGAGAGAGAGAGAGAGAGAGAGAAACAGCTAAGTCAGCAGAAACCAGCAAAATCAGCGAAAACAGCCATCATAAATCCCTAGAGTGCCAACGACAGCCACTGATGAACACAGATCTTAAGAACAGCCTCTGCGGTCTGCGGGGGCCTCTTAATGGGGGTCATGGCCACCAAACACAGAAATGAAGCGCCTACATTTGCTCGCAGGGTCACTTTCGTTTTAGAAGGACGTAAGATCAGATAGTTTATGCGTTTTCCTGCTTAACTGAGGGCCGTGAGTTCCAACTACTAACACAGTTGGATTTTCACAACGTGAGAACTGTTCTCTGTCCACCCAGCAGTCAAACAGGCACTTGATTCAAGGTTAAGGTGGCAAGATTCGCTCCGCCTTTCAACATTTTATGTCTCAGACATGGTGAACCTCTAACAGTTTGCTGTCTCTACAGCCATTGGGCTATGGGGCTTAGTCTTTTTTCCTAACTTTTTAATTTGAAGTTCATCTTGGTGCTACTGTATAGTATGTCACATTTCTAGTATGTCATATTTCTTATCTGACTAGTTTTTATTCACCATACGATGGGGAAAAAAGTGGAGGAAAACATGTGCAGGCAAACAATTTCTCCGTCACGGTGACAACAATTTAGCAAAACTCTGGATAGAAAGAAAAAAGAGAGAAGATGTGTATGTGTGGGAAGGAGAGAATAAAGTGTGAGTAAAAAGTAAATAAAGTGTTCAGCATGTCATTTTTCACTGTGGGTTGATGAGGCCTTTCCAGGATTAAACTGCGCCACCCACTGAAACTACGAATGTTCATCTTTTTGACTTTTTAGATTCGTGATCATCTGTTTCTCTTGGTTGACACAACGACTTTCTTTTGCAAAGTCCATTACGAACTATTCTTGATTTGTTTTATAGATTATTAGATAGGTTGATCCCTGATCCCCATGTCCATCGTTTTTCCTTCTACACACTATGCAACTGTCCCACACTCTCCCCTCACCCCCCACTCCCCATCGCCACCTTTCTTTCTCTTTCTATGATAACATTCTAACATTGTGAACATTATCTTAATTATTGTCAACACAACCCCTTCAAAACGTTTTCCTGTCTTTCCAAACTGATCACAGATAGCATACAGGAAGCATCAAACTCCATCTTGTCAACAGAGCCATCTTAACGCCTGTCCAGGGTTGATTTTCGTCTCCTGGATGGACTCATCAGCAGACCTGACCTAGAAGTGCTAGTCCCTCCATGTTGTGAAAGAAGTGGAGGGGGACACTAGTTGCAATTCCATGTCGCATGTTGAAGGCATTCGCCTCTTCCTACTGGTCTAACAGGCTCTGTGTTTGCCTTCTCCCGGGATTGGCTGTCTGGTTGGTTTTAGTGGCAAGTTATCAAGTTTGCCCACACTTGGTGGTTCACGTATAGACAAAGCGTATATGCAGACAGTAGTGGGCTGACCTCGCTGAACACTGGACAAGAAGAAGCTGCCATGTAGTAGTTAACTGAGAAGGCAAGCCAGCCAACTGAACCGAACAATTTTCTCACCCGGCAGAGAATGCGCACCTGTGCATGCGAAAACTGGACGCTGATAAAGACGAATCTAGAGCAAACGAGGCAAGATACAGTTGCTGTCCTATCTACTTCTTTGCTGGTGTCTAAGAGAGACGGAGAGTTTATCACCAACAATTCAAATGCGCTCTGGCCAGATTCCTTGGTGGCCAGTGGAAGGCCATGGCTATTAGCAGTCCAGATCAGATTGGAGTTGAGGACGTGGGCGAGTAGAGGATTGGGGCAATGGGGAAGAAGGATCAAGAAAACAGGTGTCCGCACGCGTGTGTGCGTGTGTATGTGAGGTGCTTCTCGTGTGTGTGTGTGTGTGTGTGTGTGTGTGCGTGTGCGTGTGCGTGTGTGTGTGTGTTCGTTCTTTAATTTAATGTCTATCCACTTTACAGTGATCTTAGACAAAAACAACAGACAAACGAACAGGCATACAAACAAATAAAGACAAAACAGAAAAACACATGTAAAAGGGGCCGGTGTATGTCGGTGTGTGTGTGTGGGAGGGGGGGGTATAAGTGTGTGTGTTGTTTTAAAAATGTCATTAAAAGTGTATGGAGTGTGGAGGTAGTGTAGTATACTAATCTTTGCATGCATAGTCTATTTAGTTAATGAGATACCAATAAGTGACTATCACATTAACCCCATTCTAATCTACCGGCATAACGGTAAACTGCTTTAGCCTGGATTCATATCTGAACATTTTTAAAGAAAAAAACATTTTAACCATTGAAATAATAAGAAAATAAATCAAACAAATAACTCGAGAATCAAAGTAAATGTCCAACTGGACTCTTAACAATTGCCCTAACAACTTCTATAGCCTTCGCTTCGTTCCCAAAAATGTCCCAAAAATTCGCGATTGATGGGTTCAAACTTAATAACCAAATAGGTAAATACTTCTGAGTATTTCTGCAAAGGAAGATGACATGGAATAGTGTAATATTATGGCCACAAATGCAAGTGACATTTTTACAATATTTTGTTTTGTATGCATCAAGTCTGAGTCTAAAGATCAGACTCTTCAAAAGTCGTTCCTGGTGGAGATTGTGTCCCGTTTTATATTTTACAAGCTTCTTAAAGAATTTTCCCTTGTTCTCCTTTGTTATGTTTGGACACTCTTTTTGTCTTCCTATCACCGAATCCCATGATGCTTTACCTAAAAGGCTATAATTTTCATACAAGGATAAAGGAATATTTATTTTTGTAAAGCTCTTTTCCTTAGCTGCACCATTTTTGGCTAACCGATCAACCCTTTCATTTGCTGCCAAACCACAATGTGATGGAATCCAACAAAAGTCAATAGAAGAACCACGTAAAGACAAAAAATGAATTAAATGGTATATCTCAGATATCATTTCTCCTCTCACTCTTGTATGAGAATATTTTAAAGCGTGTGTGTGTGTGTGTGTGTGTGTGTGTGTGTGTGTGTGTGTGTGTGTGTGTGTGTGTGAGGTGCTTGTGTGTGTGTGGTGTGTGTGTGTGTGTGTGTGTGTGTGTGTGCGTGCGTGTGTGTGTTGTGTGCGTGTGTGTGTGTGTGTGTGTGTGTGTGTGTGTGTGCGCGCGTGTGAGGTGCTTTGTGTGTGTGTGTGTGTGTGTGTGTGTGTGTGCGTGTGTGTGTGTGTGTGTGAGGTGCTTTGTGTGTGTGTGTGTGTGTGTGTGTGTGTGTGTGTGTGTGTGTGTGTGTGTGTGTGTGTGCGCGTCTGTGTATGTGTGTAGGTAGGTTGGATAGGTGCCGAGGGAGTGAAGGGGAGGTGGGCAAGAACGCAGAGCAACGTTTCAATGGGGCTACGGTTTTTTTTATTGTTATTGTTTTACACCTTCTAATAGAAAACAGTCGTCTATTCTCTGCCAAGTATGTGTTACTGGGAGAGAAAACTTACCTTTCACATTTCTTCTCAAAGGTTAAATGTGACAATTAGAACCCTACAAAACGTTATTCCCACATTCCCACTCACCCCCACCCCTTTCCCCACATTTCATCGTTAACACCACTCTTCTCTCGTGCATTCTTTTTTTGTCCAGAATTTACAGCCAGTTTTTGAGCTATGCTCTTGTCTCTTTTTCCCTTACAGTCAACTGACATCTGTCAACAGAGTGCCATCGCCTGAAGCATTGT
>CM065731.1:51057903-51075403 GCA_033310375.1 Conus canariensis
CAGACAGAAGCAGACAGAGAACAGTAGACAGACAGAGAGAAACAGACAGACAGACAGAGGAACAGACAGACAGACAGAAACAACGACAGACAAACAGGCAGACACAAGAGAGAAACAGGCAGACAGAAACAGAAGACAGACAGAAACAGACAGACAGAGAGAACAGCAGACAGACAGACAGAAGGAGAAACACACAGCAGAACAGAGAACAGACGAGACAGACAGACAGAACAGACAGACAGACGCAGGCAGAGGTAGACAGACCAGAGAGAGATAGAAAGAGAACAGAGAAAGAGGGCAGAGTAAGGAGACGGGAAGAGAGTCAGATAGTGAGACGGTGTAAACAGAAATTTAGAATGCCTCTAACTATGTACAGCATCCTATATATTTCCATCGTTTTCGCTCCAAATATTTTTTTTTTTTTTTGCACAGAATACTTAGTTCATCAAATGTGTCAGAGTTCTTTTTTTTCAAGACAATGTTATTCTCCGACTTTTTTCGTTATTGATACATGGTGTGTGTGTGTGTGTGTGTGTGTGTGTGTGTGTGTGTGTGTGTGTGTGTGTGTGGTGTGGCGTGTGTATGTGCGCGCGCGTGTATGCACTTGTCTGTGTGTGTGTGTGTGTGTGTGTGGGTGGGTGGGGGTGGTGTGGTGAGCCCTCTCTCTCTCTCTCTCTCTCTCTCTCTCTCTCTCTCTCTTTCTTAGACATACATGCAAACATAATTATGTAATTATGTGTGTTCACGTACATGTGACATTTCACAGACACATGAATACACGTATGCGCTCACACATACATTATATACACTCAAGCTCACACACACACACACACACACACACACACACACACACACACACACACACGCACACACACACACACACACACACACGCACGCACGCACGCACACACACACACAACACACACACACACACACACACACACACACACACACACACACACACACACACACACATGGGCATCTGCCAACACCTAATGAACCCGGCAAATTCAATTCCCAGTCAGCCTGCGGAGCCACTTGGCCACAGACTCCATGGCTACGCCAGCCAGGAGCAGACAATTCATCTCGCCTCAGACAACATAATGACATACTGCAGAACAGACAATTCGGCGATAGGCTACAAAACCACATTAAAGATGCCGCCGGAATCGGTAGTTAACAATGACAAACACGGCCAACAACTCTCGCTCCTTCACAAACCGAGGGTGCATAACTCCAACCCAACAATGATTGACGTTCCCCACATGCTTGCGCACACACATATAAAATACTTGAATGCCGCATCAAAGCCGAGTTATCACCAGACACGGTACTCGCTGGACTGGATTACATCACGATTTTACCCGGACATATGCCCTAATCTACTAACCGTCGTGAAGGGCTTGAAGTCTGAAGCTTACATTTGGATTCAACTTATCCACTACAGACCACGTGCAAGGAGTAATCCTTTCAGGGACTTAACCTCCCTGACTCCACAACAACGACAACAATGTGAGAGGGGCAGCAAAAATAACAAATGTTGTGCTGGGTGCCAACAACATTTAAACTCGGTACCTCTGACTGCGATCTCAATACTTTATTTTTTTCAAATTTATGTAATGCTTTTTTTCTCTTTATCTTTCAGCACACTATGGTTAGACGTGATCTGCTTGGAGCATGGTCTGTGGCTTTTTTCACACTTATAACACACAGACAATTTTAGAAGCTGTCCCATCACCATCTGCTTGAAAAGAAGGCCAGTCTGACCATTGGTATGGATGAGACTCATACATGTAGCATGTGTTCTTCATGAAAAGAATGAAAGAATGAGAAAAATCTTAGAAACAGATTTTGATTGATGATTGAATGACACAGGAAATTACTAAATGTCCCTCGGCTGGGCTATAAGCAACATCACTGTTACTGACTGAATATAGCATAAGCTATTCTCAGTGAAGTCCGATGGATCTTGTGACAGACGTTTGAGCACACTTTCTTTCGTCAGCTACATCAGCTCAGGCCCGTCGTGACTTCACTTTGTGCACAGGTCTCTGTGTTCATGTATTGCAATAGTGAGCGAAGGAGGTGGAGGATGGGGTGAAAATCGGATGGGTTAGCGTGTTTGATCAACAGACACTCCTCTTCCCCCTGAATGCTTCGCTCTGCCGCCTTTCCCCATCACACCCCATATTCATGTCTCCAGCTTGCCTAGCATGGCAAGACAACACCCCCTTTCTGTTCCCCTGCACCCTTCTCCTCTTCCCTCTACTGTTCCTCACGCCAGCTCCCCATCGTCTGCTCACCCGTCTTTCCTCTCAGCTGAAAATCATCCCCTCTGTTCGGACATTGGATCTATTCTGGTCAGCAAATGCGTTTGTTTTTTGTTTTTGTTTTTTTTTTTGCAGCAAAAAGAAGCGTATAACGTATGCATGCACACATGCATGCACTGTTTATCATGAAAGAAGCAAGTTCCACACTCTTGTCAGTTTTCCAGCATGGCTGGCTGGTTAGCCGAGACCAAACGGGAAACAATCTTGGCTGTCCACGCCACAAGTGTCCTGACCTTTGCACGCTGATTAGAGCTTTGACACCCCCTGATGTACCGCTCTATTTTCGGCCCTCCCTATTTGCCCATCCATTTCCCCGTGATAGCACTTTCTAATGCAGCGTGTCCCAGTTTGTGTAGAATGAAGCTTTGCAGGGTTTAGGGGGAAGCAATGTGTGTCCATCATCCAAACTTCTGAGAACCTTCTGGAATCTTTGGCGTGTATATAACAAACTGAACTTGCATGAACTCTCTCTCTCTCTCTCTCTCTCTCTCTCTCTGTGTGTGTGTGTGTGTGTGTGTGTGTGTGTGTGTGTGTGTGTGTGTGTGTGTGTGTGGAGCATTCACCTGGCGAGACTTTTTTTCCCAGCATCATAGCAACATGTATTTGGCTGATGCAAGTCTTTTTTTTTGGAACCAAAGCTTTCTCTCTTTTTTCCCCCCTTTTTTTCTTTACCGTATAAACAATGACCTTACTTCATAAACTGCAACGACGACAAACAGAATTATTAGTGTATAAACAATGGGCTAACATAATCAATGCAACTATTACAAACAATTATTTCTGTGTAAACAATGAGTTACCATCATAACTGCGACTATTAAAACACAATTATTACTCTATAAACAACGATCTAACATAATGACTTCAACTGCTACAAACACATTATTACTGTTTTCATCACTTCCACCTCTGCCTTCGCTGCTGTAAAATTTTCACTGAGCTGGTTATCCTTCCAAAGCATACCTTAGACAACTCACTTTCAAACACACACACACACACACACACACACACACACACACACACACACACACACACACACACATGCCGTGCGGTGCACACATGCACACACACACACACCGCCCACACACACACACACACACACAACACCGCGCGCGCAGCACACACACACAACACACACACACACACACACAACACACACACCACACAGCACAACACACACACGCCCACACACACACACACACACACACACACACACACACACACACACACACACACACACACACCACACACACACCAAATCTGGCTCTGGAGAAGAACTGTACTTGTACTCGTAAAAGTTCATGAAAGGACTAGATGTAGGAGATTTGCGGCCTATGGGGCAGGTGATGTTCCTAACAAAGCCTGCCCTTTTCTGCCATAGGATCTTTCCTCGTTGCATACCCATAACGAGAGCGGTGGATCACAGGACAGGGAGGAGGATGAGTGTTTCCAACAATTCCAGGAGAGAAAAAAAAAACTTCCCGTTTCTTCCTGTCCTGTTTCCACCATGTATGAAGAAAATTTCATACACTGTGAATCTTACCAATTCACGACATAAATAAATCCAGAGCCTAACCCCCTTTCCTTGTCCTGTTACATTTATTCGTAAGTTGTAGACAAAAAGTCTGTTTTCTTTCTGGTTTTCAATATCTACGTAAACACTTAATAACTGCTTCTATAGTTTTGTTAAATTTTACTGATAAAGCATTGCCTGAAGCGAACTGCATATCAATGTTTTGAAAATCAACTTTTCAGTCCGCCTCTTCTTGATGTCTGCATTGTTTCTTAGATCTGTAAACCTCAAAGTTTGTGGCTGCCTACTTGGCTTCATCGGTAAAGGCATCGAGACGGCAAGAAAACGTGTAGGCATATGCCGACCAGGGCTTAGATGTCTGAGCCTAGCTGTGCCAGCGATTGCAAGAGAAACACTATAGAATTGTATATGTGTGGGGGAGTAATCTCATTTCTAAAACGTACTGATGTCACATTAGCTAACACTCGCAATAAATCAAAACACGTTTGAATTTTTTTTTAATCGGCTGTGAGCAGCTGACAAATTCATGTATCAGCAAATAACAAGCAAACAAACATTCAGACAATTGTAACTACTTGTAGCTGTGAAAGATGTACAAACACACGAGCTGCAATGAACAAGAAGAAGACGCACAGTAAGCACTTCTGCAGTTTTCTCATTTATTAGTTCTGTAATAAGACAAACCAGAGAGACAATGCCTATCTGACTTGCATGAGATGAACACACACCGCTGGAGAAAATAAGGGTACAGCGGATGGGACAGGGACATCTGGCGAAATAGATAGCCATGTAGATTCAGTTCCAACAGCGACAACTTCTGTAGAACGGTTGTTGCGAAACTATCCGGGCCCTGGAGAAGAAATCAAATAACAGCTATTTCCAGATGATTGACCAAATAAACCATCTGGTTTGGGTCGTTCGTCCAATATGCACGTGGCAAATAATGCTTGGGAACAGGAAAGCTTCGCCATTATTTCTCTGCTCCGCAGAAGAAATCTGACAAGCCAGCTGAAAATAAGAGGGCTCTGTGAATAAATTCTGCCGTGTGCAACCGTGCGCTCGTCTGACTGTCCTTGTTCTGGTTATTGTCCTTGTTTCATTCTGACACATCATACATAAAAGCAGCTCCTAATAACTTTAAAGCTATTTTGTGACCAATTCAACACTGATTGAGTGCCTGCTTCCAACTAGTGCTTGGTAGGCCAGTTAGTGCCTAAACAGATGCTCCAAATCGAGTTGCTGATGAAATATTTCACATAATGTGGGATAATCCCAAAGGAAAAGAAAACTAAAAAAAAATAAAGAAGTAAGTGCCCCTCTGGCGTATTTACATCTACAGTTACGCCAGTCTTCTTACTGTTGGTACGTCCGCAACAACAAGCATGATGACACATCCATGCTAGTCAGCACTGTAAGGGTGTCGCAGACCGCATCACGAGTTCTCACATGGTAAGAGGTTATGTCTACCACCATCTAACAGTCAACACTGCCACCCTCCCCTTCCTCTCCCCGTCACCCCCTATTCCCTTTCCAACCCTGTCCCTCCGTCTTCCTCTCTACTCTCATTCTACCTTTTAACACGCACGCGCATTAAAATCACAGAGAGAGAGAGAGAGAGAGAGAGAGAGAGAGAGAGAGAGAGAGAGAGAGAGAGAGAGAGAGAGAGAAGAGAAGAGAGAGACAGAGAGACAGAGAAGAGAGAGAGAGAGAGAGAGAGAGAGAGAGAGAGAGAGAGAGAGAGAGAGAGAGAACATCAGCAATGCATACACATAGGCACGTGCACAAACAAATAAAGACTACATTTAAAACAATGCAGAATATAGCATAAAAACGCCACCGAAATTACCGTACCCTTTATCAACGCCATTCCTTCCGTTTCCATACCACAGGTGACAGGACGAAAATGTGGATGGAGTCTAAAAAACAAAGTAGACACAGAACAATGATACACACTGAATTATTCATCTGACCATCGAACGTGTCATTTGCTTACCACACCCTACAACGATCGTGCCGATACCTTGACAAATCATTCCACGACACAAACTGGACAATTGTGACAAGTCTGCCTTTCAGACAGGTTTGGCCTAGACTTGACTGCACTACATGTAAAACAGCATTCAACGTCGGACCTCACCTCGCGACCGCAAAGAAGGGTCAAGGCTATCGTGGGACAATTCTCAGTTCCATGAACTTACTAATAAGTAGTTGAATATTTTTTAAGGATGATTTTTCCCCTAAAACATCACATCCTGCTGAGACATATCAAAATACAGTTAAGAACAGGCGTGTATATGTACAAGATTTCTCACATGAGTGGGAACCAAAAACAAATCAGATGGTTTGTTCCTTTTATTTTAGTACAACATGCTGCAAAAAATCTCAACCTGACAGAAACCACACACACACACACACACACACACACACACACACACACACACACACACACACACACACACACGCTCGCACGCACGCACGCACGCACGAACGCACGCACGCGCACACACAGCAGAGAGAGAGAGAAAGAGAAGAGAGAGAGAGAGAGAGAGAGAGAGAGAGAGAGAATCAAAACATTTAGGAAGAGCTGAAGCGGCGTGTGAGATTACAGCGAGTGGAAAGGGAATGGGGTGAGCAGCGGAGGTCAGAAAGGCCTGGGAGAATGACCAAGTGAAAGACGAGGCATTAAAAGCAAATTCCCACCGACTGATGCCTGGAAGATAACAACCCGCACCAGGACAGCAATTAACAAAATGTCAAATGCCTCTTCCTCGGTCGCTGGGCGGAGGGCCTAGCCGACAATGACAAGAAACAGAAGACAATATTGATGATGATGATGGGGACGACAATTACGACCAGTCATCATCACCATAACAACTACAAAGGCGATGATGGCAACAACGACGAGAGAACGACGACAAACAATCAATAATTCATATCTTCTGTAGGTATTGCGGGGGGAAAAGCTGATAACTATGGAACACGTGCTTATTTAACAAAACAGTGTCACTGATGATTAATAATGTCTAATTGATAATGCGTACATGCTCAAAGTCTGTATGACAAGATAGGCAACGAAATTAAAAGAAAGGAAAAAATGAGACACGAAAAAGAAAAACACACACAAACAAACATGGACAGAGAGAGAAAGAGGGACAGACAAAAAGACGTTACCGGGTAAGATAACAAGACAAGAAAAAAAAATGCGATAATAAAGTCAGAGACAGAGAAAATATGAGAAAAAAAAACCAGTACCAAGAACAGAAAAAAAGGAAAGACAGAAAAAACACAAATACGGCAAAGACAGATAGAGAAAGGACGAGAAAAAAAAAGCGAGGACAGACAAAGGATAGAAATGAGACAGAGACACAAAAAATGAAAGAAGAGAAGACAAAAAAGGATGAAAAGAAACCAAAAAAAAAACCGAGCAACAATAAACACAGGAAGGAAGGGAGGGAGATAAACAATATACACACAGACAGCAAGAAAGAGAAGAAAGCATGGGGGGGGGGGGGAGCTTGAAACAAAAAAGATCAGAGTTTTAAAAAAGAAGAGAATCCAAAGAAAGTTTAAAACAATGATGTAAAAATACAGAGGAAGGTAGGAAGGAAGGCAAGAGGTCGACGACTATAGAGACAGTAAGCCATGTCACCCGGAAGGAGAGAACTCTGCTGTATTTGCCCCGGAAGGAGGGAGTGGAGCCAATGGGCAGAGCTGTTAGTGTGTGTGTGTGTGTGTGTGTGTGTGTGTGTGTGTGTGTGTGTGTGTGTGTGTGTGTGTGTGAGTGTGTGTGTGTGTGTGTGTGTGTGTGTGCACGGGCACAAGCGCGCACACGTGTGTGTGTGTGTGTGTGTGTGTGTGTGTGTGTGTGTGTGTGTGTGTGTGTGTGTGTCTGTGTGTGTGTGTGTCTGTGTGTGTGTGTGTGTGTGTGAGAGAGAGAGAGAGAGAGAAAGGGGGAGGGAGGGAGAGAGAGAGGGAGGGCCTGAGACACACAGAGGTAGAGACACCAGCACACGCTTCATTCAAACGTACGTCTGCATGCACGAGTCTCTCTGTGAACTCCTTCCCTCCCTGGGGGGTGTTCCCGGGATGTTTATGGGGAGGGTCTGCGCCCAATTCCCTTCACTGCGCAGACACAATGAAAAGAACCTCTGATTAGATTGTCTGCCCGTGAGCCGCTGCCGATGCAACCACTCTCTCTCTCTCTCTCTCTCTCTCTCTCTCTCTCTCTCTCTCTCTCTCTCTCTCTCTCTCTCTCCGCACCATCCTTCTGCACCCCCTCCCTTCCTCTGATCTCCTCCCGCCCCTCCATGTCTTCTCCTCCCACCCTGCCATTCCGCCATCCCCTCCGTCCTGTTCTGCACCAACTTCCTCATCTTCCCAAGCCTCCCGTCTTTCGCCAAGGAATCTTTGCCGACTCACCATCCTGTTTACTCGTGCCCCTCCCCCCCCCCCTCCACCCCACCCCACCCCACCACCCCAACCAACCCGTCCCAATGTTATTGTTCTAAAGAACAACAGAAGCATTACAGATGTTTCAGGGAACACATAACGTCCTTTTTCCTGGATCGACTTCAATTGCAGTGGGGTTTGCCCCTCTCCTCCTACGAACTAATGAGATGTTTTTTTCTTTTTTTTAAGCCTGCTTTGCTCAACAGCACAGATAGAGAAGATATAGACAGACAGACAGACAGACAGACAGAGAGACACACAGAGAGACGGACAGACAAACAAACAGACAAACAGAGACTGAGAGAGACAGAGTATTATGTAAAACTGGACCAGTACGTTCAGCTGGCGTTTTGAGACAGAACGATCAAGGAAGCAGACGTTTGTCATCATTTGTTATCCTTGATAAAAAAAAAAAAAATTAAAAAAAACCGTGCCATTTGAACGAGTGTGTGTTCGCTTTTTTTCTGTAGATTCTGTATTCTGTGTTTGTTCAGCTATTTTGAAAACATACATTTTGTTCGCTGGAGTGAAACACTATAAAAAAAAATGAATGATATGTTATCCCCCCTAGTTAAAACTTCTCCGGTTCCATGATTTTCTTTTTCATTTCAATCCCCCCTTTTTTTTTTTAACCAATCTTTTATATGAAACAGCTGTTTTACATGGTGCAGTTGATTAGAACATAGCCACATTGGACAGTTTTGAACAAACTTTTTGTGCAAATCTTTTTAACCAAAAAAAGCCTACATTTATATCATTTATGCACACACACATAGGCGCGCGCGCGCACACACACACACACACACACACACACACACACACACAATATATATATATATATATATATATATATACAAACCCACAAACACACGCACGCACACGCATGCATTCGCGCATTCACTCATACACACGTGCACACACAAGCACATAATCATACACACACATACGTGCTTGCGCACGTGTGCGCGCACACACACACACAAATGCACAGACATACACACATTCCTACACGACAGTGTGTACACACACACACACACACACACACACACACACACACACATACATCACACACACACACACACACACACACACACACACACACGAGCGCGCGCGCTCGCATTTTCTTTTCAAATGCACAGACATACACACATTCCTACACGACAGTGCACACACACACACACACACACACACACACACACACACACACACACACACACACACACACACACACACACGCATGCATGCATGCATGCACACACGTATACATACACACACACCACACACACACACTCTCTCTCTCTCTCTCTCTCTCTCTCTCTCTCTCTCTCTCTCTCTCTCTCTCCCTCCCTCCCTCACACACACACACACACACACACACACACACACATACACACACACACACACACACACACACACAATACACACACACGCGCGCGCGCGCGCACACACACACACACACACACACACACACACACACACACACACACACACACACACACACACAACTAAACCAGCTAAGTCAGCAGAAAACGACAAAATCAGCAAAAACAGCCGTAATGAATCTTAGAGTGCCAACAACAGCCACTGATGAACACAGCTCTTTAGCACAGCATCTGCTGTCTGCAGGGGGCCTCTAAACGGGACCGTTGCCACTGCACACAGAAATGCCGCGCCTACATTTGCTCACAGGGTCAAATTCTTTTCAGAAGGGCCGGTAGTCAAACAGTGACAGCGTTTGACTCTTTATCTGATGGTCTTGAGTTCAATCCATTCACGAAGTTGGAGCTCTGCACCTTGAAAATTCTTCTCTGTGCACCAGCAGTAAAACGGGTACCTGATTCAAGGCTTAAAGGGGTGAAAGTAGAGAGATGGGCTCCAGCTGTCATCATGCTATGCCCTGGACGTTAGACAGACAGACAGACAGACAGACAGACAGACGGAGATAGATAGATAGATAGACAGACAGATAGATAGATAGACAGATAGATAGATAGATAGATAGAACAGATGAATGGACGGATGGACATACAGATGAAAAGAGAGACAGAGAGTAAGGAAAGGTAATGTTGCTTATAGCCCAGCCGACAGCAAAGGGCCATATCAGGGCTGTCACCACGTTAAAGTCAACTCACAAGTCATCAACAACAACAAAAAATTCACAAAATGTTTTAAAGTACACCTTCTCAAAAATCGCACCAGAAACTTCGTTAAAAATCCTTCTTCCGTAAAATCCTAGAACAGATGAAAAAATGTTAATCTCTTTCAGAAACTCAAAGATCATGTCAGGTGGGACATCTCTGAATAAAGTTTACATGCAGTCTGCTGTAAAGTGTTTATGTCACATCGTGCAAGTCCCAACACTCTATAAAAGAATATGTTTCACTGTTGTGTGTGTGTGTGTACGTGTGCGTGTGTGTGTCCGAACTGCCAAAAAGCAAACTTTTTATTATCTTATTGGAGCCTACAACAAGACTCTAAGTAAATCTTGGAGAGATCCACTGTCCGTACCAGTCTGGCATGCGGACATCCTTACTGCAGATAACAGGCAGGGAGACCTCACAGGGTAAATTCTCAGCGACAGCAGATAATACCACTGTCTGAAGTTTGAAATGCTGGTGTCTGTGGACCTACAATCTGAGTCACCGGAGTACATGGGTGGACAGTCACTTCTAAGGAGTACAATGGACAGCGGCAGCTCCCTCCATTTTCTGGCATCCCTAACTTCTTCCCTCGCCCCACCCCATCCCCCATCCACATCCCCGTCCTCCCCCCTCACCTTTCCCTCGCAACTGCAAGTCTTTGTAGATTTCAGGGTGTTCAACAGAGTCTGGCCGGAGGCAGTGTGGGCCACAATTCAAAACTCTAACATCGGGCATAAGCCCATCGACACCATCTAACAACTGTACCAAAAAAAAGCGACCAGTGCGGGGTGCTCCTAAAGGGTGCTGTTTGGGAATGGTTCCGTACTCCAGTTGGAGTTCACCAGGGCTGCCTTTTACGTCCATCACTTTTCAAAATATTCATGAAATGCGTCATGACTGACGCTATTGGAGATGATGTTACCACACTCAGCACTGGAGAAAGACCCGTCAGAAATCTGCAGTTCCAGACGACACAGATGGCCTAGCAGGCACTTAATAAGAACTCACCACGGTTGTTAACAATTGAAGAGACAGACAGACAGACAGACAGACAGACAGAGAGAAGGAGAGAGAGTGACTTACGATCTTTATTCCCAAATGTAACAGATACACAAGGAGACGATTTTCCGTCTGGCTCTCGTGTCCTGAGTAACGAAACAAGCTATATCCAGGAACACTATTACATAATAAATGATTATTCATACTATAGTCATACTATATTTAATGATAACAAAAAGAACAAATTCATACTAATATCACACACGCACGTGCGCACATGCGCGCACGCGCGCGCACGCACACACACACACACACACACACACACACACACATACATATGCGCGCGCGAGCGTGCGCATGCGCAAGCAAACAGTGAGAGAGAGAGCACAGCAAGAGAGCGAGCGAGTGAGCAAGCGAGAGAGAGAGAGAGAGAGAGACAGAGGGTGAAACGTGGCAAACAATAGTCAAACGTAGCGAACAGGTGTAACCTGTAACAAGCAGTAGCAAACTGTAGCAAACAGAAGTAGTGGCTGAACTGACCTCTGATAAAACAACAAGCCGAATACAGCACATGCTTCTTTACGTACGAGAACACACACATGGAAAAGCAAATCAATCAACGCACCCCTCTTCGTTCAATCAATGGCTAAGCCTAAGCTGACATGCGAAAACATGTACGTGATTTTTTTTAAGTGAACGCGCGGTTTTGAGAACACACGCAGTCTGTGAGGACACCAAATACTTCATCCTCCAAGATCTGTTCTGGGAATAAATGATGAAGCACATATACTATACGATGCAATCCATACAGACAAAGCAGTGGGGGAGAAACAAAAACAAGGAAGTGCACAATCGAACAAGGCAATGTACGGAATGCAAAGGACCATGACGCTTCAAAACACTTCGCAAAATTTATCGTTATCAACCCGCGAAGCACTTCTCAGTACCCTGATCAGAAGATACGTTCGACATCGTTCTGCATCAATCCTGATTTTTAACTGAATTCCAAACGATCTTGAAAATAAATACAATTTCTCCACGACCACCACCCCGACCATCACTCCTCCCTCCCCACCTGCACCCCCAAAAACCAACATCGACTTCATCGATTTCATATTGTGTATATCGCATACTTGTAAGGGCAGCAAACCAGCCTTTGATTCCAGGATATGACAAACATAGCTTGTGAGGCTGGATCTGAGGCGGAATCGAACTGAATTCAGTAGTATTGCCATCAGACCGTTGTTTCCAGATTTCACACTTGGTCAAGCCCATCCCTACATCCATTGACATTATTCGAAATTTGAGCAAAATCTTGCAAATAAGCATGTCAGAGAGACAGACAGACAGACAGACAAACAGGACAGAGACAGTCAGACAGACAGAGACAGCGAGACAGATACAGAGACACAGAGAGCAGAGGGGGGGGGGGGGGGGTAATAGAGATAAAAAGCGAGAGCGAGAGCGTCCAGGGATAGATCAGGCTATTTCCAGGATCAGCCTTGATGCCCCCCACACTGGCCGACAACTCCAGCTGAGTCATCCTACTGTCTCTGAAAACAGTCCAAATTGACTCGCGCCCTTTCCCGGCATGCCCTTGGCAGGAAGAGTCAACACGGCCGAGGAAAATAAAACAGTGTTTGGAAACACATTGTGTGTTGACTCTACAGAAAACTGCACGATCCCTGAAAACGGGTACAAGAAGCAGATGTAGCTTTTTCTCCGGACAAAGAAAATAAAGATTCAATATCTTGCAGAACGCAAGCACGTACCTTTTCTTTTTCTGTTTTTTTTTTTCTGTCTCATCTTGTGTGGCATTCCACACACGTCGCTCAATCCTACCCCTGTTCGTGGTCACACCTTGGCCAACCCTGTCACAGCCCTGGCACCGTCAGTCCGCTGGGGAGATGAATGTCAGGTTGTCATGAGGCCATCTGTCAGAGCAGACACTGCACAGCTGCCAAGTCACCTCGGTGGTGTTCCGTGCCGCCTGTTCTGACCCAGCGTACGTTGGGCACCACCCCATGCTGACAACGGTAATTGTTTGGTAGCTGAGTCAGAGTGAGTGAGTGTCTCCCTCTGGAGCGCACCACCACGATATCGGCGACATGGACATAGGGGCACAGACGTAGAGAGAGAACGAAACAAATCACCACGAGAGAAGGGCATGAAGGGCCACATAATTTGGACTTTTTTTTAATGCTGATCGATGTGGATGAAGATGAGAATGTTGATGCTGTGGAGTCCCATTCCAGACTGAGACTGCATGACAGGGCTGTACTCTTACGCTTCCTTTAATATATACCGTCGTCAACAAGGCCCGAGAAATACAGACGTCTCCAGTGTTCGTCGGGTAATTTAAGCAACACTCTCAGCGGCTGTATGTGGATGAAACTCGACTGTGTGGTTCCAGTCTTTCCAGCTGAGCCCATAACAAACCAAACATTGGGGGGAAGCCGGTTATGAGCCGAAAAATCCACAAAGGCAAATGGCTTGATGGGAATCGAACTTACGATCTTCCAGCCAGGAATCCGCCACGCTAAGCACAGCACCACGGCAGCTGGTAACTGGTCTTTTTGTAATGGCATACCTTTACACTCTTAGGCAATGTTTGTCTGCCATTTAGTTTCCAGTGGTTAACTATATTCAACTTTACTGCAGTTCTACATGTTTGAAAACACAGGCGACAATGATAATCCTATTAATAGGGTCAGTACTACTTCCTCATGGTTTTTCTAGCCTGGCACCGTTTTCTCATACTTTTCGTATTGAGCACTACTTGATATTTTTCATACTGATACTACTTCATTATAGATCTTCACTGTGAATTCTATATTATCACATTTTAGATATTCACTGACCTTTCATTACCGGCAGTGAAAGGCATTATAGCAAGTCTGTTAATTCTACGAAACCCTGTGTATTCGATAAATCTAATAGGTCCAAGCGACCTCAAACATTATAGACTATAAGAAACTTTCGTTCATGTTTCCATAACAATCGATAATTCATCAGCTCTTCTCTCTTCTGACCCATCCAGTCTTTTCCATGTCTTAATCAGACTCTCAAGCAGGCGAGGGCACAGAATGCTCTCACATACTGAACGTCTCCTCATTTCTTATCAAGCAGGCGAGGGCACAGAACTGCTTTCATACTGAACGATCTCCTCATTTCTTTTATCAAGCAGGCGAGGGCACAGAAACTGCTCTTCACATATGAACGATCTCTCATTTCTTTTATCAGCAGCAGGACAGAAACTGCTTCAATACTGACGATCTCTCATTTCTTTTATCAAGCAGGCGAGGGCACAGAACGCCTTCACACACTGAAGATCCTCATTCTTTATCAGCAGCGAGGCACAGAAACTGCTCTTCACAATGACGATCTCCTCATTCTTTTATCAAGCAGGCGAGGGCACAGAAACTGCTCTTCACACACTGAACGATCTCCTCATTTCTTTTATCAAGCAGGCGAGGGCACAGAAACTGCTCTTCACACACTGACGATCTCCTCATTTCTTTTATCAAGCAGGCGAGGGCACAGAACTGCTCTCACATACTGAACGATCTCCTCATTTCTTTTATCAGCAGGCGAGGCACAGAAACTGCTCTTCACATACTGAACGATCTCCTCTTTTTTTATCAAGCAGGCGAGGGCACAGAACTGCTCTTCACACACTGAACGATCTCCTCATTTCTTTTATCAAGCAGGCGAGGGCACAGAAACTGCTCTTCACATACGAACGATCTCCTCATTTCTTTATCAAGCAGCGAGGCACAGAACTGCTCTTCACACACTGAACGATCTCCTCATTTCTTTATCAAGCAGGCGAGGCACGAATCTTTCACATAGACGACTCCTCATTCTTTAAACACATAGAATTTCCCTTGGACCTTTTCATATGACACAACAGACTGTCACACTCTTCTAGACCACAGCTTTGGAATTACATACCTGCTATCAACCGGTACAGTTTTCTTTTTTCGGAAACAAAACATACATTCCCCATTAATGCAGACAAATATCACGATTCGCCTTTAGCCTTTTGGACACCACAAAGATCTGTGCTCAACCCTACATTTCTTATACTGTATACGACTCTAACGTGTGTCCCGAACATGTATTCTATTAAGCATTATATATATGTGTACACACACACACACACACACACACACACACACACAACACAATATATATATATATATATATATATATATATAATAGACAGATATAGATAGATAGATATACAGATGACACTCTGCTAAATCTTTCTCAGACTCATTCAATCTACGGCCACCTTATACAGTCTCGTCACGACTTAAATCATGGATGTCAAATGCCTGTTAGAAACTGAATAGATATGAAGACAAAATGTCTGCACTCCCTTCCTCCACCAGCACTCTTTTCTTTGTCTTCTATCATTCCTTTTTGTGAAAAAAAAAAATCTTCTTGTTTTCGGATCATGTGCATGACCTTGCTTTAATTACACTAAGGTCTGACAATGAACCAAAATATCACAGGAAAGGCCAGGCTGCTTTTTTTCAGCTCACATTCGCTAGATGCAGCCAAGACTCTGGTGTATGTATAGTGTCTAATCAAGACAACGTTAATTCACTTCTCGCTGTCTGTCATCACAAACTCCTCAGATCTCTCCACCGAGTTCAAAATGTCGCTACCAGGCTCATCCTTAGAGCACGTAAATGTCACCACTATACACCTTTCCTTAAAGGACTACCTTGGTTTCCTCTGAAAGAAAAGACAGTTGGACGAAACATCCTCTCTCTGCTTCCATTTAATTTCTGAAACAGCAGTATCTCTTTAAACTTTTGAACATTTACGTTCCATCTAAGTCTCTCGATTTTTTTGCTACTGACGGTATCGTTTTTGAAACCTCAAATTCCAAAGAGAAAAGTCGGGAAAGGAACATTCAGGTGTGTTGTTTTTTTTTCAGACAAAACAGAAAAAAAGGCGAAAAGGTGGAAAATTAGTCACTTCTTATACTATTCGGAGATGGAACTACTTGTATTTCTTTGTCCGTCATATGACATTACTCTCTTCTTTTCAAACATTACCTTTAAAGAAGTCTTTTCAAACAGTCTTTTAAATAGTGCATTGGCATTCCATACTTTTGTCTTTCTGACATGATTTCGTCTCCCTTCGCAGATGCCAGCGTGCGTGAGCTCGCGCGTGCGTGTGTGTATGTTGTATGAACTTATTGAACAGTTACGTTCCATCTAGGTCTCCATGTTCTTTTCCTAATGACAGTGTATCTTTTAAACCACAGGCTCCAAAGTGAAAAGTCGAGAAAAGAGCATTCAAAACGGAAGAGAATCAGTCACTTGTTATGCTAATTGCACATGCAATCATTTGCATTTCCTTGTTCGTCATACTACATTCACTCTCTTCCTTTCAATCATTATCTTAAAACACGCCTTTTCAAACATGATGCATTGTGCATTCGCATTTCATCCTTCTGCCTTCCTGACTTGCTTTCGTCTCTCTTGCTAATGCATGTATGCGTGAGCCCGCGCATGCGTGTGTGCGTATTGTATACATGCTTGTATGTGCACATCCGACCGGACGTGTGTGTGTGTTTGTGTGTGTGTGTGTGTGTGTGTGTGTGTGTGTGTGTGTGTGTGTGTGTGTGTGTGTGTGTGCGTGCATACATATGTGCGTGCACGAATGTGTGTGTGTGTGTGTGTGTGTGTGTGTGTGTGTGTGTGTGTGTGTGTGTGTGTGCGTGTGTGTGCGTGCGTGCGTGCGTGTGCGTGCCAACGTGCCGAACGTTTTTCTTTCTCCAGTCCCCGAAACGCATCACCTGCAGATATTGGACAATCGGGGATGGTTTCCTGGTTCCCGTCATCTCCAGAGATGACCAAACAGTGATTGTCTAGACTTCAATAACCCTGGTCTGCGATGGAGGGCGAGCGTGTGGGATTTGACTTGGTACGACAGCGGTGACAGTGGACAGGAGGACAGACGGAATCACTCTGCAAACAGGGTGGGGAATACCCTCGCCAGAAGGATTGGCGAGAAATGTCAACTCC
>CM065731.1:51082903-51112903 GCA_033310375.1 Conus canariensis
CCCACCCCCCACCCCATAGTGGATGAAGAGATATGAGCTCTCCTTCTCTTGCCCCCCCCCCCCCCACCACACACACACACACACACACACACACACACACACACAAAACACATTACCCTCCTCCTTTCTTTTTTCTTTTTTTTTTCCTCAACCCCCCCCCCCCCCCACCCATCATAACTTATCACCCATTTATCTCTCATCCCCTTCCCTCCCTCATTAACATTACCCACACACCTTTCACAACTACCCACGCATAACTACCACCACCTCTTTCATCACCCAGCGAAATCATTTATTTTATTCACCTAAACTTTCTTCTTTTTTTTCCAGTTTCCCTCCCCCCCCCCCCCCCCCCTTACCATTATTATCAATCCACCATTACCACAACCGTCTAAAAGATATCAAAGATATCACACCACCCCACTAAAGTAGACACACAACCCTATCGTATCACACAACCCCCCCCCTCCCCCCACGCAACCCCCCCCCCCCTCCTTTTCCTCTCCCATAATCCCCCTTGTCATTTCCGCCTAGCGGCTATTCTCCCCACCACATGGACTAACAACAGATGAGTCATTTTTCGTTCTTTGTTTGTACTGTCTTAAATGTTAAATGTGATTTATTTTTTCGCCTGAAGAAGACCCAAGAGGTTGAAATGCATCGTGTCTTGTCATGTGCTTTGTTTGTCAATGTCATTGGCGGTAACTAACACCCTCTTTTTCTAAATTTTGCTTCGTTCGCCGCCGTCAGTCACTCCATTTTGAAGCCAGATACTGGTTGAACGGAGAGCACAACTTCAGTATCCAGCCGAAGGAAAAACTGTAGCACTGACTGATCGGACGAAAATAACTGGAAGGAGCTTTGACGGAAAGGTGCAGTCTTGGTTTTACTGAGGGGGAGAAGAAAAAGCGAAAGGCTGGGTTGAATACTGGGTAAAACTTAGTAACCGTTAGGAGAAAAAGTGTTGTGGTGGGGGGGGGGGGTGGAGAGGCGAAAAAGGACCAGGAGGGAGGGTTGATGGAACAGCAGGGTAATCTGAGGATGCTGCGATAGAGATATTGATTACGTCTTGCCTCGGGGAAGATCGATCACTTCTGGTACCCATCACACACCACTGTGGTCCTGGGAGACAGAAAGATGTCAGGGGGAGGGGTGAAACTTGGGGTGGGGAAGCTGAAGAAGGAGCGAGAGAGAGGACAGAGAGAGAGAAGAGAGAGAGAGAGAGAGAGAGAGAGAGAGAGAGAGAGAGAGAGAGAGAGAGAGAGGAGGGAAGAACAGACAGACAGATAGGCAGACAGACAGACAGACAGGCAGACAGACAGAAGAAAAAAGAAAGAGGAGGAGGAGAAAAGAACAAGAAGATTTTTGGTCCGTGCAGTTTACTTTGTAACCAGTCTGGTCACCTCAACAACACTGGACCCCTACCACCCCCCCCCCTTCCCCCTCTCCCCATACCCCAGCCCCCCTCTCTCCATTCCTCTTCTCGCTCCTAGAACTGATCTACATTTGTGCGCGCATACACGCATGCGTGCGTCCGCGCGCGCGCGCACACACACACACACACACACACACACACACAACACACACACACACACGCACGCACGCACGCACGCACACACACATACACACACACACACACGCATGCAATTAATCGATCAAGAGAGAGAGAGAGAGGTAATTTATTGGATTACCTAACCATATTTAGTTTCTATATAAAAACATTTATAGTCGAGAGGATCCACGAAAAAATTCATGAGGTCAAAAAACTGTCTGAGATGGCAATTGTAAGCACCTTTCCAGATTATTAGTATTACGCCTTCCTATCCCTCGATACAAAGGCTGATGCTCGTCTGTGTTAGAAAAAAAAATCGGGCGGACTCTCGGAAGACGTCAGACTTCCACCGAGGTCCAACGGATCTTGGATCCATCCATTCAGTCAGGCTATGTGCGAATCTTCTTTTTTCGACCAGGTGTAGTAATTGTCAGCATAGACTGAAGGGGGTTAATTCCATAGTATTTTTCTTGAAGAGTACATGCAAAATACAAAACATTAACGTTTATACCACTGGAAAGTTTTGATATTCTGTGAACATATATCATTTTGTGACAGTTTGCAATTCCTAGAATTAACTTCAAACTTGGCAAAAAGTATTGTGGAAATCTCTCTCTCTCTCCTCTCTCTCTCTCTCTCTCTCTCTCTCTCTCTCTCTCTCTCTCTCTCTCTCTCCATTTTTAACTCAATCATTGTGGCCAAATCTAGAATCTAGCACTGTAACTTAAAGACGACATCTTACATCTTGTATGAATCTGTGTGAATGTTTCTTCCATTCCTCCTCTACTCATTTACACCTCTCTCTCTCTCTCTCTCTCTCTCTCTCTCTCTCTCTCTCTCTCTCTCTCTCTCTCACTCTCTCTCCTCAATCACAGATCACGCTGCCTTTCAGTTTTTTTTAAGCATTGCAGCCCCAAAACTAGATCTGATACATTAGTTCAACACGCCATCGGATTTTACTCAACTGGAAGATGCATATAACGGAATAGCGTGTGAAACCACGATTATTCAGCACGGTGTAATTACAAGAAGAAACCAAAAAGCTAATTACACACGTGACAGGACACGGAAGCTTTGAAGGACGGCCGCGTGTGGCGAGACCAGGCACGTGACAGACAACGCCAAGAGTCGGTGATACTTATCGAACAACCTGCACGCGCTTTGGTGTTTCCACTGGTCGATTATTGATCTGTTCATCGGTAAACCAAGACGGGAATCTGGGCAGAGGAACACTGGGCAAAGTCGCTTTGGTGTTTCCACTGGTCGATTATTGATCTGTTCATCAGTAAACCAAGACAGGAATCAGGGCAGGAGAACACTGGGGAAAGTGGGGTCAGGTTTGTCGGTGGAGAGCTGGCAGAAGAGCCTGAGGAGTGAGATGACAGCCAGCCAATCGATAGCAGCGGCATCATCAGCAGAAAGCAGGTGTTTTCTTCGGCAATTGAAGTACATAATTTCCAAGGGAGCTGGAACAGTTTTCCCTCCACCGTACCTTCTATTCTCTGTCAGTGATTTTTTTAACGAAGCCGCTTATCCATCATCCCTTCCCCATGCCTCAATCTCCAGCCTGACTTCCCTTCAACCTTCGCTCATGACACCCCAGCTTCCATCCTGCTCACTCCTCTTTCCTAACTAGGACGTGAGCACCAGGCTTACAGCTTCCATCCTGCTCACTCCTCTTTCCTAACTAGGACGTGAGCACCAGGCTTACACTTCAGAAGTGGGTTTTCTTTTAATGTGAGATGTTAGAGTCCAGCATGTTTTCTCCTTTCTTCCCTGCGTTACTCAACTGGCTGCCCCCAAGGGAGTCTCTACCCCCCACCTGTCTTCGTTCTTTGCATAAACTGACGATGATTCAGCTCTGTCAATCAAATACTCTGATGATACTACATAAGAAGATCATGAGACGATCAGACTTGACTTATTCAGGAAAGAAGAGAGGACTGCGACTTGGTTTAAAAACAACTTACTTTGATTTAAATGTCATCTGCACATGTCGGTTACTTGGTATTAGAAAACCTCCTGTTGTAACCCTAGGTATTTCAATCATTGGTGAGAAAATAGAGCATGTGAACTATCATAGAAAAGACAGTTAAGACTCATGCACTTGCAGACTGTAATTCACAAGTGTCAGATATGCCGCGTTACCTCAGGAAACCAAACCTTTTTCAAATAAATACTGCTTTTCCAACCGTTACTGTTATTTTGTAACTGACATTTTTATAAGTTTTATAAATGACATTTTCAGGAATCTGCCTGATGTGGCCAGTTGAGAGATCAGCACAAGAATGTTCGGGGTGAAACTGTAAACATATGATAAGACTTCAGTGAGAAGCAAGAAAATGAATTGGTGGTGCAAAGAGAGGTGAAAGGCACATACGAATGCAATTGATGAGATCCATGTCCCCGTGGAATTCCGAGGAATGCTCAGACTCTGCAGAATGGTGGGTTTTACTAATCTCTTCATTGAAAATCGGTCAGGGAGATTTGTCTTTGCTCCCACGATCCGGCAAAATCGAACTGGCGTGAACCCAACTGTAATGTGTGGAACAGGGAATGAGTGGGTGTGTCTTCTTTGATAAACACAAGAAAAGAGCTATATAAATTGTGTGTGTGTGCGTGTGTGTGTGTGTGTGTGTGTGTGTGTGTGTGAGAGAGAGAGAGAGAGAGAGAGAGAGAGAGAGAGAGAGAGAGAGTGCATGTGCATGTGCATGTGCATTTGTTTGTTTGCGTAAGTGCGTGTGTGTGCATGTATGGTGATGGTGGGGTTTACACGTGCATGATTGCTACTTTAATCGCTCTCTCTCTCTCTCTCTCTCTCTCTCTCTCTCTCTCTCTCTCTCTCTCTCTCTCTCTCTCAATCACTTTTAAAATTCAGAGTCATCACAGCTAAATTCAAGAGCTAATGCTGTTACTTAAATGCAACGTCTGATATCTTGTGTGAATTTTCTGTTCCGTTTTACAGTCAGTATCCTCCTCTCTCTCTCTCTCTCTCCTCTCTCTCTCTCTCTCTCTCACACACACACACACACACACACACACACACACACACACACACACACACACACACACACGCATACGCACACACACACACGCGCGCACGCACACGCACACACGCACACAATCTGTATCTCTTCCTTCCTCCCTCCCTCCTACACTTCGTTCCTCTAAATAGTCATGATATTGTTCACTGTGAAGTATTAAGTATTCACTGCCTTCTGTGCGTTGTTATGCAGTTTTGTGCGATGTTTTTCTGTCATACATTTGCTGATAGCTTTTCTTTGTGTGAGGGCTAGATGGGAAAAAAAATCCACCGACTTCCTTTTCCTCAATAAATAATATTTTGTTCTTTTGTTCTCTCTCTCTCTCTCTCTCTCTCTCTCTCTCTCTCTCTCTCTCTCTCTCTCTCCACACACACACACACCACACACACACACTCTCTCTCTCTCTCTCTCTCTCTCTCTCTCTCTCTCTCTCTTCTCTCTCTCTCGTAAATCACGTTTTTTCTGAGTGTTTTTAAACGTTGCTGGCCAAAACTTGGAATCTGATATATCACCTAAACCATGCGACTGGATTTCATTCAACGGGACGGCGCATGCAAAGGAATAGCGTGTCAGGCCACGATTATACAACACGGCACGATTACAGTAAGAAAAGAAGAAGAAGAAGCTAATTACACACGTGACGGGAGAGGGGAGGTCTGAAGGACGACTGAGTGTGGTAAGACCAGACACGTGACAGACAACGCAGCTGCCGGTGGTACCTATCGAACATCCTGTCAGCGCTTCCGTGTTTTCCCGCGTCGATTATTTGTCTATCTGTCGGTAAACCAGGACAGGAAGCGAGGGGGGGGGAGGGGGCTGGGGTAGGTGGGGTTACATTTGGTGGTGGGAGAGGCTGGTAGGAGAAGCACACAGGAGCCAGATGATCGACAGCCAATCAATAACGGCAGCGTGATCAGCAAACAGTACACCTTTTCTTGGGAAACTGAAGCATACACTTCCAGGCGATCAGAATTTTTTTTTCTCTTTCACTGAAATGTTTACAAAGCCGCTTAGACACATTCACCACACCCCCAACTCCAGTCCCACTCCCCTCCAACCTTCGTTCATGACACCCCAGCCTCTGTCTCCCTCACTCCTCTCTCCTTACAAGAACGTTCCCGACACCCCAGCCTCTATCTCCCTCACTCTCTCTCCTTACAAGAACGTTCACGACACCCCAGCCTCTATCTCCTCACTCCTCTTTCCTTACAAGAACGTGAACGACACCCCAGCCTCTATCTCCCTCACTCCTCTCTCCTTACAAGAACGTGAACGACACCCCAGCCTCTATCTCCCTCACTCCTCTCTCCTTACAAGAACGTTCACGACACCCCAGCCTCTATCCCCCTCACTCCTCTTCCTTACAAGAACGTGAACGACACCCAGCCTCTATCTCCCTCACTCCTCTCTCCTTACAAGAACGTGAACGAGACACCCCAGCCTCTATCTCCCTCACTCCTCTCTCCTTACAAGAACGTTCACGACACCCCAGCCTCTACTTCCCTCATCTCCTCTCTCCTTACAAGAACGTGAACGCCACGCGTGCATTTGGGAAGCGGGATTTTCTGTGTGAGCTGTTAGATTGCGAAATTTTCTTTTTTGCTTTTCTCTGTGTGTCTCCACTGATTACGCCCAAATCGTTGTTCTACCACCCCCACCACCCCCTTCTCCTTCCCTTCATTCTCCCTCCCCCGTTGTCTTCGACCTTTGGCATAATGGCGATGATTCAGCTCTGTCAGCTGTATACTCTGATGATACAAGAGAAGACTATTCTCTAGCTCAGACGCCTTTTAATTTCAGAAACAGAAGATTGCAGCTTGGTTTGAGGAAAGCTATGGGTTACTGGTACTGCAAAATCTCCTGTTGTAACCCTCGATACCTCAATCAATGGCGAAGAAAGTTAGAGCATGTGAGTGAGTACACTCTTAGGGGCTTTCACAAGCAATACTGTTCCTGTCCATGCGCTTGTAGATTTCAATTCACAAGAAATGTCAGATATGTTGCATTACCTCAGGAAGAAATCATCTTCCCAAATAAGGACTGCTTTTCCTAACTTTACTGTTCAAATATTGAACTCGTTCTGACGTTTTTTTCTGTTCTCTGTTTGGTATGGCTGATTGAGACAACAGCACAAGTATGTTAGGATAAACATGTGAATTTATGAGAGATTCTGGTGGGAAGTGAAAATGCAAATCAGTTGTGCAAAAACGCCTGAGGGGAGAAAGGCCAAAAAAAAAACCAGCAATTGATGAGATCCATATCCTGGTAGAGTAGTGTAGGATACAGAGGTCCGCAGAGTTATCGTTACTGATCTCATCACTGGACATCATGTCCTGGTAGAATAGTGCGGAATACAGAGGTCCACAGAGTTGTCGTTACTGATCTCATCACTGGACATATGTCTGGTAGAGTAGTGCGGAATACAGAGGTCCGCAGAGTTGTCGTTATGATCTATCACTGGACATCATGTCCTGGTAGAGTAGTGCGGGATACGAGGTCCGCAGAGTTGTGGTCGTTACTGATCTCATCACTGGACATCATGTCCTGGTAGAATACTGCGGGATACGAGGTCCGCAGAGTTGTGGTCGTTAGTGATCTCATCACTGGACATCAGGACGGTAGATTACTCTTTCCTCTCTGATCCAGCGAAATCGAACGGACGTGAATCCGACTATGACATGTGGAATAGGGTATGAGCGAATCTGTCTGCAAGGGTAAAGAAGGGAAGAAGGCTATACAGATGTTTAGTGCATGTGCGCGCTTGTGTGTGTGTGTGTGTGTGTGTGTGTGTGTGTGTGTGTGTGTGTTGTGTGTGTGTATGTGTATGCGTGTGTGTGTGTGTTGTTTTTGTCTGTCTGTCTGTCTGTCTGTCTGTCTATCTTATGAAAGTTCTATGACGCCTAGATGCTGGCTGAACAGAGATCAAAAACTAGAATCTGGTGACAGAAAATGATAGCGCTGATTGAACGGAGAGAACAAGTCATTATCTTGTAGGTGAAAAGTACAGTGCTGGTAGAACGGAGGATAAAAATTAGTATCTTGTCGACAAAGTATAATACTGGTTAACAAAGGAGGGTGAAAATTAGCATCCGGTACGGGTCAATCGTAGTCTTGCTTGAACAAGGGTAAAACGTTAGTATCCATCAGGGAGGAATCATCATGCAAGTTGAACGGGGAGTGGGTGTGGGAATGTAAAGATTGGTAGCATTGGAACAGGGGAAAGTGTACAGCCGGTTGAACGAAGGGGATAAATATCAGTATTTATCGGAAGAAAAAGCGAAATGCTCATTGAACGGAGGGTAAAACGTATCCAGTGGGAGGGAAAACTGGAGCACTGGAGGAGCTGAGGAAAAGAAGGCGGGGGGGGAGGATTAATGGAACAGATGGGTAATCTGAGGATGCTGCGATAGAGGTATTGATTACGTCTTGCCTGGGGAGAGGGGGGGGGGGTTGAGAAGATCGATCTCTAGTTGTACTCCTCTCTTCATCGTGGTCCGCGGGGATAGAGGAAAATGATTAGATGGGGTGAAAATGGGGAAAGAATGGACTGGGAAAAAAAACGAAGAAGAAGAAGAAGAACAAGAAGAAAAAGAATGAGGAGAAGAAGAAGAAGAAGAACAAGAAGAAGAAGAATGAGAAGAAGAAGAAGAAGAAGAAGAAGAAGAAGAAGAAGAGAGAGAGAAGAGAGAGAGAGAGAGAGAGGAGAGAGAGAGAGAGAGAGAGAGAGAGGAGAGAGAGAGGTGTTGGAAGTGCACTTCAGTTTGGCAGGAGTCTATGTTCTTTAGTTTCTTTTTCATTTCTCTCTTGTTTTCTTTCTTTTTTATTTTTTTATTTATTTTTTTTTTTTGTAATCCCACTGACGAACAAAGAAACAGAATAGGATAGAAGCATGATTTCCTTGACGAAAATAAAATGAGATGTTTATTTCAGTATGCACCTACAAGAAATGCCACTGTACAACTACAAAGATACGTGACAGGTTTCGGGTGGATGTGGTCCAGGGTCATTCCCTGATTCGGTTTTGATCAAAAGAAAGACTACAAAAATAGGGCACAAGATCAAACATGGAATCGGAACTCGTGGTCAGAACACATTGTATCACTATCATCATCATCATCACAGAAATTAAATCATGAGAGAGGGGGGAGGGAGGGAGGGAAGGAGAGGGAGAGAGAGAGAGAGAGAGAGAGGAGAGAGAAGAGGAGGAGGAAGAGAGAGAGAGAGGGAGGAAGAGCGAGAGGGAGGGAGACAGACAGACAGTCAGACAGACAGACAGACAGAGAAGGAATAGTGGTGTGTGTGTGTGGTGTGTGTGTGTGTGTGTGTGTGTGTGTGTGTGTGTGTGTGTGTGTGTGTGTGTGTGGTCTGTCTGTCTGTCTGTCTCTCTGTCTGTGTGTCTGTGTCATAAGGGGAAAACCACAGCAGCTCACAAAACTCGTCATTAAAATTTTAGGGAATGGTTGTCTCTTCTATTTGTGTGTGTGTGTGTGTGTGTGTGTGTGTGTGTGTGTGTGTGTGTGTGTGTGTGTGTGTGTGTGTGTGTGTGTGTGTTCTGAGAAACTCTAGTTTCCGAATTTCAGACTTTCAAACAAAAAATCATCAACAAAGCATATTCTCTTGAAAAAATTGGAGATACAGCATCGAAACGAGTTGTTGCAAACTGGGTAAAATACACAAAATAACAGCTAAGTTCTTTCAGCTGTCATTATAAAGTTTGCGAAAGCTCTACACGCATTCATAGTTTCAACTTTTATACGGGTGCTTATTTAATGTTTTATTTCTTTAAGATGCTCGTTATGTTTGACTTCAATGTCATTACAGCATGCCTGAAAATTATACTTTTAGAACAAGCTTTGTGGATATCAAAATTATTAGTAGAAGTATTGTTGTTGTCGTCGTTGTGTTGTTGTTGTCGTTGTTGTTGTCGTCGTCATTGTTGTTGTTGTTGTTGCTATTGATGTTGATGTTGTTGTTCTCAATACTCATTCTCTTTGCTATCACTATGTTGCGATCTTTCCTTTGTGTTTTAGTTGAAAGTCTTGAACAACAAGGATAGACTGGACATTAGGCACTGCCTAAAAACCTTAATCCTAACATTCTGACTTTTTCACTCTCTGTCTGTCTGTCTGGCTGTGTGTGTGTGTGTGTGTGTGTGTGTGTGTGTGTGTGTGTGTGTGTGTGTGTGTGTGTGTGTGTCCATGTCTGTCTGTCTCTCTCTGTCTGTCTCTCTGTCTCTCTGTCTGTCTCTCTGTCCCTCTCTCTGTCTGTCTGTCTGGCTCTGTGTGTGTGTGTGTGTGTGTGTGTGTGTGTGTGTGTGTGTGTGTGTGTGTCCATATCTGTCTGTCTCTCTCTGTCTGTCTGTCTCTCTGTCTCTCTCTCTGTCTGTCTCTCTGTCTCTCTCTCTGTCTGTCTCTCTCTCTGTATCTCTCTCTCCGTGTCTCTAAGTCTCTCTCTCTTTCTATGTGTATATGTACGTGTGTGTGTGTGTGTGTGTGTGTGTGTGTGTGTGTGTGTGTGTGTGTGTGTGTGTGTGTGGTGTTTCAGCAAATAGATAAAAAGCAAACGATCCGTACGTCATTATAACAATGACTTCACACAAATTTATGGATCTCCTCTCTCTCTCTCTTTTCTCTCTCTCTCTCTCTCTCTCTCTCTCTCTCTCTCTCTCTCTCTTGATCACTTTTTAATTCAAAATTATTTCTGCTAAAGCCAAGGTAATAATGCTGTAACCTAAATGTAACATCTAATAGCTTGTGTGAATCATTTATTCCTCCTTTACTCAATTCACTCTCTCTCTCCTCTCTCTCTCTCTCTCTCTCTCTCTCTCTCTCTCTTGATCACTTTTTAATTCAAACTTATTTCTGCTAAAGCCAAGGTAATAATGCTGTAACCTAAATGCAACATCTAACAGCTTGTGTGAATCATTTATTCCTCCTTTACTCAATTCATTCTCTCTCTCTCTCTCTCTCTCTCTCTCTCTCTCTCTCTCTTCTCTCTCCCTCCCTCCCACACACACACACACACACACACACACACACACACACACACACACACACACACACACACACACATTCCCTCTCCCTCTTCTATCGTAGATCACGTTTTCCTCAGTTTCTGTTAAATGTTACAGCCCCGAAACATGGATCTGAAAGATCCCCTTTTCACACGCGCCATCGGATTTCATTCTTTACGATGAGAAAAGAACAAGCTAATCACACACGTGACAGGAGAGGGGAGGAGGTCTGATGGATGGCCGAGTAGGGCGAGACCAGACACGGGACAGAACAACGTGGGGGGTCGGTGAGATCTGTCAAACAACCTGTCCGCGCTTCGGTGTTTCCACACGTCGATTGTTTGCCTGTCTGTCGGCAAACGGAGACAGGGAGCATGACGGAGGAAGCTGGGGAAGATGGGGGTCAGATGTGTGTGGGGGGACTGAGATGACAGACGCAGCGGTGGGTCGAGTGGGTGGGGGGCCGACAGAAGAAGCAGTGGACTGAGATGACAGACAGCCAGCCGGTGGGGGTCAGATGTGGTGGTGGAGGGGCCGACAGAAGAAGCAGTGGACTGAGATGACAGACAGCCAGCCGGTGGGGGTCAGATGTGGTGGTGGAGGGGCCGACAGAAGAAGCAGTGGACTGAGATGACAGACAGCCAGCCGGTGGGGGTCAGATGTGGTGGTGGAGGGGCCGACAGAAGAAGCAGTGGACTGAGATGACAGACAGCCAGCCGGTGGGGGTCAGATGTGGGTGGAGGGGCCGACAGAAGAAGCAGTGGACTGAGATGACAGACAGCCAGCCGGTGGGGGTCAGATGTGTGGTGGAGGGGCCGACAGAAGAAGCAGTGGACTGAGATGACAGACAGCCAGCCGGTGGGGGTCAGATGTGGTGGCTGGAGGGGCCGACAGAAGAAGCAGTGGACTGAGATGACAGACAGCCAGCCGGTGGGGGTCAGATGTGGTGGTGGGGGCCGACAGAAGGCAGTGGACTGAGAGAAGACAGCAGCCGGGGGGGGTCAGATGTGGTGCTGGAGGGGCCGACAGAAGAAGCAGTGGACTGAGATGACAGACAGCCAGCCGGTGGGGGTCAGATGTGCTGGTGGAGGGGCCGACAGAAGAAGCAGTGGACTGAGATGCACAGACAGCCAGCCGGGTGGGGGTCAGATGTGCTGGTGGAGGGGCCGACAGAGAAGCAGTGGACTGAGATGACAGCACAGCAGCCGGTGGGGGCAGATGTGCTGGTGGAGGGGCCGACAGAGAGGTGGACTGAGATGACAGACAGCCAGCCGGGGGGGGTCAGATGTGCTGGTGGAGGGGCCGACAGAAGAAGCAGTGGACTGAGATGACAGACAGCCAGCCGGTGGGGGTCAGATGTGGTGCTGGAGGGGCCGACAGAAGAAGCAGTGGACTGAGATGACAGACAGCCAGCCGGTGGGGGTCAGATGGTGGTGGAGAGGGCCGACAGAAGAAGCAGTGGACTGAGATGACAGACAGCAGCCGGGGGGGTCAGATGTGGCTGGTGGAGGGGCCGACGAGAAGAAGCAGTGGACTGAGATGACAGACAGCCAGCCGGTGGGGGTCAGATGTGCTGGTGGAGGGGCCGACAGAAGAAGCAGTGGACTGAGATGACAGACAGCCAGCCGGTGGGGTCAGATGGTGTGGAGGGGCCGACAGAAGAAGCAGTGGACTGAGATGACAGACAGCCAGCCGGTGGGGGTCAGATGTGGTGCGGGGGGGCGACAGAAGAAGCAAGTGGACTGGAAGATGACAGACAGCCAGCCGGTGGGGGTCAGATGTGGTGGCTGGAGGGGCCGACAGAAGAAGCAGTGGACTGAGATGACAGACAGCCAGCCGGTGGGGGTCGAGTGGCTGGGGGAAGGGGCCGGACAGAAGAAGCAGTGGACTGAGATGACAGACAGCCGAGCGTGGGGTCAGATGTGCTGGTGGAGGGGCCGACGAAGAAGCAGTGGACGAGATGACAGACAGCCAGCCGGTGGGGGTCAGATGTGCTGGTGGAGGGGCCGACAGAAGAAGCAGTGGACTGAGATGACAGACAGCCAGCCGGTGGGGGTCAGATGTGCTGGTGGAGGGGCCGACAGAAGAAGCAGTGGACTGAGATGACAGACAGCCAGCCGGTGGGGGTCAGATGTGGTGGTGGAGGGGCCGACAGAAGAAGCAGTGGACTGAGATGACAGAAGCCAGCCGGTGGGGGTCAGATGTGGTGCTGGAGGGGCCGACAGAAGAAGCAGTGGACTGGAGTGACAGACAGCAGCCGGTGGGGGTCGATGTGCTGGTGGAGAGGGGCCGACAGAAGAAGCATGGACTGAGATGACAGACAGCCAGCCAGGTGGGGGTCAGATGTGGTGGTGGGAGGGGCCGACAGAGAAGCAGTGGACTGAGATGACAGACAGCCAGCCGGTGGGGGTCAGATGTGGTGCTGGAGGGGCCGACAGAAGAAGCAGTGGACTGAGATGACAGACAGCCAGCCGGTGGGGGTCAGATGTGGTGCTGGAGGGGCCGACAGAAGAAGCAGTGCTGAGGAAGACAGCCAGCCGGTGGGGGCAGATGGCTGGTGGAGGGGCCGACAGAAGAAGCGTGGACTGAGAGACAGAAGCCAGCGGTGGGGCAGAGTGCTGGTGGAGGGCCGACAGAAGAAGCAGTGGACTGAGATGACAGACAGCCAGCCGGTGGGGTCAGATGGCTGGTGGAGGGGCGACAGAAGAAGCAGTGGACTGAGATGACAGACAGCAGCGGTGGGGTCAGATGTGGTGGTGGAGGGGCCGACAGAAGAAGCAGTGGACTGAGATGACGACAGCAGCCGGGGGGTCAGATGTGGTGGTGGAGGGGCGACAGAAGAAGCAGTGGACTGAGATGACAGACAGCCAGCCGGTGGGGGTCAGATGTGGTGGAGGGGCCGACAGAAGAAGCAGTGGACTGAGATGACAGACAGCCAGCCGGAGGGGGTCAGATGTGCGGAGGGCCGATAGAAGAAGCAGTGGGACTGAGATGACAGACAGCAAGCGGTGGGGGTAGATGTGCGGGGGGGCCGACAGAGAATGAGTGGACTGAGATGACAGACAGCCAGCCGTGGGGGTCAGATGAGCGGGGAGGGGCCGACAGAAGAAGCAGTGGGACGAGAGATGACAGAGACAGCCGGTGGGGGTCAGATGTGGTGCTGGAGGGGCGACAGAAGAAGCAGTGGACTGAGATGACAGACAGCCAGCCGGTGGGGGTCAGATGTGGTGGTGGAGGGGCCGACAGAAGAAGCAGTGGACTGAGATGACAGACAGCCAGCCGGTGGGGGTCAGATGTGCTGGTGGAGGGGCCGACAGAAGAAGCAGTGGACTGAGATGACAGACAGCCAGCCGGTGGGGGTCAGATTGGTGTGGAGGGGCCGACAGAAGAAGCAGTGGACTGAGATGACAGACAGCCGCGGTGGGGGTCAGAGGGTGCTGGAGGGGCGACGAAGAAGCAGTGGACTGAGATGTACAGACGCCAGCGGTGGGGGGTCAGATGTAGCTGTGGAGGGCTGACGAAGAAGCAGGGTGGATAGAGACGAGCCAGCCGGGGGGTCAGATGTGGTGGTGAGGCGCGACGAAGAGCAGTGGACTGAGGATGACAGACAGCCAGCCGTGGGGGTCAGAGTGCTGGTGGGGGGGCGACAGAGAAGCAGGGAACTGAGATGACAGACAGCCAGCCGGTGGGGGTCAGATGTGCTGGTGGAGGGGCCGACAGAAGAAGCAGTGGACTGAGATAGACAGCCAGCCGGTGGGGGTCAGATGTGTGTGGAGGGGCCGACAGAAGAAGCAGTGGACTGAGATGACAGACAGCCAGCCGGTGGGGGTCAGATGTGCTGGTGGAGGGGCCCACAGGAAGAAGCAGTGGACTGAGATGACAGACAGCCGCGGGGGGTCAGATGTGGGGTGGAGGGGCCGACAGAAGAAGCAGTGGACGAGATGACAGACAGCAGCGGTGGGGGTCAGATTGGATGGTGAGGGGCCGACAGAAGGAGCAGTGGATGAGAGACAGACAGCCAGCCGAGTGGGGTCGAGATGGGTGGGGAGGGGCAGAAGAAGCAGTGGACTGAGATGACAGACAGCAGCCGGTGGGGGTCAGATGTGGTGGGAGGGGCCGACAGAAGAAGCAGTGGACTGAGGATGACAGACAGCCAGCCGGTGGGGGTCAGATGTGGTGCTGGAGGGGCCGACAGAAGAAGCAGTGGACTGAGATGACAGACAGCCAGCCGGTGGGGGTCAGATGTGGTGCTGGAGGGGCCGACAGAAGAAGCAGTGGACTGAGTGACAGACAGCCAGCCGGTGGGGGTCAGATGTGTGTGTGGAGGGGCCGACAGAAGAAGCAGTGGACTGAGATGACAGACAGCCAGCCGGTGGGGTCAGATGTGTGGTGGAGGGGCCGACAGAAGAAGCAGTGGACTGAGATAGCAGCACAGGCGCAGCGGTGGGGGTCAGAGTGCTGGTGGAGGGGCCGACAGAAGAAGCAGTGGACTGAGATGACAGACAGCCAGCCGGTGGGGGTCAGATGTGTGGGAGGGGCCGACAGAAGAAGCCTGGACTGGATGACAGACAGGGCGGTGGGGGGTCAGATGAGGTGGAGGGGCGCAGAGAGACAGGACTGAGATGACAGACAGCCAGCGGTGGGGTCAGATGTGGTGCTGGAGGGGCCGACAGAAGAAGCAGTGGACTGAGATGACAGACAGCCAGCCGGTGGGGGTCAGATGTGGTGGTGGAGGGGCCGACAGAAGAAGCAGTGGACTGAGATGACAGACAGCCGCGTGTGGGGGTCAGATGAGGTGGTGAGGGCCGACAGAAAAGCAGTGGACTGAGAGACGACAGCAGCCGGTGGGGGTCGATGTGTGTGGAGGGCCGACAGAAGAAGCAGTGGACTGAGATGACAGACAGCAGGGTGGGGGGTCAGATGGGCTGGAGGGGCGACAGAAGAAGCAGTGGACTGAGATGACAGACAGCCAGCCGGTGGGGGTCAGATGTGTGGTGGAGGGCCGACAGAAGAAGCGTGGACGAGATGACAGACAGCAGCGGTGGGGGTCAGATGTGCTGGTGGAGGGGCCGACAGAAGAAGCAGTGGACTGAGATGACAGACAGCCAGCCGGTGGGGGTCAGATGTGCTGGTGGAGGGGCCGACAGAAGAAGCAGTGGACTGAGATGACAGACAGCCAGCCGTGGGGGTCAGATGTGGTGTGGAGGGGCCGACAGAAGAAGCAGTGGACTGAGATGACAGACAGCCAGCCGGTGGGGGTCAGATGTGGTGGTGGAGGGGCCGACAGAAGAAGCAGTGGACTGAGATGACAGACAGCCAGCCGGTGGGGGTCAGATGTGGTGGTGGAGGGGCCGACAGAAGAAGCAGTGGACTGAGATGACAGACAGCCAGCCGGTGGGGGTCAGATTGTGGTGGTGGAGGGGCCGACAGAAGAAGCAGTGGACTGAGATGACAGACAGCCAGCCGGTGGGGGTCAGATGTGGCTGGTGGAGGGCCGACAGAAGAAGCAGTGGACTGAGATGACAGACAGCCAGCCGGTGGGGGTCAGATGTGCTGGTGGAGGGGCCGACAGAAGAAGCAGTGGACTGAGATGACAGACAGCCAGCCGGTGGGGGTCAGATGTGGTGGTGGAGGGGCCGACAGAAGAAGCAGTGGACTGAGATGACAGACAGCCAGCCGGTGGGGGTCAGATGTGGTGCTGGAGGGGCCGACAGAAGAAGCAGTGGACTGAGATGACAGACAGCCAGCCGGTGGGGGTCAGATGTGGTGGTGGGGGCCGACAGAAGAAGCAGTGGACTGAGATGACAGACAGCCAGCCGGTGGGGGTCAGATGTGCTGGTGGAGGGGCCGACAGAAGAAGCAGTGGACTGAGATGACAGACAGCCAGCCGGTGGGGGTCAGATGTGCTGTGGAGGGGCCGACAGAAGAAGCAGTGGACTGAGATGACAGACAGCCAGCCGGTGGGGGTCAGATGTGCTGGTGGAGGGCCGACAGAAGAAGCAGTGGACTGAGATGACAGACAGCCAGCCGTGGGGGTCAGATGTGTGGTGGAGGGGCCGACAGAAGAAGCAGTGGACTGAGATGACAGACAGCCAGCCGGTGGGGTCAGAGTGGTGGAGGGGCCGACAGAAGAAGCAGTGGACTGAGATGACAGACAGCCACCGGTGGGGGTCAGATGTGTGGGAGGGGCCGACAGAAGAAGCAGTGGACTGAGATGACAGACAGCCAGCCGGTGGGGTCAGATTGTGGTGGAGGGGCGACAGAAAAGCAGTGACTGAGATGACAGACAGCAGCCGGTGGGGTCGATGTGGTGGAGGGGCCGACAGAAGAAGCAGTGACTGAGATGACAGACGCCAGCCGTGGGGTCAGATGTGTGGTGGAGGGCCGACAGAAGAAGCAGTGGACTGAGATGACAGACAGCCCCGTGGGGGTCAGATGTGGCTGGGGGCCGACAGAAGAAGCATGGACTGAGATGACAGACAGCCAGCCGTGGGGGTCAGATGTGTGTGGAGGGGCGACAGAAGAAGCAGTGGACTGAGATGACAGACAGCCAGCGTGGGGTCAGATGTGGGTGGAGGGGCCGACAGAAGAAGCAGTGGACTGAGATGACAGACAGCCAGCCGGTGGGGTCAGATGTGTGGTGGAGGGCCGACAGAAGAAGCAGTGGACTGAGATGACAGACAGCCAGCCGGTGGGGTCAGATGTGCTGGGGAGGGGCCGACAGAAGAAGCAGTGGACTGAGATGACAGACGCAGCCGGTGGGGTCAGAGTGTGGTGGAGGGGCCGACAGAAGAAGCAGTGGACTGAGATGACAGACAGCCAGCCGTGGGGTCGATGTGGTGGTGGAGGGGCCGACAGAAGAAGCGTGGACTGAGATGACAGACAGCCAGCCGGTGGGGTCAGATGTGGTGGTGGAGGGCCGACAGAAGAAGCAGTGGACTGAGATGACAGACAGCCAGCGGTGGGGGTCAGATGGGTGTGGAGGGGCCGACAGAAAAGCAGTGGACTGAGATGACAGACAGCACCGGTGGGGTCATGTGTGGTGGAGGGGCCGACAGAAGAGCAGTGGACTGAGATGACAGACAGCCACCGGTGGGTCGATGTGGGGGAGGGGCCGACAGAAGAGCAGTGGACTGAGAGACAACAGCCAGCGGTGGGGTCGATGTGGTGTGGGGGCGACAGAAGAAGCAGTGGACTGAGATGACAGACAGCCAGCCGGTGGGGGTCAGATGTGGTGGTGGAGGAGCCGACAGAAGAAGCAGTGGACTGAGATGACAGACAGCCAGCCGGTGGGGGTCAGATGTGGTGCTGGAGGGCCGACAGAAGAAGCAGTGGACTGAGATGACAGACAGCCAGCCGGTGGGGGTCCGATGTGCTGGTGGAGGGGCCGACAGAAGAAGCAGTGGACTGAGATGACAGACAGCCAGCCGGTGGGGGTCAGATGTGCTGGTGGAGGGGCCGACAGAAGAAGCAGTGGACTGAGATGACAGACAGCCAGCCGGTGGGGGTCAGATGTGGTGGTGGAGGGGCCGACAGAAGAAGCAGTGGACTGAGATGACAGACAGCCAGCCGGTGGGGGTCAGATGTGGTGGTGGAGGGGCCGACAGAAGAAGCAGTGGACTGAGATGACAGACAGCCAGCCGGTGGGGGTCAGATGTGGTGGTGGAGGGGCCGACAGAAGAAGCAGTGGACTGAGATGACAGACAGCCAGCCGGTGGGGGTCAGATGTGCTGGGGAGGGGCCGACAGAAGAAGCAGTGGACTGAGATGACAGACAGCCAGCCGGTGGGCGTCCGATGTGCTGGTGGAGGGGCCGACAGAAGAAGCAGTGGACTGAGATGACAGACAGCCAGCCGGTGGGGGTCAGATGTGCTGGTGGAGGGGCCGACAGAAGAAGCAGTGGACTGAGATGACAGCCAGCCAGCCGGTGGGGGTCAGATGTGCTGGTGGAGGGGCCGACAGAAGAAGCAGTGGACTGAGATGACAGACAGCCAGCCGGTGGGGGTCAGATGTGGTGCTGGAGGGGCCGACAGAAGAAGCAGTGGACTGAGATGACAGACAGCCAGCCGGTGGGGGTCAGATGTGGTGCTGGAGGGGCCGACAGAAGAAGCAGTGGACTGAGATGACAGACAGCCAGCCGGTGGGGGTCAGATGTGGTGGTGGAGGGGCCGACAGAAGAAGCAGTGGACTGAGATGACAGACAGCCAGCCGGTGGGGGTCAGATGTGGTGCTGGAGGGGCCGACAGAAGAAGCAGTGGACTGAGATGACAGACAGCCAGCCAAGCATAGCAGCGTGATCAGCAAACAGAAGATCCTTTTTCTCAACAACTGAAGCATGAATGTCCGAGTGAGCAGAAACCCTTTTTTTCCTTCACCCTATTTTCCATCATTGAAATTTTTACAAAAGCTGCTTATCTATCACTCCATCCCCCCCTCCACCTTCACCTCCACTCCCCTTTCAACTGTCTTTCAAAACACTGCGGCCCCCATCTCGCTTGCTCCTCTCTCTTCACAAGGACGTGAGGGTCAGGCTTACACTTCGGAACTGGGATTTTCTGCATGAACTGTCAGATTCCAAAACGTGCCTTTTCTTTCTTTGCGTCTCTGCTGGTTGCCCCGAAAGCGTTGCCTTGCCCCCTGATATCTTCGTTCTTTTCATGGACATAATGGCAAACGATTCAGCACCGTCAGTCTAATCCTCTGATGCCGTAACTTAAGACGATGGTTCTGTTCCTCAGACCCGGTTTGATTTTTAGAAAGAGGAGTGGATTGCAACTTGGTTTAAGGAAGAGTACTTTGATTTCAATGTCACTCAAACATATGGGTTACTGGTATTGAAAAACTCATAAGTCCAGATTTTTTTAATTATTGCTGAGAAAGAAGCGTTTTGAACCACCAACACTCAATACGCACACTGCAAATTTTCAATTCATTCATATCACTTTTGTAAAGCAAAACAAAAACATAGGTCTTCTGTACAGCTGCAGAAAGAAAATAGAGAATGTCAGAGAACATAAGTTCCCAGGAGCTGTTACAGACAATAGTGCTACTGTACTTACGTCTGTAGATATCATTTCACAAGAAGTGTCAGATATGCTGCATTACCTTCTTTCCAAGTAAACTACTACTCTGCCCAACTTTATAGTCAAATGTTCTGATTCGTTGTAAATTTTCCATTCATTTCCATTTATCTCCTTTCCGTGGCAGACAGCCTGCACAGTATAAGAACGTCCAAGAAAAAATGTGAATTTATGTGAAGCTAGAGAGTGAATCGGTTGTGCAAAGAGCCAAAGGAGCTAAAGGCAGATAAAATAGCGATTGATGAGACCCACGTCCTCGTGGAAGAGCCAGGAATACTGAGGCCCCGCAGACCGGTGGGCGTCAACGATCTGTTCGTTGCCAGTCGGTGTGGGAGATTACTCTTTCCCTCTCTGCTCTGGGGAGATCGAACATGCCTGAATCCGACTACAATGTGCGGACGAGGCTGTGAGTGAGTATGTCTGCCTGGATATAGATAGGAAGCGAGCCATATAGATTTTAGTGTGGTATGTGTGCGTGTGTGTGTGTGTGTGTGTGTGTGCGTGCGTGCGTGCGTGCGTGCGTGCGTGCGTGTGTGTGCGTGCGTGCGTGCGTGCGTGCGTGTGTGTGCGTGTGTGTGTGTGTGTGTGTGTCTGTCTGTGTCGTGAATAATTTCTATTTCATTGTATAGAGAAATGGATAATGAGATAAATACACAGATAGATAAACAGTCATAAAGAACGAAAGACTGACAAAAAGAAAGACAAATAGGCAGATAGGTAGACAGATAGATAAACAGACAGGTAGACAGACAGATAGATAGATAAATATCTTGTGTGTAACATATACAAACAGACAGACGCAGAGAGATAGATAGATACATAGATAGATAAGTAGATAGACAGATTGATTGATTGATTAACGGACTGATCGATTGATTGATGCAAAGATTCAGTGATTCTCAGTAGTTCAGTACCAAATTTGGTTGTTGAATTGACTTATCTATTTTTTCAATTACGTAAAGACAGGTTCTTGGACAATAACTAAACATGAAAATTCTGTGTGTGTGTGTGTGTGTGTGTGTGTGTGTGTGTGTGTGTGTGTGTGTGTGTGTGTGTGTGTGTGTTGCATGATTACAATTTGAAAGAAAGAGGGGAGAGGGCGGCAGGAAGGAAGAGAGAGATTTATATAGTATATTACGACGCTTCCTTGTAATTTGATATAAAATTCAGTTGTTACTATACTTCGTTACCGTTTTGATAATCAAATAAGGACAGGATCTTGCAAAATAAGTGAACCTGAAAACAGTTTGGAATGCGTGTGTGCGCGCGTTTATGCGTATGTGATGTGTGTGTGCTGTGTGTGTGTGTGTGTGTGTGTGTGTGTGTGTGTGTGTGTGTGTGTGTGTGTGTGTGTTAGTTCTACGCTGCCATGTGGCGAGCCACACAGCATAAAACGTCATATCCAGTTCTCACATAAGGTATTCTAACTTCAGTGGTGCCCCCTATACTCTTCACGAACTGAAAAAGAGGGATAATTCTGTGCAGACCACATCACTGGTCACAAAGAGATGTTGATTTTTGAAAAAGAATTGAAAGAAACAACCGAACACACGAAATAAAGTTTAAGCCCTCCTGTATAATACGGGTGTGAGCTCAACAACACTTTATACAACCAATCATAATACTGTGTACAAAACTCTGCAGTTGATCGTCGTGTAATCAGCTACTTACTTTCAACCCTTTTCATATCCCGATTTCCAATTAGGAACAAGCATTTGATAGCAGATCTGAACGCCTTGTTCGGACATGGTTCACTTGACACAAATCAACACTTTCCACGTGACCTGACCGGGACGTAAATGGAATCTGATTTTGATTGTGATGTTTTGATTCCAGCATTTCCCTTTGGATTTAAACTAGAGGTCATGGTGGGTGCATGTTCTAACGTGTTGAGAATAGAATTACAACCTCTTCCGTCGGCTAGGCTATAAACTATATGATTTTATCTCATGTTTGCTTTTTTTCAAAATCCCGACATCATCTGCATGAAGAGACTGAAATGTTTGCTAGATTACTGAATATATGTGGCAAGCGACAAAGCCTACAAAAAAAGAAAACGTGTCCAAGTCCGATCGATAGACTTTCATCGATAAAGATTCCACATAAAACGTAGGCAGTCAGACCAACGTTATTCCAGCTTTGTACTCACAGAATGGTAAACATAAGAAGCTTGGCAGACTTAGTAAGTACAAGGGAAGGAAGGGGGGGGGTATGGAGAGAGTAGGGGAAGGAGGAACAGAAATGGGAGAACCAGTAAAGGCTGTGCCTCCTGTGGCAAAGAATTTACTGCTCTCTCTCTCTCTCTCTCTCTCTCTCTCTCTCTCTCTCTCTCTCTTTATTATACAAACGCCCGCACGCGCCACACACACACACACACACACACACACACACACACACACACACACACGTGCAGGCGCGCGCGCACGCTCGCGCACAATGACAGAATGAGAGAGAAAGAGGGATAACTAAAAGGAGACAGCAGATACACAAACTAGCGAGAAACAGACTTGACTAACCTACAGAGTGAAAAGAAAGAAAGACATGCAGGCAGGCATACAGGCACAAAGGACAGGCAGGCAGGCAGACAGAAGGATTTGAAGTCTGGTCAGTGAGGGACAGACAGACAGATAGACAGACAGACAAAGACAGAGACAGAAATAAACACAAACACAACACGACAGAGAGAGAGAGAGAGAGAGAGAGAGAGAGTAACCAGGATCGGGTTGTTCAGACAACGTCATACCTACCTGTTACATTTCCGTCACGACTCATGTCTGTAGCGGAGAAGGGTCACAGTCGTCCTCAAGCGTCAGAGCCAGCAGAGTCCAACAGAACCTTCCAGTACAGGAAACAAACATAATTACCCGAGAACATGATTGCTTCAATATTATATATACAACGACAGGCAGGCACGCAGAGACAAAAGGCAAACAGGGAAACAGACTGGCAAATGGTCACAGAGAAAAGCAGACCCACAAACAAAGCAGCTAGGCAGACGTACAAACAAAAATCGCAGACCCCGAGAGAGAACAAGACACAAATAAATACTGGCACGATGTTATGGACAAATGACTGACCCGATTGGATGCAGACAATTTTCGACGAAATGATTTTTCCAAATAGAACAACATCTTGGAAAGGCAAAACAGCATATAAAGATCAATGTTTCTTGCTTCATCGCACTCTGTATATTAAGTTTTTTTTTCCTTTTGTTTTCTTGACACAATTACAACATAAACGTAGGACAGTCACTGAACGAATTTGTTCTCTACGTATTTTATTGATGCTTCGTTCTAATCATGTTATTACGAACAAAACAGTATGTATACCAAAGCAAACTGACCAAAACAATCCCAAGATGCAGGCTTTCTCAGAAACCAGAACTAAACTTAATGCTCAAATCAAATTCAATGAAAAAAAATTTTAACTGAAATAGATGCCATACAAAGCTATATTCTTGGACATATAAGTTTTAATTTCGTTCTGTTCCTATTTCTATTCTTATACTGACTGTTTACTGACACCATAGTATTCTAGCTGTGTTTTAGAAGCCTGGTGTATTTCCTACCAAATTGGCACACATTTATCGAATTCCGTTATAAACACAGAAAAGGAAAAATGTCAAAAATAATGTTATGATGCCCAGGAGGCCTTGTCGATTCAATTTGAAGCAAATTAGTCAGTTAAGATGTTGTTCAGGGTTTTGTTGTTGTTGTTCAATCATGTGTGTGTGTGTGTGTGTGCATGCGTGCGTGCGTGCGTGCGCGTGTGCGTGTGTGTGTGTGTGTGTGTGTGTGTGCGCGCGCATGTACGTATGCGTGTGTGTCTGTCTGTCTGTCCTTCTGTCGGTTTGTTTGTCTGTCTGTCCGTCTGTCCGTCTGTCTGTCGATCTCGAGGGAGGGGATGTAGTAGGCATGTCGGGTAACTGCATCTGGACAACAGCTTGCCTGATTCAGTGCACACATTTGTACTTGTTAGGGAGCAGTTTTGAACCGTTTGAAACTGGTTTGTTGGGCAGTTTTCAATTTCAGTTTCAGTTTCATCGAAGAGGTGTCACTGCATGCGGACTAGTCCATGCACTCCTCACTGTATCCCCTCAGTTTTGAGACCACATTGCACCTCATTTAAAGCTGATGGATAAATGAATAAATGACCAAGATGAAAGAATCTAATGTGAGGGTCTCGTGGCTACAACTTAACAGAGCTCTAGCCTACGCATTAGCCCAACGCGCTGGTCAGACGTTGAGTACCTACCCAACATTGGCTGTGCCATTTTCATCATTGTTCGTGCATTTGGTGTGTGTACACGTGTGTGTGTGTGTGTGTTGGACTGTGACTCATGGAAGAGACTAGTGGCATTGAATGTGAAGTAAAATGGTAGATTTGTTGACGTGGAGGGCTACCGGCTGGGCCAATCGTTACTGGAAAAGGTAACGTGTGTTAACACAGGTGAAGGATGACACAAAGGTAACGTGTGTTAACACAGGTGAAGGGTGACACAAAGGTAACGTGTGTTAACACAGGTGAAGGATGACACAAAGGTAACGTGTGTTAACACAGGTGAAGGATGACACAAAGGTAACGTGTGTTAACACAGATGAAGGATGACACAAAGGTAACGTGTGTCAACACAGGTGAAAGGTGACACAGACACTACGACACAGGCTATTTCGGCTGATGCTTTCTTCATTTTTTTTATAACTTGTTTGTAATACCGTTATGTGTGAAACCTGGTCACTAACCTAGTTGGGCCCCACGAACCACTTCTGGCAACCGTCAAACGACGGAAGATGGCATGGTTTGGCCACGTCATTCGTCACAACACCCTCTCCAAAACCATCCTTCAAGGTACCGTTGAAGGAGGGCGCAGACGAGGACGGCAGAGAAAGAGCTGGTCCGACAGTATAAAGGACTGGACCAAATGACCATGCCAGATCTCCTCAAGATAGCCACCAACAGAAGAGCCTGGAGAGAAACGGCGGCTGCCTTATCACGTCCCCCCAACGACCCCAGCGGTCAGGGGAATGACTGACTGACTGACTGAATACCATAGCTTTGGTCGACAGTTTTTTGTTGAAACATTGAGAAAATCATGTACAGTTTTTTTAGACACATTAAGAAACTGATGTCAACAGACACGGTGTTGTTTCAAGAAAAGATTAGCTCCAATGGAACGGACATATGCAGAGTTGGTGACGCGTGTCCGTGTATGTCAGTTAAAACACGTGCGGTCAATGGCTTGTCTGAGTTGTTGTTGTTGTTGTTTTTTACCGTGTTGTGGTTACGCAGGATGCTTCTTGGCGGTCACGTAAAGAAAAAACACGGGCCCTTACCCCGACGAGCGAGCAAACTCCGAGGGAAAAAAAACTTCCCAAAGTACAGTGACAGAGCCAGACGTCATAATGGACCGACTGACGCAACCCATACAGGTGTAATTTCAAAAACAAACCCGACTGATCAAAAATGCCCTAGGTGTAAGAGAGAGAGAGAGAGAGAGAGAGAGAGGAGAGAGAGAGAGACAGACAGACAGACAGACAGACAGACAGACAGACAGAAAGAACAAGAGAGAGGCGCATTTCAACAAGAGCGTTGAGAGTAGGGGGTGGAGGAGGTGGGGCTTCTCCCTCTTCAAATGAAGCGACAATGTGAGAAAATTAATACGCAATGTGACACACTAGAACATGACTTGGGGCGCTTGCCAGAAACAGTGACTGACATGCCAACACACATTCGGCATCTGTTTGTTGTGCCAGATGACGTGGTAGTTGAAACATACCGACTGTCTCAGACGGCAATGGAAAGGAGAGAGAACGCTCAGAAATGAAAAACAGGCACGGACAGGTCGGGGGACTTTACTCGCATGGATAACCTGCGCATTTCTCATTAGGAACACAGAGAAACAGCCAACACATGTGCCAGGGCTGTTGACACTCAAAATGGACAGAAGATGACATTGCACGAGTAAATCGAACTTATTTTTCACATGTTGGTCAAGCAAAACCAGTTACTGAAAAATGTAATATATAATGAGACTAAAGGTTATTGATTACAAAGGGAGAAACCAGACAAAAATTGCAAGAAAAAAAGGGTTAGTTTGGCTAATGACCTTACCCGAAGCCAGGCCCAAATCGTTGCCAACGCAAGAATGGAAGGTGAAATTGTTGTTTTTTTCCCAAAAAGGTCAGTTGTTAAAGGGTCCCAAAGTACCCAACCTCTGTCGTTTGCTCTGGTGGTTGGATGTTAAAACTACGGCAACGCTAGTGTAGGATTAAAACCTTTACAGTACACAATCCCGCAATTAGGTAACAGGGTGCGTCGGTCTCAACCAATCAGCGACGGGAGCGCCGTCACCTTGACAACACATCGACTCAGCGGTTGACAGTGTTTTGAGGGATGAAGGGGGGGGGGGGGGGGGTCCGTCCTCATATCTCTTTACTTCTTGACTCCCGTGTCCTTCTTGACCCACTGAGGCGTGACAACGACAGCACGAGTGGTAGATACAGTTCTTCACAATGGCTGTGGCGGAAGATGGCGGGGGGGGGGGGGGGGGGGGGGTGACGGTCATGGCTCAGCGTGGGCCAGAGGGCATGCCCGTGTTACGACACGGGCAATGGTCTTTGCAGTGACGCACGTGCAGCACGAGCCGATCGACTGTCAGACAGACAGTCAGGCGTGAACACTTACCTGGATAGCCAGTCCCCAAATCTCTAGCAGGTTCAACACGTGCCCTAGAGCCAGGCGGCAATGCAGGCGATAGAAACCTGCGTTTGTAGATAGTCCCCCCCCCCCCCAAAAAAAAAAAAAAAATAGGACAGGCTCGACCCTCCAAATCAGCGTACGTTCTTATAATCTTGAAAATCTGCACGGCAAAGTGCAGGATTTTACTTTTGTAATTTGCTTAACATGTTCGATTTTGTAAGCTTCTCCAAAACCAATCTTGATGCAACATTTAATAGAAGTCATGTATTTGTGGATTGCGTAAAATTTCATGTGCTAGCTTAAAATGTTCTTTTCATGACAGACGTTCTGGACGTGTTTTCATATCAGTAAGGAAGTGATCAGAAAAGAAAGTGAAAGAAATGAAGACCAAATGTGGCGATACTTTTGTTATTAACGTTGACAAAACTGTTTTAGGTATTGATGATGTCATTTTTATTGCTTCTTCTGTTTGCTTTTTTTAAGAACAACGCCTCTGATACAAGATATGGTAAAAGATGGAATTCTCAGTCAGGAAGAAGCTTCGATGCAACGGTTTGATCAAGATGACGTTAACTTTATCTGTCTAGGATTGTAAAGCCAGAATAGACTAGGAACAAGCTGAAAACAAATTACATCCAAGTATGTATGTTATGTAGAAAATGATGGCAGAGATGAGGGATGACGAAAGTTGTTAAATTGTTGCAACGATGACAATATAGATAATTTCGGTAAAACAAAATGGGCAAGGATACTCTTCATCTAAGGAAAACATATTCCTAACCTTACAATGTAGCATCGCTTGAAATCCAGGGCTTAGAGCGACCCGCGGCACCAGAGAAAAAGTTCACTGACAAGACATCCAGCACTGCATGAAGTATAGAGAGTGGCAAAGAAAGCCAGAGCATCAACACTGGATGAGGTAAAGACGGTTGGTCAGAAAGCCAGAGCATCAACACTGGAGGAGGTAAAGACGGTTGGTCAGAAAGCCAGAGCATCAACACTGGATGAGGTAAAGACGGTTGGTCAGAAAGCCAGAGCATCAACACTGGAGGAGGTAAAGACGGTTGGTCAGAAAGCCAGAGCATCAACACTGGATGAGGTAAAGACGGTTGGTCAGAAAGCCAGAGCATCAACACTGGATGAGGTAAAGACGGTTGGTCAGAAAGCCAGAGCATCAACACTGGATGAGGTAAAGACGGTTGGTCAGAAAGCCAGAGCATCAACACTGGATGAGGTAAAGACGGTTGGTCAGAAAGCCAGAGCATCAACACTGGATGAGGTAAAGACGGTTGGTCAGAAAGCCAGAGCATCAACACTGGATGAGGTAAAGACGGTTGGTCAGAAAGCCAGAGCATCAACACTGGATGAGGTAAAGACAGTTGGTCAGAAAGCCAGAGCATCAACACTGGATGAGGTAAAGACAGTTGGTCAGAAAGCCAGAGCACCAACACTGGATGAGGTAAGACAGTTGGTCAGAAAGCCAGAGCACCAACACTGGATGAGGTAACGACAGTTGGTCAGAAAGCCAGAGCACCAACACTGGATGAGGTAAAGACAGTTGGTCAGAAAGCCACAGCACCAACACTGGATGAGGTAAAGACAGTTGGTCAGAAAGCCAGAGCATCAACACTGGATGAGGTAAAGACAGTTGGTCAGAAAGCGAGAGCCAAATCTTCGCCTGGACCCAGTGGAAATCCCTGAGAGCGGATATTGTACTACACTCAGGTTGATCGAAACAGTTGATTCTGATTGAATTGACCGTGCCATATGAATGCATAAAGGAGCAAGTTCACGTCTACAAAACTGACCAGTATATCAGGCTAGACAGCAGTTTGATGGAATCTGGCTTCCGAGCCAAAATCCTCACCATAGGGGCTCGAGAGCAAAGGGATTTGTAGGCTCATCAGATCGTGAACTCATGAAACAGCTCGGATTTCCGTTAAGGAAAGGACTGGAACCCTCAAGGAAATGGCACAGGCAGCTGAAAGGAGTTCCAGTTGGATCTGGTTGAAAAGGAGTATGAAAGTAAACTTCATTAGGCTGAAATTTCCCAACTTAGAACAAATATCCCATGACGACTTGGGTACGATACCCATCTAAAAAGACACCCACCCGTTCAGAAGTTGCTGGTTCGAATCCCGACAGCAACAGGAAAATAATATGACTGCAGAAGGGCATCAAGGCATTATGACTTGGATGCGGCCCGGCCCCCTTGAAGAGGTAAAGAATTCAGGGCCAAAACACTCGCCTGAGAGGGGCTTGTTCCTTAAAGAGCTGCTGTCAAGCTCTTCCTGGAGTTTCTTCCTGCTTCTTAGATTTATGTTTTGTCTTTGATATTATTAATCTGAATGGTTCTTGTGACCGTGATAATGAAGAAAACTATATATTAGTCCCCTAATGCATGTATTGTAACTGATTATTCTTTTATTCTTGATGTGTTGTTTTATTATCAAAACGACTTGCACGTTGGTGACTGTTTGGATTCAATTTGCCTTAGCACGAATTGCACTCCTATGCTACGAATCGTTTTCTGCATATGCTAGTTCATTTTAACACTGTTTTACACGTGGAAATGTGCAGTTATCGGTTATTTATAAGAGCATTTGCTAGATGTATTAAGAATTTGTTAAAAATTGCTTAGGCAGCTGGAATGTAATTAAAAGAATGGGCCTGTGACGGAAAGAAAGTTCCATGTAAGCATAGTTTTGGTATTGTGTGGGTGTCTCAGGGTGCAGGAAGCACAGAAACGTATGGTTTTAAAAACGTATTCCAATCTCAGAAAGGTGTGCGAGTGTGTCTTTGTGTGCGTTCCTGCGTGCGTGCGTGTATGTGAGTGTGTGTGTGTGTGTGTGTGTGTGTGTGTGTGTGTGGTGTGTGTGTGTGTGTGTGTGTGTGTGGTGCTAGAGAGAGAGGAGAAGAAAGAGAGAGGAGAGAGAGTTACGGATAAATGGCAAGAACTGAATTACGCAAGATTTAGGGAGATGTCAACCTTGGACACCCACGGAATCACAACTCCCTTTATGCTGTTCAAGTATGGGTGATGATAATCACTTCTTCTTTCAATGTGTTGTTCTTCTATGATAACCATATTGTGTCTCATAAACCCTGAGGTTTCATGACAATAAAATTGATTCTATTCTATGTTGTTCTATTCTATTCTATTCTATTCTATTCTATTCTATTCTAATCAATGTACAACAAACTATGACTTGATGCGGAATTGTGGTTTTTTCTGACTTGCATGCGGCCAAAAGCAGTTATGTGGCTATTCTTTTGTGACTTGGCGATGGTATTATAATGTAATCAGTTGCTTGTTGTACAGCTGTAGCGCAGAAAATAGACAAGTTCATGTTATTAGAATACGACCTACGTGAAAAAAGACATGAAATTCATGGTAGCTCACAACTAAATGCATTTTTGTTCGTTTTTAGCAAATCGTTATAACACTAGATAATCGATTGGATGGTCGAGATGTATAAATCATTTCAATTTATTTCCTTTTATTTTTGTACTGTCGTTTAATTCTGTGCTCGAAGGGTATGGTTGGGTGTATATTATATTTTTTTTCTTGGATTATTTAGTTTTCTTCGTTTATGTGACGTCCAATTATAAA